>CM074719.1:443586803-444786803 GCA_037306005.1 Rhinophrynus dorsalis
TTACATGGTTTTCACCTTTTTTCTATAAAACCATAAAATATTCCAGGAAGTGAAACATAATAGAAGCAGCTACAAAGTGCATTATATGTGCTATGCTGTTCTGCTGTCCACTGAGTCTAAGGAGGAGGGGGAAGTGACCACCACAGAAGCAATGTTGGCTAGTCCCCCTAAATCATACCTAGGGATCTTAGGCAAGTTAATGTCAAGGGAGGAAGAAGAGGGTAGTAGTGAGAGCAGGAGAGGTCAGCAGCCTGTGCCTGCTGCCAGACGTGCTGCTCCTTCTGCCACCATTGCTGTGTCTGCTGCCACCAGTGCTGTACCTGCTGTCAGAAGTGCTGCCCCTACTGCCACCAGTGCTGTGTCTGCTGCCAGTGCTGCCAGTGCTGCCACCAGTACTGTGCCTGCTGCCAGGCATGCTGCCCTAGCTGCCACCAGTGCTGTGCCTGCTGTCAGACATGCTGCCACCAGTGCTGCTCCTGTTATCAGACATGCTGGCTCTACTGCCACCAGTGCTGAATCTGCTGCCAGTGCTGAAACTGCTGTCAACAGTGCTGAACCTGCTGCCATTGTGTCTTCTGATACTCAGGAGGGGGGTGGAGGAGAAGATGATACCAAGTGTGACAGTAGCGGACCTTAATTCACACTTGCCATCCTCAAGCAGTCCCACAAGTGCTAGTACTACTACTAAGAAGGTTCAGCAGCTTGTTAGTGTTAGGAGTGAATGAGGAGGTTATCATCATATTACTAGTGACTGTGAGAAGGAAGTCTCAGAGACTGAAATTGATGTGGTTGATGTTAGTGGTAGCAACAGTGATGGGTAAACAGCTGATGGAACTAGTGTTAGGAACAATTGAGAGCATCCAAACTAGTGGTCAAGGGAGACCACACTATTCCCCTGACCCTGGGAGTCCTGTTTCCCCCATGACATTGTGCATGTGGAACATGATCCCGAAGAAGTCAAAATTGTTACCTAGCAGCAATAACGTCATCACCACCACCAGGAGTACAGATCAGTTGTCTGTGCCAATACTCCTGATCCTAGTTGCAGTTCTGAGGCAGTAGCAGCAATAGCAGCAACATCATCCTCTGCCCTAGACAATCAAGTAATGGGTGTGGGACTATTTTTCTCTTGAGGCAGGAACAGTGCAGCCATCTACAACAGCACAGTGTACAATTTGTGACAAGTCTTTGAGAAGGTGAAAGAAGGTAACGCGTCTTAGCTCAAGCGTCCTAATAACACACATGAAACACAGACACCATGACATTTATGTCAAACATGTTAAAGGCAAATACCCACCACAGGAATTAAGCACCGTTGTTTCTATACCCCCTGACACTCCAGAAAGGCAACAAGAGGCAAGGCGGAGATCAAAGAGGAGGACGAATCGATCAACCCAGACAGAGTCTGGAAGTTTGATGATTAGCGAAACAACTAACTCACCATCACCTTCTTGCTCTAGGGTAACTACATCTTCTGCAAATTCACACAGTTCAATATTATCTCACCCACCAAATCATAGCCACTCTGTAGATGTTAGGATGTGCCAGTTCATGTCCACCCATTGCACACTGTGTGGTGCATGGACCACACATGGCAGTGTGGTGGAGGAGAATCGCAAGCAGGGCATCAAACTGCATCTGTGGAGATTCCATTCCACAGAATAGGCTAAGCTGGTGGCAGGGAGGGTTCATCATTACTATTAAACTGTCAGCAAGTTGCCATGTGTCCTTAGCGGGGTGTGGACAATGGACAAAGGGACAGCAGCACACCCATAATTTTGGAGGAGGGGCAGGTGGGGAAGAATTATTAGTCAACTTCTTCTTTATTCCACATATACCTGAAGTGGTGGTGGCTAGATATGGTGCTGCTACTGCCTCAGGCATATCAGTGGAGCTAGTTGTGGCAAGTTGAACCTTCATTGCCCATGTTAGTGCTGTTGTTCATCACATTGCCTTTTAGCTGCCTAATCATCCCACTGCTAAAACAACTCAGCAGTAAGAACAGCAGTAGCAAACTGCGCATCTACATCAGGGCATTTGGCAATGGCCAGTGACCACTGGTCAACATGACATGACCTGCTGGCACTAGGCTAGTAGGGCATTTTTTTCTCAGGGCTTGTGTTAAAAAAAAAAAAAAAAAAAAAAAAAAAAATAGGTCTACAATAAAACAATTTTGGGGGTTTGTTTCTAACAAGCCTAAGTCCTACAAATCAATGTTTCCTCAGGGCTTGGGCATCTAACAAAATATTTTACATATCATCCTCTACAAAATTCTCTGTCATGTCAGGTATCAGATGAATTTAACCAGTTTATTAAAATATATAAGAAAGAGCAAGCACTTCCACAACCAAGATAGGAACAGGCATGAGGACAGTGCCTAGTCCACTACCCAAGAACTGACACTGAGCTGTACCCGGTCCTCTGTAGAGCTAGGAGAACTTGAATATAGAATCAGACATGGTTCTCACCAGCAGAGCGAGCAGAAACCTGGAAATCTGGAGTCCAGACCAAGAGAGCATAACTGGTAGATCCCTGAAGAAGGACCATCTCCGCCTCGGGTGGCTTGCAACAATACCAGGGAGATAAATGTCACATAGGCAGAGTGTAACAATAAGATTAGCAAGACTAACAGTGCCCAGTAGTACAGAGTATGCACAGACCGGAGGCCACAGAGCGGAGGTAAGTTAATTGCTGGAAAAGCACAGTGCGGAGGCAACAGAGCGAAAGGCAAACTGCAACACTACCAGTGAGATAACCACTACAACAGGTCAATGGAGTGAGCCCTCTGAGGATGACTGAGGCAAGTGGTAGTCAGACAGGAGCGGGAGTAATCACAGAGCATAAGTCAGACAAGCCACAGTCAGGAGCCAGATCGGGTAGTCAGCCACAGCCAAGGTCAGATCGGAGCGGGTAGTCAGACAAGCCAGGATCATACACAGATCAGATAGTCAGCCAAAGCCACTGGTCAAAACCAGAGCGGATAGTCAGCCAAAGCCAGGGATCAAGCCAGAGAATACATGGAAGCCAAAGCAAGGGTCAAATGAGAGCAACACTGGAATAACGCACAGAAACACCACAAAAGGGCAACCAAGCCCAGTTCGCAGGCACACTATAAGGCTGCCACCGGAAGGCAGGACTCCATCAGCCAATCATGCCTACTACTACAAAATAGGGAGTGTGACATCACAGATGCGGGCCCAGAGAATAGAGGCAAGCATGAAGGTGGTATCATGGCGGCCGTGATCTGGGCAACATTCTATCCATCTCGCTGATACTGCTCTCCTATTGGCTGCCCTGTACTGCTCCTCCTAGTGACAGCCTTTTTATCCCCTGGGCTGTCACTCTGCTAGTGCCCTTTTGTGGTGTACCTGATGCCTGGCGCTAGTTGTCGTTGTTCTGATCCAGTGTATGACCACAGACTGCCTGACCACGCTATTGTCTCGTTCCTGCTTCTGGTTACCGATTCGGATTGGCTGACATTCCTGCTTCCTGTTCTGACCAGGCCCGGCTGACGTTCCTGCTCCGTGTACTGACCCGGCGAGATTGATGACCCAGCTCTGTTTACCGACCCGGCATGTCTGAGGATTCTGCTCCGTGTACCGACTTGGCCTGGTTGACAATCCGTATTGCTGCTGCTTGCCTACCAGTTGGGCACCATTCCTGTGTATTGGTCTTAGTAGCTGTGTTCTGTTGCTCGCACTCTCCACTCCATGCTTCCACTCCATGTTGCACTCGCTTGGTCTGTGTTGGTTCAGTAGGGCGCCTCCGGTGATTTCCGTTGTATAGACCATAGCGCCATTAACCCCTCCGGGGGAAGGGGCCTCGCTTATCACTACCATATTGGGTTCCATTGAGCTGTATTGTTTGGGCTTGGTATTCCGTTGTCGAGTAGGGCGCTTCCGGTTACCATCCATATATACCATTGCCCATTAACCCTTTCAGGTAGTACGTGCACACCGTGCTGGGTTGCTCCGGTAGGGCCTCCGTATAAGCACGAGTTCTGACCATTCCGTTAGTCATTGGTGGGCGTCCACCATTGGTCACATTTACAGGCGTCCAGAGCCTGAGTTTGCAGTCCGTTCCTGTTGCCTCCTATTACCATCAGGCAACATTTAACCTGTATTGCGCTACGACCAGCACTGCACTGGTTAAGTGGGTTTCATACACTGTATCAGTTTCATTTACCTGATCCGTGTCAGTATTGTGTGTTCACTTTACTGGACCCGTGTAGGTTAACCATTTGTAACCTGTATTGTGTCAGTTTGTGCTATACTGGACCCGTGAGGGTTACATTGTTCATTGTGTGTCTCAATAAAGCTGTGTTTTTACCTATACCTCCGTGTCTGAGTGTACTGAACCGTAACAGGTGGTCAGGTTCTGCCCACAGCATAGACCACGGACCACCGGACAGAATCACAGGCAAGCAGAATCAGGGGTGCCATAATACTGTCCCCCCAATGCCAGTCAGCCAACCCGCCCAAAACAAATTCTCTGTTCAACTGATTTTTTCTCCAGACTCCACCCACCTTTTATACCATGTCTTATGGAGTATTTTTAATTGTATTTAGGATTTATTTTTTATTAACTTCCCCCAATCCCTGTAAACATACCCCCCCAAAAAAATTCCCTGTTCAATTAATTCTTTCTCCACCAACACAGGCACCCTCACACCCCATTTATACTATGTCTTTGTGAAATAAAATAACATTGATATGTTTTGTGTGTAAATTAAATTGATTGGAATGGAATGAGCTAGGCGAAAAAAGAGGAAAAACTACAGTTTTAGCAGGAAATTCTTCTCCAAGCGGGAAATGCCATTATTCACCGATTTTGATTTTGATTTGAAGCAAAATTTTTCACCAATCCCTAGTAATTAGCAAAGATTGAGACGCTACTTTCGATTCCCATAACTAGATCATTAATAAACAAATTAAAAAGCATTGGGACCAGACTGAACCCTGTGGCACCCCACTTACAACTTTAGACCAACTTAAAAAGGCTTCACTTATAACAACTCTCTGCCATCTATTATTTAACCAGTACTTAATCCATGTACAGATATCATCTCCCAAACTGTAGTCTTAAATTATACAGTAACCTGTTGTGAGGCATTATATAAAAGGATTTTGCAAAATCAACAGCAATTCTCTTGTCCAAATTTCTGCTTAACCTCTTGTAAATAAATTAGTCTGACTTGATCTATTTTTCATAAAACCATGGTCACTGTCAGTTTGTAACATATCTAATATCTTACCTACTATGAAAGTCAAGCTCACAGGTGTATCATTTCCTGGTTTTGTTCTTGCCCCCTTTTTGAACAATGGAACAACATCAGCTTTCCTCCAATCACATGGCACTATGCCTGGTGAAATGAAACAATAAATGGTATTGCTATTACTGAGCTAAGTTCCTTAAGTAGCCTTTGGTGTGTACCATCAGCTCCAGGTGCTTAATTCACCATAGCATTTTCCAGTCTCTTTTGGACTTTGTCCTCAGAAAGCCATGTACATAATGGAGGAAATTCTGTTGTTTGTCTAAAAGCCCATAGCCTGTCATTGTTACTTCATTTGTATATACGGAAGCAAAAAATGTATTTAGACTGTCAGCCATAGTATTAGCCTCACAAATAAATTCACCTGTTTTACATGTTAATATAACAGGTTGCTGCTGTTAACCAATAACATGTAAACTCACTTACCCGGCCTTATAGGCTTGTGAATCCGGGGCAGCTCCTGTCAATCTCAGCAGGTTTCAGACACAGGATGGGAGAGCTCACAGATCCACAGAAGAATATCAGCCAGTCATAATGATTAAAAGCCTTAGCATTTATTTAACAAAATATAAAATCAGGATAGCCATACAGAAAAGGAAGAACAATTAAATTGAAATAGCCACCAGAAACACTTCTCGCCTAATGCATTTTGTAACAAAGTTACTTAGTCATATGCAAAGGTAAGTATGCAACATTGTTTTTAAATGTACACCAAAGTTATCCCATATGATCAAAATGACCAATCCAAATTGGTAATGATAGCGAGGCAAATCAAAACTCTCTCTGAAAATGAATCCCAACATATACAAACTACAGAAACTCAATTGTATCACATATAAAGGTGCACTAAAATACATCTAGACACAATGTTGCAAAACAGTGGCACCTAAAGGTAAACATCCGGAATTGCAAACCCACATATACTCACAATATAAACAATTACGTCCTAGATACATGAATCAAATAAATGTTTTGATTATATCCCGGATTAAAAACCACATAATATAAACAACATATTGCAAACTGACATTTAAAAACAGACAAAAGCATTCATCATCAATCAAATATTTGCCTGTCAGAAGCCAGAAAAGTAGAACAAATAAAACAGCATATTCTAACTATGTATGAACAAACTCACATCATGTTCTGAGTTCATTCCATCTGTCTGGTAGACAAAAACAATATGCATTTGACTTCTAACTTGTCAAGACTATTTCTAATGTCACCTCTCAATTCCCCTGAATGAAAAAAGGACAAGTCAGAATTAAAACAATTTGCAAAGTGGAGCACCACTGGTTTGGTTACGTCACTTTTTTTGATAGACAAAATGTGTTCTCTGATTCTGTCCTTCAGAGACCTGCTTGTCTTACCAACATACTGTTGTTTGCACTTCTGACAAGTTAACGAATATATCACATTAGTTGTGCGGCAATTTATATATTGTTTAATCTGATAACTTTTACCAGTAAAATTACTTGTAAACTCATTGCCAGCTTGTACAAAGGTTCAAGCAATACAACATCTGGCCCCACACCTAAACATTCCATTTGTATTCAACCAAGTGTGTAATACAGATGGTGTACTCTTATACAAACTGGGTGAGAGAGAGTTCTCCCCAAAGTTGGGGCTTTACTGCTCACAAAACTACATCCATGTTGTAGACTAGTCTTCAGGTGATTCTGTCCATAAAATAGGGATGTGTCTCTTAATAATATCTGTTATACTTTTAAATTCCAAACTGAAGTCAATCACAAACATGGCAGATTCCCTGGTGTCTTTATTTGAACTGGCTAGAGATTCATTCTTTCTTGTTTCCTTAGTTTTCAACAATTTAAATCTATTTGTTGATTTGGCCCTAACATATGCTTTTGCATGGATAACTCCTATGCAAAAATAGATTCCTGAGTTCCTTTCATTGCAACTCAAACTCTTCCTCGCTGTTACAATTCCTGCAAACCCGCAGGAATTGTCCACTGGGTACCCCTCTTATAGTGTGACCTGGATGATATGATTTTGAGCGCAACAAAGAATTGCCAGAAAAAGGCTTTCAATATATCATAGAATGTATTTGATTCAAATTGAATTTGAGTCTGAGATCAAAAAATGGAATCTTTGTTTCCTGAAATTCACTAGTGAACTTTAGATTGAAATCATTATCATTCATAAAATTCACAGAACCTTGCCAAGTAAACAATAAATCATCTATGTATCTATTATATGTAAAGATGTAATGCCTATATGGATTTATGGCACCATAAACAAATAGCTCTTCATACCAGCCCATGTACAAATTCGCATATGACGGGGGAAATTTTGCACCCATTGAAGTGCCCCTTTTTTTGTAGAAAAGTGCACCATCATATCTGAAAAAATTATGTGTGAGGAAGTATTGAATTGTAGACAACAAAAAAACCTTTTAGTTCATTGGAGTAACTGCTATATGTTTCTAGATGAAACCGTATGGCCTGCAGACTCTTCTCATGGGGTATGGTGAAATAAAGAGATGTTACATCCATAGTACCCCACAAGAAAGATTCTTTAACTTCTATCTCCACAAAAATAGATAAGATATGGCCAGAGTCCATAATATAATTAGAGAGTCGCATTACCAAGGGATGAAGATATAATTCTACAAATTCAGAAAGATGGTCATTAAGAGAATCTATTTCGGACACTATTGGTCTGCCCAAGGGAAGCCGCTGTGGCTTATGCACCTTGGGCAGGTGATGAAAAATGGGTGTCTTTGGGTGTTCAACCTCCAAAAATTCAACTTCCTTCTTGAATAAAACACCCAAAGACAAACCATCCTCCAGAAGTTTCTTCAAAATCCTCAAGTATGTCTTAGTGGGATCACAATCTAAAACAGAATATGATTCCACATAGTGTAGTTGTTTATCTTTGGGTGCCACTGTTTTGTAACGTTGTGTCTAGATGTATTTTAGTGCACCTTTACATGTGATACACTTGAGTCTCCGTAGTTTGTATACGTTGGGATTCATTTTAAGCTGGAGTTTTCATTTGCCTCGCTATCATTACCAATTTGATTTGGTCATTTTGATCATATGGGTTAACTCTGGAGTACATTTAAACACAATGTTGCATACTTACCTTTGCCTATGACTAAGTAACTTTGTTACTTAACGTGTTAGGCGAGAAGTGTTTCTGGCGGCTATTTCAATTAAATTGTTCTTCTGTTCCTGTATGGATATCCTGATTTTAAGTTTTGTTAAGTAAGCACTACAACTTTTAATCATTATGACTGGCAGACGTTCTTCTGTGGATCTGTGAGCGCTCCCATCCCGTGTCTTCAAATTCACCTGTTTCAGCCTTAAGAGGACCGGTATCAACCTTAATCTTTTTGTTATTAATAAACTTATAAAGTTGTTTAGGATTTTTCTAAGCTTTGTAAAATTAGCCTTTTTAATTTGGATAAACCTTTGCTGTTCAGTTTCACATAACAAATTTCAAAGAATAACATATTGTGGTAACTACTGCTTAAATGTTTCTTTACCTTATACTGTTAATCATATTAGGATTGCTTGTGAGTAGGTCAAACAAGGCTTGTTTTCCAGTTGGCTCCTCTACTAGTTGGGACAAAAAATGCCATTAATCATACTTTAAATGTTTTTGCTACAGTCAATTTCAGGGTATTTGAAATCTCCTATTATGATTATATTTCCTGACCTAGAAGCCTTTTCCATTTGCAGTAAAAGTTGAACTTCCTCAAACTCCCCAATATTAGGTGGCTTGTAGCAAATGCCCATTAACACCCTTTTTATTATGTGTGCCCCCAGTGTGTTTCAAACCATAGGGCCTCTACATTTTCACTGGACCCTTCATTTATATCTTCCTGTACACAAGGTTTTAAGGCATGCTTAACATATAGGCATACCACCCCTCTCGTTTTATTAACCCAAAATCTCCTAAAAGGTGAATAACACTCTAGACTAACTGCTAGGGGTGGGCGAAAAGTGTGAAAAGTTTCCAGCATGACTTTTCGTGAAAACTTGCAGATTTTTCGCTTTTTCTGCAAAAAGTTTCGCCTTTCAGTGAAAAGTTTTGTCTTTCTACTGATGCAAAAGTTTCCTGCTTTTCACCTATTTTAACAAATTTTTTGCCTATATTTACCACTGTAATATTACTTCTTCTGAGGGCTGAAGTTTAGAAATAAGTGGCTGAAAGTCAAGGTTTTGCGTCCTACAGCAACATATGGCTTGAAAAATGTGTTAGCATGCAGATTGCATTTGTCCTTTGCCCCAACACCTCCTTCTAAAGTGACACTGGCACTATTCTAATGATGAAGTGAAGAGATAAAAAAAAACCATCCTACAGTGTGGCAGATGTGTATTGTAGTGGTGGTGGAGGGGGACTGACTGGTATGGTGTGATTTCTGTATGTATATAGTTTTTATTATTGTCATGTTTGCGTCAAATCTCTATCCTCCTTCTCAGATTATTGACACACATTACTTGTCGCTCATGGCAGTGGTCCCAAGTGGGGTAGATGGTGGAAACCCTTCTTCACATCCCTCATCCACCTCCTCATCTGTGCTGCTGTTAATATAGTTGTCCTGGTTTTGTCTGTCATACTCCTCTGCAGCAGGAGTCATTGGTGTTATTTGGACTGAACTAACTGTTGGCATTGGCAGTAGCACAGTCTCTGTCTCTGTGAGCTAAATTGGGGAACAGTAGCTTCACAGATGTTCAACTAAGATTCTGTAAGTGGTTACTTCAGATATATTTTTATTTTATCTACTCCATGTTCCTGTTTTAAATTATTATATATTTTACCATTCTAGCACATTAGTGTTTCACAGTTTGTGTATATTGTTTGTGGTTTTCCATTACTTTTACAGCTTAAAGGTATAATCCTATATAATAATTCGCTAATGTATGTTTGTCAGAAGCTGTCATGTGTAGTACGGATGGCTGCATGCACTGCAGTCATGCGCAGTACAGACTGCCCATGCCACAGCTGATTAAGGAGTGAGGGGCTCCGTATTCAGACCTATGGTCTGAATTCGGAGCCCCTCACTCCTTTATCAGCCGCAGCGCGGGCAGTCTCTACTGTGTGTGACTGCACTACAGCCTTTGCTGCCTGGCATTGTGGCCCGTGTACACAGGCTGTTCATCTAGCAGCAGTAAGTGCATTTGTGATTCTTACTTTATGAACAAGCCAATCAATTACAGAAGAGGTCTGCTTGATACCTGTATGCGCCATTATGATTTGAGGAATTATGTGCTCACAATGTTTGTATGCCAGTCTGGGTATATAAACAGACTATGTAGAAATTTGCAGTGTTGTGGTTATATGCGTATATTAATGATACCGATGTAAATCATATTACCTTTAGATCTTGTAAAATAAGAAGGGGTTAACATAATCACTAGGGGTTGGTCAAACAACTCTGAGAGGTTGGTATATGAATCTGCATGCCTCCAAATAATTGAATATTCCTTGGAGATTACATGTCAGGAGATTTAAAGTGATTTATTAAAATTGTAATCTATCTTAAAATACATCACCATGAATTTGAAGTGAATTAAGAGAAACTTAGAAAAAGCAATAGTATCCACAAATTTATTAAAAAAAGAGAAACGGGCTCCATCACATGGAGATGCAACACGTATCAGGAAACTGAAAGGCTGAGGCACTTAGGAAAAAATGTTAATGATTTGAAAAAATAACAATAAATATATATATATATACACACACAACATCTGCGGTGTTAATTGCAGGGATTTACACTTGAACAGTTTATCAGAAAAATGCAACTCTCTTGCATATCCTACACAGAGGCAGACTTTCCATACCCTCATTCTCCAGATTAACCCTTCACCTGCAAGATCTTTCTGGGCTTTCAAAGGTGACTTATTAGCCTGGGAACTGTTACTGTTGTTTATACCAGTTTTAGACATTTCTTCTGTAAGGATGTCAGATTCTAAGGGACATGGGGATAGATATAATGATTCAGGGGCATCACTTACCCCCTTGCTTACTGTTCTTCATGTCAAATGGGGCTCCCTATAGAGTATTCCAGATCTCTCCACCCCTCTAGTACAGAGGCTCCTACAACCCCACCGGGCTCCTCCAGCACTGACCAAGAGACAGCTTGGGTGAAAACACTGCTATCTACATTAGCCCAACTTCCATTCTACCTCCAGGGGGTCCTTCAATCCTTGAAGCCCCCCACTAACTTTAAATATGTGGCCCTCAGATCTCAAACTGTTCCTAGGCTTCTAGGGGCTTCCTCTGAGGTGGGAATTTTGGATGGGGAGAATGAAGAAGTGGAATATGAGGATTTGGATTCTTCCTACTCCTATGGGTACTCTTATGAGAATGACCCCCATCTCTCAGCTGAGGGACTCATTAGGGCTGTCTTGGAGATCTTTCAGGTCCCTGACACCACTGATGAGGGGTTTTCCTCTACAGATGTATTCCAGGCTTATAATAAATCATCTACAGTTTTTTCCCTCTAATGCCAATCTTGATCAGATCCTTCTGGATGAGAGGAAAAACCCTGATAAGAGACTATCTATCAACAAAAAGTTCTCTAGACAATACCCCTTTTCAGAGGTGGCTTTGCTGCAGTGGGCCTCTCCTATTACTGTGGATCCCCCACGGTCCTAGCCAAGTCTACTGCCCTGCCATTGTTGGATTCAACAGGCCTGAAGAAAACAGATGACAAGAAGCTGGATTCTATCCTTAGGGCAAATGGCCTATTTTTACCTCTGCTTGTATTAACAGGGTTGTTGCTGTGTGGGGTAAACAGCTAATGGATGCTGTCTGTGCTGATACATCCAAGGAGGATCTGTTGGTGTTTTTAGTCAAAATGAAGAAGGCCAACACTTACTGCACAATGCACATTGTGGCTTAAGATTTGGCCTGTGAATCAATATTCCAAGAAGTCACCCCCTGAAGTAAGCTGCCACTAGGGTTAGACTGATACTTGATATGATAGAGTATTTTGTAGAGGATGATTTCTAAGATTTGTTGTTAGAGGCCCAAGCCCTAAGGAAACATTGATTTGTAGGACTTAGACTTGTTTGGCACAAGCCCTAAGGGTAAAGTAACTTTTTCTTTTCTCCACATATGCCTGGAGTAGTGGGTGCTAGTCATGGTGCTGCTACTGCCTCAGGCACATCACTGGTGCTAGTCATGGCAAGTGGAACCTTCATCATCCATGTTACTTCTGTTGATGATCCCATTCTGTTTGAGCTGCCAAATAATCCTGCTGCTTAAACAACTCAGCAGCAATTGCTAAAACAGCAGTTGCAAATTCCGCAATTGTATCAGGGCAGATGACAATGGCCAGTTTCTAACAAGCCTCCCAAAATGTTATATTTGTTTGTAAGCTTATTTATTTATTTTTTTTAAGCATAAGTGGTGAGAAAAAAATGCCCCACTGGCCTAGTGCCAGTAGGTCATGTCGTGTTGGCTAGTGCAACTGGACATTGTCAAATGCCCTGGTGTAAGTATGGAATGTGCAACTGCTGTTCTTGCTGCTGCTTCTAAGTTTAAACAGGATGATTAGGCAGCTCAAAGGGAATGATATCAAAAACAGCAGTAACATGGTGATGGATGATGAAGGGTACACGTGCCAGAAGTAGCTTAAGTAATGTGCCTGAGGCAGCAGCACCATAACTAACCCCCACCACTTCAGGTATATGTGGAGAAAAGAAGAAGTTGGCCAAAAATGCTTTTCCACCTGCCCCTCCTCCAAAATCATGGGTGTGTTGTTACTAGGATAGACATTTTCCCTTGAGAGCAGGAACTGTGCCTCTCATCATCAGCTGCAATGTGCACAATGTGTGTGTGGTAAATAACAACTGGCAAAACTCTACCCAAACACCATGTGCTGCTGCTGCCATTACTCCCCTTGTCCACACCCTGCTAAAGATACATGACAAATTGCTGACAATTTTATAGTAATGATAAACCCTCCCTGCCAACAGCTTAGCATATTCTACAGGGTGGAATATCCTCAGATGTTGCTTAATGACCTGCTTGCGATTCTCCTCCACCATACTGCCATGTGTGGTCAGTGCACCACACAGTGTGCAATGGGTGGAAAAGAACTGTCACATCCTAACATCTACAGAGTGGCTATCACTTGATGGGATATGTAACAATGAATGAGGTGGATTGGCACAAGATGTAGTGACCCTTGACAATAGGGTGATGGTGAGCTAGTTGTTTAGCTCATCATCGAACTTCAAACCTCTGTCTGGGTTGCTCAATTCTTCCTCCACTTTGATCTCCACCTGGCCTCTTGTTGCCTTTCTGGAGAGTCAGGGGGTACAGAAACTGCAGTGCTCAATTTCTGTGGTGGGTGTTTGGCTTGAACATGTTTCAGAGATTCCCCTTCACTGGCTGGGACAGAGGATGTGGTTGCTGCCATTGCTGCTATTTCCTCAGAATCAGCAATGCAGCTGGGACCAGGAATATTGCTGCTGCAGGCAAATGGAACCTGTCCTAGTCCAGCATCACTTGTTGACCCCATTCCCACTGTATCCACAGTGGTCTGTGGCACATTAGCTTGCTCCTCAGCATCTTGCTGCCCTTGCAACTCAGCAGCAGTAGGAATTCGAGCCATTGCAAACTACGCAAATTCCAAAAGCTCACTGCTGGCGGTGGTGGTGATGCCCATCCTCATGCCTCTCTCCCACTCCTTTTCATCAATGTCTCTTCCACCCAACTTCTCAACCATCATCACCACCACCAGTCACTCCGTGCTGCTGCTGCTCTATTACAGACATTTTACTGGTTGGAAGAGGTGATGAGAAATGTGACAGAAGATCCCCTAATGTCACACTTGCCATTTCTTGGTGACCCATAGAAGATAGATTATACTGCCATGGAACCTCAAACAACAGGTCTAAGTCCTATAAATCATCCTCTACAAAATAATTTATCCCATCAAGTATCAATCTGCCCCAATTGCAACTTATGCCAGGGGGTCCTTGTTTCTGTCCCGTTATTTACCAATTTCTTATTTTATTTTATTTATTTATTTATTAACTGTTCCCCCAATGCCAGTAAACAAACCCGCCCCTCCAAAAAAAAATTCCCTGTTCAACTGATTCTTTCCCCAGACTCCACCCATCAACACAGACACCCTCCTTAGATCCCTTTTAAACTATGTCTTATGGGTTTTTGTTTTTAATTGTATTTATTTTTTTATTAACTGTCCTCCCAATCCCAGTCAAACCCCCCCCCAAAAAAAATTCCCTCTTCAACTGATTGTTTCCCCACATTCCACCAACACAGGCACCCTCATACCTCTTTTATACTATGCCTTTGGGAAATAAAAAAAACATTTGCTATGTATTGTGTATAAATTCAATATTCCCATTGGTTTCAATGGAATGAGCTAGCACTTTTCACTGGAAATTGTTATTTCATAGATATATTGATTAAATGTGGACTTTTGCATATCATATATTACTGTCCATATATTAACTCTCCTTATTCATTCTGCATTAATCATATTTAAATAGCAAGAACTTAAAAACATGCCTATGTATTGTATAACTGATTTTACTCCATGACATTTTAGCAAAAAGATGTGATTTAAGCAACTTAAACGTGTTTTTATGTTCTGCGTTTAATCTAGGCTAGCAATAAATAGCTTTCATGGGACTCGCATAGTCTGGATTATGAAGTATCCTTTAGGGATGGGTGAAATATTTTGCCTCAAAAGAGAAAATGTAATTCCCACAAAAAGTTCAGTTTTTTTCTTGGCTACCCACTATAACGATAAAACCACACACTGTCCCCTCATCCTTGCCCCACAGTAACCACAGAATCACACACACTGCCCCCCCATCATTGCCTCACAGTAACCATAGAACCACACAATCACAAACCACCACCCCCACACACACACATCTCCAAGCCTTGCCCTTGCTTGGAGAACCATTCATACTCATTTGGGTCAATGTCTTTGATTCCTGGAAGCTGACATAGAGGTCATATTGACAGATACTGAATTGCACTATCCACGCAGGGATTAAATCTGAAGTGTTTCCAGGGAGAGACAATAAGGTGCATGGGTAGCAGAAGTAGCAAATTTAAGATAAAGAAAAAACATTTTCCAAAAGGAAAAAAAGAACTACCCTTCAGTTGCACTTCTATTCTGGCTTATTCCCTAGAATACAGGGTCAAGAAGGTATTGACACAAGGAAAACAGAATAATTGTGTAGATATTAAAAATTAACTTTTATTAGTTGACACTTAAAAATAAAAAAGTCAAAGTACTCTTGATAAATAAAAAATATATATTATGATTGAAAAGGATAAGGATATATTTTTTTAGCTCTCCAAGAAAATACTGGAAATAAATATACTGATTATACCATCATTGTGGGATAGAAAAAAAGGTATTAAATTATTATTTCCATATCCAAGTCCTGGGAATAGTAAACTCCTCAGTAGGGATGGGCGAAAGTTGTTGCTGTGTTCCAGCTGGAAATTTTGTAAAAACCACATTGCTATCCGCTTTTACATGGGAAAATCCGCTTTAAAACTAGTGGTTAAAATTTTCACACTTTTCGGCCATTGGCCAAAATTTTTTGCCATTTTTTCAATGACTCGAAAGTTTCCGCCCATTGATTTACGTTGTTTTTGCACTTCCGTTATAAAAACGTGACTTTTTCGCTGAAGGCAGACACAATAGAAGCAGCTACAGAGCGAGATAGATGTGCTGTGCTCTTCTCTTGTGATATTTTGCAATAAGTGAGGCAGGAGAGGCTCATAGTGACTCCTATCACTATGAGCAGGGTAAAAAAAATAATCAATGGAGGAGCTGGAAGGACCATTATGTGTCCACTGAGTCTGAGGAGGAGAAGGAAGTGACCACTACTGTACCAATGCTGTACAGTCCCCTTAAACCACCCCAAGGGATCCTGGGGAATTTAAAGGGAAAGGAGGGAGAAAAGGGAATGGGAAGGAAGGGAGAAAAGGGAATGGGAAGGGAGGGAGAAAAGGGTAGTACTAGTGAAAGCAGGACAAGTTAGCTGCCTGTGCCTGCTGCAAGACGTGCTGCCCCTGCTGCCAGTGCCACCATTGTTGTACCTGCAGCCACTAGTGCTGTACCTGCTGTCAGATGTGCTGCCTCTAGTGTTGAACCTGCTGCCAGTGCTGAACCTTCTGCCAGTGCTAAACCTGCTGCCGGTGCTGAACCTGCTGCCACCAATGCTTTGCCTGCTGCTAGTGTTTCTTGTAGTACTCAGGGTGGGAAGGAGAAAATTATGCCATGTGTGACAGCAGGGGACCCTTTGTCACATTGCTCATCACCTCCTACAAGCAGCAGTGAGATGTCTGGAATAGAGCAGCAGCACGTAAGGACTAGTGGTGGTGGTGGTGTTGGTGAAGCTGAGGTGGAAGAGACATTGATGGCCTTTTTATGAGAAACTGAGAAGGAATGGGACACAGGGATGAGGATGGGCATCACCACCACCACTAGCAATCAGCTTTTGAAATTATCTGAAATTGCAACTGCTCTAACTTCTGCTGCTGCTGAGATAAAAGGGCAGCAGGGTGCTGAGGAGCAGGCTAGTGTGCCACAGACCACTGTGGACACAGTGGGAATAGGGTCAACAAGTAATGCGGGACTAGGACAGGTTCCCCTTGCCAGCAGTAACAATATTCCTTCTGATCCTTGTTGCAGTGCTAAATCTGAGGCAGTAGCAACAACATTATCCGCTGCCACAGAAAGTGAAGGGGAATGTGGCAGACAAGAAGAAAGAGGCCATTCTTCTCCACCTGTTCCTTATCCCTCCCCCAAGAAGTCATGGGTGTGGGACTATTACTCTCTTCCGGCAGGCACAGTGCAGTCATCATCAACAATGGTACAGTGCAAAATTTGTGACAAGTTAGTGAGAAGAGGAAAGGAAGGAACACAACCTGGCACAACCACCCTGATAACACACATGAAACACAGACACCATGACATTTACTCCAAACATGTTAAAGCCAAACACCCGTTACTGAAACCTAGCACTGCTGTTACTGTACCCCCTGACTCTCCAGAAAGGTGGAGATCAAAGAGGAGGAAGAATAAAGAAACCCAGACAGACACCATCAACATCACCTTTTTCCTCTAGGGTAACAAGTACATCTCCTGCCAATCCACCTCATTCATCATTACCTCCCCCGCCAAATGATAGCCACTCTGTTAATGTTAGAATATGGCAGTTCATCTCTAACCATTGCACACTGTGTGTTGCACTGACCACACATTCCAGTGTGGTAGAGGAGAATCGATACCAGGTCATCAGGTGGCATCTGAGGAGATTTCATCCTGCAGAATATGCTAGGATTCTGGCAGGGAGGGTTCATCATTACTATTAAACTGTCAGCAAGTTGTCATGTGTCCTTATAGGGGTCTGGACAAGGGGTACAGTGACAGCAGCAGTACTTGGTTTCGGGTGTCATGGTGTTTCGATACAGTTATGCCCCCAGATGTTATTTACCACACACACTGTGCACATTGCAGTTGCTGATGGAAGACACAAAGCCACAGTTCCTGCTCTCAAGGGAAAAACATATATTCTAATAACGACACACCCATGATGATTTTGGGGGGGGGGGCAGGTGGAGATTTAATGGCCAACTTGTTCTTTTCTCCACATATACTGGGGGCTACTTATTCTTCTGCTATTGTCTCAGGCTCATCACTGGAGCCAGTCGTGGCAAGTGGAACCTTCATCATCCATCTTCCATGTTACTGCTATTGCTGATCCGATTCCCTTTCAGCTGCCTAATCATTCTGCTGCTTAAACAACTCAGCAGCAGCAGCAGCATGAACAGCAGTTGCAACTCAGGAGGACATTTGATATTGGCCACTGGCCAACATGACCTGCTGGCATTAGGCCAGTAGGGCATTTTTATTTTTTTCTCAGGGCTTGTGTTTTGGAAAAAAAATAAATTAAAAAAAAAAAAAAAAAAAAAAAAAATAGTCCTACAAAAAAATAAACAATTTTTGGGGGGTTTGTTTCTAACAAGCCTAAGTCCTTCAAATCAATGTTTCCTTACAGCTTGTGCCAAACTAGCTTAAGTGCTAAAATCAATGTTTCTTCAGGGCTTGGGCCTCTAATAAGTCTAGGTCCTACAAAGGCCTCTATCAACAAATCAAACAAATCATCCTCTACAAAATATTGTATCAAGTCAAGTATCAGTCCACCCCATTGGCAGCTTATATCAGGGGGTTCCTGCCTCTGTCACTTTAAATGCAAATGTCTTATTTTATTTTATTGATTTATTTTTTTATTAACTGTCCCCCCAATAGCAGTCGAGAAAGCCCCCCAAAACAAATTCCCTGTTCAAATGATTCATCCATTCACCAACACAGGCACCCTCCTCAGACCCCTTTATACCATGTCTTATGGTTTTTACTTTATTTAGGATATCTTTTTTTTAAGTGCCCCCCAATCCCAGTAAACAACCCTCCAAAAACATTCCCGGTTCAACTGATTCTTTCCCCGCACCCCACCAACACAGGCACCCTCATGCCCCTTTTACACAATGCCTTTGGGGAAAAAAATATTATTTGTAATGTGTTGCTGGTGGAAAAAGCAGAAAATCAGCACTTTTCAAAGGAAATTTTTCGCCAAGCGGAAAGTGCCATTTTTCGCGATTTCAGTTTGAGGCTGAAAGTTTTGCCCATCCCTACTCCCCAGTTTAATCAGCTATGCTGCTGGTATGCTCACCTTCAATTTTGTTACTTATCTACTGGTGAGTATGGGGCTAGATCTGAAAACACAGTGGCTGTAAGGGATTTATCCATGACTGAAGAACACAAGTACTCAAAAGAATGATCTCCACTGAAGAATAACAATTTATTTTCACCAGAGAACACGAGAATACTTTGTTTTAAAATAACTGGTGTATATCTGTTTTGAAACACCGTATCCAATGTGATTGATGTATGGAGATTTGTGGATGATCAACAGGTCTAAGTGGAGATATGGACTGTCATTCAAAAGTATCATCCCATAATAAAGATTAACTTCACCAAGACTTGAGTAAAGTTAAAGCAGTCAGCGGTGGGAAAGAAAAATCACTTGCTATGCGGCTTGTATATACTGTGATTGATAATGCATGTGCCCAGTCAAAAATTTGACAAGTGAAGTGTGAAGAGTATTAGGTCTGTGTTTTTGACATGTGCATCGGATTGTCCTGATCTTGGATTAACTCTGAAGCATGAGCAATTTGTAGCTCATGTTATACGTGTTTATTAATTACATGTAAGCTGTGCAATGTTATAGAGTGACCAATGCTCAGACATACTGGATTTGCATATGTCCATTATTAGTCAATGGTGGATCAAATTTACAATCCTGCAGGTTTATAGTTATTAATCGGTCAGTTAATATCTGTATAATTGGCTTGATGGGTAATAATGCACCATATTAGTAGCTTCACTGGAATGTAAAATTTTCAGGGGTTAAATCCATTTTATTGCATGTGGATTGAGTCATCCCAAAGAGGCCCTATTGACACATCAACAAAATCTAGAACACATTTTGGCACAACATGACGACTCCATTGAGGCCTTATTGAATTGAATGGATGACCTCCATAATCATTGCCACAGATGTAATCTATGTATTCAAGGGCTACCCGAATATTTTCTGGGAAAGGATCTGCATACCGTGTTTCATTCTATCTTCAAGGATGTTCTGAAGATCCCAGGAGATGTACCTTTGCAGACTGAGCGAGCCCATATGGTGCTGAGGCCTAGGGGAGCCCCATCCAACCCTCCCGAAATGTCATCTGTTGTATGCAGAACTATCAGGCAAAGAAGTTTATTATGCAGCACAGTAGAAAAATAGGAGAGATTTCTTAAGCAGAGGTCACTCTCCAGTTCTTCCAGGATCTTGCTCTCCACAACCTGCAGTAAAGGAGAGCCCTGAAGCCACTTACAACACACTTATGAAACCTACAAATTAGGTACAAGTGGGCATTTCCTTTTGCCCTGTGTCACAGTTTTATTGAACACTCAGACAATTTGGTAGGATAAAATAGAAAAGCTTTATTAGGCAATATAAAGCTCAATAGGGCCCTTCACAGGTCTACAAGCAGCAGTAAGAAAGTTTGACACAGGTCAGGGCATACAAATAGTAATACAATAAAGGAGGCTCTACCGGCCTTACCGAATACCAGGTAAGGCAACCTGGAGACTGGTGCAACAAGGAATAGAGGAGGCTCTACCTGCCTTACCGAATACCGGGTAAGGCAGTCTGGTAATTGGTGCAACTAGGAACAGAGGAGGCTCTTCCAGCCTTACCGATTACCGGGTAAGGCAGCCTGGTATCTGGTGCAACAAGGAACAGAGGAGGCTCTACCGGCCTTACCGAATACCGGGTAAGGCAGCCTGGTATCTGGTGCAGCAGAGAGAGTACTGGCAAAGGCCCCACCGGGTCACAGGCTGAGTGTAGTGTAATGAGCTGACAACGGTAACCGCTAGTGACCGGATAGCACAGACTGGGTGTATGTAACAGAGGCCACAGAGAATCACAGGCTGAGCGTAGTGTAATGGACTGGCAACAGTAACCGCTAGTGACCAGATAGCACAGACTGGGTGTACGTAACGGAGGCCACAGAGAATCACAGGCTGAGCTTAGTGTAATGGACTGGCAAAGGTAACCGCTAGTGACCGGATAGACAGACTGGTGTCTCGTAACAGAGGCCACACTGATACACAGGCAGAGAGAAGTGCAACCGGAGGCAACAAATATGAGAGGACTGACAACAATAGCGAGGGCAGCACAAGGAGCGTAAGTGTCACGGTTTTTGAAGACTTTCAGACTTAAGGTTTGGTAAAATAACTTTATTAAAAGTTAAAGGCAGTCCCTGTAGGGTAAACATACATAACAATACAACAGTAATATAACATATAATAGGTTCTACCGGCCTTGCCTAAATACCGGGCAAGGCAACCCAAGTGACAGTTTTAATGACAGGCTCTACCGGCCTTGCCTATACCGGGTAAGGCAACCGTGAGATGACATATACCGGTTCTACCGGCTTTACCAATACTGGGCAAGGCAGCCCCCATGGAATGCTGAATGTAGGCTCTACCGGCCCTGCCAATACCGGGTAAGGCAACCTTAAAGATGGTGAATTACACGGTTCTACTGGCCTTACCAATACCGGGTAGGGCAGCCCAATACCGGGTACTGGAGTAGGCTCTACCGGCCCTGCCAATACCAGGTGAGGCAACCTACAGGATGGTATCGTCAAGGTTCTACCGGCCTCACCAATACCGGGCAGGGCAGCCTGAGCGAGTAGACCAGCTGTCAGGTGACTAAGACAGCATAGAGCATAAGTATAGAGGTCTTACTCAGCAGGAGTCTATTGCCAGGGATACTCAGACAACTGCAAGGAAATGGACAGCGACTGACCACAGTACTGGATGTTCAGGAGCAAACCAACGTCCGCACGTTGGGACTAATGGTAATAGCACCACCAGGTTTAATGGAGCAAACCAGCGACCGCACGCTGGAACCAACAATGTATATCGCAACCAAGTTTAGTGGAGTAAACCAGCGTCCGCACGCTGGGACCAACAACGTATATCGCAACCAGGTTTAGTGGAGCATACCAGCGTCCGCACGCTGGAGCCAATAATGTATCTCGCAACCAGTTTAGTGGAGTAAACCAGCGTCCGCACGCTGGGACCAACAATGTATATAGCAACCAGGTTTAGTGGAGTAAACCAGCGTCCGCACGCTGGGACCAACAATGTATATCGCCACCAGGCTTAGTGGAGTAAACCAGCGTCCGCATGCTGGGACCAACAATGTATATTGCCACCAGGTTTAGTGGAGTCAACCAGCGTCCGCACTCTGGGACCAACAATGTATATCGCAACCAGGAACCAACAAAGTATGATCAGCAGCGAGAAGAACAATGTCGCCAGAGCGACGGTTGGAGCAGGAGATTCAGGAACTCAGTAAGATTAACCCGCGAGGTGCTGGAACACAGGAACACTGGAACTCAGTAAGATTAACCCGCGAGGTGCTGGAACACAGGAACACTGGAACTCTGGAACACAGGAACACTAGCATACAGGAACACTGGAACACTGGAACACTGGAACACAGGATCAGCAAGTACAGCAGGAACAGCAGGAACAGGCCCAGAAGCCTGACAAGCAGGTCAGGCAGAGTGAAGTCAGAAACACCACGAAAGGGCCACCTGGAAGTGCTCAGCCTGGGTTTAAAAAGGCTGTGTGAGGAGGGCTAATCACAGACAGCCAATCATGATACTCAGCAAGTGACTGACACTGAACAGCACCAATCACGGGCACCGTGATAGTAAGTCAGTCAATGCCTGGATCGGTATCAAAGAGCGGATGTCAGCCAAAGCCTGGGTTGGTACACAGAGAGCGGTAGTCAGCCAAAGCCTGGATCGGTACACAGAAAGCAGTAGTCAGCCAAAGCCTGGATCGATACACAGAGAGCGGTAGTCAACCACAGCCTGGACCAGTACACAGAGAGTGGTAGTCAGCCAAAGCCTGGATCGGTACACAGAGAGCGGTAGTCAGCCAAAGCCTGGATCTGTATACAGGAGCGGAACAGGAACAAGGTCAGATGAAAACCGGATCAACACGGAACAGGAGCACAGAATAACGTAAGGTCAGGAACACCACAAAAGGGCACCGGCCTAGTGACAGGAGGGCGTATATAAAGGCTATCCCTGGGAGGGGCTAGCCAGCTAGCACCAATAAGAGACAGCTAAACACAAACCCGAAAGTAAGAATGTCGCACAGAAAATCATGGGCACCGTGATAGTTCCCCCCTCTCAAAGACCCCCCCTCCTGCCTTGAGGGGGTCTGGGTTTGCTAGGAAACTTGGCATGGAATCTGTGCAACAGAATAGGAGCATGAATATCAGAGTGGCTAACCCATGAACGTTCCTCTGGACCATAACCCTTCCACTGCACCAAGTATTGGACTTGGCCACAGAATCTACATGAGTCCAGAACACTCTGCACCTCATATTCATCATGATCCTGTATGTGCACAGGACCAGGGACAGCAGGAGTGGCAGCACAGCGGTTGCACACCAATGGTTAAGAAGTGACACATGGAACACATTATGTATTCTCATAGAAGCCAGTAATTCCAACGCATAGGAGACAGGATTAACCCGACGGAGAACCCGGAACGGACCCACAAACCAGGGAGCAAACTTGAGACAAGGAACTTGCAACCTGAGATTCTTTGAGGATAACCAGACCCGGCCCCCCACCTGGAACACAGGATCCGGCAGGCGTCTGTTGTTGGCATGCCGCTGTGCTCGTGCAAAAGACTCACGTAGGGTATTCTGGACCTGTGCCCATGTGGAGCAGAGCTGCCTAATATGCTCATCCAGAGCCGGAATCTGTTGTGCCTGAAAGTTATCTGGGAGCAAGCATGGTTGAAACCTGTAATTGATCAGGAAGGGTGAGCTCCCAGACATGCTGCACACCGCACAGTTCCTGGCAAACTCTGCCCACGGCAACAAGTCAGCCCAATTGTCGTGATGATTGGAAATGAAACAACGCAAGAACTGCTCCAATCCCTGTTTGGCACGTTCAGCTGCCCCATTAGTCTGGGGATGATATGCCGAGGAAAAGGACAACTGACTGCCCATCTGGTCACAAAAGGCCTTCCAGAATCTCAAGACGAATTGACTCCCACGATCCGAGACCAGCACCTTGGGTACCCCGTGGAGTCGGAAAACCTCCCTGGCAAATACAATTGCCAACTCCTCAGCAGATGGCAAGCCAGGGAGTGGCACCAAATGAGCCATTTTTGAGAACCTGTCAACTATCATTAGGATTACAGTAAACCCTCTAGAGGCCGGCAGTTCTCCCAAGAAATCAATAGATACGTGTGACCAGGGCCAGTCCCCATTAGGAACAGTCTGTAAGAGACCCACAGGAAGATGTCTGGGGACCTTGGAGTGGGCACTAGTGGCACAGGCTGCTGTAAATGCTGCACAGTCATCCCTCATGCCAGGCCACCAAACATATGGGACAATGACCAAATCAATTGATTCTTCCCAACATGACGAGCCGCCCGGGAGGAGTGGTAGGTATCCATTAGTTTTACCCGAAAAGGCTCGGCCACAAAGCACTTGCCCACAGGTTTCTCTGGAGAAGCATTGGCCTGGGATACCAAGATCTCCTCCCCTAAGGGAGAAGTGATACTGGTTTGTAGGGTGGCAAGTATACAGTTCGGAGGAATAATAGGCACAGGTATAGAGTCAGCTTCAGGATCCGAGCCAAATTGTCTGGATAAGGCATCAGCACAAACATTCTTAGTACCAGGCAAGTAAGAGACAATGAAATTGAAACGAGACAAAAATAGTGCCCATCTTGCTTGCCTTGGAGAAAGCCTTTTAGCTTCTGAGAGATACATGAGATTTTTATGATCAGTCAGAATCAAAATCGGTACCTTAGTGCCCTCCAACAAATGTCGCCATTCACTTAAGGCCAGAATAATCGCTAGGAGTTCCAGTCTCCAATGTCATAAAGACTCTGCGCTTTAGTCAACTTCCTCGAAAAGAACCCACATGGTCTCAAAGTCTTATCAGGACCTGGTTTTTGGCCCAAGACTGCCCCGACTCAAGTCTCAGAAGCATCCACCTCTAAAGTAAATGGCAACCCAGGAATAGGATGCGACAGAACTGGAGCAGTAGAAAATGCCAATTTTAGTGTCTCAAATGCCTTAATTGCCTCTGGGGACCATTCTGAGGTGGAGGTACCCTTGTGGGTCATATCGGTGAGTGGCTTAACAATACTGGAATAGTCGCAAATAAATTTCCTATAATAATTTGCGAATCCTAGAAATCACTGTAAGGGTTTGAGGCCCATGGGCCGTGGCCACTGTTGTACAGCTGCAAGCTTGTCCTTATCCATAAAGTAACCGGCTGCGCCGGAATCAATTAGAGCAGGCGTCTTAGCAGATTCAGAAGCCCAAGAGATCACAATGTCAATCACAGGTTTGCTTAACATGCCTTCTGGGGACTGGTATATGCCACCTAGGATCTGTCCCCCATATGACCCTAGGTGCGCTCGTTTCCCGGTCGCACGGGACAAGTTTTTAGCAAATGACCTGCCTTGCCACAGTACAGGCATAGCCCCTGTTTGCAACGGAAGGAGGTCTCTTGCTTGGACAATCATGTAAACCCCACTTGCATAGGTTCCGTGCTCCCTATAGCAGGACCCGGAGGTATGGGAGGAGAGGGAGGCATGGGTGCCAGATTCGCCAGTGGATCTTTCCCTGCGATACTTGTAAAGACTCCTCTCCCTTATACGGGAGTCAATCAGAATAGTGTACTCAATGAATTCGTCTAGGCCTACTGGTAGATCTTTGGCCGCAATTTCATCTTTAATTTTATCGTCGATGCCTTGGGCAAATGCAGCAACAAGCTCCTCAACGTTCCAGACTACCTCTGCTGCAAGTGTATGAAATTCAATGACAAACTCAGAAACAGTACGTGTGCCTTGCTGGATTCTCATAAGGCGCTTGGCAGCAGAGGTGGCACACCCTGGAACCTCGAACACACTGCGGAAGGCCCTTACAAAATTTGGCAAAATTAGTAGTAATTGGTTTACCAGTCTCCCAAATTGGATTTGCCCAGGCTAGGGCCTTGCCTGTGAGTAGTGAGATCATAAATCCCACCTTGCTTCTGTCACTGGGAAACGCCTGTGGCACTAGTTCAAGAAAAATCTCCAGTTGGTTCAAGAACCCATGGCAAAGTGTTGGCTCCCCATCATATCTCAAAGGCAGTGGAGCAGTAACAGAGAGCCCTCTAGATGAAGAGCTGGGTACACTAGCCTGTGCCAATGGTGCCAGAACTGGAGTGGCCACCAAAGATTGTACAGGTCTCTTGAGACAAGCAGTGCGTTCAAGAATGATCTGAATAGCCATAGACAGTTGGTCTAACAGTTGTTACTGAGCGTCCAATCTCCAAAGGAGATTCTGGGAACTACCCTCTCCAGCCTTGTCTGAGGTCATGGCCCTTTCGTACTGTCACGGTTTTATTGAGCACTCAGACAACTATGGTAGGATAAAATAGAAAAGCTTTATTAAGCAATAAAAACCAGTAAGAAAGTTTGACACAGTCAGGGCATACAAATAGTAATACAATAAAGGAGGCAGGCAGCCTGGTGACTGGTGCAACTAGGAACAGAGGAGGCTCTTCCAGCCTTACTGATTACCGGGTAAGGCAGCCTGGTAACTGGTGCAACTAGGAACAAAGGAGGCTCTACCGGCCTTACTGATTACTGTGTAAGGCAGCCTGGTATCTGGTGCAACAAGGAACAGAGGAGGCTCTACCGGCCTTACCGAATACCGGGTAAGGCAGCCTGGTATCTGGTGCAGCAGAGAGAGTACTGACAGGTAGTAACACCGTAGGCCGGGGCGCTCAGGGGTAGTACTGGCAAAGGCCCCACCGGGTCACAGGCTGAGTGTAGTGTAATGAGCTGACAACAGTAACCGCTAGTGACTGGATAGCACAGACTGGGTGTACGTAACGGAGGCCACAGAGAATCACAGGCTGAGCGTAGTGTAATGGACTGGCAACGGTAACGCTAGTGACCGGATAGCACAGACTAGGTGTACATAACGGAGGCCACAGAGAATCACAGGCTGAGCGTAGTGTAATGGACTGGCAACGGTAACCACTAGTGACCGGATAGACAGACTGGTGTCTCGTAACAGAGGCCACACTGATACACAGGCAGAGAGTAGCGCAATCGGAGGCAACAAATATGAGAGGACTGACAACAATAGCGAGGGCAGCACAAGGAGCGTAAGTCAGTATCACAGTGCCCGTGATCCCTTTCTGTCACTCTCGCTTGTGGTGTTCTCCTATTGGCTGAGGAGGTTTGGACCGCCCCTGGTGACCTTTTTATACCCAGCCATTGACACCTGTCACTTGCCCTTTCGTGGTGTTCCTGAGCCAGTGTTGCTGTTGCTGTCTTCAGTTGATCCTGATTCCTGTGTACCGAATTGTCCTGTCTTGACTACACTCCTGTGTTCCTGTTCCGTGATCCGACCCGGCTTGGCTGATGTTCCTGTTTGTGACTGATCTGGCTTGTCTGAGAACCACCTCCGTGTACCGACCCGGCCTGGCTGATATTCCTGCTTGTGACTGATCCGGCTTGTCTGAGAACCACCTCCGTGTACCGATCCGGCCCGGCTGACTTCCTTCTCCGTGACCTGAACCAGCTTGTTCCAGCGACCTGCGTGTACTGCTTCCTGCTCTACTGTCGTTGTTGCAACATTCTGACTTCAGCTAAGACTGAGTACTGGACTGATTGTCTCTTGCCACAGTACTCCTTCAGTGTTGTGCCTCCTGTGTTGAGTCTCCGTTACCGTGTGCAGAGCTGTGCTTCCGTACTGAGCCTTCCTGACACTTGCAGAGCACTTCCCATTGCCGCTAAACTTGAGTTCTACGAGCTGCATAACCTGTTCGGTGCTGGCACATATCTAATGAGCCTTTACGTTTATTGCTGAGCCTATTCCTGTCTAACTGCTACTTCTGCCGAGCTGGCCGCGTTTTACGCTTGATTTGGACGGCAGCTCAGTCCTCCACCTAGCAGAGTAGACTGTATCGATTACCACGTCCGGTAGTGGCGCTATTGGCTCTAGCACATTGTCTCCGGTATACACCCATGGGGGCTATTGGCTCACCTCTCCTGCAGCACAAAGTGGTCTCCGTTGTACACCCGCGGGGCTATTGGCCATCTCTTGCATTATAGCAGTCTCAGTATTATGCCCGTGGGGGCTACTGGCTTACATAGTTACATATAGTTACATAGTAATTTAGGTTGAAAAAAGACTTGCGTCCATCCAGTTCAACCCTTTTCCTATTCCTGTTTACCATCGCTGACCCAAAAGAAGGCATCTGACTCCAAATGGCAATCAGACTTCTCCCTGGATCAACAAGCCCTAACTAAATATTAATCCCAATACTAACGTGCATAGCCCTCTATATTATGCTCTTTTAAATAATTATCCAGGCCCCTTTTAAAGGCATCTAATGTATTTGATAGCACCACCTCCTCCGGAAGTGCATTCCATACCTTTATTGTCCTTACTGTAAAGAAACCCTTCCGCTGTTGTAGACTAAATCTCCTTTCCTCAAGTCTAAGCGGGTGGCCCCTTGTCCTGTGTACTGTTCTGTTAATGAACAGGTCTTTTGAAAGCCCTTTATATGGGCCTTGAACATATTTATATAGTGTTATCATATCCCCTCTAAGACGCCGTTTCTCTAGTGTGTACAAGTTTAACTTTTCTAGCCTCTCTTCATAACTAAAACATTCCATTCCCCTTACTAGTTTTGTAGCCCTCCTCTGCACTCTCTCTAGTTCCATAATGTCCTTCTTCAGAAAGGGCGCCCAGAATTGAACAGCATATTCTAGGTGGGGTCTTACCATGGACCTGTAAAGAGGCATAATTATATCTTCCTCCCTTGAGTCAATACCCCTTTTAATACATGCCAATATCTTATTGGCCTTTGCCGCTGCCAGCTGGCACTGCATGCTACTGCTAAGTCTATTGTCTACCATTACTCCTAAATCCTTTTCATTAGTAGATTTCCCCAGAGAAACGCCATTTAAACTATATGTTGCATTTTTATTATTATACCCAAAATGCATAACTTTACACTTGTCTATATTGAATCTCATTTGCCATTTGCCTACCCAGTTACTCAATTTGTCCAAGTCCTCTTGTAATGAAGACACATCCAGTTCAGACTTTATTACCTTACTTAATTTTGTGTCATCGGCAAACACTGATACATGGCTTCCTATGCCCTCTGGGAGGTCATTAATAAACAAATTAAAAAGAAGAGGACCCAGGACAGATCCCTGAGGCACTCCACTTATCACGTTTATCCAACTGGAGAACTTGCCATTTACTACCACTCTTTGCATTCTATCTTTCAGCCAATTTCCAATCCACTCACAAACATTTTGCCCTAGTCCTATTTCATTCAATTTGTACAGTAACCTCTTGTGTGGAACCGTATCAAATGCCTTGGCAAAGTCTAAATAGATCACGTCAACCGCCTCTCCCTCATCTATATTATTACTTACTTTTTCATAAAATGCGATCAAGTTCGTTTGACAAGACCTATCTTTCACAAAGCCATGTTGGCTATTGCTAATGATATTCCTGTTCCAGCAGAATTCTTGAATATATTCCCTTAGCAAACTTTCAAACAGCTTCCCTACCACAGATGTCAAGCTTACGGGTCTGTAATTTCCTGGCTGGGACTTTGATCCCTTTTTAAATATGGGCACCACATCTGCTTTACGCCAATCCATGGGCACCATACCAGAAATAAAAGAATCCCTGAAAATCAGATATATCGGTCTGGCCAGGGTCTGGCTTAGCTCTTTGGCCGCAATTTCATCTTTAATTTTATCGTCGATGCCTTGGGCAAATGCAGCAACAAGCTCCTCAACGTTCCAGACTACCTCTGCTGCAAGTGTATGAAATTCAATGACAAACTCAGAAACAGTACGTGTGCCTTGCTGGATTCTCATAAGGCGCTTGGCAGCAGAGGTGGCACACCCTGGAACCTCGAACACACTGCGGAAGGCCCTTACAAAATTTGGCAAAATTAGTAGTAATTGGTTTACCAGTCTCCCAAATTGGATTTGCCCAGGCTAGGGCCTTGCCTGTGAGTAGTGAGATCATAAATCCCACCTTGCTTCTGTCACTGGGAAACGCCTGTGGCACTAGTTCAAGAAAAATCTCCAGTTGGTTCAAGAACCCATGGCAAAGTGTTGGCTCCCCATCATATCTCAAAGGCAGTGGAGCAGTAACAGAGAGCCCTCTAGATGAAGAGCTGGGTACACTAGCCTGTGCCAATGGTGCCAGAACTGGAGTGGCCACCAAAGATTGTACAGGTCTCTTGAGACAAGCAGTGCGTTCAAGAATGATCTGAATAGCCATAGACAGTTGGTCTAACAGTTGTTACTGAGCGTCCAATCTCCAAAGGAGATTCTGGGAACTACCCTCTCCAGCCTTGTCTGAGGTCATGGCCCTTTCGTACTGTCACGGTTTTATTGAGCACTCAGACAACTATGGTAGGATAAAATAGAAAAGCTTTATTAAGCAATAAAAACCAGTAAGAAAGTTTGACACAGTCAGGGCATACAAATAGTAATACAATAAAGGAGGCAGGCAGCCTGGTGACTGGTGCAACTAGGAACAGAGGAGGCTCTTCCAGCCTTACTGATTACCGGGTAAGGCAGCCTGGTAACTGGTGCAACTAGGAACAAAGGAGGCTCTACCGGCCTTACTGATTACTGTGTAAGGCAGCCTGGTATCTGGTGCAACAAGGAACAGAGGAGGCTCTACCGGCCTTACCGAATACCGGGTAAGGCAGCCTGGTATCTGGTGCAGCAGAGAGAGTACTGACAGGTAGTAACACCGTAGGCCGGGGCGCTCAGGGGTAGTACTGGCAAAGGCCCCACCGGGTCACAGGCTGAGTGTAGTGTAATGAGCTGACAACAGTAACCGCTAGTGACTGGATAGCACAGACTGGGTGTACGTAACGGAGGCCACAGAGAATCACAGGCTGAGCGTAGTGTAATGGACTGGCAACGGTAACGCTAGTGACCGGATAGCACAGACTAGGTGTACATAACGGAGGCCACAGAGAATCACAGGCTGAGCGTAGTGTAATGGACTGGCAACGGTAACCACTAGTGACCGGATAGACAGACTGGTGTCTCGTAACAGAGGCCACACTGATACACAGGCAGAGAGTAGCGCAATCGGAGGCAACAAATATGAGAGGACTGACAACAATAGCGAGGGCAGCACAAGGAGCGTAAGTCAGTATCACAGTGCCCGTGATCCCTTTCTGTCACTCTCGCTTGTGGTGTTCTCCTATTGGCTGAGGAGGTTTGGACCGCCCCTGGTGACCTTTTTATACCCAGCCATTGACACCTGTCACTTGCCCTTTCGTGGTGTTCCTGAGCCAGTGTTGCTGTTGCTGTCTTCAGTTGATCCTGATTCCTGTGTACCGAATTGTCCTGTCTTGACTACACTCCTGTGTTCCTGTTCCGTGATCCGACCCGGCTTGGCTGATGTTCCTGTTTGTGACTGATCTGGCTTGTCTGAGAACCACCTCCGTGTACCGACCCGGCCTGGCTGATATTCCTGCTTGTGACTGATCCGGCTTGTCTGAGAACCACCTCCGTGTACCGATCCGGCCCGGCTGACTTCCTTCTCCGTGACCTGAACCAGCTTGTTCCAGCGACCTGCGTGTACTGCTTCCTGCTCTACTGTCGTTGTTGCAACATTCTGACTTCAGCTAAGACTGAGTACTGGACTGATTGTCTCTTGCCACAGTACTCCTTCAGTGTTGTGCCTCCTGTGTTGAGTCTCCGTTACCGTGTGCAGAGCTGTGCTTCCGTACTGAGCCTTCCTGACACTTGCAGAGCACTTCCCATTGCCGCTAAACTTGAGTTCTACGAGCTGCATAACCTGTTCGGTGCTGGCACATATCTAATGAGCCTTTACGTTTATTGCTGAGCCTATTCCTGTCTAACTGCTACTTCTGCCGAGCTGGCCGCGTTTTACGCTTGATTTGGACGGCAGCTCAGTCCTCCACCTAGCAGAGTAGACTGTATCGATTACCACGTCCGGTAGTGGCGCTATTGGCTCTAGCACATTGTCTCCGGTATACACCCATGGGGGCTATTGGCTCACCTCTCCTGCAGCACAAAGTGGTCTCCGTTGTACACCCGCGGGGCTATTGGCCATCTCTTGCATTATAGCAGTCTCAGTATTATGCCCGTGGGGGCTACTGGCTTACATAGTTACATATAGTTACATAGTAATTTAGGTTGAAAAAAGACTTGCGTCCATCCAGTTCAACCCTTTTCCTATTCCTGTTTACCATCGCTGACCCAAAAGAAGGCATCTGACTCCAAATGGCAATCAGACTTCTCCCTGGATCAACAAGCCCTAACTAAATATTAATCCCAATACTAACGTGCATAGCCCTCTATATTATGCTCTTTTAAATAATTATCCAGGCCCCTTTTAAAGGCATCTAATGTATTTGATAGCACCACCTCCTCCGGAAGTGCATTCCATACCTTTATTGTCCTTACTGTAAAGAAACCCTTCCGCTGTTGTAGACTAAATCTCCTTTCCTCAAGTCTAAGCGGGTGGCCCCTTGTCCTGTGTACTGTTCTGTTAATGAACAGGTCTTTTGAAAGCCCTTTATATGGGCCTTGAACATATTTATATAGTGTTATCATATCCCCTCTAAGACGCCGTTTCTCTAGTGTGTACAAGTTTAACTTTTCTAGCCTCTCTTCATAACTAAAACATTCCATTCCCCTTACTAGTTTTGTAGCCCTCCTCTGCACTCTCTCTAGTTCCATAATGTCCTTCTTCAGAAAGGGCGCCCAGAATTGAACAGCATATTCTAGGTGGGGTCTTACCATGGACCTGTAAAGAGGCATAATTATATCTTCCTCCCTTGAGTCAATACCCCTTTTAATACATGCCAATATCTTATTGGCCTTTGCCGCTGCCAGCTGGCACTGCATGCTACTGCTAAGTCTATTGTCTACCATTACTCCTAAATCCTTTTCATTAGTAGATTTCCCCAGAGAAACGCCATTTAAACTATATGTTGCATTTTTATTATTATACCCAAAATGCATAACTTTACACTTGTCTATATTGAATCTCATTTGCCATTTGCCTACCCAGTTACTCAATTTGTCCAAGTCCTCTTGTAATGAAGACACATCCAGTTCAGACTTTATTACCTTACTTAATTTTGTGTCATCGGCAAACACTGATACATGGCTTCCTATGCCCTCTGGGAGGTCATTAATAAACAAATTAAAAAGAAGAGGACCCAGGACAGATCCCTGAGGCACTCCACTTATCACGTTTATCCAACTGGAGAACTTGCCATTTACTACCACTCTTTGCATTCTATCTTTCAGCCAATTTCCAATCCACTCACAAACATTTTGCCCTAGTCCTATTTCATTCAATTTGTACAGTAACCTCTTGTGTGGAACCGTATCAAATGCCTTGGCAAAGTCTAAATAGATCACGTCAACCGCCTCTCCCTCATCTATATTATTACTTACTTTTTCATAAAATGCGATCAAGTTCGTTTGACAAGACCTATCTTTCACAAAGCCATGTTGGCTATTGCTAATGATATTCCTGTTCCAGCAGAATTCTTGAATATATTCCCTTAGCAAACTTTCAAACAGCTTCCCTACCACAGATGTCAAGCTTACGGGTCTGTAATTTCCTGGCTGGGACTTTGATCCCTTTTTAAATATGGGCACCACATCTGCTTTACGCCAATCCATGGGCACCATACCAGAAATAAAAGAATCCCTGAAAATCAGATATATCGGTCTGGCCAGGGTCTGGCTTAGCTCTTTAAGTACCCGTGGGTGTATACCATCTGGCCCCGGAGCTTTGTCTACCTTGACACCATTCAATTGTTTTAACACTTTTTCTTGTGTTAGCCAGTCCCATGCTTGCTGTGACTGTTCTGTAAAAGTAGTTTGCAGACTCTTGTCCAATGGGTCTTCCTTGGTAAAAACAGAAGAAAAGAAATTATTTAAAATATCTGCCTTCTCTCTGTCACCTTTGACCATCTCACCCGTTTCAGCTAACAAGGACCCAACATTATCAGACTTTAATTTTTTGCCATTAATGTATTTAAAGAATTTTTTTGGGTTGCTTTTGCTCTCCTTAGCAATATTTTTTTCATTCTCCAGTCTAGCTAATTTAATAGCCTTTTTACAGGTTTTGCAGGTGGTCTCCGGTATACGCCCGTGGGGGCTATAGGCTCAAATCACACTGTATAGCTGGTTTCCGTTATTATGCCCGTGGGGGCTATTGGCAAGCTCTTGCATTGTAGCAGTCTCCGTAGTTACGCCCGTGGGGGCTACCGACTCTAGCACTTGCAAATATTGAGAGCTTCGTTGCTACGCCCGTTGGGGCTATGCACCACTATAGTCTAAGGCAGTACTGACTGTGCATTCTAGCCTTCTATGCATTACCATCAATGGCTTAATCACCATCCTGGGCGTGCCAAACTCCACAACTGAGACTGACTTACTTTTGTATTTAACCCTTGAGCAGCCTAGATACTGTATACCTATCCTGTGATATGTTGTAGTTACCATTGTGTTCATCTACTTACCTATAATAGCATCTCTGCCTGTGTTCGCTATTATTATTGTCGCCTGTAGAGGACGTTCCTTTCTATTTTTTTTATTTAATAAAACTGTGTTTTATTTTACTGGCTGGTCTGAGTGTCTTGAAAACCGTTACAGTCAGTCAGTGCCTGGATCGGTATCAGAGAGCGGAAGTCAGCCAAATCCTGGGTTGGTACACAGAGAGCGGTAGTCAGCCAAAGCCTGGATGGGTACACAGAGAGCGGTAGTCAGCCAAAGCCTGGATCGGTAGACAGAGAGTGGTAGTCAGCCATAGCCGGGATCGGTACACAGGAGTGGAACAGGAACAAGGTCAGATGAAAACCGGATCAACATGGAACAGGAGCACAGAATAACGTAAGGTCAGGAACACCACGAAAGGGCACCGGCCTAGTGACAGGAGGGCGTATATAAAGGCTAGCCCTGGGAGGGGCTAGCAAGCTAGCACCAATAAGAGCAAGCCAAACACAAACCCGGAAGTAAGAATGTCGCACAGAGAATCACGGGCACCATGATACCCTGACAGACTCTCACCAAGGTGCTTAGTAGTGATGATCGAGCAACCCGATGCTCGGGTGTTCGGGTGCTCTGGCCGAGCGCCCCCGGAGGCTCGAGTGCTCGGCCGAGCACCCGAGCCCCATTGAAGTCAATGGGAGGACTTGAGCATTACACCAGGCACCCCCTGCTCTGATGAGGGGAGGGTGCCTGGTTCATAGGAAAAGGTCAGAAAATGATGGAAACACCACAGAAATGGTTCAGGGACAGCATAGGGAGGATGTCTGGATGCATCTTGGACTCCAACGTCGCTGCTGGGAACGATGTTTCGCCCGTAGTACGCCATTTTTACAGACTGACACAAAAAGGAAGATAAAAACGATTTTAGGCGAAAAATTGTTACCAAACAGTATTTGCTGTATATTTACTTGTATATCATCTGCAAATTCTGCAAAATATTTCATAGATTTTTCGGAACTGGGGCCATGATTAAGAGGGAAACGTGCGCAGCGTAAAGCAGGTGTTCAACGTGGTTATGGCCCGGGTAAGGTACAGCATTCAGGAACGGAGGCCGCAGCTACCACAGGTTTTACAACATGTCCGTTTGCCCTTGTTAAGTCCAAAATTTATAGTCGGAACAGTGGGGTCTGATCCATTCAGTAAAAGTGACGAAGTGACTTAGTGGATGAAGCCAAGAACTACCTTCTGCTCTGTCGAACACCCCAGCCCTATTTAATTCAATGGGAGGACCTGAGGCACTCCGATACAACCTGTATATCACAAAATGGAGGGCCTCATTCACATTGTGGTACAATAGTTCAGGTAGTGGTCCAACACTCATAAAGCCTATGCACTAAGTGAAAGGGCTGCCAAAAATTAGACTGAAATGTCACTCCAATACACCCTTTATTACACATAAAGGAGGGCATCATACACACCCTTGAAAAATTAGGATTAATGGCCTGCTGGTGACCCTCTAAAACATTAGGGGCGAGGGCATGCCGGTAAGCTGACCATCTAAAACATTAGGAATGAGGGTCTGCTGCTGAGCCGACCATCTAAAACATTATGGGTGAGGGTCTGCTGCGGAGCTGACCATCCTAAACATTTTATGCGAAGGCCCGCTAGTGAGCTGACGCTATAAAACATTATATGAGAGGGCCCGCTAGAGAGCTGACCCAATAAAACATTATATGAGAAGGCCCGCTGGTGAGCTGACCTATACAAAAATTGTCAAACAGGGCCCGCTGGTGAGCTGGCCCTATATAAAAATTATATCACAGGGCCCGCTGGTGAGCTGGCCCTATATAAAAATTATATCACAGGGCATATGGAAGAGGAGGAGGAGGATGAGAAGATTAAGAGTCAACCATATACCCGTTTTTTGGGTGGAAGGGGTGAATGGGAATACAGAGTATTCCCATCATTGTAAATAACATATCTAAAGTGACTTTATGTTCACCCGGGGCTTTCCTCCAGTGGAGTGGAGAAGTCAGGGGAAATCCAGGCCTTGTTCATTTTTATAAGTGTCAACCTATCAGCATTGTCGGTGGAAAGGCAGATACGCTTATCTGTTATGATGCCACCAGCAGCACTAAATACCCGCTCAGACAGAACGCTGGCGGCAGGGCAGGCCAGCACCTCCAAGGCGCAGAGTGCCAGTTCATACCACGTGTCCAGCTTGGACACCCAGTAGTTGTAAGGCACAGAGGGATCAGTGAGGACGCTGACACGGTCTGCTACGTACTCCTTCACCATCTTCCAAAACTTTTCCCTCCTTGTGACACTAGGCCGCGCATCAGGGTGAGGGTGCTGGTGGGGTGTCATGAAGGTGTCCCACGCCTTGGAGAGTGTTGCCCTGCCTTTGTCGGAACTGCTGTGTGCTCCCCTTTTCTCCCCTTCTCGGTTGGCCAAGGTAGCACGTACTCTGCCGCCAGCGTTGTCAGATGGAAAATTTTAGAGCAATTTTTCGACAAGAACCTTCTGGTATTGCACCATTTTGCTTGTCCTCTCCACCGGAGGAATGAGAGATGAGAAATTCTCTTTGTAGCGGGGGTCCAGAAGGGTGAACACCCAGTAATCCGTGTTGTCTAAAATGCGTATAACGCGTGGGTCACGGGAAAGGCAGCCTAACATAAAGTCAGCCATGTGTGCCAGAGTACCAACAGGCAAGATTTCGCTGTCCTCACCAGGAGGATGACTCTCAATCTCCTCATCCTCTTCCTCCTCTTCTGCCCACCCACGCTGAAGAGATGGAAATAAAGTACCATGGCTACCCTCTGTAGCGGAGGCAACCGTGTCTTCCTCCTCCTCCTCCTCCTCCGCCTCCTCCAATTGTCGCTGAGAAGACGAAGTGAGGGTGCTCTGGCTATCAACTTGTGTAAGCTCTTCCTCCCCCATTTCCACCTCTTCCACATGCAAAGCGTCGGTTTTAATTGTGAGCAGCGAGCGTTTCAGTAGACACAGAAGTGGGATGGTTACACTGATAATAGCGTTATCGCCGCTCACCATCTGTGTCGATTCCTCAAAATTGCGTAAAACCTCACAGAGGTCTGACATCCATTCCCACTCCTCACTTCTGATTAGAGGAAGTTGAACGGAGAGGCGACGACCGTGTAACAGCTGGTACTCCACTACTGCCCTCTGCTGCTCACAAAGCCGGGCCAACATGTGGAAGGTGGAGTTCCAGCGCGTGCTCACGTCACACAGCAGCCGGTGAGCTGGCAATTGTAAGCGCTGCTGTAGCATCAACAGGCCGGCTGAAGCTGTAGATGACTTACGGAAATGCGCACACACGCGGCGCACCTTCGTCAAGAGATCATGCAAATTGGGGTAGGTTTTTAGAAATCGCTGAACCACTAAATTAAATACATGCGCTAGGCATGGTACGTGTGTGAGCTTGCCGAGCTCCAAAGCCGCCACCAAGTTACGCCCATTATCACACACAACCATGCCTGGTTGCAGGTTGAGTGGCGAGAGCCACTGCTCGGTCTGGTGACTAATCCCCTGCAACAGCTCTGAGGCCGTGTGCTGTTTGTCCCCAAGGCAGATCAGCTTCAGCACGGCCTGTTGACGCTTCCCCACTGCAGTGCTACACTGCTTCCAGGTACCGGCTGATGGGTGAGTGGCGCTGCGCGCAGAGAATTCGGAGGTGGAAACGGAGGAGGAGGAGGAGCCAATAACGTAGGTGCTGGCGGAAACCCTGATGGAGGTAGGGCCCGCAATCCTCGACGTGGGTAGCACCTGTGCCATCCCAGGGTCCGAGTCGCTCCCAGCCTCCACGACATTCACCCAGTGTGCCGTCAGGGAAATGTAGCGTCCCTGGCCACAAGCACTTGTCCATGTGTCAGTCGTTAAGTGGACCTTCCCAGTAACTGCGTTGGTCAGGGCACGGGTGATGTTAAGGGACACATGGTGGTGTAAGGCGGGGACGGCACACCGGGAAAAGTAATGGCGGCTGGGGACTGCGTACCGAGGGACAGCTGCTGCCATCAGGCTGCGGAAGGACTCAGTGTCCACAAGCCTAAATGGCAGCATTTCGATGGCCAGTAATTTGGAAAGGTGTGAGGTTAGTGCTATGGCCTGTGGGTGGGTGGCTGGGTATTTTCGCTTGCGCTCAAATGCCTGGGGTAACGACATTTGGACACTGCGCTGGGACAGGGAAGTGGATGTGGTCGCTGATGGTGCTTCAGATGGTACAGGTGCAGGGCGGGAGGTATGCGGGCCTGCGCCTTCGACAGGCGATTGGCCGGCACCGAAAACAGGGGAAGAGGAGGCAGTGGTGTGGCCTGCAGACACAGATTGGCGATCCGGGCGTTCCTCCCACTTATTACGGTGCTTGGATGCCATGTGTCGGATCATGCTGGTGGTGGTGAGGTTGCTAGTGTTCATGCCTCGGCTCATTCTGGTGTGGCACAGGTTGCAAACTACAATTCTCTTGTCGTCCGCACTTTCCTTAAAAAAACGCCATACCGCGGAACACCTAGCCCTTGGCAAGGGAGATTTACGCAAGGGGGTGCTCCGTGGAACATTTGCGGGCCGGTTTGGTGCGGTCCGCCTTCTTTCTTTAGCCACACCACTGCCTCTTCCAGCCTGTTGCGGTGCTGCAGATGGCTCACCCTCAGGACTGCTGTCATCGCTCGGCTTTCCACCTTCCCAGGTGGGGTCAGTGACCTCATCGTCCACCAAGTCCTCCTCCACTTCCTCACTCTGATCATCCTCCTCATTTCTTGATCCCACCACATCCTCAGTCATTGACAACTGTGTATCATCCTCCTCATCAAGGTCTTGAGACAGTAATAGTGGTTGATTTGATGGCAACTGTGTCTCATCATCATCATCCACTTCCTTTGACCTTAAATGCCGTTCCCCTCTGTCATCTTCTTGTGATTGGGTACCCTCTAGAGGTTGTGAATCAGGGCACAAGATCTCATGTTCCTCTGCAAGCGTGCTTGGAGAGAGGTTCAAATCAAGGATTGGTGATGAGAAGAGCTCCTCACTATATCCCAGTGTGGGATCACTTCTTTGGCCAGACCCTCTATGGTGGGAGGAAGGATGATCAGGGTGAGGATTATGTTGACGAGACTCTTGGCTAGTGAGAGTGGACTTGGTGGAAGACAGGGTGGTGCTTAACCGACTGGAAGCAGTATCAGCTGAAATCCAAACGACCACCTGTTCGCAGTGGTCTGACCTCGAGAGTGATGTCCTGCGACGCCCTGTAAACTGAGACATGAAGCTAGGTATGGTGGATGTCTTTCTTTCTTGTGCTCTGGCACCAGGCACAGTTTCTACGCGTCCTGACCCGCGCCCTGAACTATCAGGATCACGTCCACTTCCCCGTCCCTTTTTACCCGCCTTCTTCATATTAAACGGAATATATGCCGGTAATCTGCGGCTAGGCACACGAAACAGAATGTGACGCTAATCTGCGGCTAGGCACACTAAACAATATGTGACGCTAATCTGCGGCTAGGCACACTAAACAATATGTGATGTTAATCTGCGGCTAGGCACACTAAACAATATGTGACTCTAATCTGCGGCTAGGCACACGAAACAGAATGTGACGCTAATCTGCGGCTAGGCACACGAAACAGAATGTGACGCTAATCTGCGGCTAGGCACAGTGAACGGAATATGTGACGTTAATTTGTGAATTTGCACACTAAACAGAATGTGACAATAATCTATGGCTAGGCACACGTTTAAAATGGCCCTTTTTGTCGCTGCGTTGTAAAATCATTGGCCCTGTGCACCTAACAGAATATGTCAGCTTGTCACTGCACTGTGAAATATTTGTCCCTGTGCACCTAGTACAATGTCACCTTAGAACATGTCCCCCCCCCACAAAAAAATGAAATTCTGCCACCCCCAAAAAAAATTAAATGCTGCCCCCACACACAACAGTCCTAAAAAGGACTTTTGGGTCTTGAAAGAGTTTCAACAATTTTATTCTCCCTACACTGACTTCCTGTGCATCTAGTATTATATGTCACCTTACAAATATCCCCCCCACAAAAAAAAGGAAATTGTGCCCCCCCAAACAAAATATAAATGCTGCCCCCACACACAACAGTCCTAAAAAGGACTTTTGGGTCTTGAAAGAGTTCCAACAATTTTATTCTCCCTACACTGACTTTCCCTGCCTAAGCGCATCTCTCCCTGGCTAAGAATGAGCCGAACTCGCGCGTCGGGTGCTATACAGCACCCGATCACGGGTTCTGGCCAGGCAATCAGTGTAATGCCAGCAGCCAACATGGCTGCTGGCATTACACTGATGTCAGAGCCTCCCCGCACGTTTATTGGCTGCGCAGCAGCTGCGAAACGTGCGGGGAGGAGACCCGAACATGGCGGGCGAGCACATGCGGTACTCGTATGAGTACCGCCATGTGCCGAGCAGAGCGATGCTCGAGCCGAACCGAGCTTCGGCCGAGCATGCTCGCTCATCACTAGTGCTTAGTCTACTTTATGTGAACCTGAGGAAATCCCCAGCTTCTGTAATGCTCTGGGCATCTTGAATCCCCTATCTGTTGCTGCTTTGATGGAGCCTAACGCTACACCATTGGCTACTTGGCTTCACTGAAAGATAGACAAGACAGATGGTTGCCGGTGTCTGGTCACAAGCCTAAACATTTGTGGCTGTGCTCTCTATGTATGTGCTCAATTTACTAGGTGAGTATAAATCCACTGTTGATGTTTCTTATGTCTGCTCTGGTCCCCAATGTCAGACCGTTTACTTTCTTCATGTTGGCAAATGGCCTTCCACCAGGGCCTTTATGGCCAACTCAAGGTTATACTGGCAGGCCGTGGAGTGGTTGTGCACTCTGAGACTCTCGCCCATGTTACTTATTGTGTTGAGTGTTTTCCTTTCTCCTTTTGTGTCTTCCCTCTCCCTTTTTACTACCACCCCCGTTTCTGCCCTCTATCTGGTTCCCCCTCCACCCCCCTTGCTACCTCTCCATGCTGAATGGCATAGGGCCTTTTCTAGAGGTGAGATATATCCTCCCCTTGGAACCATCCCTGGATTCCTCCACAGGGACTTCTAGCTCTCAATTCTCTGTTTTCAGTTAGATAACAGATGGCCTTCGGGACCTGCAGCTCATTGTTACCTGGAAGTATCTTTTTTCTCACAAGTAGGCAATACTCCTTTTACTCCCGAGTCCCAATGTCACAGTAAGTATTCCTGTATTGAGACACATAGTGCAATCAGTGGATATTGAGACCATATTGAGCCCATCACCTGTTCTGACCATGCCCCTATTTGGGTAAAAATTTCCATTCCATTTTCTGCAGAAGGTTTCCATTTGTGGCTCCTCAACAAGCTTCTCCTACAAGATCCGATCGTGCCTAGAGGTGGGCAAAAGGTCCTGTCGTATTCCTGTGAAAAAATCTGAGAAAACCATGTGGTTTTCAACTTTTTCAAGAGAAAACCCACTTTAAATAAAGCAATTAAAATCTTTGCTGTTTTCTGTAAAAATTATTTACTATTTTTTTAATGGTTACAAAGTTTTTGCCCTTAAATCACGTGTTTTTTGCCTTTTCTCTAATAAAAAATATGCAATTTTCCAGGAAGTGAAACAATACAAACAGCTACATAGTGAGAGAGGTGCTATGCTGTTGTACTGTGAGTTGGTTTGCAAAATTAAGGCAGGAGAGGTTCATAGTGACTGTTATCACTATGAGCAAGTTTAATAACAATAAAAAGAGGACCTGGAAGAACCGTTATGCGTCTAGTGAGTCTGAGTAGGAGGAAGTGGCCACTAGCCACATTATGAAAGGGTCTGGTTGCCCTAGTTTCCCAGACCCAGTCCTGGCCAGCCCCCCTACATCATGCCTAGGGATTGTGGGGAAAATTTTGTCAAGGGCAGAGGAAGAATAGGGTAGTAGATTGAGCAAGACATGTCAGCTACCTGTGCCTGCTGCCAATATTGCCATTGCTGCAAGTGCTGCATCTACTGCCAGTGCTGAACCCTGCTATTAGTGTGTCTTCTAATTCTCAGGATGGGGGCAGAAGATGATGCCAAGTTTAACAATAGGATGACCCTAACTCACACCTGCCATCCCCAAGCAGTACCACCACTAGTACTACTACTAAGAAAGTCCAGCAGCTTCTACAGAGTGTTAGGAGTGAAGGAGGGGGTGAGCATATTAATAGTGAGGAGGAAGACTCATGGACTGAAATTGATGTGGTTGATGGTAGTAGTAGTAACAGTGATGGTGAAGAAGCTGGTGGAACTAGCATTAGAGGAGTGGTAGGGGAAGTAATGCAGAGGGGCCAGACTAGTGGTCAAGGGAGCCTACAACATTCCCATGACCCTGGGAGTCCCTTTCCCCCAAGGATTGTCCAGGTGGAACATAATCCTGAAGAATGCAGAACTGTTGCCTATCAGCACCATAAGGAGCACAGATGAGCTGCCTGTGCCTGCTGCTAGTTCTGTCAGTCTGTCTTCTTCAAGTCAACAAGAGATGGCAAGTGTGACACCAGAGGACCTTCTGTCACATTTCTCATCACCTCCTCTAACCGGAAAGATATCTGTAATGGAGCAGTAGCAGCAAAGAGGGACTGATGGCAGTGGTGATGATGGTGGTGGAGAAGCTGGGGTGGAAGAGACGTCAATTGCCTTTTTAGACCAAACTAAGAAGGAATGGGAGACAGGGACGGGCATCACCACCACCACCACCAGTGAGCTTTTGGAATTTGCAGAGTTTTCTACTGCTATAATTCCTGCTGCTGCTGAGTTGCAAGGGCAGCAGGATGCTGAGGAGCAGGCCAGTGTGAGAGAGACCACCGTGGACAAAGTGGGAATTGGGTCAACAAGTGATGCAGAACTAGAACATGTTCCACTTGCCAGTAGCAATACTCCTGGTCCTAGTTGCAGTGCCGATTCTGTGGCAGTAACAGCAACAACATAATTTACTGCGACAGCAAGTGAAGGAGAATGTGGAGGAGAAGAAGAAAGATGTCATTATTGTCCACCTTTCCCCAACCCCCCTAGGTGTGGGACTATTTTTCTCTTGGGGCAGGCACAGCGCAGTCAACAGTGATAGCACTGTGCACAATTTGTGACAAATCAATGAAAAGGGGAAAGCACCTTGGTATTTTTTTTTTATAACTGTCCACCCAATACCAGTCAACAACCCCACGAAAAAAAATCCCTATTCAAATGATTTTTCCCCCAGACTCCACCCACCAAAACAGGCATCCTCCACAGACCCCTTTTATACCATGTCTTATGGGTTTTTTAATAGGGATGGGTGAAAGTTGTTCAAATCTGCATAGTTCTCTCTCAATGATACACATGATGTTTCTACATACACAAGTACGTCATCAGTGGAGTTTTTATTAAGTGGGGAGCACGGAGATGGAAGTACCATATGCGCCACATAAATTCCTTAGTCGACAAGGTTTGTGATCTTGAATGGTTGCATCATTCATTGAGGATGAAGGCAGACCTCCACTAATTTACACAAGCTAGATCGGAACTCGCACAATACCATTCGGCTGCCTCTGGCTTAAATTCCGGTATTATATGCATGGGAACATATGTAGGACATTTTTAGCTAGGCTACTTAAATGGAAACAAAGCAGATCCTTTATTCATCACATCAAAGATGACTCTCATACTCTACATAAATCTTTTCATGCTATGGCTAAGGTGGTCCAGCAGTTTTACAGATCTCTGTATAACCTGGCCCCTTAGGACCCTAAGCTTCCACAATCGCGGAGAAGATAAGTTTCTCTTACAGTACTCCAAGATATCTCACCTCCCTCAAAACACACTTGTCCTGCTGCAATCACCTTCCACCCTAGAAGAGGTCACAAAGGCTCATAATTCTAACATAGTAACATAGTAACATAGTAGATAAGGCTGAATAAAGACATGCGTCCATCAAGTCCAGCCCATGCCAATAACACCCCTGTTGATCCAGAGGAAGGCAACAAAAAAGCCCTCTGGAGCAATTTCCAATGTAGGTGTGTGTGTGTGAGTGTGTCAAATAGTTCCCCGGCTCAATATCCTACTCTGACTGTTAAGAGTCCGGGCCCGGGTGGTCTACCAGTGTCCTAATAAAAGCTGTATTCGATTACATTGGCTCCACATCTTTTAGCTTTGTTGAATTCTATCGCTTATGGTGATTCCTTTCCTACACAGGCCCTAGAGGCTCACCTTACAGTCATACCAAAACCTGTCAAAGACCTTTCTAGCTGTAATGATTATCAGCCTGTCTCCTTGCTGAATAATGATGTTTAGCTTATTGTAAAAGTTCTGGCTGGCCACATTCAACCTTACTTGCATTCTGATCAGGAGGGATAAGTTCCAGGCAGAGAAACTAAAGATAATACAACTAGGATGATTTATCTGATACATATGGCACACATACAGAATGTTCCAGCCATCCTGGTCTCGGTAGACACAGAAAAGGCACATGGCGGTACTCGTACGAGTACCGCATGTGCTCGCCCGCCATGTTCGGGTCTCCTCCCCGCACGTTTTGCGGCTGCTGCGCAGCCAATAAACGTGCAGGGAGGCTCTGACATCAGTGTAATGCCAGCAGCCATGTTGGCTGCTGGCATTACACTGATTGGCTGGCCAGAACCCGTGGTCGGGTGCTGTATAGCACCTGACCAGCGAGTTCGGCTCAGTCTTAGCCAGGGAGAGATGAGGATAGGAAGGGAAAGTCAGTGTAGGGAGAAAAAAAGCGATTGTGAAAAAAAAAGAACCAAAAGTCCTTTTTAGGACTACTGTGTGTGGGGGCAGCAGGTTATTTTGTGTGGGGGGAAAAAAAAAAAAAAAAAAAAAAAACATATATTCTGTTTAGTGTGCAAAGTTGCAGATTAGAGCACATTCTGTTTAGTGTGCAAAGTTGCAGATTAGAGCACATTCTGTTTAGTGTGCAAAGTTGCAGATTAGAGCACATTCTGTTAAGTCTTCAAACTAAAATATCAAAGTCACATATTCCATTCAGTGTGCTTCGCCGCAGTTTAGCAGCACATTCTGTGTACTGTGCAGAGTTGCAGAATAGGAAGAAATACTGTTAAGTCTTCAAACTAAAATATCAAAGTCACATATTCCATTCAGTGTGCTTCGCCGCAGTTTAGCAGCACATTCTGTGTACTGTGCAGAGTTGCAGAATAGGAAGAAATACTGTTAAGTCTTCAAACTAAAATATCAAAGTCACATATTCCATTCAGTGTGCTTCGCCGCAGTTTAGCAGCACATTCTGTGTACTGTGCAGAGTTGCAGAATAGGAAGAAATACTGTTAAGTCTTCAAACTAAAATATCAAAGTCACATATTCCATTCAGTGTGCTTCGCCGCAGTTTAGCAGCACATTCTGTGTACTGTGCAGAGTTGCAGAATAGGAAGAAATACTGTTAAGTCTTCAAACTAAAATATCAAAGTCACATATTCCATTCAGTGTGCTTCGCCGCAGTTTAGCAGCACATTCTGTGTACTGTGCAGAGTTGCAGAATAGGAAGAAATACTGTTAAGTTTTCAAACTAAAATATCAAAGTCACATATTCCATTCAGTGTGCTTCGCCGCAGTTTAGCAGCACATTCTGTGTACTGTGCACAGTTGCAGAATAGGAAGAAATACTGTTAAGTCTTCAAACTAAAATATCAAAGTCACATATTCCATTCAGTGTGCTTCGCCGCAGTTTAGCAGCACATTCTGTGTACTGTGCAGAGTTGCAGAATAGGAAGAAATACTGTTAAGTCTTCAAACTAAAATATCAAAGTCACATATTCCATTCAGTGTGCGTCACCGCAGTTTAGCAGCCTATTCTGTGTACTCTGCACAGTTGCAGAATAGGAAGAAATACTGTTAAGTTTTCAAACTCAAATATTAAAGTCACATATTCCATTCTGTGTTCGTCACCGCAGTTTAGCAGCCTATTCTGTGTACTCTGCACAGTTGCAGAATAGGAAGAAATACTGTTAAGTTTTCAAACTCAAATATTAAAGTCACATATTCCATTCTGTGTTCGTCACCGCAGTTTAGCAGCCTATTCTGTGTACTCTGCACAGTTGCAGAATAGGAAGAAATACTGTTAAGTTTTCAAACTAAAATATCAAAGTCACATATTCCATTCTGTGTGCGTCACCGCAGTTTAGCAGCCTATTCTGTGTACTCTGCAAAGTTGCAGAATAGGAAGAAATACTGTTAAGTTTTCAAACTCAAATATTAAAGTCACATATTCCATTCTGTGTTCGTCACCGCAGTTTAGCAGCCTATTCTGTGTACTCTGCACAATTGCAGAATAGGAAGAAATACTGTTAAGTTTTCAAACTAAAATATCAAAGTCACATATTATATTCAGTGTGCGTCACCGCAGTTTAGCAGCCTATTCTGTGTACTCTGCACAGTTGCAGAATAGGAAGAAATACTGTTAAGTTTTCAAACTAAAATATCAAAGTCACATATTATATTCAGTGTGCGTCACCGCAGTTTAGCAGCCTATTCTGTGTACTCTGCACAGTTGCAGAATAGGAAGAAATACTGTTAAGTTTTCAAACTCAAATATCAAAGTCACATATTCCATTCAGTGTGCTTCGCCGCAGTTTAGCAGCCTATTCTGTGTACTCTGCACAGTTGCAGAATAGGAAGAAATACTGTTAAGTCTTCAAAGTAAAATATCAAAGTCACATATTCCATTCAGTGTTCGTCACCGCAGTTTAGCAGCCTATTCTGTGTACTCTGCACAGTTGCAGAATAGGAAGAAATACTGTTAAGTTTTCAAACTAAAATATCAAAGTCACATATTCCATTCTGTGTGCGTCACCGCAGTTTAGCAGCCTATTCTGTGTACTCTGCAAAGTTGCAGAATAGGAAGAAATACTGTTAAGTTTTCAAACTCAAATATTAAAGTCACATATTCCATTCTGTGTTCGTCACCGCAGTTTAGCAGCCTATTCTGTGTACTCTGCACAATTGCAGAATAGGAAGAAATACTGTTAAGTTTTCAAACTAAAATATCAAAGTCACATATTATATACAGTGTGCGTCACCGCAGTTTAGCAGCCTATTCTGTGTACTCTGCACAGTTGCAGAATAGGAAGAAATACTGTTAAGTTTTCAAACTAAAATATCAAAGTCACATATTATATTCAGTGTGCGTCACCGCAGTTTAGCAGCCTATTCTGTGTACTCTGCACAGTTGCAGAATAGGAAGAAATACTGTTAAGTTTTCAAACTCAAATATCAAAGTCACATATTCCATTCAGTGTGCTTCGCCGCAGTTTAGCAGCCTATTCTGTGTACTCTGCACAGTTGCAGAATAGGAAGAAATACTGTTAAGTCTTCAAAGTAAAATATCAAAGTCACATATTCCATTCAGTGTGCGTCACCGCAGTTTAGCAGCCTATTCTGTGTACTGTGCACAGTTGCAGAATAGGAAGAAATACTGTTAAGTTTTCAAACTAAAATATCAAAGTCACATATTCCATTCAGTGTGCTTCGCCGCAGTTTAGCAGCCTATTCTGTGTACTCTGCACAGTTGCAGAATAGGAAGAAATACTGTTAAGTCTTCAAAGTAAAATATCAAAGTCACATATTCCATTCAGTGTGCTTCGCCGCAGTTTAGCAGCCTATTCTGTGTACTCTGCACAGTTGCAGAATAGGAAGAAATACTGTTAAGTCTTCAAACTCAAATATCAAAGTCACATATTCCATTCAGTGTGCTTCGCCGCAGTTTAGCAGCCTATTCTGTGTACTCTGCACAGTTGCAGAATAGGAAGAAATACTGTTAAGTCTTCAAAGTAAAATATCAAAGTCACATATTCCATTCAGTGTGCGTCACCGCAGTTTAGCAGCCTATTCTGTGTACTCTGCACAGTTGCAGAATAGGAAGAAATACTGTTAAGTTTTCAAACTCAAATATTAAAGTCACATATTCCATTCTGTGTTCGTCACCGCAGTTTAGCAGCCTATTCTGTGTACTCTGCACAGTTGCAGAATAGGAAGAAATACTGTTAAGTTTTCAAACTAAAATATCAAAGTCACATATTCCGTGTAAGATGAAGAAGGCGGGTAAAAAGGGACGGGGAAGTGGACGTGATCCTGATAGTTCAGGGCGCGGGTCAGGACGCGGAGAAACTGTGCCTGGTGCCAGAGCACAAGAAAGAAAGACATCCACCATACCTAGCTTCATGTCTCATTTCACAGGGCGTCGCAGGACATCACTCTCGAGGTCCGACCACTGCGAACAGGTGGTCGGTTGGATGTCAGCTGATACTGCTTCCAGTCGGTTAAGCACCACCCTGTCTTCCACCAAGTCCACTCTCAGTAGCCAAGAGTCTGGTCAACATAATCCTCACTCTGATCATCCTTCCTCCCACCATACACGGTCTGGTCAAAGAAGTGATCCCACACTGGGATATAGTGAGGAGCTCGTCTCATCACCAATCCTTCATTTGACCCTCTCTCCAAGCACGCTTGCAGAGGAACATGACATCTTGTGCCCTGATTCACAACCTCTAGAGGGTACCCAATCACAAGATGATGACAGATGTGAACGGCATTTAAGGTCAAAGGAAGTAGTGGATGATGATGATGATGATGAGACACAGTTGCCATTAAATCAACCACTATTACCGTCTCAAGACCTTGTTGAGGAGAATGTTATACAGTTGTCAATGACTGAGTATGTGGTGGGATCAAGACATGAGGAGGATGATCAGAGTGAGGAAGTGGAGGAGGACTTGGTGGACGATGAGGTGACTGACCCCACCTGGGAAGGTGTAGAGCCGAGCGATGACAGCAGTCCTGAGGGTGAGCCATCTGCAGCACCGCAACAGGCTGGAAGAGGCAGTGGTGTGGCTACAGAAAGAAGGCGGACCGCACCAAACCGGCCCGCAAATGTTCCACGGAGCACCCCCTTGCGTAAATCTCCCTTGCCAAGGGGTAGGTGTTCCGCGGTATGGCGTTTTTTTAAGGAAAGTGCGGACGACAAAAGAATTGTAGTTTGCAACCTGTGCCACACCAGAATGAGCCGAGGCATGAACAATAAGTGGGAGGAACGCCTGGATCGCCCATCTGTGCTGCAGGCAACACCACTGCCTCCTCTTCCCCTGTTTTCGGTGCCGGCCAATCGCCTGTCGAAGGCGCAGGCCTGCATACCTCCCGCCCTGCACCTGTACCATCTGAAGCACCATCAGCGACCACATCCACTTCCCTGTCCCAGCACAGCGTCCAAATGTCGTTACCCCAGGCATTTGAGCGCAAGAGAAAATACCCAGCCACCCACCCACAGGCCATAGCACTAACCTCACACCTTTCCAAATTACTGGCCATCGAAATGCTGCCATTTAGGCTTGTGGACACTGAGTCCTTCCGCAGCCTGATGGCAGCAGCTGTCCCTCGGTACGCGGTCCCCAGCCGCCACTACTTTTTCCGGTGTGCCATCCCCGCATTACACCACCATGTGTCCCGTAACATCACCCGTGCCCTGACCAACGCAGTTACTGGGAAGGTACACTTAACGACTGACACATGGACAAGTGCTTGTGGCCAGGGACGCTACATTTCCCTGACGGCACACTGGGTGAATGTCGTGGAGGCTGGGAGCGACTCGGACCCTGGGATGGCACGGGTGCTACCCACGCCGAGGATTGCGGGCCCTACCTCCATCAGGGTTTCCGCCAGCACCTACGTTATTGGCTCCTCCTCCTCCGTTTCCACCTCCGAATTCTCTACACGCAGCGCCACTCCCCCATCAGCCAGTAGCTGGAAGCAGTGTAGCACTGCAGTGGGGAAGCGTCAACAGGCCGTGCTGAAGCTGATCTGCCTTGGGGACAAACAGCACACGGCCTCAGAGCTGTTGCAGGGGATTAGTCACCAGACCGAGCAGTGGCTCTCGCCACTCAACCTGCAACCAGGCATGGTTGTGTGTGATAATGGGCGTAACTTGGTGGCGGCTTTGGAGCTCGGCAAGCTCACACACGTACCATGCCTAGCGCATGTATTTAATTTAGTGGTTCAGCGATTTCTAAAAACCTACCCCAATGTGCATGATCTCTTGACCAAGGTGCGCTGCGTGTGTGCACATTTCCGTAAGTCATCTACAGCTTCGGCCGGCCTGTTGAAGCTGCAGCAGCGCTTACAATTGCCAGCTCACCGGCTGCTGTGTGACGTGAGCACGCGCTGGAACTCCACCTTCCACATGTTGGCCCGGCTTTGTGAGCAGCAGAGGGCAGTAGTGGAGTACCAGCTGTTACACGGTCGTCGCCTCTCCGTTCAACTTCCTGTAATCAGAAGTGAGGAGTGGGAATGGATGTCAGACCTCTGCGAGGTTTTACGCAATTTTGAGGAATCGACACAGATGGTGAGCGGCGATAACGCTATTATCAGTGTAACCATCCCACTTCTGTGTCTACTGAAACGCTCGCTGCTCACAATTAAAACCGACGCTTTGCATGTGGAAGAGGTGGAAATGGGGGAGGAAGAGCTTACACAAGGTGATAGCCAGAGCACCCTCACTTCGTCTTCTCAGCGACAATTGGAGGAGGCGGAGGAGGAGGAGGAGGAGGAAGACACGGTTGCCTCCGCTACAGAGGGTAGCCATGGAACTTTAGTTCCATCTCTTCAGCGTGGGTGGGCAGAAGAGGAGGAAGAGGATGAGGATATTGAGAGTCATCCTCCTGGTTAGGACAGCGAAATCTTGCCTGTTGGTACTCTGGCACACATGGCTGACTTTATGTTAGGCTGCCTTTCCCGTGACCCACGCGTTGTACGCATTTTAGACAACACGGATTACTGGGTGTTCACCCTTCTGGACCCCCGCTACAAAGAGAATTTCTCATCTCTCATTCCTCCGGTGGAGAGGACAAGCAAAATGGTGCAATACCAGAAGGTTCTTGTTGAAAAATTGCTCCAAAATTTTCCATCTGACAACGCTGGCGGCAGAGTACGTGCTACCTTGGCCAACCGAGAAGGGGAGAAAAGGGGAGCACACAGCAGTTCCGACAAAGGCAGGGCAACACTCTCCAAGGCGTGGGACACCTTCATGACACCCCGCCAGCACCCTCACCCTGATGCGCAGCCTAGTGTCACAAGGAGGGAAAAGTTTTGGAATATGGTGAAGGAGTACGTAGCAGACCGTGTCAGCGTCCTCAATGATCCCTCTGTGCCTTACAACTACTGGGTGTCCAAGCTGGACACGTGGTATGAACTGGCACTCTACTCCTTGGAGGTGCTGGCCTGCCCTGCCGCCAGCGTTCTGTCTGAGCGGGTATTTAGTGCTGCTGGTGGCATCATAACAGATAAGCGTATCCGCCTTTCCACCGACAATGCTGATAGGTTGACACTTATAAAAATGAACAAGGCCTGGATTTCCCCTGACTTCTCCACTCCACTGGAGGAAAGCCCCGGGGGAACATAAACTCACTTTATATATGTTATTTACAATGATGGGAATACTCTGTATTCCCATTCACCCCTTCCACCCAAAAAACGGGTATATGGTTGACTCTTAATCTTCTCATCCTCCTCCTCCTCTTCCATATGCCCTGTGCTATAATTTTTATATAGGGCCAGCTCACCAGCGGGCCCTGTGATATAATTTTTATATAGGGCCAGCTCACCAGCGGGCCCTGTTTGACAATTTTTATATAGGTCAGCTCACCAGCGGGCCTTCTCATATAATGTTTTATTGAGTCAGCTCTCTAACGGGCCCTCTCATATAATGTTTTATAGCGTCAGCTCACTAGCGGGCCTTCGCATATAATGTTTAGGATGGTCAGCTCTGCAGCAGACCCTCACCCATAATGTTTTAGATGGTCAGCTCAGCGCACGTTTCCCTCTTAATCATGGCCTCAGTTCAATAAAATCAAGGAAATTTTTGGGAGAATTTGCATCTGCGCACGTTTCCCTCTTAATCATGGCCTCACTTCAGAAAATCAAGGAAATTTTTGGGAGAATTTGCCTCTGCGCACGTTTCCCTCTTAATCATGGCCTCACTTCAGAAAATCAAGGAAATTTTTGGGAGAATTTGCCTCTGCGCACGTTTCCCTCTTAATCATGGCCTCACTTCAGAAAATCAAGGAAATTTTTGGGAGAATTTGCCTCTGCGCACGTTTCCCTCTTAATCATGGCCTCACTTCAGAAAATCAAGGAAATTTTTGGGAGAATTTGCCTCTGCGCACGTTTCCCTCTTAATCATGGCCTCACTTCAGAAAATCAAGGAAATTTTTGGGATAATTTGCAGATGATATACAAGTAAATATACAGCAAATATTGTTTGGTAACAATTTTTCGCCTAAAGTCGTTTTTATTTTCCTTTTTGTGTGTTTTATGGTCAGTCTGTAAAAATGGCGTACTACGGGCGAAAGATCGTTCCCAGCAGCGATGTTGGAGTCCAAGATGCATCCAGACATCCTCCCTATGCTGTCCCTGAACCATTTCTGTGGTGTTTCCATCCTTTTCTTCCCTTTTCCTATGGACCAGGCACCCTCCCCTCATCAGAGCAGGGGGTGCCTGGTGTAATGCTCGAGTCCTCCCATTGACTTCAATGGGGCTCGGGTGCTCGGCCGAGCACTCGAGCCTCCGGGGGCGCTCGGTCAGAGCACCCGAACACCCGAGCATTGGGGTGCTCGCTCATCACTAATCATCATCATTTATTTCACATGCTGCAGCACCCATTGCTGCAGTCAGTTTTTGTACTACCACTTTACTCCCACCTCCCTGCACTGCTCCACCTTCACCCTCCTGCTTGTGCATTTGCTAGACATTATTCAACTGCTGTGTGTGTGTGTTTTACTCTTTACAGTACAAAACTTTGTGTTGTGATGTCCTTGGCCCTCAACAAAATTCTCAATGTCATCTGCTATCTATCAAGTCTGCCTTAGTCACAGAGTTCACATCAGGCTCCCAGTCAGCTATCTAATATATTTATTTGTTTAATTATTTATGTACTTTTTATTTCTATTTTATTTTTGGGTATTTTTTTAAGTTGTCCATCCTATCGTATCACAGTTAGTCCATATATATATATATACACTGTATATCACTAAAAAAACAAAATCAACAACTTCCTTCCCCAGACTTCCCCAGCACAGAGACAATAAAAGCAAAAACAGCAAGTAATTTGGACCCCAGCTGTCTGTGTCTTGCCAGTCAGTCACACCAGATTTTGGGGTATTTTGGGTCAACCTCCTTCCTCTTTTCTTCTCCCCCAGAGTGCCCCCAGACTCCCCTAATACAGAGAACAAATGTCCTACCTAAATGACTCCCTAAACTAAGCTTCAATTCCCCTTAATTTGCCTATCTTCTCTAGCTCAAAAACATGCTGCTTTCTCCTCTCACAAACACAGAATGGCATGCTGTGAGAGATTGATACCCTTGTATATGGCTGTAGAAAAGTAGAGAAAGCTTTTGCGTGGTGGAGAAAAATGTTTCTTCCCATTGATTTCAATGCAATGAGCTAGGCAAAATATGCTGAAAAGCAGCACTAACGGGAATTTTTTTGCCAAGCAGAAAGTGCCATTTTTCAACGATTTCAGTTTTGAGACAAACATTTTCGCCCATCCCTAATCATGATGAGGACAACATTGTATTCTTAGTTTGTATACCTCCCCTTCTGCAAAGGTTAATGTAAATGGTTATTTTTCTTAACCCTTTTCTATATGTAACAGAACTAGGCAAAGTTGCCCCTTATTTTGTGCTGGCTTTGGAACCCCTTCTGTATTTTATCCAACATGATCCTGTGATCTCCGGCATCCCTACAACGCATGGATATGCTAAGGTTACTAGCTATGCAGTAGCGTGCGGCTGCATGCCACATTACACATCGTCTGGTTGAAAAGGGCGACATGAGAATCTCACTTTGCTTATAAGCGTGAGGTTCTCATGTCGCTTCACTAAATGCCACATACCTCACAAAGCATTTTTTGCTGTTATGTCTGCTGGAAATAGATGTCTGCATACCCTCTGCACCAGGTCAAGTGGTGTGTGATTGTAACGTTTTTTTAGGACACTCAGACCAGTAGGTAAAATCAAACACAATTTTATTAAATAAGAAATAATGCAAACGATCGCCCTCTGCAGGCAATAGAAATAATAGCACTGTATGGACAGATATACCCCACAGGCCCAATATACAGAATCAGGGTAACACACACTGTCTCAGAACAAGTAATAGCAATGTAGACACAAATGGGTTAAATGCAAAAATCAGTCCGTCTCAGCTGTGGGGTTTGGCACGCCCAAGGTGGTGATAGTAGGTACTGTGTACATGTAGACAACACGGAGTTCTTAAGGTAATAATGCTGTTAGGCAATCTGTGACCTGTGGTAGAATCAGCAGAACAGTGACCCAAAATAGCCCCCGCAGGCATAACCAATGAGGCAACTGAGTCTGCAAGTGCGAGAGTCGGTAGCCCCCACGGGCATAATCTCAATATAGTTTGAAATGCAAGAGCTGGCAAATAGCCCCCACGGGCGTGTAACCGGAGACCAACAGCTAGCGGTAGTTGAGCCAATAGCCCCCACGGGTGTGTAACTGGAGACCAACAGCTAGCGGTAGTTGAGCCAATAGCCCCCATGGACGTATACCAACGGGAACCTGCCAGAGCTTTGAGCCTACCCTTTGCTGCACAACAGAGCCAAAAGCCACAACGGTAGTCCACCGGTAAACCAACGTAAGACCAAGAGCCAATGGCGCCCTACCGGATCAACTTAACGTGACTACTCTGCGGCTGTATCATATGAGTCGCCGTCCACACAAGCGGCTGACTCAGCAGACGTAGCACAACGGGTTAAGGCTCTATACCGGGGAATGAAGGCTCTGCATGGGCGAGGCAGCACTGCAAGGTTTAAAATGCACGTTTACCAACAGAAGGCTCAGTATGGTGGAGTAGCTCTGCAAGCGTACAGAGGCTCAGTGAAGGAAGCACAGCTCTGCAAACCAGCACTGAACTCTGCACTGGACTAAAGCACAACAAGGGTGAGGTTGGTCACTCTGCAGCTGGGCAAACAGAGGCAGCAGGAGTAATAATGTCGCAGCGGCAACAACAGGAACAAGCAGGTCGCTGGAGCAGGCCGGTAGTCGATCACGGAGCAGGAAGTCAGCCAGGCCGGGTCGAAACACGTAGGAGGTCCTCAGACAAGCCGGGTCAAACAAGAGCAGGAACGTCACCCGAGCTGGGTTAGGTAACGGAGGTGGTTCTCAGACAAGCCGGGTCAATCACGATCAGGAACACTGGAGCGTAGTCAGGACAGGCCAAATCGGTACACAGGAATCCGGAACACAGGAACACAGCAACAGCAATACTGGCTCAGAAACACCACGAAAGGGCATCTGACAGGTGTCATGGCCAGGCATAAAAAGGTCACCAGGGGCGGGCCAAACCAACTCAGCGAATCAGAGTGTACCACCAGAGAGAGTGACAGGAGGATCACAGGCACTGTGATAGTGATATCAACAGAAATTTGTTATTGCCTGTAACTTCTCACCAGTTACTTAATCGGGTGGTCATTGAATGAAGGAGGCTTATCATATGTCCGATCTGCACTGAGACACCTTACTCCTTGTTACACTGCTCTTCCTGCTAAAGGGACAACTCGTCCCGTATAGTGTGATCTCCCTTTCAGTGCAAGGCTTCTTATGAGGGGAAGGGCCACTTTCAATACTATTCACACTGCCCCAAGTGGTTGGAGTGCTGAGCTCATTTGGAAGCCATCCAGGTGCCTTGAAATGCTTCGCTAGCCAAACTCTGTTCCATTTACACTCCAACCACTTGGGGCAGTGTAAAGCGGTCCTTTCCCTCATAAGAAGCCTTGCACTGAAATGGAGATCACACTACACAAGGGACGAGTTGTCCCTTTAGCAGGAAGATTTGACTCTTCTACCAGAGCAGTGTAAGAAAGGAGCGGGGTGTCTCAGTGCAGATCAGAGGTATGATAAGCCTCCATCATTCAATGACCACCCGATTAAGTAACTGGTGAGAAGTTACAGGCAATAACAAATTTCTGTTGACATCACACACCACTTGGCCTGGTGCAGAGGATATGCAGACATATATTTCCAGCACACATAAGAAAGATGCTTCACCTTTTGTTGACTTCTTCTCTGTGTAGCAGCAAATCATGCTTTGTGAGGTATGAGGCATTTAGTGAGGCAACATGAGGTGACATGAGATCCTTGCACTTATAAGCAGCGCCCTTTTCAACCACACAACATGTTTAATGCGGTATGCAGCCATGTGCTATTTAAAATGCGACAATTTAAAAGTGAACCACTTTCATTGCCTCACCTAGTAGAATTTTAGACCTATATAGTTATATTTCCCAGTTTAAAATTAACAATGCTAAATCATAAATTCTTCCAATTAAACTTCATCCCGGAGATCTCACTATCTGAGATGCACTTTCTCCTTTTCCTGGACCACAAGCTCCATCAAGTACCTTGGGTTTATTTGACTCCTGAAGTCTCTGATACAATACCCACTTGCTTTTTATATGATTGAGACTGATCTCTCAGCTTGGCATGATTTGACATTATCTGAATTTGGTAGAATTAATTTGATTAAAATGATAGTTCTCCCTAAAGTCAAATATGTGTTCAGCTGTATTCCCCTTACCTTTCACCTCCAATCTTTCAAGCTTGCAGTCTCTTCTTCTAACTTTTATATGGTGCAATAAAGCCCCTAGGTTGGGGATCTCTAGACTGTCTCTTCCCTTGGAGAGAAGGGATTTGGGGGTACTACACATCCTTACCCTGTACCTAATGGTGAATGTAGGAACTTGGTGGAATGCTATTATATGCCTGATAAAGCCTGGGTAGGTTCTGTTTTCTTTGGTTATGATTCTGTTTACCCTGATAATTTTCTCTGGATTCTGTTCTGAGGGGCTTTTGATCCCACCCCATACTCTTCCAAATTATGGATATTAGGGGCCACATGCAGGGCCCGACTAACCTGACTCCTTACCCCTCACCTTGTCTTTCAATGTACAGCTATTCGGACTTTCCCCCAGAAACAGTGCACTCCCCTTTTCTCTACTGGTATTCATATGCTCCAGGTCTTACTTCCATCTGGGATAGTAGCTCCCATACAATCTCTTTGCTTAGATAATGGTTCTACCCCTTCGATACTATGGCAATACTGACAGGTCCACCATTTCATACTCACTTTGATAGCCAAGGGATATAAAGCTAGGTCAATACAGGCTGGACATCAATCCAATTGTGACTACAGAGTGGTGCCAGAGATACCTCTCACAAAGAATTGAATTTTAAGCTTATCACTAGATGGTATTATACACCTCAGCACATCCACAAGATCCACCATTCATCTTCAGAATTATGATGGAGATGGGGTGTTGAGTTGGGCCAAATGTTGCATATCTGGTGGTCTTTAACAGCAGTTTTTTAATACTGGTCTGCTGTCGCAGCTGCGTTGACTTCTGTCTTTAGATCCCAGCCTCCCCTGTATACAACTTTCTTTTTGTTCTCCAAAGTTGACTCCTCATGGACTGTTTCCCCACATACCAAGGTGTGTCTTTCTTTCTTATTGAACTTCTTTAATTCCTGCACACTGTAAAAAATCTTTCCCCTCTCTAGGTAACTGGATGGCGGAGTAGGATTTGACACATGATGGCCCTGGAACAGACCCTGCTTGTACGGTAGGGAAGTGTTCGCTATTCGAGAGTATCTGGCCCCCCTGGCTTGCTTTTTACAGATATTGACAGGACTCTCTACTGACCCGTATTATTATTCATCTTTGCTTATGTGCCCCTTGCAGTTAACCTCACTTACTGCAGGAGTTTCATGCACCACTGAACTGTGACCTGCCTGTTTAAGTCCTGAGGTTGCTTCCTCCATTCCTCTTCTTCCATTCCCAACACTTTGTTTCCTCCCTTCTTCCCTTTCTAGGTTTTAGCCTTGTTTTCTGTGTCTGTTTCTCTTCTTTTGTGTGTCTGTCTGTGTATTTTCTTTCTTGTGCTTTCTTATATATTAAAAAGGAGATGGTATGTTCTCAGGATATGTTGTGTTACCTCCAGCTGTTAATGGTCCAATGATTTGTTGATATGGATCTGTACCCTAACATGCACTGTGATGGATTTTGGATTATTTTATCTTACAATGTTATGTAACACTTTGTCTCTTCATCTTCTTTAGGGGTGGGCGAAAGGTCCCAATGTGTTGCCGTGAAAACCATGTTGTTGTCCGCTTTTTCACAGAAAATCTGCTTTAAAAACAGCAAATAAATGCTTGGCATGTTTCACCCATTGGCAAATATTCTTCGCCATTTTTTCAATGGCTAGAAAATATCTGCCCATTAATTTACATGTTTTTCACCTTTTCACTATGAAAATGTGGCATATTCCAGGAAGAGAAACACGATAGAAGCAGCTACAGAGTGAGATAGATGTGCTGTGCTGTTCTTCTGTGATCTTGAGGCAAAACTGAGGCAAGAGAGGCTCATAGTGACTGCTATTACTATGAGCAAGTTTAAAACTAATACAAGGAGCAACTGGAAGGACCCTTATGTGTCCACTGAGGCAGTAGCAGCAACAGCAGCAACATCATCTTCTGCCCCAAACAGTGTAGGGGAATGTGGAGGAGAAGGAGAAAGAGGTAATTCTTCTCCATCTTTTCCCTCCCCACTGAAATCATGATTGTGGGACTATTTTTCTCTTGGGACAGGACCAGTGCAGTCATCAACAACAGCACTTTGCACAATTTGTCTCAAGTCAAGTGAGAAGGGGAAGGAAGTAATGTGTCTTGGCACAAGCACCCTGATAACACACATGAAACACAGGCACCATGACATTTATTTGAAACATGTTAAAGGGGAACTACCACCCCGCAATAACTTAAGCTTGATTGATTGCTCATCTGGCGGTCAAAAGGGACTGAAAGCGCAGGCCCACGGACATCACTGTGAAGAGACGTCCGTGCTTCCTGCTCCTGTCACCATCGGTAAAACGCCGATATCTGCAGAACCGTGTAATATTTCTGGCGACTAGCGCTACTAAGCAGCTAGTCGCCAGATGAGCAATCAATCAAGCTTAAGTTATTGCAGGGTGGTAGTTCCCCTTTAAATGCAAACATCCACCACAGAAATTGAGCACCGCTGTTGCTGTACCCCTTGACTCTCCCGAAAGGCAACAAGAGGCAAGGCGGAGATCAATGAAGAGAACTCCAGGCAGAGGTTGGAAGTTCAATGACAAGTGAAACAACTAGCTCGGCATCACCTTGTTGCTCTAAGGTAACTACATTTGTTGCCAATCCTTCTCATTCATCATTTTCTCACCCACCAAGTGATAACCACTCTTAGATGCTAGGATGTGGAAGTTTGTGCCCATCCATTGCACATTGTTTGGTGCACTGACCACACATGGCAATGTGGTGGAGGAGAATTGCAACCAGGGTATCAAACGGCATCTGAGGAGATTCCATCCTGCAGAATATGCTAAGCTGGTAGGAGGGAGGGTTCATTACTGTTAAACTGTCAGCAAGTTGTCATGTATACTTAGCGGGGTGTGTAAAAGAGGCATAGTGACTTGGTTTCTGGTGTCATGGTGTTTGGATAGAGCTGTGCCAGGTGTTTTTTACTACACACACTATGCACATTGCAGTTGCTGATGAGAGGCACAGTCCCTGCTCTCAAGGGAAACATTTCTATTCTACTAACACATTATTTTGGAGGAGATCAGGTGGGGAAGAATTATTGGCCAATTTCTTCTTTTCTCCACATATACCTGAAGTGGTGAGGGGCTAGTTATGGTGCTGATACTGCCTCAGAAGAATCACTAGAGCTAGACATGGCAAGTGGAACCTTCATCATCCATCACCCATTACTGCTATTGTTGATCCCATTCCCTTTGAATTGCCTACTCATCCTGCTGCTTAAACAGCAGCAGCAGCAAGAACAGCAGTCACAAATTCTGCATCTTCATCAAGGCATTAACAATGGCCAGTGGCCACTAGCCAACTCGACATGGCCTGCAGGCACTAGGCCAGTAGGGCATTTTTTTTCTTAGGGCTTGTGCTTTAAAGAAAAAACAAAAAAAACCCATAGGCCTACAAAAAAAGAAATAATTTGGGGGGCTTGTTTCTAACAAGCCTAAGTCCTATAATTCAATGTTTCCTAAGGGCTTGGGCATCTACTAAGTCTAAGTCCTATAAATTAGTGTTTCTTCAGGGCTTGGACCTCTAACAACAAATCTTACAAATCATCATCTACAAAATACTCAGTCTATCCTAGTGGCAGCTTATGTCAGGGGCTCCCTGTCTCTATACATTACATATAAATTTCTTATTTTATTTAATGTATTTATTTTTTATTAACTGTCCCCCCAATACCAGCCAAGAAACCCCGCACAAAACAAATTCCCTGTTCAACTGATTCTTTCCCCAGACTCCACCACCACAGGCATCGTCCTCAGACCCCTTTTATACCATGTCTTATGGATTTTTTAATCTGTATTCCTGCTAGAAATTTTGCGAAAACCATGTGGTTGTCCGCTTTTTCACTGGAAAATCCACTTTAAAACTGGTGATTAAAATGTTCACATTTTTTCAATGACTAGAAAGTTTCCGCCCATTGATACACGTTGTTTTTGCATTTCCTCTCGTATTTGCAGAAGACAGAACCAATAAAAGCAGCTACAGAGCGAGATAGATGTGCTGTGCTGTTCTGCTGTGATATTTTGGCAAAATTGAGGCAGGATAGGCTCATAGTGACTGCTATCACTGTTTGCAGCAAACGGAGGAACTGGAAGGACCTTCCGTGTCCACGGAGTCTGAGTAGGAGGAATAAGTGACTAGCAGTACTGAACCAATGTTGTCCAGTCCCCCTAAATCACCCCAAGGAGTCTTGGGGAATTTAATGGGAAGGGAGGGAGAAGAGGGAATGGGAAGGGCAGGAGAAATGGTAGTACTAGTGAGTGCAAGACAGGTCAGCTGCCTGTGCCTGCTGCAAGATGTGCTGCCCCTGCTGCCAGTGCCACTATTGCTGTACCTGCAGCCACTAGTGTTGTACCTGCTGCCAGACGTGCTGCCCCTTCTGCCAATAGTGCTATACCTACTGCCAGATGTGCTGCCGCTGCTGCCACTAGTACTGTACCTGCTGCCAGATATTCTGCCCCTGCCGCTACTAATGCTGTACCTGCTGCGAGACATGCTGCCCCTGCTGCCACCAGTGCTGTACCTGCAACCACCATTGAGGTACCTGCCGCCAGATGTGCTGCCCCTGCTGCCATCAGGGATGTACCTGCTGACAGTGCTGAACCTGCTGCCACCAATACTTTGCCTGCTGCTAGTGTGTCTTGTAGTACTCAGGAGGGGGAAAGGAGAAAATGATGCCAAGTGTGACAGCAAGGGACCCTAAGTCACACTTTCTATCCCCAAGGAGTCCCACCAGTGCTAGTACTACTACTACTACTAAGGTCCAGCAGCTTGTTAGCATTAGGAGTGTAGGAGGGGGTAATCAACAACAATATCCTCATATTAATAGTGACTTTGAGATTGAGGAGGAAGACTCGGTGGCTGAACTGGATGTGGTTGGTGTTAGTATAAGCAGCAGTAATGGTGAAGCAGCCTGAGTGGTAGGGGAAACATTTTACAGCATCCAGACTAGTGGTCAAGGGACCCCACACCATTCCTCTGGCTCTGGGAGTCCTCCTCACCTTCCCTTCACTACAGTCTCCAGGTGGAATATGATCCTGAAGGGGCCAGAACTGGTGTTGGGGGAGGGGAGCAGGCTCAGAATTAATACCACCACCATCATCACCAGCAGGAGCACAGATCAGCTGCCTCTGTCTGCTGCTAGTCTGCCCTCTTCTTCAGGTCAAAAGGAAAAGACAAGTGTGACATTAGGTGACCCTCTGTCACATTGCTTGTCACCTCCTCCAAGCAGCAGTGAGATGTCTGGAACAGAGCAGCTAGTGTGCCACAGACCACCGTGGACACAGTGGGAATGGGGTCAACAAATGATGTGGGACTAGGACAGGTTCCATTTGCCAGTGCCAGCAATACTCTTTGTCCTAGTTGCATTGCTGAATATGAGGCAGTAGCAGTAACAGCAGCAACATTATCCACTGAAACAGACAATGAAGGGGAATGTGGAGGAGAAGAAGAAAGAGGCCATTCTTCTCTATCTGTTCCCTTCCCCTTGAAGTCATCATGGGTGTTGAACTATTTTTCTGTTGGGGCAGGCACAGCACAGTCATCAGCAAAGGCACTGTGCACAATCTGTGACAAGCCAGTGAGAAGAGGAAAGGAGGGAACACACCTTTGCACAAGCACCCTGATATCACACATGAAACACAGACACCATGACATTTACATCAAACCTGTTAAACACAAACACCCACCACAGAACTCAAGCACCACTTTTGCTGTCCCTGACTCTCCAGAAAGGCAACAAGAGGTGAGGTGGAGATCAAAGAGGAGAAGGAATAGAGCAACCCAGGCAGAAACTGGAAGTTCCATGACAAGTGAAACAACTAGCTTGCCATCACCTTCTAGGGTAACTACATCTTCTGCAAATCCACCTCGTTCATTACCTCCCCTGCCAAATGATAGCCACTCTGTTAATGTTATGCAGTTCTTCTCTACCCATTGCACACTGTGTGGTGCACTGACCACACATGCCAGTGTGGTGGAGAAGAATCGCAAGCAGTGCATCAAGCAGCATCTGAGGAGATTCCATCCCACAGAACATGCTAAGATGGTGGCAGGGAGGGTTCATTATTACGATTAAACATGTGTCCTTAGCGGGTCTGGACAAGGGGTATAGTGACAGCAGCAGTACTTGGTTTTGGGTGTCATGGTGTTTGGATACAGCTGTGCCCCCAGTTGTTATTTACCATACACGTACTGTGCACATTGCAGTTACTGATGACAGCCACAGTTCCTGCTCTCAAGGGAAAAAAATATATTCTAATAACAACACACCCATGAGTTTGGAGGAGGGGCAGGTGGAGAAGATTCAATGGCCAACTTCTTCTTTTCTCCACATAAACTGGGGGATACTTATTGTGCTTCTACTGCCTCAGGCTCATCACTGGAGCCAGCCGTGGCAAGTGAAACCTTCATCGTCCATCTTCCATGTTACTGTTATTGTTGATCCCATTCCCTTTCACTGCCTAATCAGCCTGCTGCTTAAAAAACTCAGCAGCAGCAGTACGAACAGCAGTTTCAACTCAGGACTCAGGAGGACATTTGACAGTGGCCACTGGCCAACATAACCTGCTGACATTAGGCCAGTAGGGCATTTTTATTTTTTTCTCAGGGCTTTTGCTTTGGGGTGTTTGTTTCTAGCAAGCCTAATTCCTACAAATCAATGTTTCCTCAGGGATTGTGCCTCTAAGAAGTCTAAGTCCTACAAACCAATGTTTTATTAGGGCTTGTGCCAAACACGCTGAAGTTCTACAAATCAATGTTTCCTCAGGGCTTGGGCCTCTAATAAGTCTAAGTCCTACAAATCAATGTTTCCTCAGGGCTTGGGCCTCTAACAACAAATCTAGCAAATCATCGTCTACAAAATACTCTATCAAGTCAAGTATCAGTCCACCCCAGTGGCAACTTATGTCAGGGAGTTCCTGTCTCTATCACTTTAATTAAAAATGTCTTATTTTATTTTATTGATTTATTTTTTTATTAACTGTCCCCCAAAACAAATTTGCTGTTCAAATGATTCTTTCATTCACCAACACAGACACCCTCCTCAGACCCCTTTTATACCATGTCTTATGTTGTTGTTTTTTTTATTTTATTTAGGATTTATTTTATATTAACTGCCCCCCAATCCCAGTAAACAAATCCCTGAAAAAAAAAAACCATTCTCTGTTCAACTGATTCTTTCACCACACTCCACCAACACAGACACCCTCACTCCCCTTTTATACTATACCTTTGCTATGTGTTGTGTGTAAATTCAATGTTCCCATTGATTTCAATGGAATGAGCTAGGCTAAAAAAGCTTAAAAACTGCATTTTCATTGGAAATTTTTCACCAAGCGGAAATGTCATTATTCACCGATTTTGGTTTATGGGTAAAATTTGCCAATCCCTAATCTTCTTATGTGCTCTTTGTACTGAATTTTTTACATTCAATAAAGAGAAATTATACATTTACAAAAATAACTTCATTAAACTTATCTTAGGGACACAAGTCAACTTTTAAATCAGGGTTTTGTGACCTTAAAGTCCTGAGGGTTTGTACAATAAGCTCTTTTGTGAGACAAGTGTCTCTGGTTCCTATGTTATTGTATTGTTCTAGACATCTCAGTTTAAAATTTCAGAGACATTAGTGCATAGGATCAATACAATAATATAGGACTTGGAGTGTTCCTCCCACTATAGGCTTTATATCAGCTTAATCCCCACTGATAGTGTTAACCCATAATGAAGAGCAGGGAGAAGTAATTATTTTATCCAGAGCAGCCAATATCTATTAAAAATGTTTTTGGGGTGTGTGTGTGTATTTATGTATGTATAAAAGAACAGCACTGTGAAAACCTTGTAATGTATGTTCTCCAATAAATGTGAAAAAAATATGATTTTATTGGCACAATAATATACACAGACCTACAATAAAAACATCAATAACCCAAAAAGCTATGACATCCAATACAATAAAGCAAAGTCCGATTATTGGAAACAGTAATGTAGCTATTAAGTAAATGCCATATGAAATAGTAAATAAAAAGAAAAAGAGAAGAAAAGAAAATTGTCCATTTCAGTAGTAAAACAAAACAAAACAAAAAAAAACAGAATGATTGTAAACAATTATATTATGTTACTGTTATAATGTTATATTGTTTGCAGTGAAAGCCAGAATTTTTTTTTACTGTGTAGAAGCACTGTTGTATGCGTACAGAGAGCTTGACCCGAGGGCAAGGCAAAATCAGCTTGTGGGCCATTTTGTTCCAATCTCTGTTCTAGAGCCTTATAAAAATTTCCATCTAGGAGAAGTATAGTGTGTCTATTAAAAAAAAGCAACATTACAGATCTCTTCACTGCTGTCTATTGGGATAGTTAGATATCAGTTAATGTATGTTTAATGGAAAGTGATTTTATGTTTTAATGTCACTTGGGATTACAGATGTAGCTGTACTTATTATCCATGTTACGTTCTGTGTTAAGTAAACAAAGCTACTGATGCTTATCAGATCATAATGGCTTAACTCAGAAAGACAACAGTTAATGATGGCTACATTTGTAGCTCACAGATTTATGCCTCACACAGATACATTTCTAAACAAATTAAAATAAATGATTTTTAGGCAAAATGGAGTAAATGTCTAAACTAAAAGGAAAAGTTGAGCAATTCTGGGGCAAAACTAAGTACAAATACTTTTTTATATGTGGCGTTTACATCTCTTGAATGCTAGAGAGCACTCTGGTGCAATACATTTGAAGAGCTTTATTTGTCCCCTGTGGTGTAGGTGCTTTCCGTGATACCTTTATTGGCTGAGTAGCTTTATGATGCAAGCTTTCAAGACACTTTAGGCCTCTTCTTCAAGTATGATTAGAATGAAGGCTGAATACAAAATACAAGACAAGTTATAAGATCATACAAATTGTTTTTACATTTAAATTCCACTGAGTGTAATTCTGATCACCATTGTTAGTAAAATGTATTCCCTAGGCTACAGTAGCGGCATCTCTATGTAGCCGGTTAGCTAGTACTACATTTATTTACCCATTTTGATGTGTTAAAAGTTACAGCAAAGTCTACAGAATGTATGGGTTAACCCTCCCAGTGTGGTGTTAAACCCATTGCTTACAAGGCATTGCATGCCCCTCTGGCACCCAAAGGTGAAAAATATGTTTACTGTGATGTCATTTATGTCACATTGTAATGTGACATAAATTTCTTGTAACAATTCAGGCCACACTTCAGAGTGTTAAACTTGGTTATCCGTTTATATTCCCAGATCTTTTTGCCTCTCTGTGACCTAAAATTTCACATCAGTACAGTCACCTTGAGATCTATATTGCTGTGATCAGTTTTGCAAAATTTTTGAGACACTGTGGGATCGCCTTTGATGTTCACACTGGACCTATGAGAATTTATTCTTTTTCTTAGTTTGTCCTGTCTTCACTACATATAATCCTGTGTTAGGACATTTCACACACACAAGGAATGAGAGAGACAACATTAGATGATCCGCAGGAGAATTTGTCCTTGATGTTGTGGTTTTGGTGTGAATGCGGTATAGGCAGCTTATCTGTGGTGCATAATTGGTATGTACACCTTGGTAAAAATGACAGTCATGGTACAGAAATATTTTTTTATTAGTGTTTGTTTACTTTGCCACTTTTCATTTATTATAGAAAAGTTGTTTTTAGTAATTTCCCATTTTTTTCTTACTGGATTACAAGTTAAAAGGATGTCCTTTTCTCTTTTTGTTAGTATAATTTGCCATCATAATAATCATAATTCCTTTCCTTATATTGAGGGACAGAGTGTACTGTGTATTTTATTCCTTTATAAGAATTTATATGTAAAAACAATTTGCAAGACTGTATAACTTGTCATATATTTCATTTTCAGACTTCATTCTAAATATGAAGAGACCTAAAGTGTCTTGAAAGCATGCATCATAGAACTACTCAACTAATAAATATATAATGTTTACACTACCATTCCATAAAACATTGTATTGTTATAAAAATTCAAACATACGATGAGATCCCATTCCAGCCAAAAACATTTGATGAATGGCTATTTTTCTATTCAACAGATATTTCTAGCTGGTCAGTTCTGTAATCACATTTTGACCAATACTCAGAATTGGATTAGCAAATTGCTTTCTTTCTGCAGATAACCTCCCCTTCAAATCAATGCATTGTAACCTGCCAGGCATCAGAGAAGTTAGGGGGCAGTAAAGAGATAGTAATGTTTCACTATAAAAGCAGCTCCAATTAATATTCATAGTATTTGGGCCATGGAGAGTGTTATTTCAATACTGTCAGAGTTGCAGTTCAAGAGTGATTGAATGATAAAGTATCCCCCTCACATCCCTTTTACTGATGTAACACTGCTCATCTTAGAGCAGCAATACTGTCTGGATGGATCGCAGAGAGGGACAATCTTCAGTGAAAAACCTGAAAGACCCGTCAAGGGGGGCAAGGTTTTCCTTATGTTCACAGTAAGAAGATTGTCCCTTGCTCTGAGCTGTCCGGTCAAGTAACCAGATTCTATATCTGAGGGGAGGCGGCTTACATTAGGTAAAAGGGGTGGGAGGGGGATACTTTATCGTTCAATTACTCTTGAACTACAACTCTGACAGTATTGAAATAACACTCTCCATGGCCCAAATACTATGTAGATTAAATGGAGATGCTGTTTTCTTGAAACATTATTATCCCTTTAATGTGAGTGTAGCAGGGAAATTTGGTGCAGATGTGGACACTGGGCTATGGTGGTTGTGACCTTTTAAGTAAGCATTTTTTATCAGGTTTGGCAGACCTGAGCCTGGAAAATGGACCTATGACAAGGCCATCTACCTACAGTGCAATAGAAGAATGATCACCTACAATACTTTTTATAGCTGTTTTTGCACATATACAGAATTGCAAATGTCAGTATACATATTGGCTGGTAGGGAATGACATTTCCTTTGTCTTCCAAATTTCCATTTTAATGGAATGGAATCTCAGTCATTAGTAGGAAAAAGAACTGAATTGCCTGTACAGATATAATCTGCATTTCTGCATCTTTGTATGATTTCTTAATGAATGTGTAGCTGATTATTACAGGAAATCCTCATGGTAAGCAAAACATAGATGAGGAAGCTGAAGAAAAAAAATATACAAGTCCATCAAGTTAACCCTTTGAGAGCAGAAGTGGTATGCAGCACATTGCAAATAAATGCATTATATACCCATCTGGTAGGCAAAGGGTTAAACCTGTGCCTGATTTCCTTTCTTTTGGTTGAGATGAATGTAAACTATATCACATTCTCACTGACTTCAGTGAAAGAAGAAAAATGAAGTCCAGTAGTTGAAAGTGGTTTCTTTGGTGTTCAATAATAGCACAGTATTTTTTGTACAGTTCTTTGAAATGACCTGGAATATATTTTATATAGTTTTCATATCTTCACACAACCATCTACTTTTGAATACAAACAAACCCAGTCTGACTAGTCTTTTTTTGTAATACCTTGTTATCTTCATTTCATTTTTAATTGTTTTTGTTTGTTTTACAATGGCTCGCCCAAAAGCACTACTCCATGTACAAATTTCAGATCTCACCATGAACTTCATTCATGAAACAATCTCTAATTTATTCTAGTGAGCAGATTTAGCAGGCAGTGAGTTTTTAAGGCACTTATCAGTCACAGCTATATATTTTTCATAAATATGGGAGGCTGTTATTAAATTTGTTAGCCTCTTCTTAAAAATAAGATGAAGTTATGTTGCCCCATAAAACCTATTTTCTTAATCTCTTATGTGAAATGAAAACGTGGCACTTTAAAAGTGTTACCATCTCTCTCTGACAGTTTTCGCTTGTTACATTTAGGCCAACATTTATAAACTTTAAAATAAGATACCAGTGTTATGACTTACATACAGTGAATGGTATCCTATTGAAATGTCGCTCTTTATTGGGTGACCATCAAAACAGAGGCCTAGATGCACTAAAAGTCGATGTGGTGTCAGTATGATATTGTCGATGTGTTCAAATCAACATATTCACCAAAACTGTCCGATGTAAGGGGAGGGTTGGAGAAGGTCCCTATTAGCATACAGGATTTTCGAAGTGTTGTCAGTGTGGAAGGGATCTCTTCCCCTCACACATCACCAACACTACGACAGTTCTGAACAGCATTCTCTATGCTTCCCTACCTAGCTAGTAGGGGAATACAGAGAAAGCTTTCAGCACCATGGACAGCATTGAATGCCATAGGGATGTGCATTACTCACCCATGTAGCATTACAAGGGTTACAATAAACAGAACTCGTACACCAAGCATTTCACAATGTCTCCCCTTTGACACCCCCCTTAGCATGTCAACATATATTGCATATATTCGACATACTATCTTCATGCGACAGAACCTGTCCTTCATTCAAAACATAACCCTTTGAGTACCAGAGAGGTAGGAAGGCATTGCTTAGCAATGTGTTTCCTACCACTCTCGAACTCAAAGGGTTAATATGCAGGGTATGTGACTGCATACCTTGCCATGTATGTGTAGAAATGGCTTTTTATATGTTTATTATGTTTTAATATGTATTAAACAAACATCAGACCTCAAGGGGGGTATCAAGACCCCTCATGACACCCCTCTATCATGGGGGCGACAATTGCATGCTTATTAAATCAAGGGCATATAACCTATGTTTCACATAGGTTATATCCTGCTTTTATAATAAAATAAAACCTTCAGACCTCCATAGGGGCACTAGGACCCCTTCTGATAGCCCTCTATTATGGGTCATCTATCCAAAAAGATAGATGATCCATGGGGCAACCCCAAAGGCATGTTTTTATTGCACTTTCCCCCTTGTCATTATTGAATATTGTAGTGGGAGATATGTACATGGGGGTGGGGTGCGAGTATATGTTCATCAATTTTCTATTCACATGGTAATCTAAAATACTCTATTCGGTCCACTTACTCATGGTAACCACTATCCTGTGAGACAATAGTCACGCTTAAATTAACCCGTTGAGTGCCGGAAAGGGCCACAATGCAGTGCTTTAGATGTTAATGCCAGTGAAGCTGGTCTGCCGTATTTGAACATTCAGCCCATGCCATCCCATACCCCTTTGCCTGTGTGCATACTGCTATCAAGCAGTCACTCCTATCACTCATTCTTGGCCCACTAATGCCTCATTGCCTGCCCTCCAATCTGTAGTCCCTTATCACCTATCATTTCACTGCACATTCTGATGCAGCATTCCAAGTCAGCTAGGTCTCCTTTGGAAAGGGTTTTCACCCTAGGAAGCACTCATTGTCCACCTCCAGGAGCTGCGTGATGTGGGCGCAACTTGGAAGGCTGCATCAGAATGTAAGGTGATATGACAGGTGATAAGGGATCATGAAATAGCTTTTATGTGACATATTTCTATGGGTTGTGGGCTGCTCTTATTATGCCCCCACTGTATTTGAGTTGGTCTAATGCACTGTGGCACTCTTTCACACTCATAGGGTTAACGTAAGTATGACTGCCAGTATTAGTGCCAGAGGTGTCCGCAATGCATGTTTTACTCAAAAGGCAAAGTTAACTCATGGGTGAGGGAGAAAGGGTTGAATGGAGGGTATTGGAGAAGAAAAAGGGGGAAATAGTGGAGAGAGAGGAGTAAAGAAGAAACATATAGATGGGGAGGAACATTCTGCGGGTGGAGTAGGGGATATTAATAAATTATCATTAGCTATGATATACAGCCACATAGTGGGAACAACAAAATTGGCCATAAACCTCTGGTGAGAGGCAGCTTTAAGCTTGTCTCACAGGATATTGGTTCCCATGAGTAAGCGGACAGAAGTAGAGTATTTTAGATCACCGTGTGCATAGAACATTGATGAATCTATACTCCTATCCTACCCCCATGGACACATCTTGCACTACAAAATTCAGTAATTATAAGGGGGAACATCAAAAATATATTTAATAACATCGGCATTCAGCATATTTATTAATGATATGTCACCTGTATTTGGCAACATTTAACAATACAACATCAGATTGTCATTGTTTTGAGTTAGGCAGCATTTTAAACTCACTATTTTGATGGTCACCTAATAGAGGGTGACTTTCAACAGTGAAACCAGTGAATAAGAGTTCATGCAATTTTTTAAACTTTTTTCCATTGTGGTCCATGACCCTCCACTACACTGGTAGCGACAGAGCCAGACCCCCAACTTTGTCCTGTAGTAGCCATAGAATAAAAAATCTGACCCCCTCAGCCTTGTTCCATTACACCGGTGGCCATATAGTCACACATATTGATCCCCAGCCTAGTTCCACTGCACTGGTAGTCATACAACCACATAGGGCTAGATTTACATTGGCAGCTCCCCTACTCAAGGCAATGTAGGTTCTTTAGCTCCATCCATGGCCACACTCCCCATTTTTCACATAGTTCTAGCTCCAGTCCACTATTTCCTGGCAGAGAAAATACAATTTTCTTATAACAAGAAAGGAAAAAAAATCTAAAAAATTATCCACTTAGTTGCTAGCGAGATCTCCAATGCATTGCTTCATAATGCATTGGAGATATTGCTAGCATCCAAGGGGTTGAATAATAGCTAGTAAAAGGGTATAAACTCATGAAGGGATTTTGAAATTGCCCTGGCCACACCCATAATTCAGAATGTGGGCTGGCCAGCACATCTGAGACATCCCTCAAAATTTGGAGCTCTAGACAGTTGCCTTCTCTGCCTAATGGGAAATCTGGCCACATAACCATTTATATTTACCCACAGCCTTTACCCATTGCACTGGTAGACAAGTAACCACATATATTAACCACCAGCATTGTTTCATAGCATAGGTTGCCATAGAACTAAATTTTCTGACCCCCAGACTTGTCCCACTGCATGCAGCATGATGGTCAACAGAAGGCCCTCCAGCAGCTGCTAGACTACAACTCCCAGCCTTCAGCTGGCAGCGAATGTTGGGAATTATAGTCTGGAAGAAGCTGGAGGGCCTCCTCTTTTCCATCATCCCATTGTTATCCCAGGGTAGCCATAGAACCATATATATACTGCCCCCAACCAGCCTCGTACCACACACATACTGACTTCCCAGGAGTCTCAGCATTGTCCCATGGGCAGATAGCTATGAACCACACACACTGAGTCTATATAGTTGTGGAAATTCTTGGTCATAGGTGAAAAAATGGCAAAGTTGTTTTAGAAATTTAGTGGGGTTAGAGAAAAAAGCAGGAAATCGTGGGGTTTTTATGAACTTTCCTGTAAAAAGAAAAATAGACTTTTCACCCATCTCTAATAAGTAAATATATTGCCTAGTTAGTTAATAAGCAGTGTTTTGGGGATATTCTGAACCATAATAAATGTTAAAAAAATGGTTGAACATTCTTTTTAACATATGTATAGTATTTCCTCATGGCAAGGACATTTCTCTGTAAGAACAGATAACCTTTTATCTATAATATGGCTAGAAATCAGCTTATGGTATACATGATCCAAGTGTGCCATCTTCAGGTACATTTTAGAATAAAATATACAAGGAGAAAGATGCTCTCAAAATGTTACTTATCTTAAAAATAATTAAAGGATTATTTTAAATAATGTTAATTTACCTGAAATGATTTAGATAAAAGTTGTTTTATCCCACCTTAGAATGAATATAACATTTTAAAATCAATTGTAACACTTACTTTAATAATATTATAGGTTTGTTGTTTTTCAAGAAAATAGAGGAATATAATTTAAGTTTAATAAAAAGACTAGATAAACTGGTATGCCTGTTAAGGGAGCCCTAGTTATGAAATGTATTAACTGTTTTAAAAGAGATTTAGACTGTACATTTAGAAGTTATTTTATAAATATATCACTTTGTATGTATGTAACCACAGATTCATAGTAGTATCAATGTTTAACAGTTAAAGTTTGGAGGTTGAAAACAAATTTCCAGACCTTGTTCATAATTATTTGCAAAATAAAAATATAACCAGAGATAGAAAGAGACTCACTCTCAAAATGCCTAATTAGTTAAATTTTATATAATAGAAACAAAAATGATATTATTTCTGTAGCTTCTTTCTCTTTGATGCTTTGTTTATTAGCCATTTGAGTAACTAAAATTGATTGGTTCTTTTATAAGACACTTTAATCTTGATTCAAACGGGAATGTTCAAGAACAAAGGCAATCGGACAATGATGATAGCACACATTCAAGTTTTGAATGTCAAAGAAAGGAACTGAGTAAACACACCACTAAACAGAAATCCATTTCAGTCTAGTGAAGTTAATTAGCAATTGATTTCAGTGAGCAGTAAACACATATTTGCTTTAAATGATCATCAGCATTATTGTTTTTGCATTTGCCATCAAAATATAAATGTAGCTAAATATATGATGCTAGTTACAAAGCCTGTATACACGGGCTGATCCGGTGTGGGGAGCTCCGGATGGCTCACAGCCTGTCTGTGCTCCTGGCTCTGGGGCAGCAGCGGAGGAGCTGGGTGACAGTTTGTCACCCAGCCACCTCCGCTGCTGCCCCAGAGCCGGGAGCACACACAGGCTGTCAGCCTTCTGGGGCTCCCCGGTCAGGATCAGCCAGTTCTGCGAGTCCCTACTGCGCATGTGCGGTTATGCACACAGTGAGCGACGCATTCTAGGACTTTATGTTATAGGATTACGCTTTGGCCATCAGAAATAATTTTTTATCCTTTTTGTTATTAAGGCAGTGATACAACTGTATTATGAATGATATTTATGAGGCAAACCAACTGAAACATAGGCAAAAACTGAAAATCCTCACTAATTTAAATGATGCTTTTAAACCACCCTCACTTCCCATTAAATCAATGGGAATTTGGTGATTTTTTTGCACTGTTGACTTGCTCCAGAATTGTTTCAATAGTTCTTCATCAGTGAGAAGAATGTAAAAAATGAGGGTACAGTTTATGGCCTGCTCCTATATAAAATATAGAAAACTATTATCTGACCCTATACTTATGTACACACAACTTAGTACATAGAAACATAGATCTTGATGATATGATCCAATAAAAAGCACAATCCTAGATAGTTCTCAGACATGTCTATCCAAGACATCATTTGATTCCTTTACTGTATTAGAAGGTTGTTCCATGAATATATTGCTGTTTACATATAGTAAAAATCTCATTACATGCTTCCAGGTAAAACATTTTCAGAATAAATAAGTACCATTTATTATTATTTAGCCTTCCACCCTCTAACTTTAAACTGTGTCTTCTTAGTCTGGTGGTCCTCTTTTTCTAAGAAAATGTTTCCCTCCAGATTTGTATTAAATGCTTTAATATATTTGAAGATTTATATCATATCATCCCTTCCCCCCTTATATTGTGGGCATCATTTAATTTCCCTATTGTATTAAAATCCACCACTTTTACTAGGAGGTAATTCCATTAGTATATCACCCATTACAAATCTCAGTGCATTCTTCCTGGTAAAATATTGTATAAATAAATAAGTACAACATATTAGTTTTTACTCTTTCACTCTATAACTTTAGATTATGGCCACTTTTTTCTAAGAAAATGTTTTCCTCAAGATTATTTAATGTTTTAATATATTTAAGGGTTTCTATCATATAATTCTTTTCCCCCTTACCTTCTAAGCTATACACATATAAGGAGTTAGTCTATCCTGGTAAGTTTTACCATGAATAACTTTCATCATTTTAGTGGTTCTTCTTTGATTTGCCTCCAGTTTATTAATGTACTGTTGGAGATGTGCTCTCCAGGTCTGTAAGCTGTGCTCCAGATGAGGTTTTACAGTGCTCAATAAAGTGTATTTAATGGTCCAATCTACTTTTCAGCATGCAACATCAAGTGGACAACAGCTTAATGCCAATGCACATAAGGAAAAGGAAGAGATCTGTGAGTACTTCCTGTGCTCCCAATCTGTACATAGCCTGCACTTAAAGGGGTAGTAATGTTTCATAATAAAAGCAGCTCTAATTAATCATCATAGTATTTGGACTTTGGAGAGTGTTATTTCAATTCTGTCAGAGTTGTAGTTCAAGAGTAATTCAATGACAAAGTATCCCCCTCCAGCCCCTTTTACTGATGTAACACTGTTCAGCCAGATCAGAAGGGAGGTGCCCAGGTAGATTGCAGAGAGCACAATCTTCAATTAAGATAAGGGGAAAAACCTGTCAAGGGGGAGCAGGGTTTTCATTGTTCACATAGGAAGAAGATTGTCCCCTTCTGTTATCTGTCTGGTCTATGGACTGCATTCCACATCTGAGAACTGATGGCTTACATTAGGTAAAAGGGACAGGACGGGAAACTTTGCTTGTAAATATCTCTCAAACCATAAAGGTTTGAGAGATAAGACTTATATCATTCTTCATGTTTTTTTAAAGCCTACAAAATAAAATAAAGATAAAATGAAGTATTACTATCCCTTTAAGCACAAAGGAATGGGATGCTCAGAACAGAATGAGGATTTTTCTCACACAAAGCTCCAATTCTGGAGCAAACCATCTGTATCAGAGGAAAATGAAAATTCTCATTGATTTGTATGTATGTTTTTTTAAACCCACTGAATGCTGTAGAGTACTCCGCTACAGTCATATCTAGGGAATTTACAGAATTTGAATTTTAACCATGTTGTGTAATTTGTTTGCTCCAAAATTGCAGGATTTAACTGGATGGGTTAGGCCCAATGAGGTTAATATGTCTGTGTCCAAATTTTTATACTTATATTGCAAGTGCCTTCTTTTTCCAAACATTTAATGAAAATATATTTACAGCACAAGCACACCTAAATAGAGCCTAATGTTATCTAAGTCCACTAAATGCCTGGTGACATGGATTTATAGTGCAATTTATCATAAGATACAGATAAGAAACTGGAGTGAGAATGCTGACAAGTTTAACTGATTACACCAAGTAAAAATACAAGAAATGTATTTGTTGTTGAAACATTCTAGAGCATAGATATGCATGTTTTAAAAATTAGTTTACAACAACACAACATATTCAACATGTTTTTCTGCTATTTCAGCCAAGCAAACACAGTGAAGATATAATAGTTCTGTATATCTTTTATTAGGACAGTGAGGCCAATGAACTAAGAGTAAATGGAGGAATTGTAGTTAAATAGCAAATGTACCACTCCGGTAAGCTTTTAACTCCATGAATGCTAGAGGGGACTGAAGAATTGTTTTACAACGCATTTAAGAGCACTCTTGTACTCAAGAAGTTCTTGAGGTGTCTTGAGGTATCCAATCCACTGAGAAGTAATGGGATGGATACCCCTATGGAACTCAAAGGATTAAAGAAGTATTGTGGGAATTTTGATTTGTCACATTTGTTGTTGTTAGATTGCTTGAAAATTGTTCAAGTTCAGATTACTACACCTGCATCAATCTGTTGTTTCTTAACACCTTAAGGACCCTTGACGGTCCTGGTACGTCATGGCTGGATTTGCTTTAAGGACTGATGACATACCAGGACTTCCATTGAATTCCAGGCTCCCCGCAAGGCTGCACTCCCTTCAGGGAGTCCGGAATCGGATTCTCAAAAAAAAAATGGTCCCTGGTTCTTAAGTGACCGCCGCATGCATGTGCAGCTGGTCCTTAAGGGGTTAAGGACCAGCAGAGAGGCCGGCAATTATGGACCACTGGGCATTTTTAGTTGTTGTTGAATCAGAATCAGAGGTCCCTGAATAGCTTGCAGCTGCGCAGGGACCCCTGAATTCCATGATGTACATATACGTCATGGGTCGTTAACGCACGTTTTCCCCATGATGTACATGTACGTCCATAGTCCTTAAGGTGTTATACCATACTAAAATGAAGAATGATGTTAATTATACAGTACTTTACACATATCAGACATAAGTGTTTTCTGAGATACTATACATTTATCACTGTGAGTGTCTGATGCATTTCACAGCATTCTTTAAGGTTGCTATTTTTAGGAACCTTGCCATCCTATTTATATATAGCGAAATTTTAGTTTGTTGTTCTTTTCAGTTCCCTGTTTATTCAAAAATAATTACCCTGCCTTATTTTGAATTTTGTAATGTTTTTCTTTTTCTGCTGTTAAGATTAAATTTTTTTATCTTGTATGTTTTATGTGTTGATTTGTTTATTAAAGACTTGTTTTAACTCCTTAACCCTTTGATTGCCAGAGTGGTAAGCAATGCATTGCAAAACAATGCATTCCGGTCCCCTCTGGCACTCAAAGGGTTATCTACCACCACCCAATCTGGAAGTGGGCAGCCACAGAGGACCACAGCGCTTTTTTTTGTGCAATGAGTTCTGGAATAGCAAAGCGGCGTGCTGCCATCCCAGAATTCCATGACATGCCGTAACCGTCACCAGTGCTTTACGTCCAGACCGGAGTGATGGTCTTGGAACGTTATGTGATATTAAGGAGATAATGTACCTTCTACAAATTTTTGTGATCTATAGGGCTACCTCACTGATGCTGTTGTACTAAGGAAAAGTAGTGCATACCGTATATAAAACAAACTGCATCATAGGGAACAAATACAAATTTCCATTGATTTAAATAGCGTATTTAACACCTTGGGGGAGATGCACTAAAGGTTGAAGAGGGCTCATAATGCCGATGTCCTGTCAGAACATTGTCAAAGGCATATGGATGGTACGCATTAAAGTTCCATCAACATCATATCCCATCAATATGAAAAAAACCTTCCCATATCAACATCAATCCTACATGCCTTTAACTGATTTACAAAGTTTCACTCATCATATCGAAGATGGTCTACTTCAATATGGAAATACAGCATAATGAGTAATTTCCATATGGAAATGCAGGATAATGAGTCATTATGATATTCATGGGTCTTTGTTTATATGTTAATGTGGCACTAAACTTCGATAGCAGCCTCTGCTATCAGAGTGCACAGTCGCTACTTTGCCTACCTGAGGTTTCCTTTGCAGTAACAGCCCTCAATCAATCATAAGCAGTAGACAATCCTGAAGTCCGAGAGCATTCTCTCTGCTACCCCACTTGGTCAGTAGAGGAGTGGAGAGGATCCTGTCAGTGCCACAAACAGCATCACTCCCTTAACTTTTGAGGGCCAAAGGGCTGTGCATTGTGCACCCCTATGACACACAAAGGGTTAAAAAATACACCAAGCAGTACACAACCATCCCTTCAGCTCGGTATCATATGTCCTACTCATACATGTTGTGCGCTCCCAAGGGAACAAGGCCGGGGGACAGACAGTATTCATGGGGATTTGTGGTTACCAGCTTCCCCCCAGCCTTGATCCCTTGCCCACTGGTAGACATAGAACCCCACAAACTGCCTGGCCCACAGACTTTTTCCATTGACCACTGGTAGCTGCAGATCGCAGATCCCTGTGTACAATGTCTGACCACCTTCCAGCCTTGTTCCGTTGCCCACCGGTAGCTGCAAATCCTCATGGACACTGCCTGGGCAAGGGAACAAGGCTGGGGGGTGTCAGTCAGTGTATGTGAGGCTAACAGACAATGGCTATGTTCCCCATGCTTCCCCACAAAACTTATGTTAAACATGCTGCCCCACACAGTTAATATTTGACATGCTGCCCTATAAAATTAATATTCAACATGCCCCCCCACAGGTAATATTCAACATGCTGCCCCATTCTGGAACACATTAGCATATACATTAACATGGGAGTTATTGTATGTATGTATATATAAAGAATGCATATAGAGCAAGGTCTCTAATCCTGCACCATGTGCCATTTTGTTTTGTTTTTTTAAGAAAATCAGACCTCCCAGAGGCCATTGGGACCCCTTCTGATGTCCCCCTGGGATTGATCACCTATCCAATAGGATAAGTGATCAATGCAGCAAACAGGAAGACTATCACCACCTTCCCCTAACACCTCCTCTTAAACCCGAAATTCTATGTACCACACAGTTAAACACAAGTCCATCTATGGACTGTAGAGCATCTGTACAGTTGTAATAGTGAGCAGGAGATGTAGTGTAAAGTTTGACAAACTCTCCAGCGTGTTACGCATCTCTGCAACACTTGCTCAGGGAGTAATACCTACATTAATGTGTATTTAAAATAGCCTCCTCCAACAGAATACTCAATGGTCATATTCTGATAGAATTCAACGAAGTAACCTATTTAAACAACAATTAATCTCAAATGCAATGAGGTACAGAGAAATAGTCATTCACTATTAGGAAAATGTTCCTTATGCTGTAAAATGTGCTGAAAGAAGAGATAAACAACCAATAAGACATCATATTAGTGTCTAAAATTACTGATAATAAGATTATCCCTAGGGGATTTAGAATTAGCAAATCTTGCAGCTTTACTGATGAAGGATTTCAGGAAATACTCTGAACCAGTATTCTATCTCTTTGATGCGTAGAATCAACCAGCATAGGGAAAATAAACTAGATGATATAGCATACAAGATTGAATCCACTAGGGAGCTATTGTGGCCAGAGCTGAATCCAATACAATCTATAAGTAATATTTTAGTTTAGGTTTTCTTACATATAACACAGATTGGAATTATTGCACTTTAGCTCCTTGTTTGAACTATTTATGGATAACATGGTGTTCAAAGAATTAGATGATACCACCAGTAAAAGTATAGCGATATCTGAACAATAGGTATTTGACATAAAAGAGAGAAAATATGCTACGGATGTTAAGGATTACAATAGTAATCAAATTAGAAACTGTCCCAATGCACAACACAACAAGGGTCATACTAGGAATCATGTTTACTACACGAGATATCACCAACATCAGGCACACACTATAGCTTCTACACATAATTCAAGCACAATCAGAATATCGGTATCCACAGCCAACAATACCACACAATATATACAGAATCACAGAGTTACAGATTCACTTGCATACAATTCTATGTCAAATAATGCACAGAGTCAGAAGGATAGAAATAACAAGACTAGGATGGGTGAAAATTTTCACCTCCAACCAAAATCAGTGACTAATGGATGTTCCCTCTTGGTGAATAATTCCCAGCGAAAAGTGCCATTTTTCCACCTTTTTTCGCCTAACTCATTCCATTGAAATAACTGGGAACACAATACATAGCAAATGTTATTTTATTTCCCAAAGGCATAGTATAAAAGGTGTTGGTGAAGTGTGGGGAAAGAATCATTTGAATGGGGATTTCTTTTTGGGGGGAGTTGTTTACTGGGATGGGGGGACCGTTCATAAAAAATGTAAATTAAATAAAATGTTTTAAAAAAATAAGACTTGGTATAAAATGTGTCTGAGGAGGGAGCCTGTGTTGGTGGGTGGAGTCTGGGGAAAAAAATCAGTTGATCAGGGAATTTTTTTTGAGGGGTTGTCTGGTATTGGGGGGACAGTTAATAAAACAATTGGTATGTAATGTGACAGCGACAGGGGACCACTGACATAAGCTGTGACTGAGGCAGACTGATACATGAAGGGGTAGAAACAAAATACTCAACAAAATACTACAAAGAGGATGATTTTTAGGACTTGTTGTTAGAGGGCCTAGCCCCAAGGAAACATTGATTTGCAGGACTTAGACTTATTAGAAGCACACGCCCTGAAGAAACATTGATTTGTAGGACTTAAACTTGCTTGGAGCAAGCCCTCAGGAAAAATTGTCATGAAAAACTGTATTGGCGCTCCCACTAGTGATTTAGAAATGACATCAGATTTTTAAAATTGCAATTTATTGTAATCTATAAATATTCAAGTGAGAGTAGATTAGAGAGATAATGGTACAGTGTTCCCTCTCAATTTTATAAATACCAATAAATCTTTGAAAACTATTAAACAATAGTATCGAACATTTCAAAAGCAGTAAAAATATTATTCCTCTAAATGATGGAAATAATAGAAAGCTCATCAGACACTACTTGGCGTCCGTGATATTCACATTCCACAATATACTCTAAAAATCCAGTTCCACTGGAAAAAACATAAATACATCAAGGAGTACCATAAAAAATAGTCCCCAGATGTATATAAAAATGTATATCAAATTATATATTTCTAGTGTGCGGACATACGTACCCAGACTTATTCCCTTTCTCTCTAGGGATTAGCGGAAAACAATAACTCCTTTGTTAGGGAACTCGGATAATAGTCTCCTATTCCCACATAGGGAGAAAAATTCACCTCCTGTAGGTACAGAAGCACACTCCTGCCCCCCAACACACAAAAAAGCTCGTATTAACTCCTTCCACCCTGAATGAGACTAGTAGGGTATTAAATCCCTGTGCCGAGCGTGTTATACTCCAAAAGTCCTCACCTACAAATATCTGTTTGTACTTTCCAATACAACATTGCCTTTATTAAAAAATATATTTAAAAAATTTTAAAATATATAAAAATAAAACAAAAAAATCCAAAATAAAAATAAAAAATATAAAGATCAATCTCATAATCATTCAAAAAGCATAGCAATGATTGTTATTCCAGATGATTTCTTCGTGTTCAAGTGTCTACCAGATAATATTAATTAATCTTCTTTCCTTCATGTATATTGTTATATTTTCCAATGTTCTAATACGATCTCACCTCTTCGATATGGAATTTTAATATAAACAGGTTTTCCATTTTTATGTTTAATATGATTTTTTTGGACAGCCTCTTTATAGATACAATGTGTACCAACTCTCTATATTTGTATCTCACTTATTAGCGATATGGAGCACCACTGTATAGAGTTACATAACCTCTTTTACAAGATTTTAATGCACGTTCACTTTTGATTCTTCTATGAGGTTTATTTCATTCCGATTAATACCGGTAATTTGCGTTTCTGATGTTTTCTCTCCTTCTATCTCAAGTGATTTTTCTTCAGAGAGGAGTACTTATTCTGGCGTCCTTTGTTTTCAAATTCCCACCTGACCTGAATCCTTTGATCTCGTTTTTCTGGATTCTTAATCTTTCTTATAGTGACTTGATTGTAAATATATGCTGCAGAAACACAACCCAAACTAAATCTTCCAATGTGTTTTGGGATCGCACAGACCCCTTCATCAGGGAATATTATATCTTCACATTTGATAGTCCATGTATTTTTTCTTACATAGATATTACTAAAAAACTTAATTGAAAGTCCACACCCCTAAAAGGCAATGTTGTAAAAATTAAAAGGCAATGTTGTCCCCCGGCATATATTCAAAAATGATGCAACGATTATAATGACTTCTATCTATAAAATCCTGTAGCATCTCGACATTGATTTGTTTTAAGACTTAGGGCTAGATTTAAAGCCAGCCATTAACATAGGTGGTAGGGCCAAGGTGAATACCGGCTGTTAAACTAACATGTTTAACGTGGTACTTAAAGGCCCTACCAGCTAGAACTCCAAAGGACGCTAAGCCACAAAAACAGTCTTGTGGCTGAACGTCCGTTTTGTGTGTTTAGTTCCCAAAACATCGCTAAAAGCAGTGATATTGGGAACTGAACAGTGAAAAACAATTAACTATCGGTGCTTGACAGACTGCCAAGCACCGATCATTAACTGATCCCTGTTACACTTACCTGTCATCCACTGTCCTTCTGTTCTGTCTTCTTTCTTCTATCTTCCACCTTGTCTTCTCCCTGTACAATAAAATAAAAGTTAATTACCATTAATCCTGATGGACATCAGGATTAATGGTAAGTGTTAATGCAATGTTGCTTTACTTGGTCGGGTTAACCCTATGAATGCCGGCGGGGTAATTATACCCCACCGGCACTCATAGGGTTAATCCTACTAACTTTGGACAGGTTTTAGGCACTTTGGATGTATTGATGTGGGGCCCCATATCAATACATCCACTGTGGACATTGGGTTCTTTTTACAGTTAACAGATCCGATAAGGGACTTTACGGCTAACAAAACTGGGTCTTAAGTTTTGTGCGGTAAGTGAGTCCTTTATCTGATTTTTTCAGATAACGCAGTGCTTTAAGTGGCAAAATGGAGCGTTTATTTATTTATTTATTTTTTACATGGGCCAAACACACTTTTTTTTTTTGGCCAATTTTGGTTTGAGGCAAAAGTTTTCACCATTCACTACCATTAATGTATCTTCCACACCAGCTTCTAACACCATCATAACCACCACCAGTCCCTCCTTGCTGCTGCTGCTCTATTACAGACATCCCACCGGTTTTAGGAGGTGATGAGAAATGTCATAGAGGGTCCCCTAATTTCACACTTGTAATTTCTTGGGACCTGAAGAAGGCAGACTGAGAGCACTAGCAGCAGGTACAGGCAGCTGATCTATGCTCCTGTTTGTTGTGGCGTTATTGCTGCTTGCCACCAGTTATGGCTTATTCAGGATCATGTTCCATGTGGACACTGTCGTGGGGACTGGGAAGAATGGACTCCCAGGTTCAGGGGAGTGTGGGCTCCCTTGACTGCCAGTCTGCATTACTCACCCTACCACTTCCCTAATGCTAGTCCCGCCAGCTGCTTCACAATCACTTTTACTACTAACTAGTGATGAGCGAGCATGCTCGGCCGAAGCTCGGTTCGGCTCGAGCATCGCTCTGCTCGGCACATGGCGGTACTCGTACGAGTACCGCATGTGCTCGCCTGCCATGTTCGGGTCTCCTCCCCGCACGTTTCGCGGCTGCTGCGTAGCCAATAAACGTGCGGGGAGGCTCTGACATCAGTGTAATGCCAGCAGCCATGTTGGCTGCTGGCATTACACTGATTGGCTGGCCAGAACCCGTGATCGGGTGCTGTATAGCACCTGACCAGCGAGTTCGGCTCAGTCTTAGCCAGGGAGAGATGAGGATAGGAAGGGAAAGTCAGTGTAGGGAGAAGAAAAGTGTTGGAACAACATATAAAGACCCAAAAGTCCTTTTTAGGACTGTTGTGTGTGGGGGCAGCAGTTATATTTTGTTTGGGGGGGCACAAATTAAAAAAAAAAACGTCACATATTCCGTTCACTGTGCCTAGCCGCAGATTAGCAGCACATTCTGTTTAGTGTGCAAAGTTGCAGATTAGCAGCACATTCTGTTTAGTGTGCAAAGTTGCAGATTAGCAGCACATTCTGTTTAGTGTGGAAAGTGTAAAAAATAAACGTCACATATTCCGTTCACTGTGCCTAGCCGCAGATTAGCAGCACATTCTGTTTAGTGTGCAAAGTTGCAGATTAGCAGCACATTCTGTTTAGTGTGCAAAGTTGCAGATTAGCAGCACATTCTGTTTAGTGTGCAAAGTGTAAAAAATAAACGTCACATATTCCGTTCACTGTGCCTAGCCGCAGATTAGCAGCACATTCTGTTTAGTGTGCAAAGGTGCAGATTAGCAGCACATTCTGTTTAGTGTGGAAAGTGTAAAAAATAAACGTCACATATTCCTTTCACTGTGCCTAGCCGCAGATTAGCAGCACATTCTGTTTAGTGTGCAAAGTGTAAAAAATAAACGTCACATATTCCGTTCACTGTGCCTAGCCGCAGATTAGCAGCACATTCTGTTTAGTGTGCAAAGTTGCAGATTAGCAGCACATTCTGTTTAGTGTGCAAAGTTGCAGATTAGCAGCACATTCTGTTTAGTGTGCAAAGTGTAAAAAATAAACGTCACATATTCCGTTCACTGTGCCTAGCCGCAGATTAGCAGCACATTCTGTTTAGTGTGCAAAGTTGCAGATTAGCAGCACATTCTGTTTAGTGTGCAAAGTGTAAAAAATAAACGTCACATATTCCTTTCACTGTGCCTAGCCACAGATTAGCAGCACATTCTGTTTAGTGTGCAAAGTGTAAAAAATAAACGTCACATATTCCGTTCACTGTGCCTAGCCGCAGATTAGCAGCACATTCTGTTTAGTGTGCAAAGTTGCAGATTAGAAGCACATTCTGTTTAGTGTGCAAAGTTGCAGATTAGCAGCACATTCTGTTTAGTGTACAAAGTGTAAAAAATAAACGTCACATATTCCGTTCACTGTGCCTAGCCGCAGATTAGCAGCACATTCTGTTTAGTGTGCAAAGTTGCAGATTAGCAGCACATTCTGTTTAGTGTGCAAAGTTGCAGATTAGCAGCACATATTCCGTGTAATATGAAGAAGGCGGGTAAAAAGGGACAGGGAAGTGGACGTGATCCTGATAGTTCAGGGCGCGCGTCAGGACGCATAGAAACTGTGCCTGGTGCCAGAGCACAAGAAAGAAAGACATCCACCATACCTAGCTTCATGTCTCAGTTTACAGGGCGTCGCAGGACATCACTCTCGAGGTCAGACCACTGCGAACAGGTGGTCGGTTGGATTTCAGCTGATACTGCTTCCAGTCGGTTAAGCACCACCCTGTCTTCCACCAAGTCCACTCTCAGTAGCCAAGAGTCTGGTCAACATAATCCTCACCCTGATCATCCTTCCTCCCACCATAGAGGGTCTGGCCAAAGAAGTGATCCCACACTGGGATATAGTGAGGAGCTCGTCTCATCACCAATCCTTCATTTGAACCTCTCTCCAAGCACGCTTGCAGAGGAACATGAGATCTTGTGTCCTGATTCACAACCTCTAGAGGGTACCCAATCACAAGAAGATGACAGAGGGGAACGGCATTTAAGGTCAAAGGAAGTGGATGATGATGATGAGACACAGTTGCCATCAAATCAACCACTATTACTGTCTCAAGACCTTGATGAGGAGGATGATACACAGTTGTCAATGACTGAGTATGTGGTGGGATCAAGAAATGAGGAGGATGATCAGAGTGAGGAAGTGGAGGAGGACTTGGTGGACGATGAGGTGACTGACCCCACCTGGGAAGGTGGAGAGCCGAGCGATGACAGCAGTCCTGAGGGTGAGCCATCTGCAGCACCGCAACAGGCTGGAAGAGGCAGTGGTGTAGCTAAAGAAAGAAGGCGGACCGCACCAAACCGGCCCGCAAATGTTCCACGGAGCACCCCCTTGCGTAAATCTCCCTTGCCAAGGGCTAGGTGTTCCGCGGTATGGCGTTTTTTTAAGGAAAGTGCGGACGACAAAAGAATTGTAGTTTGCAACCTGTGCCACACCAGAATGAGCCGAGGCATGAACACTAGCAACCTCACCACCACCAGCATGATCCGACACATGGCATCCAAGCACCGTAATAAGTGGGAGGAACGCCCGGATCGCCAATCTGTGTCTGCAGGCCACACCACTGCCTCCTCTTCCCCTGTTTTCGGTGCCGGCCAATCGCCTGTCGAAGGCGCAGGCCCGCATACCTCCCGCCCTGCACCTGTACCATCTGAAGCACCATCAGCGACCACATCCACTTCCCTGTCCCAGCGCAGCGTCCAAATGTCGTTACCCCAGGCATTTGAGCGCAAGCGAAAATACCCAGCCACCCACCCACAGGCCATAGCACTAACCTCACACCTTTCCAAATTACTGGCCATCGAAATGCTGCCATTTAGGCTTGTGGAGACTGAGTCCTTACGCAGCCTGATGGCAGCAGCTGTCCCTCGGTACGCAGTCCCCAGCCGCCACTACTTTTCCCGGTGTGCCGTCCCCGCCTTACACCACCATGTGTCCCGTAACATCACCCGTGCCCTGACCAACGCAGTTACTGGGAAGGTCCACTTAACGACTGACACATGGACAAGTGCTTGTGGCCAGGGACGCTACATTTCCCTGACGGCACACTGGGTGAATGTCGTGGAATCTGGGAGCGACTCGGACCCTGGGATGGCACAGGTGCTACCCACGCCGAGGATTGCGGGCCCTACCTCCATCAGGGTTTCCGCCAGCACCTACGTTATTGGCTCCTCCTCCTCCGTTTCCACCTCCGAATTCTCTGCGCGCAGCGCCACTCACCCATCAGCCGGTAGCTGGAAGCAGTGTAGCACTGCAGTGGGGAAGCGTCAACAGGCCGTGCTGAAGCTGATCTGCCTTGGGGACAAACAGCACACGGCCTCAGAGCTGTTGCAGGGGATTAGTCACCAGACCGAGCAGTGGCTCTCGCCACTCAACCTGCAACCAGGCAAGGTTGTGTGTGATAATGGGCGTAACTTGGTGGCGGCTTTGGAGCTCGGCAAGCTCACACACGTACCATGCCTAGCGCATGTATTTAATTTAGTGGTTCAGCGATTTCTAAAAACCTACCCCAATTTGCATGATCTTTTGACCAAGGTGCGCCGCGTGTGTGCACATTTCCGTAAGTCATCAACAGCTTCAGCCGGCCTGTTGAAGCTGCAGCAGCGCTTACAATTGCCAGCTCACCAGCTGCTGTGTGACGTGAGCACGCGCTGGAACTCCACCTTCCACATGTTGGCCCGGCTTTGTGAGCAGCAGAGGGCAGTAGTGGAGTACCAGCTGTTACACGGTCGTCGCCTCTCCGTTCAACTTCCTCTAATCAGAAGTGAGGAGTGGGAATGGATGTCAGACCTCTGTGAGGTTTTACGCAATTTTGAGGAATCGACACAGATGGTGAGCGGCGATAACGCTATTATCAGTGTAACCATCCCACTTCTGTGTCTACTGAAACGCTCGCTGCTCACAATTAAAACCGACGCTTTGCATGTGGAAGAGGTGGAAATGCGGGAGGAAGAGCTTACACAAGGTGATAGCCAGAGCACCCTCACTTCGTCTTCTCAACGACAATTGGAGGAGGCGGAGGAGGAGGAGGAGGAGGAGGAAGACACGGTTGCCTCCGCTACAGACGGTAGCCATGGAACTTTATTTCCATCTCTTCAGCGTGGGTGGGCAGAAGAGGAGGAAGAGGATGAGGAGATTGAGAGTCATCCTCCTGGTGAGGACAGCGAAATCTTGCCTGTTGGTACTCTGGCACACATGGCTGACTTTATGTTAGGCTGCCTTTCCCGTGACCCACGCGTTATACGCATTTTAGACAACACGGATTACTGGGTGTTCACCCTTCTGGACCCCCGCTACAAAGAGAATTTCTCATCTCTCATTCCTCCGGTGGAGAGGACAAGCAAAATGGTGCAATACCAAAAGGTTCTTGTCGAAAAATTGCTCCAAAATTTTCCATCTGACAACGCTGGCGGCAGAGTACGTGCTACCTTGGCCAACCGAGAAGGGGAGAAAAGGGGAGCACACAGCAGTTCCGACAAAGGCAGGGCAACACTCTCCAAGGTGTGGGACACCTTCATGACACCCCGCCAGCACCCTCACCCTGATGCGCAGCCTAGTGTCACAAGGAGGGAAAAGTTTTGGAAGATGGTGAAGGAGTACGTAGCAGACCGTGTCAGCGTCCTCAATGATCCCTCTGTGCCTTACAACTACTGGGTGTCCAAGCTGGACACGTGGTATGAAATGGCACTCTACGCCTTGGAGGTGCTGGCCTGCCCTGCCGCCAGCGTTCTGTCTGAGCGGGTATTTAGTGCTGCTGGTGGCATCATAACAGATAAGCGTATCCGCCTTTCCACCGAAAATGCTGATAGGTTGACACTTATAAAAATGAACAAGGCCTGGATTTCCCCTGACTTCTCCACTCCACTGGAGGAAAGCCCCGGGGGAACATAAAGTCACTTTAGATATGTTATTTACAATGATGGGAATACTCTGTACGGGTATATGGTTGACTCTCTTCCATATACCCTGTGATATAATTTTTATATAGGGCCAGCTCACCAGCGGGCCCTGTGATATAATTTTTATATAGGGCCAGCTCACCAGCGGGCCCTGTTTGACAACTTTTTGTATAGGTCAGCTCACCAGCGGGCCTTCTTATATAATGTTTTATTGGGTTAGCTCTCTAGCGGACCCTCTCATATAATGTTTTATAGCGTCAGCTCACTAGCGGGCCTTCGCATATAATGTTTAGGATGGTCAGCTCCGCAGCAGACCCTCACCCATAATGTTTTAGATGGTCGGCTCAGCTGCAGACCCTCATTCCTAATGTTTTAGATGGTCAGCTTAGCGGCATGCCCTCGCCCCTAATGTTTTAGAGGGTCACCAGCAGGCTATTAATCCTAATTTTTCAAGGGTGTGTATGATGCCCTCCTTTATGTGTAATAAAGGGTGTATTGGAGTGACATTTCAGTCTAATTTTTGGCAGCCCTTTCACTTAGTGCATCGGCTTTATGAGTGTTGGACCACTACCTGAACTATTGTACCACAATGTGAATGAGGCCCTCCATTTTGTGATATACAGGTTGTATCGGAGTGCCTCAGGTCCTCCCATTGAATTAAATAGGGCTGGGGTGTTCGACAGAGCAGAAGGTAGTTCTTGGCTTCATCCACTAAGTCACTTCGTCACTTTTACTGAATGGATCAGACCCCACTGTTCCGACTATAAATTTTGGACTTAACAAGGGCAAACGGACATGTTGTAAAATCTGTGGTAGCTGCGGCCTCCGTTCCTGAATGCTGTACCTTACCCGGGCCATAACCACGTTGAACACCTGCTTTACTCTGCGCACGTTTCCCTCTTAATCATGGCCCCAGTTCAGAAAAATCGATGAAATTTTTTGCAGAATTTGCCTCTGCGCACGTTTCCCTCTTAATCATGGCCCCAGTTCAGAAAAATCGATGAAATTTTTTGCAGAATTTGCCTCTGCGCACGTTTCCCTCTTAATCATGGCCCCAGTTCCGAAAAATCAATGACATTTTTTGCAGAATTTGCCTCTGCGCACGTTTCCCTCTTAATCATGGCCCCAGTTCCGAAAAATCGATGACATTTTTTGCAGAATTTGCAGATGATATACAAGTAAATATACAGCAAATACTGTTTGGTAACAATTTTTCGCCTAAAGTCGTTTTTATCTTCCTTTTTGTGTGTTTTACGGTCAGTCTGTAAAAATGGCGTACTACGGGCGAAACATCGTTCCCAGCAGCGACGTTGGAGTCCAAGATGCATCCAGACATCCTCCCTATGCTGTCCCTGAACCATTTCTGTGGTGTTTCCATCATTTTCTGCCCTTTTCCTATGGACCAGGCACCCTCCCCTCATCAGAGCAGGGGGTGCCTGGTGTAATGCTCGAGTCCTCCCATTGACTTCAATGGGGCTCGGGTGCTCGGCCGAGCACTCGAGCCTCCGGGGGCGCTCGGTCAGAGCACCCGAACACCCGAGCATTGGGGTGCTCGATCATCACTACTACTAACACCAACCACATCAAGTTCAGTATCAGAGTCTGCCTCCTCACTAATAATATGATCACCACATCTCTCACTCATAACACTCTGTACAAGCTGCTGGACCTTCTTAGTAGTAGTTCTAGTGGTGTGACTGCTTGGGGATAGCAAGTGTGACTTAAAGTCTCCTCCTGAGAATTACAAAACACACTGGCAGCAGGTTCAGCACTGGCAGCAGGCACAGGTAGTTGACCTGTCCTGCTCAATCTACTACCCTCTTCTTCCTCTGACCTTTACAAAAATTTCCCCAAGATCCCTAGAGGTTATGTAGGGGGACTGGCCATCATTGGGTCTAGGTAACCAGGGCATCCAGACCCTTTCATGTTGGTGGTGGTGGTCACTTCCTCCTCCACAGACTCATTGCATAACAGTCCTTCTAGCTCCTCCTTTAATTGTTATTAACCCTTTAAGTGCCAGAGGGGTACACAATGCATCACTTTGCAATGTGTTGCGTAAATCTCTGGCACTCAAAGGGTTAAACGTGCTTATAGTGATAGCAGTCAGTATGAGCCTCTTCTGCCTCAGTTTTGCAAACTAAATCACAGCCTAGTACCTCTCTCTCTCACTCTGTAACTGCTTGTATTGTGTTTCACTTTCTGCAAATGCCATGTTTTTATAGAGCAAAGGTAAAACACATGATTAAGGGGGCAAGACAACCATGTGGTTTTCACAGATTTTTTCACAGGAACCCACCGGGACCTTTCCCCCACCCCTAGTGACCAACATGCTTCTCAATTTAATAGCAATTCTACACAGGAGTTGAATATATTCCCTACATACATGATAATACCAGACAGCATTTGTGAGATTGCTGCCTCAGAATGAGAATTAGAGAGGAACTCCATTTGGGCTACATTCTTATAGACTAAGATTTCCAAATAATGGGCTTTCAAAGAGGGGTTCAGGGAGTCCCATAATGTCCAGGTTGAGGCTGAGGAGTGGGAGTGTGATGCTGAATATTCTAGACATTGTTTTCTTTCTTATAAGTTGCAGAACCGGAAGACCATTCCAGCCAATTCCCGGTCTTGGTAAGCTGGGGCGTTGAGGGCATTGATGTCGGAGAGGGCTGTGGTATGCCTAAGGAGGCACAGAATGTTGGGATTTTATCTGCTGAATGTAAGACAGCTGTCCTGACATTCACAGTTGCAGATAACGGATCTGCTGTTGTCTGATCTATTCCGTGAATAATTTTATTGATCTTCTTAATTGTAGGTTGTAAGGGGAGACAGTGTTATAGAACTGGATATTATCTCCAGCACATTGTAACAAACATCCTTCCCTGCTTTTCCACATAATTTTTTCTTTAGTTTCATATCTGTGAAAATAGATTATCATATCCCTTGGAGAGTCAGGATCTCATGGTTTGATCATGTAGTGTACATGCTCCATTAGTATAGGAGTTGTAGGAGGTTCACCCATTAAAGTTGCAAAGAAGGACAACAACACTGTTTTGATGTCTTGCAGGACTACCAATTCTGGTAAGTTCTTCACAAGTAGGGTTGTGCAAAAGTTTTCACCTCAAAATGAAATTGAAGAAAAATGGCACTTTCCGCATGGTGAAAAAAAGTTTTTCCCACTTTTTCCTGCTTTTTTTTCGCTAGCTCATTACATTGAAATCAATAGTTATAAACATTTTTCTCCACCTGATGAAAGTTTTCTACAGGTATATAAAAGGATGGCAGGTTTTCACAGCATGCCATTCTGTGTTTGTGAGAGGAGAGAGCAGCATGTTTTTGAGTTAGAGAAGATAGGCAAATAAAGGGGAATTGAAGCTTAGTTTCAGGAAGTCATTTAGGTAGGACATTTGTTCTCTGTAGTAGGGGAGAAGAAGGGAGGAAGGAAGTTGACCCTAAATACTCCAACATTTGGTGTGACTGACTGGCAAGACACAGGCAGCTGGGGCCCAAATTTCTTGCTTATTATATTTTTATAGTGTCTGTGCCGGGGAAGTCTGAGGAAAGAAGTTGTTGATTTTATTTTTTAGTTATACAGTGAGGGGAAAAAATTATTTGATCCCCTGCTGATTTTGTACGTTTGCCCACTGACAAAGAATTGATCAGTCTATAATTCTAATGGTAGGTTTATTTGAACAGCGAGAGACAGAATAACAACATAAAAATCCAGAAAGACACATTTCAAAAAAGTTATAAATTGATTTGCATTTTACTGAGCAAATGGGGGAGCATAGAGAATGCTCTCCAACTTATTCAAGCTTGTTGTACTGCTGGTGATGTAAAAGGGAGGGAATCCCTTCCACATCAACAACAGTCTGACATCCTTGTATGATAATGGGGACCTACCCCACTCGTCCCCTTGCATCCCTAAATTTATCGCATATGTCTACATTGAAAAGTCAAAGTGTTTTGAAGACATTGACAAAATCATTGCAACAGCATTGACCTTTAGTGTATCTCCCCCCTTGTGTGCAGGAGAGGTCGCCAATGCATACTTCACAATGCATCGATATCTACCTAGCATTTAAAGCATTAAAAGACCAATTTAAATGAATAAAACAAAGACAAAAGTGGGGGACTCATAGCGTAATAATGCTAAGTACTGGAAATTCAGAATATAATCAGTGGTTGTATTCACATATTTTAATTGCTACACCAACAATGGATAGTTGCAAAACATGAATGTGTGGGCTATATATGCAATAATCAGCTGCTATGTTTAAAAAGAACACAGAATAAACAAAAAGCACACAGCAAGAGAGGGAGCTATATTCACGAGAAGTGTGTGTGGACAAGAAGATAGCAATCTCTGGTAGGTGCACAGTTCATATTGGTGGCTTGGAACTTCAGGTGAAATAACTCATGCCTATTCAGACACCTCACTTCCAACAATGATCAGATCTCACCATCTCTAGCATCCAAGTGGTCAATGTATGCCTCACTTGGAAACTATACTTATTAACCTATATATCAAAGGGGAAATTGCATAGTTGATTGCAGCATATTAAGCTGTGTTTAGTCTGTCTTACTCAACAGAGCACTGTGCTTAAAAGACAGACCCTCATTTTCCATTTAAATGAATAGTAATGTTTGTACTTTATATTTATTGTCTGCGGGGCACTTGGTTTGCATCAGAATTGCACAATTTTTCTTTAGTAAATGTGATTCACTGAGCACTTCTTGGAGATTGTTATGTGCTACATGTCTGGATGATGGCATAGAAAAAACTGTACAATTGTGCATACATGGGTGGCAACAACCAAGATTTAAAAAAAATTACTTTTGAATGGGGCAATGCTTGCTAGAACTTACAATCTATAAAGGAAAGGAAAAAAAACAAAACAAAACAAAAAAAAAAACATATATATATATATAAACATTACATTGTGAATCTGATTCAATGCATTCTCTGACATCAAGAGGTTAACAAAAGGTGGTTGGATAGCCCCACATGCACAGACTATTCAGACATACAGAATATAATGGACATGTGCTTAGCTGCACATCTATTGATTTTCAAACGCGTGTATATTGATGGAATAGCTTCCCAACAGAAGGTTGAGGCTAAAACAATAAATGAGTTTAAGAACTCTTGGGATAGACATATGGCTGTTCTAAGAATATATTAAGTATGTGCTACATAGATAGAGAAAATGGGTAGACTAGATGGGCCAACTGGTTTTTATCTGCTGTCAAATTCCATGTTTCTATGTTAAAACTTTTGATAACACTGACATTTGGAAGTTAAAGAAACACTAATACTGGCAGGGGATAAACCCTTTCTTATCTTACATTGATCATTATAAATCAGTTCTGAAATGACAAGATCTACAAAATTAATCTTTATTTAGAATTGATTTTGGGACAACTCTGATGATGTAACCCATTAGCAAGAATCACATTTGAGCCACAGAGAAGCACCAGGTCACACTCTGAGGTTGAGCCTCATAGATCTTGTGTGGATGCTAGTGGACATGGAGGCATTACAGAGATGAGACTAGTTGTGAGGCCAATATAAAATGGCCCACTCACAAATATGGGTTGAGCCCCAAGGATCTTGTGTGGAATCTAGTGCCAATTAAAACCCCTGGAGTGCTGGAGGGGTACACAATGTGTTGCAGATCATACTTGATTCCTAACTTTCTAGAGGGGACTGTCATGCTCAGTCTCCTTGTAGAGAGCCATACTGTATCACTGATGCAGAATTTAGGTGTGGTTCTAGGCTTAGCATTGGCAGCCTTATTATATGCAACTAGACCTCTGGCTAGGTTATCCCTGATGATTGATTGTAAGGTGATAAAGAGTGATGTCTTTCAAAAATCTTTTGCACATTTTTGTCTGGAAAATGTGCAGGAAATGCAAAATCTGTAATTCTGTAGAAAATATCCAGGGGTGAAATCCATAATGAGCTTGAAACTGAGAAATTGTGGTGTTTTTTGTTGCAGGTGACTTCTTTAGGAAGTAATAAATCCAGCCAGTCATCTTGTTTGGTGGTGAAACATAGATTCTATTCTAATGGCTGATTAGTCTTTTCTGTTTGGACATTAGTTTGAGTGTGAAAAGCAATGGAAATAGATGACTGGATGTGAAGTGCAGAGTAGAAGGTCATCCTTAACCTGGAGGTAAATTGCATCATGCAGTCAGAGATGATTTATTCAGCAACATCATTTTGTCACAACATTTCTTGGATGACTAATTTCACAGTCTCCACAACATTAAGTAATTGGGCCAATTTAGTGAGACTATCAACCACCACTATTATGTTATTGTGGTTACAAGAGAAAGGGAAAGCCACAATAAAGTCCTTAAAGATTGAGAACCAAGGGTGTGATGGAATGCGTAGTGGCTGCAGGTTACCAGTAGGTGTGAAATGAGACTCTTTAGTCATGGCACAGATGAGATGATGCATGATCAGAGATAGTATTCTATGAAAGTACTCATTCTTGGCCATCAAAAGTATTGATGTGCATATCCTGAGTTTGAAGGAAATGGGAAATCCTGAAAGGAGGCTACTATATATCAGCTTCAAGAGGAGAAGTTCTGGAGCAAAACATTATGTTCATACTGTAGAAAGACATCCTTATTGTCAAATTGAATGTCTGACAGACAAGAGACAGGGACTGATTTTTTTATTAATGAGGAGGGATGTGTGAAAATCAAATGTTGTTCCCACAGGACATTTCACAGAAAAAAAGAAAAGTTTCCCTCAGAAAATGTCACCCATAGAAAAGTATTTTTTTACTGCTTTTGTGAAAGCTCTTGAAATGTTCTCATAATATGGGGCAGGAATTTTCACCTTCATAGAATAAAAAGCCTTAACTTCCCACTTTGCTGAACAGTGTTCAGAATTCCATAGAGCCATATAGGTAAATTAGATTTTTCTAACTCTCTTTAAAGTGTGAAGCACAAGGGTCAGGAGAAGTTGGAGTTCTTCTGCTGTTATGGAGGAAGATTCTTCCATAAGCAGCAGCGAGTGTTTCAGGCCAGAGAGATCTACAGAGCCCATCCATGTCTGCAGCAGAACGCCATTAGTGAAATGGCATTATATATTGAAGAAAGTGGATGGGCAATGTATTCACATCCCCATCAACTAATCCCACCGTGTCCTACTCCCACTCCCACTTATACCTCCATCGTGTCCCACTCTGACTCCCACTAGCAGCAGCAGTCGGAACACAGTGCAGTTGCCTCAGGTTAATACAGCTGTACTGTGTGAGGAAGCGAGACCCGAACATTACCACTGGGCAAGTTTCCCTTCTTTTCCTACAGCATAGGATAAAAGAGGTGTCAGGTTCCCAAACCTGCATTTGTTAGACAAAGAGAAAGCAGAACAATTTTGCAGCTAGATAGGATAGGTAAATAAAGTGGAATTGGAGTGTAGTTTAGGGAGTCTTGTAGGCAAGGCATTTGTTCTCTGTGTCAGAGGGGTCTGTAACTGGGGGGAGTGTGAAGGGAGAAAAGATATTCACTCAAAATACCCCAAAATCTTGGTTGCTTGAGACAGACAGCTGTGATCCAAGTTATTTACTGATCTGGCTGTTACCTCTGTGTTAGGGGAGTATGGGGATGTAAGAAGGGGGAGCAAAGGAGATTTACCCCAAATACCCAAAACTTTTGCATGACTAACTGGTAAGATGCAGACAGTTATCATCCAAGTTAATTCATAATCTGGCAGTTATCTCTGTTTTAGAAGAGTCTGTGGGTGTGTGAAGACATTTATCCCAAATATCCAAAAATTAGATATGACTGAGAAGTTCTTTTCTGATCTAGCTGTTATCTCTTTGTTAGGGGAATCTGTGGGAAGAAGTAGTTGAGCAGGGAGAGTGTTTTTTAATACAATTATAGGTAGGGGTAGGCAAAATTTCCTGTAGTGTTCCTATGACAAAATCCAGCTTTTTCTCTGGAAAATCCACTTTAGATAAATCGATTAAAATCTTCACCTTTTTTGCCCATTGCCAAAAAATGTTCACTATTTTTTTAATGACTAGAAGCTATTCGCCCCTTTCATTACATGTTTTTCAACTTTTCTTTATTAAACAATGCAATTTTCAAGGAAGTAAAACACAATAGAAGCAGCTACAGAGAGAGAAATGCTAGGCTGTTGTGCTGTGAGTTATATGTAGCAAAACTATGAACAAGTTTAATAATAATAATAATAATTAATAATAATAATAATAATAATAAAAGGAGGAGCTGAAAGGACCATTATGCATCCAGGAAGTCTGAGGAGGAGGAAGTGATAATTGTGAGCATTGAAGTGTCTGGATTCCCTGATTCTCCAGACCCAATTATGGCCAATCCCCCTAAATCATCATAAGGATCTTGGGGAAATTTGTATCAAGGGAAGAGAAAGAAGAGGGTAGTAGTGTGAGCAGGACAGGTCAGCTGCCTGTGCCTGCTGCCAGTGCTGTGACTGCTGGGGTGTCTTGTGATTCTCAGGAGGGTGGAAGAAGGAGATGATGCCAAACGTGACGGCAGGGGACCCTAAGTCATATCTGACATCCCCAAGCAGTCCCGCCACTACTAATAGTACTAAGAATGTCCAGCAGCTACAAAATCAGAGTGTTAGGAGTGAGGGAGGGGCTGATCATGCGACTAGTGAGGAGGAAGTCTAAGGGACTAAAACTGATGTTGTTGGTGTTGGTAGTAACAGTGATGGTGAAGCAGCTGCTGGGAATAATGTTACCACAGTAGATCCTCCTACTGGTGTGAGGTGGTAGGGGAAGTGCTGCAGAGAGGCCAGACTAGCAGTCAAGGGAGCTTACAACATTCCCTTATTGCCTAGCAGCAACAATACCACCACCACAGTGAGCACAGATCAACTACCTATGCTTGATTTTAGTGCTGAGAGTCTGCCTTCATCGGCTCAATAAGAGATGCAAAGTGTGACAGTAGGGGACACTTTGTCACATTTCTCATCACCTCCTCCAACTGATGATATGCCAATAATAGAGTAGCAGCAGCTAGGAGGGACTGGTGGTGGTTATGATGATGGTTGTGAAGAAGTTGGGGTGGAAGAGACATTAATGGACTTTTTAGCCCAAACTGAGAAAGAATGGGGGACAGGGATGGGGATGGGCATAATCACCACTGCCAGCTGTGAGATTTTGGAAATTTTGGAGTTTGTTTCTGCTGTAATTCCTGCTGCTGCTGAGTTGAAAGGGCAGCAGGATGCCGTGGAGCAGACTAATGTGTTACAGACCACCATGAACACAGTGGGAATGGGGTCCAGTGACGCGGGACTAGGACATGTTCAACTTGAAAGCAGCAATACTCCTGATCCTAGCTGTAGTGCTGATTCTGAGGTAGTAGAAACAACAGCAGCAACATCATTTTTATTGCCTCAGCAACTGAAGGAGAGTGTGGAGAAGAAGAAGGAAGAGGCCAATCTTCTCCACCCTTCCCCTCTTCCTGAAGTTATGGGTGTGGAGCTATTATTCTCTTGAAGCAGGCACAGTGCAGTCATCAGCATCTGCATTGTGCACAATTTGTGACAAATCAGTGAAAATTATAAAGGAAGGAAAGCACCTTGGCACAACTGCCCTGATAACACAAATGAAACACAGACACCACGACATTTATGTGAAATATTTTAAAGCCAAAAACCCACTAAAGCAATCGGGCACCACTGTTGCTGTACCCCATGACTCTCCCCAAAGGCAACAAAACAAGGATGTGGAAATCAAAGAGGAGGAAGAAGAGAGAAACCCAGCTAGAGCCTAAAAGTTTGATGGTGAGCAAAACACCTGGCTTTCCATCACCTTCGTGCTGTAGGATCTGGGCATGGGAAGATCATATAACTACATGATCTGGTGATGCACCTTGTTCATCTTTACCTCCCCTGCCGGTTGATAACTATTCAGTAGATGTCAGGATGTGGTAGTTCATGTACACCTATTGCACACCGTTTGGTGCACTGACCACACATGGCAGTGAGGTGTAGGATAATCTCAAGGAGGGCATCAAGTGGCATCTGAGGAGATTCCATTTTGTATAATTCACTAAGCTGGTGGCAGGGAGGGTTCATCATTATTAAGTGGGAAGTGGACAAAGTGCTTAGTGACAGCAGCAGTACTTGGTTTCTGGTGGGATGATTTCACACTGGGGACCTTGTGTCATGGTGTTTGGATACAGTTGTGCCAAGTGTTTGATGTGAGTGCAGTTGTTAATCCCATTCCCTTTGAGCTGCCTAAAAAAAACCTCAGCAGCAGCAAGAACAGCAGTCGCAAATTCTGCAATGACACCGGGGCATTTGACAATGGCCAGTGTCCACTGGCCACCACAACATGACATGCTGGCACTAGGCCATTAGGGCATTTTTTTTCTCTTAGAGCTTGTTCACGATCATAAGAATGACCATGTAACCCTCAGAGATCGGCAACTCAACCATGAAGTCATTTGACAAGTGAGACAATGAACGGTCCCCATTCGGGATGGGCTGCAAGAGGCCGACTGGCAGGTGAAGAGGAGTCTTAGTGAGTGCAGAAGTGGAACATGCTGAAACATGTCAGAACAGTCTGCCCTCATGCTGGGCCACCAAAAGACTCTGAACAAGGACCATATCATTTGGTCTCTACCAACATGTCCTGCAGCCTTTGAGGAATGGTATGTCTCCAGAAGTCTGGTACAGAGGGATTTTGGCACAAAACATCTCCCATTAGGTCTCTCCACTGGGGTAGAAGCTTAGGCAGCCAAAATATCCTCACCCAGTGGAGATATAATACTGGTGCGTATCGTAGTCATGATGCCGTCGGGAGGAATAACAGGCACTGGAGAAGACTCCTTCTGGAACTCGGCCCCAGATTGTCGAGAGAGAGCATCCTCTCTAATATTTTTTGTACCAGGAAGGTAGGAAACCACAAAATTAAACCTCAAAAGGAAGAGGGCCCATCTGGCCTGACATGAAGACAACCTCTTAGCCTCCGATAAATATGTGTTTCAGTACCAGTGCTTGTTCCTGTTATTCGTGTGATCTCAGTGTACCGACCCGGCCTGCCTGACGACTCTGCATCTTGTTCCTGCCTGTGAACAGACCCGGACTGTTTGACTATTCTGCATCTCGTTCCTGCCTGTGTACTGACCCGGATTGGCTGATGTTCCTGCTCTGTGTACCGACCCGGCATGATTGACGTTCCTGTTCTGTGTACCGACCCGGATTGGCCGTAGTTCCTACTCTGTGTACCGACCCAGCCCGGCTGATGTTCCTGCTTGGTGTACCAACTCGGATTGGCTGACGTTCCTGCTCTGTGTGTGGTTCCAGCCCAGCTGGGCTACTGTGGTTGCATACCCCTCCTGCACACCTTATCTGGTCTCCGGTTTGGGTGGTGTCAGGATCCTCGCTCTCTCCGGACAGCTCGCTGCAGTCTCGTCTCTGTTGCCTCGGTGTCGCCCAGGTGACATTCCTGTGCGTCCTCACTTCCGTGCAGTCCTCGGTTGGGTGCCTCTCAGTGCAAGCTGCTCAGTCTCCATTACTGCTACGGCAGTCCACAAGCTGCTCAGTTCTGTTACTGCTACGGCAGTGCCCAAGTTGTTCAGTCTCCGTTACTGTTCCGGCAGTTCCCATGTTGCTCAGTCTCTGTTACTGCTCCGGCAGTGCCCAAATTGCTCAGTCTCCGTTACTGCCATGGCACTTCACAAGTTGCTCAGTCTCCGTTACTGCTACGGCAGTTCACAAGTTACTTAATCTCAGTTATTTCTACTACAGTCTACCAGTTGTTCTGGTCATCATTACCTTTGGGCGTTACTCAACTTTGTGCTCTCTCCTTTTGATTGAGCTTCTTAAAGGGCCTTGCACTATTAGGGCCTGTCAGTACTCTCGGACTAATAGTAACCCGTTCAGTGCTGTTCAACTGAGAATCACACAAGGACTGCCTGACCTGTGTCAGTATATTGAACTCTGGATTACCTGCTTATACTGGACCTGTGTGGGCCTACCTCATTATAACCTTGTCTTGTGTCTGTACTATATTGTGTATATATTACAGGACCTGTGTGGGTTATTGTTATTATTAGTGTTGAGCGAGCATGCTCGGCCGATGCTCGGATCGGCTCGAGCATCGCTCTGCTCGGCACATGGCGGTACTCGTACGAGTACCGCATGTGCTCGCCCGCCATGTTCGGGTCTCCTCCCCGCACGTTTTGCGGCTGCTGCGCAGCCAATAAACGTGCAGGGAGGCTCTGACATCGGTGTAATGCCAGCAGCCATGTTGGCTGCTGGCATTACACTGATTGGCTGGCCAGAACCCGTGGTCAGGTGCTGTATAGCACCTGACCAGCGAGTTCGGCTCAGTCTGAGCCAGGGAGAGCTGAGGATAGGAAGGGAAAGGCAGTGTAGGGAGGAAAAAAACAAAAATTGTGAAAAAAAAAGAACCAAAAGTCCTTTTTAGGACTACTGTGTGTGGGGGCAGCAGGTTATTTGGTGTGGGGGGAAAAAAACAAAAAAAAAAAAAAAAAAATATATATATTCTGTTTAGTGTGCAAAGTTGCAGATTAGAGCACATTCTGTTTAGTGTGCACAGTTTCAGATTAGAGCACATTCTGTTTAGTGTGCAAAGTTGCAGATTAGAGCACATTCTGTTTAGTGTGCAAAGTTGCAGATTAGAGCACATTCTGTTTAGTGTGCAAAGTTGCAGATTAGAGCACATTCTGTTAAGTCTTCAAACTAAAATATCAAAGTCACGTATTCCATTCAGTGTGCGTCGCCGCAGTTTAGCAGCACATTCTGAGTACTGTGCAGAGTTGCAGAATAGGAAGAAATACTGTTAAGTCTTCAAACTAAAATATCAAAGTCACATATTCCATTCAGTGTGCTTCGCCGCAGTTTAGCAGCACATTCTGTGTACTGTGCAGAGTTGCAGAATAGGAAGAAATACTGTTAAGTCTTCAAACTCAAATATCAAAGTCACATATTCCATTCAGTGTGCTTCGCCGCAGTTTAGCAGCACATTCTGTGTACTGTGCAGAGTTGCAGAATAGGAAGAAATACTGTTAAGTCTTCAAACTAAAATATCAAAGTCACATATTCCATTCAGTGTGCTTCGCCGCAGTGTAGCAGCACATTCTGTGTACTGTGCAGAGTTGCAGAATAGGAAGAAATACTGTTAAGTCTTCAAACTCAAATATCAAAGTCACATATTCCATTCAGTGTGCTTCGCCGCAGTTTAGCAGCACATTCTGTGTACTGTGCAGAGTTGCAGAATAGGAAGAAATACTGTTAAGTCTTCAAACTAAAATATCAAAGTCACATATTCCATTCAGTGTGCTTCGCCGCAGTGTAGCAGCACATTCTGTGTACTGTGCAGAGTTGCAGAATAGGAAGAAATACTGTTAAGTCTTCAAACTAAAATATCAAAGTCACATATTCCATTCAGTGTCTTTCACCGCCGTTTAACAGCCTATTCTGTGTACTCTGCAGAGTTGCAGAATTATAAGAAATACTGTTAAGTTTTCAAACTCAAATATTAAAGTCACATATTCCATTCAGTGTCTTTCACCGCCGTTTAACAGCCTATTCTGTGTACTCTGTACAGTTGCAGAATTATAAGAAATACTGTTAAGTTTTCAAACTCAAATATTAAAGTCACATATTCCATTCAGTGTCTTTCACCGCCGTTTAACAGCCTATTCTGTGTACTCTGTACAGTTCCAGAATTATAAGAAATACTGTTAAGTTTTCAAACTCAAATATTAAAGTCACATATTCCATTCAGTGTGTTTCAACGCCGTTTAACAGCCTATTCTGTGTACTCTGCAGAGTTGCAGAATAGTAAGAAATACTGTTAAGTTTTCAAACTCAAATATTAAAGTCACATATTCCATTCAGTGTGTTTCACCGCCGTTTAGCAGCCTATTCTGTGTACTGTGCAGAGTTGCAGAATTATAAGAAATACTGTTAAGTTTTCAAACTCAAATATCAAAGTCACATATTCCATTCAGTGTGCTTCGCCGCAGTGTAGCAGCACATTCTGTGTACTGTGCAGAGTTGCAGAATAGGAAGAAATACTGTTAAGTCTTCAAACTAAAATATCAAAGTCACATATTCCATTCAGTGTCTTTCACCGCCGTTTAACAGCCTATTCTGTGTACTCTGCAGAGTTGCAGAATTATAAGAAATACTGTTAAGTTTTCAAACTCAAATATTAAAGTCACATATTCCATTCAGTGTCTTTCACCGCCGTTTAACAGCCTATTCTGTGTACTCTGTACAGTTGCAGAATTATAAGAAATACTGTTAAGTTTTCAAACTCAAATATTAAAGTCACATATTCCATTCAGTGTCTTTCACCGCCGTTTAACAGCCTATTCTGTGTACTCTGTACAGTTCCAGAATTATAAGAAATACTGTTAAGTTTTCAAACTCAAATATTAAAGTCACATATTCCATTCAGTGTCTTTCACCGCCGTTTAACAGCCTATTCTGTGTACTCTGTACAGTTGCAGAATTATAAGAAATACTGTTAAGTTTTCAAACTCAAATATTAAAGTCACATATTCCATTCAGTGTGTTTCAACGCCGTTTAACAGCCTATTCTGTGTACTCTGCAGAGTTGCAGAATAGTAAGAAATACTGTTAATTTTTCAAACTCAAATATCAAAGTCACATATTCCATTCAGTGTCTTTCACCGCCGTTTAACAGCCTATTCTGTGTACTCTGTACAGTTCCAGAATTATAAGAAATACTGTTAAGTTTTCAAACTCAAATATTAAAGTCACATATTCCATTCAGTGTCTTTCACCGCCGTTTAACAGCCTATTCTGTGTACTCTGTACAGTTCCAGAATTATAAGAAATACTGTTAAGTTTTCAAACTCAAATATTAAAGTCACATATTCCATTCAGTGTGTTTCAACGCCGTTTAACAGCCTATTCTGTGTACTCTGCAGAGTTGCAGAATAGTAAGAAATACTGTTAATTTTTCAAACTCAAATATCAAAGTCACATATTCCATTCAGTGTCTTTCACCGCCGTTTAACAGCCTATTCTGTGTACTCTGCAGAGTTGCAGAATTATAAGAAATACTGTTAAGTTTTCAAACTCAAATATTAAAGTCACATATTCCATTCAGTGTCTTTCACCGCCGTTTAACAGCCTATTCTGTGTACTCTGTACAGTTCCAGAATTATAAGAAATACTGTTAAGTTTTCAAACTCAAATATTAAAGTCACATATTCCATTCAGTGTGTTTCAACGCCGTTTAACAGCCTATTCTGTGTACTCTGCAGAGTTGCAGAATAGTAAGAAATACTGTTAATTTTTCAAACTCAAATATTAAAGTCACTTATTCCATTCAGTGTGTGTCACCGCAGTTTAGCAGCCTATTCTGTGTACTCTGCAGAGTTGCAGAATAGTAAGAAATACTGTTAATTTTTCAAACTCAAATATTAAAGTCACTTATTCCATTCAGTGTGTGTCACCGCAGTTTAGCAGCCTATTCTGTGTACTCTGCAGAGTTGCAGAATAGTAAGAAATACTGTTAAGTTTTCAAACTCATATATATTAAAGTCATATATATCGTGTAAGATGAAGAAGGTGGGTAAAAAGGGACGGGGAAGTGGACGTGATCCTGAAAGTTCAGGGCGCGGGTCAGGACGCGGAGAAACTGTGCCTGGTGCCAGAGCACAAGAAAGAAAGACATCCACCATACCTAGCTTCATGTCTGATTTCACAGGGCGTCGCAGGACATCACTCTCGAGGTCCGACCAGTGCGAACAGGTGGTCGGTTGGATGACAGCTGATACTGCTTCCAGTCGGTTAAGCACCACCCTGTCTTCCACCAAGTCCACTCTCAGTAGCCAAGAGTCTGGTCAACATAATCCTCACTCTGATCATCCTTCCTCCCACCATACACGGTCTGGTCAAAGAAGTGATCCCACACTGGGATATAGTGATGAGCTCGTCTCATCACCAATCCTTCATTTGACCCTCTCTCCAAGCACGCTTGCAGAGGAACATGACATCTTGTGCCCTGATTCACAACCTCTAGAGGCTACCCAATCACAAGAAGATGACAGATGTGAACGGCATTTAAGGTCAAAGGAAGTAGTGGATGATGATGATGATGATGAGACACAGTTGCCATTAAATCAACCACTATTTCCTTCTCAAGACCTTGTTGAGAAGAATGTTATACAGTTGTCAATGACCGAGTATGTGGTGGGATCAAGACTTGAGGAGGATGATCAGAGTGAGGAAGTGGAGGAGGACTTGGTGGACGATGAGGTGACTGACCCCACCTGGGAAGGTGTAGAGCCGAGCGATGACAGCAGTCCTGAGGGTGAGCCATCTGCAGCACCGCAACAGGCTGGAAGAGGCAGTGGTGTGGCTACAGAAAGAAGGCGGACCGCACCAAACCGGCCCGCAAATGTTCCACGGAGCACCCCCTTGCGTAAATCTACCTTGCCAAGGGGTAGGTGTTCCGCGGTATGGCGTTTTTTTAAGGAAAGTGCGGACGACAAAAGATTTGTAGTTTGCAACCTGTGCCACACCAGAATGAGCCGAGGCATGAACACTAGAAACCTCACCACCACCAGCATGATCAGACACATGGCATCCAAGCACCGTAGTAAGTGGGAGGAACGCCTGGATCGCCCATCTGTGTCTGCAGGCCACATCACTGCCTCCTCTTCCCCTGTTTTCGGTGCCGGCCAATCGCCTGTCGAAGGCGCAGGCCCGCATACCTCCCGCCCTGCACCTGTAGCATCTGAAGCACCATCAGCGACCACATCCACTTCCCTGTCCCAGCACAGCGTCCAAATGTCGTTACCCCAGGCATTTGAGCGCAAGAGAAAATACCCAGCCACCCACCCACAGGCCATAGCACTAACCTCACACCTTTCAAAATTACTGGCCATCGAAATGCTGCCATTTAGGCTTGTGGACACTGAGTCCTTCCGCAGCCTGATGGCAGCAGCTGTCCCTCGGTACGCGGTCCCCAGCCGCCACTACTTTTCCCGGTGTGCCATCCCCGCATTACACCACCATGTGTCCCGTAACATCACCCGTGCCCTGACCAACGCAGTTACTGGGAAGGTCCACTTAACGACTGACACATGGACAAGTGCTTGTGGCCAGGGACGCTACATTTCCCTGACGGCACACTGGGTGAATGTCGTGGAGGCTGGGAGCGACTCGGACCCTGGGATGGCACGGGTGCTACCCACGCCGAGGATTGCGGGCCCTACCTCCATCAGGGTTTCCACCAGCACCTACGTTATTGGCTCCTCCTCCTCCGTTTCCACCTCCGAATTCTCTACACACACCGCCACTCCCCCATCAGCCAGTAGCTGGAAGCAGTGTAGCACTGCAGTGGGGAAGCGTCAACAGGCCGTGCTGAAGCTGATCTGCCTTGGGGACAAACAGCACACGGCCTCAGAGCTGTTGCAGGGGATTAGTCACCAGACCGAGCAGTGGCTCTCGCCACTCAACCTGCAAGCAGGCATGGTTGTGTGTGATAATGGGCGTAACTTGGTGGCGGCTTTGGAGCTCGGCAAGCTCACACACGTACCATGCCTAGCGCATGTATTTAATTTAGTGGTGCAGCGATTTCTAAAAACCTACCCCAATGTGCATGATCTCTTGACCAAGGTGCGCCGCGTGTGTGCACATTTCCGTAAGTCATCTACAGCTTCGGCCGGCCTGTTGAAGCTGCAGCAGCGCTTACAATTGCCAGCTCACCGGCTGCTGTGTGACGTGAGCACGCGCTGGAACTCCACCTTCCACATGTTGGCCCGGCTTTGTGAGCAGCAGAGGGCAGTAGTGGAGTACCAGCTGTTACACGGTCGTCGCCTCTCCGTTCAACTTCCTGTAATCAGAAGTGAGGAGTGGGAATGGATGTCAGACCTCTGCGAGGTTTTACGCAATTTTGAGGAATCGACACAGATGGTGAGCGGCGATAACGCTATTATCAGTGTAACCATCCCACTTCTGTGTCTACTGAAACGCTCGCTGCTCACAATTAAAACCGACGCTTTGCATGTGGAAGAGGTGGAAATGGGGGAGGAAGAGCTTACACAAGGTGATAGCCAGAGCACCCTCACTTCGTCTTCTCAGCGACAATTGGAGGAGGCGGAGGAGGAGGAGGAGGAGGAGGAGGAGGAGGAAGACACGGTTGCCTCCGCTACAGAGGGTAGCCATGGAACTTTAGTTCCATCTCTTCAGCGTGGGTGGGCAGAAGAGGAGGAAGAGGATGAGGATATTGAGAGTCAGCCTCCTGGTGAGGACAGCGAAATCTTGACTGTTGGTACTCTGGCACACATGGCTGACTTTATGTTAGGCTGCCTTTCCCGTGACCCACGCGTTGTACGCATTTTAGACAACACGGATTACTGGGTGTTCACCCTTCTGGACCCCCGCTACAAAGAGAATTTCTCATCTCTCATTCCTCCGGTGGAGAGGACAAGCAAAATGGTGCAATACCAGAAGGTTCTTGTTGAAAAATTGCTCCAAAATTTTCCATCTGACAACGCTGGCGGCAGAGTACGTGCTACCTTGGCCAACCGAGAAGGGGAGAAAAGGGGAGCACACAGCAGTTCCGACAAAGGCAGGGCAACACTCTCCAAGGCGTGGGACACCTTCATGACACCCCGCCAGCACCCTCACCCTGATGCGCAGCCTAGTGTCACAAGGAGGGAAAAGTTTTGGAAGATGGTGAAGGAGTACGTAGCAGACCGTGTCAGCGTCCTCAATGATCCCTCTGTGCCTTACAACTACTGGGTGTCCAAGCTGGACACGTGGTATGAACTGGCACTCTACGCCTTGGAGGTGCTGGCCTGCCCTGCCGCCAGCGTTCTGTCTGAGCGGGTATTTAGTGCTGCTGGTGGCATCATAACAGATAAGCGTATCCGCCTTTCCACCGACAATGCTGATAGGTTGACACTTATAAAAATGAACAAGGCCTGGATTTCCCCTGACTTCTCCACTCCACTGGAGGAAAGCCCCGGGGGAACATAAACTCACTTTATATATGTTATTTACAATGATGGGAATACTCTGTATTCCCATTCACCCCTTCCACCCAAAAAACGGGTATATGGTTGACTCTTAATGTTCTCATCCTCCTCCTCCTCTTCCATATGCCCTGGGATATAATTTTTATATAGGGCCAGCTCACCAGCGTGCCCTGGGATATAATTTTTATATAGGGCCAGCTCACCAGCGGGCCCTGTGATATAATTTTTATATAGGGCCAGCTCACCAGCGGGCCCTGTTTGCCAATTTTTATATAGGTCAGCTCACCAGCGGGCCTTCTCATATAATGTTTTATTGGGTCAGCTCTCTAGCGTGCCCTCTCATATAATGTTTTATAGCGTCAGCTCACTAGCGGGCCTTCGCATATAATGTTTAGGATGGTCAGCTCTGCAGCAGACCCTCACCCATAATGTTTTAGATGGTCAGCTCAGCGCACGTTTCCCTCTTAATCATGGCCTCAGTTCTGAAAATCAAGGAAATTTTTGGGAGAATTTGCCTCTGCGCACGTTTCCCTCTTAATCATGGCCTCAGTTCTGAAAATCAAGGAAATTTTTGGGATAATTTGCCTCTGCGCACGTTTCCCTCTTAATCATGGCCTCACTTCAGAAAATCGATGAAATTTTTGGGAGAATTTGCAGATGATATACAAGTAAATATACAGCAAATACTGTTTGGTAACAATTTTTCGCCTAAAGTCGTTTTTATTTTCCTTTTTGTGTGTTTTACGGTCAGTCTGTAAAAATGGCGTACTACGGGCGAAAGATCGTTCCCAGCAGCGATGTTGGAGTCCAAGGTGCATCCAGACATCCTCCCTATGCTGTCCCTGAACCATTTCTGTAGTGTTTCCATCTTTTTCTGCCCTTTTCCTATGGACCAGGCACCCTCCCCTCATCAGAGCAGGGGGTGCCTGGTGTAATGCTCGAGTCCTCCCATTGACTTCAATGGGGCTCGGGTGCTCGGCCGAGCACTCGAGCCTCAGGGGGTGCTCGGTCAGAGCACCCGAACATCCGAGCATTGGGGTGCTCGCTCATCACTAGTTATTATCATTGTTCAATAAAATTGTGTTTTATCCAAACCTACTGTGTCTGTGTGTCAAACAAACCGTTACACTAGAATAGCAAACTGCCTACACCAGACTCCGAGGCATTCACCTCTAGTGTAAATGGTAGGAAGGGATTCCGGTGGGATAATATCGGGGGCTTTGCAAAGGCAGACTTCAAGTGCATCAGGTGCCCAGTCTGAAGGATTAACACCCTTCAGACTGAAAAGTGCAGTTTTTCTGCTTTTTCCTGTCTTTTCCGCCCATTGAAATCAAGAAAAATATTTCTCCGCCACACAAAAGTTTTCTACAGCCATATAAAAGGCTGTCAGGCTCTCACAGCAGCCATTCTGTGTTTGTGAGAGGTGAGAGCAGCATGTTTTTGAGCTAGAGGATGTAGGCAAATAAGGGGGAATTGAAGCTTCATTGAGGTAGTCATTTAGGTAGGACATTTGTTCTCTGTAGTAGGGGAGTCTGAGGGCACAATGGGGGATAAGAAGGGAGGAAAGAGGTTGACCCCCAAATACTCCAAAATTCCATGTGACTGACTGGCAAAACACAGGCAGCTAGGGACCTATTTGCTTGCTGATCTTGCTGTTCTTGTCTCTGGGCGGGGAAGTCTAAGGAAAGAAGTTGTTGATTTTGTTTTCAGTTATAATTTTTTTTGGACAGACTGTGATAAGACAACAAGGTTATTTTTATAAATAAAAATAAATAAATAAATAAAAAAGAATAAATAAATATCTTAGGTGACGGTGACAGCTGACTGGGCTTAAGCAAGGCACCATACAGCCCCATCAGTTGTGTTGTGTACCGTACAGTAAAAAAACACAGTGTAGTTGCATAATGTCCAGCAAATGCACAAGAGGAAGGGGGAGGGGCAGAGCAGTGCAGGGATGTGAGAGTAAAGTAGTAGTTCAAAAACTTACTGCAGCAATGATTGCTGCACAGTGTGCAATCAATGATGATGATCCCTCTACTCCAAGGCAGGATGCAGTTTGTCAAAGTCCCAGCGAAATTAGTTCCAGCACCACCAGTGCCAGTAGAAATATAGAACCATATAAGAACACTGAAGACAACAACAAGTCACATTCAAGTGTTGATGATGCTGGTAATAGCATAATAGAGGAAGGTGTAGCAGCTGAACCACCTGCTGCATCAGACAGTGAATATATCCATCCAGCATCCTTATCTTGTTCAGATACACATGAAGTGGAGAGTGAGGATGATGTATGTATGTTTTTTTTTCTTTTTAAAATCTCTTGACATCATCATGAATATGTGTCAGTGTAATTTACGAAGGAAGTTAGTGTTGTGGACAAAGGACAAATGCATTCTGCATGCTAACACGTTTTTCAAGCCATATGTTGCTGTAGGACTCACAACTTTGACTTTCAGTCACTTATTTCTAAACTTCAACCCTCAGAAAAAGTAATATTACAGTGGGAAATGTAGTACCTATAGGAAATATAAGCGAAAAATGTTTCATGCATAATGTGTGAGGATAGAAGGGGTCTACCGTCGATGGCCTCAATGGCCAATGGAGCGGCATGCGGCTGTAATGGAATAAAAATTTTTGCCGCAAACTCTGCATCCATAAAGTAGCCAGCAGCACCTGAGTCCAGCAGTGCTGGGACTGACACAGACTCGTTAGCCCAAGTAAGGACCACGTCAAGAATGGGTTTATCCTGTTCACTCTCCGAGGACTGAGAGATACCACCTAAGATCTTTCCTCGACAGGATCTTATGTGCGAGTGTTTCCCAGACTTACCTGGCAGGACCTTAATATGTGTCCGGGTCTCCCACAGTACAAACACAGTCCCCCCCTCCTCTGGACGGCCCTCTCCTCCACAGAGAGCTGGGTCCCCCCAACCTGCATAGGTTCATCAACCCCTGAGTCAGACTCAGGAGGCATGGGAGGTGAGGGAGAGCTGGGTGGGCAAGTTAAGTGAGATGTAGTTCTGGAAGGAGGTCTCTGTAGATGCTCCCTAAATGAGGGTCTCTCCCGGACCTGAGTATCAATAAGGATGATAAACAATATCAATTCATCCAAATCCTTGGGTAAATCACGGGCAGCAATTATATCTTTAATGAAGTCACCAAGACCTTGAGAAAAGGCAGCTATCAGGGCCTCATTGTTCCAGCCAACCTCAGCTGCCAGGGTACGGAATTCAATAGCATACTCTGCCACCGTATGGTTGGCCCTGGCGGATGGTCATCAGGTGTTTAGAAGCCAAGGTTGCGCGACCTGGCACATCAAAAAACACGTTTAAAGGAGGCCACAAATTCACTAAAGTTATAGATTATGGGTGTGTCCTTCTCCCATACAGGATTAGCCCATGCCAAAGCCTTGCCAGAAAGGAGCCATATCATAAGCCCAACCCTACTGCGCTCATTAGAGAAGGCATGCAGAATAATTTCCAAATATATGCCCAGTTGGTTCAAGAATCCGCGACAATGCTCAGGATCCCCATATAACGCTGTGGGAGAGGAGCAGATCCAGACAACCCTCTGAACAATCCTGCATCAGAGACAGTAGGACCCCCAGTGCCAATGAATGAGCTGGGGTGGCCACCAGATGTGGGTTAGAGTGAGCAGTACGGCTAAGCAAAGTTTGCAAGGCCAAAGATAAATTATCAATACGTTGATCTTGAACCTGCATTCTGTCCAAGATGTTCGAAAAGGTGGCTCACTATTACCGTCTGTAGTCATAACCCTTACATACTGTCACTGTCAGCAAGAATAGACAAGAGTCAGACTGTATATTTAAAATCATCTTTAATAGAGTATCATATGGCATAAAATAGAATGAGCAGAGGATGACTCGAGAGACTAGAGACTCTGTCAGAAACAGGAGGTAGCCCAAGGTGAACCACAACTGCTAGATACTAGGCCAAAGCCAATGGTAGTCTCTGTAGCCCTGGAGGTCTAGGAGGAACTCCCTACTTTTCTCCCATAGAGGTGGCGACGAGGGAGAGTACTGATTCACACTTGCAGTCAGAGGGGAGAAGCCTGTCTCCCATAAAGTTGGCAACAAGGAAGACTACAGCCTCACACCTGCAGTCAGTACACTAAAGTTTGCCAGAGCCAAGGTCTGTACCAGATAGGGTATCCACTTAGTCAGGTGACAACATAAAAGAATAGTTGGACAGAGCCCCAGGGCAGCACCAGATAGGATAGTCAAACAAGCCAGGATCATGCATGAAGCAGGTAGTCAGCCAGAGCCACAGGTATCTACCAGATAGGATGTCCACTCATCCAGAGGCAACACAGAGAGAATAGATGGACAGAGCCCCAGGTCAGCACCAGATAGGGTAGTCAGACAAGCCAGGGTCATACACGGAGTGGGTAGTCAGCCACAGCCACGGGTCTGCACCAGAAATGGTGTCCACTAAAATCAGGAGCAAACACAGAGAATAGTCAGACAAAGCCACAGCTCAGCATCAGGATGGATGGTCAGACAAGCCGGGTCATACACAGGATAACTGGAACAGGAACAAGCATAGAACTGCACAGGACAACAACGTATAGGTAACCGAATAAGGATCCAGTACCCTTAAATACTCAGCCAGGAAGTAGGTAGGAGGAGACTAGTCAGGCCAACCTGCATAAGATTGAGGCCTGCATCAATTACGCAGCCTCACGCCCGAAATTGACGCATTGAGCTGTGATGCGTCCAACAACAACTTTACTCCTGCGTCATCCTGAGCAGCCAACCTGCCTAGCAAGAGGACACGTGAGACCACTGGAGATGCGAAACGCACCCAAGCCCAACGCACAGAGCTACATGTGGGATGACGCCAAAGCATAATTCCAGGACCTAAACTCCCAGCGTTGCCTGAAGCAAAGGCACTGGATATAAGGTAAGCTGTGACAAGTACATAGCCTTTATTGACTACAAAACAGCCTTTGACTCAATGAAAATGCAAGCAGTAATCGATGTCCTGACCAACAGATAGAGCTTACATCAATATCCTCCAATCAATATATGAAAATTCAACTTCTTCAATACAGGACAATAATGATAAAGTACAGATCAAAATAGAAAAGACGTGCAACAAGGAGACACAATCTCGCCAAAACTATTTTCTTCTTGCTTAGAAGACATTCTCCACAAGCTGCATTGGGATAAAAAATGGCTTAAGATCAATGGGATCTACCTGCATGCTTTTTGCCAGTAGTCCTGAAGAACTGCAAGGGGTTATACACTAAGGTGTGATAAAGAGGTGATAACACAGAGATAACTTCTCTTGTGATATCATGTCTCCAGCTCCTATGTTATTCTATAGATCCTAATACCTCCAATGCTAAATAACAAAGGAACTGGAGACATGATATCACTGGAGAAGTCATCCTTTATGTGCATGTCTGAAATAAGTCCCACTCATCATGTAATGTATGTGGCACATTTGAAAAAATCTTTTACTTAGGTCAGTCTCTCTTTTTTTTTGTAACAGTTAATGGGATCTCTTTTAACAAACATATCCCTTCAATTTCTACCTCTTTTATGAGAGGCCTTCATGGTATTGGGTAGACTGCCTGTCTTTAAGTGTCTCTTCATTATTGACATTTATCACCTATTGAACGCTTTTCAAAAATAGCTGTGGGTTATAACCCCTTTCAATAAATCTATCACCTATCTTAAGTAGTTCATATTTTACTTCATAACTGTCCCTGACAATTCCTCTGGCTCTGAGCATTTGGGACAAGTGAAGACCCTTTTTCAAATTCTTGAAGTGATAACTGGTGGCATCGAGGAGGCTGTTTCTATCTGTGGGCTTAAGTAGTAGATAGCTCTGCCGACCTTCCTGAATTCCTACCATGAAATCTAAAAACTCTACTTCAGTTCTACTATATGGCAAAGTCATCTGTATGTGAGAATCAGCAAAAAGGCTAGCGCAGATAATAAGGGTCTCTAAATATGATCAGATACACGATGCAAAATCAATCCTCCTGTACAAGAGGCATAACAAACAATATAAATAATATATATAAAAATATATAAAATATAATATAAAACTGGAAACCTACAATCAACCTCCAGATAAAATAGGTCAGAGTTCACAGTACCTTAGCATAAAAAGGTTATTTTCTCAAATAAACAGTCAAAGCAGATGAATGATGGAAAAAGATGAAATTATGATGGATAATGAGATGATGAGATGATATAGATGAATGGATCCCAAGTTACTCTGGGAAATGTCCGCTGTTACAACTTTTGGTGTCCTTGTACACCCAAGGAAAACAAATCTGCAGTATGTCAAAGCACAAGGCAAGACAAAACACAAGAGAAAAGCTAAGATCCAATCTAAGTGTAGTATTTTAATATTGAAAGAATAAAAACAAAAAGATTAATCATTACACTCACATTTTACTCATCTTGGGCTTTAAGCATGTAAGAGGCCCCAACCTCTGTTAGCCTTCAAACTGCGTCCCTGCTTCCCCAAATATGCCAGTAGCAGTTGCTTGGAGTGCTGGTTCCTTTAAATGTATCCTCCAATGGTCCTGATGTTCTACCACTCCATCCAAACCTCCGAATAGTCCACACAGACCCTGAATGTATCAGTCAGTGGAAATGTGGACTGGAACAATAACTGGAATGTCCAAGCTGATCAGAAGGTACAGGGCTCACTAATGCTCTCTGAGTTGGGAAAACCCTCCTGGTAGAGGGCCAACGCCGCCCAACCGATCGTAAAGCTAGCTGCTGGGATGGGGGCGGGGAAACTCACAGGGGGCATAGGAGGGGCCAATACTAGTGAGTGCCATGATAGAATAACCCAATGCGTATCATGGAGTACACGCTCCACTTCCTCAGGGGTAAACAGAAAAGATAGGTCCACAATACCCAAGGCTTATATACCTTTGGTACCAAGGAAATAAGATGATTTAACAACCACATCTCTAACAACCACATCCCTGGCATTGTGTCCAATGACACCCAGCATGAGACACAATGCCAAGAAAACAATTTGTATATACACCAAAGTAATGAACAATGATGAAATACTTACTGAATACATAGTAACACACATATAATGTAAAATATCAATACACACCCAAGTATAAAAAGAGTATCTCAATGCTAGTTTCAGTGCTGAATCTGAGGCAGTAGCAGCAACAGCAGCAACATTATCCACTGCCACAGACAGTGAAGGGGAATGTGGAGGGCAAGAAGAAAGATGCCATTCTTCTCAACCTGTTCCACCTGTTCACTACCCACTGAAGTCATGGGTGTGGGACTATTTTTCTGTTGGGGTAGGCACAGTACAGTCATCAACAATGGCACTGTGCACAATTTGTGACAAGTCAGTGAGAAGAGGAAGGAGGGAACACACCTTGGCACAAGCGCCTGATATCACAAATGAAACACAGACACCATATTTATGTGTCGAGTGTCTGTACTATAATTTGTATATTACAGGACCTGTGAGGGTTCTTTGTGTATTATTGTATTTAATAAAACTGTGTTTTTTTATCCTAACTCTGTGTCTGTGAGTCAAACAAACCATTACATGTGTCGACTATGGGAGATATTGGTGTGTTAGAGATATGGGAACTCGTGTCTTCAGACTATTTCTACCCAAAAGTCTAACAACCATAGACTGCTGGCTTGCTTCCAAGGAGATGGGCAGTTAGGGGTTAAGTATTTAGTTTGGACAAGGATGCTGCAAATGTATATTGCAGTCCCTCAAGCCTTTTGTTCATTGTTCATCCTCACCCAAGCTCTCTGGTGTATTGTAGCCACTCCAGTCATTGTAGGTCTGTGAACTGTACTGAGACCCCCTGTGGTGTGCTTACCCAATCATGTCTGTGTTATTGTAATTGCTGGGACTTTCTGTTGTTGGCCCTTTGTCTTGTATATTGTGATTATATTATCCATGTGACTCACCTATTTTATCCTGCCTGCCCATGTATTTCAATGTAGGTTTTGTATATAAATATGTGTGGTTTGTTCAAATAAAGTCAGTTCTTGTCTTAACCTACACTGGTGTTTTCTGGTGAGGTAAAGCTTGCTGTATGCAGAGTGTGTGCTGGTTACCCTCATACTAGTTTTGCCTAGTTTTGGGGTATATTGCGGTATGCTGTTGGATGTCCATCTGGCTCATAGCAGAAGAAGTCACCATTGACGGGGACACCAAGGCTGGGTGTTCACTGGTACCGTCACAGTATAATTGTTTAATCTGACTATATGCCTACAAAATCCCTAACTTGGTGCAAGTGTACGTAGAAGAATTGATGCTGTTTTGAAGACAAAGGGTGGGCACACCAAATATTGATTTGATTTAGATTTTTTAACACACTTTGTATTTTGTTACTGTTAGGGACCAGGAACCAGACAGACACAAAACATTTAAAATGCAAAACACCTTTATTAAAGTAACAAAAAACAAACAAAACAGAATAGTGATCCAGGAGCATAAACCAAAAGACAAGCTGGGGTCAGGAACCAAAGCGGGTACTCAGCCAAGCGGAGTCAGTAACACAGAAGTCAGCAATGTCAGGAACAAGTCAGGAATCAGGAGCCAGAAGGGTCATCAGAGGAAGCCAGGTCATACACGGATAAACAGGAGCACAGAAGAATGCACAGCAGCCAGCAACAAACACAAGGGCAAGTAGGAAGTGAACATAGCTGGTTTAAATACCCTGGAAGGGGTTGGCTAATAGCAGTCAGGTGAGTAACCATGGAGACTGAGAGGTCAAGGCAGTTCATAAGCATCAGCGGACTCAGTGTGGCTCAGGGAAGGAAAGGCTGCAGTAATCAATAGGTGAGTGTTAGACCAGATTAGTCAAACCATGACAGTTACTAAAGAGAAGAAATTGGTCAATTATTCTTCTCCTCCTACACCTCCTCCAAAACCATGGGTGTGGTGGAATACTCATTTTTCCACTGGAGAAGAGAAAGAAACGTTGTGAAACAGGCAAAGGACTGGGAAGGGAAGTGTCACAGCTGACACATTTGTTCTCAGATAAATCAGCAATGCTCTCTGCTCCACACTCCATCTACCTCTCTCCAGTGTCTGGTACTTTCTCTCTCGCTAAGTCTATCCTCAGCTCCTGGGCCCTCTGCTGTAGCTCTGAGTACCTCCAAACACAGGCAAGGTACGTCAGTTATATGGGGATATATATAGGTTTATTTGAATGTACTTGTTACTTTGGTGTGTTGTGATTGACTGTGATTTTGAACTTGTCTTGACAATGTTTAGCACCTCTAGAAACATTGAACGTTAGCTTATTTCTTTTGAAGTTTATGTATCTGTCATTGTTTAGAGACTGAAATGAATGCACAGTGAGGTCAAAAAAAGTGTGATGCATGTTTTGAAGCTACTTGTATTTGTTTTGTTTATGCTTGTTGTCAATTCAGGTAGATGGCTTATTGCATAGCTGCACTACATAGACATGGCTAACATTTGGTAATGGTTTTTGCCTTACCAGTAGTTTTACTTTGATTTAGTAAATCAAGCCCTCAGTCAGTAAGACTTTAGTGCCAACAAGCTTCATATGCTTTCCCTATAGCATATACAGAGAATTGAAGTAAAGTTATACATTGTCCTCTGGAATTCAATTCTGTACAGAGGTAATTTTAACACTATATCAATGGTTTAAAGCTTGAAGGACAAGAGCTATTTTGCAACACATCAGATTTACTTTTTCTTGTTCACTCTTTTATTTTCTTTTTCCCATGCCAACTATATATTGTTTATCTTCGGGATAGACTACGCTTTCTTTTGGTACCATATTTAAATATGTATGCTATATTCTTACTGATAACACTCAAATTCAAGCAAAAAACTGAAAGTGAATTAGGTTGAAAAAAAGTCCATCAAGTTCAACCCTTGCCTCATAACCCAGAGAAATTATATAGCTTTCCTACTACCAAATAATTTAATCTTGATCAGACCTTCCTGATTTGCATACTAATACACAGTATAATCTTCTCTTAAATGTATCCATTGTATCTATCTGCCTATAACCACATCCTTGGGCAAGGAATTGATTAATTTAACATACCTTACTGCAAAACAACCCTTCCTCTGCTAAAGTCTAAACCTCTTTTCCTCAAATCTCAAGGGGTGTCCCCTGGTCATTTGATCAGGTCTTGGAATGAATAGCTCACCACAGAGATACTTGTATTGACTTTTCATATACTTGTACATGGTGATAAGATCTCTTCTGAGTCATCTTTTCTCTAGAGCAAATAAACCAAATTTGTCTAGTTCCTCATATATCAAGTTCTCCATTCCCTTGATTAATTTTGTAGCTCTTCATTATACCCCCTCCAGTTCTAGAATATCCTTTTTCAGAACTGGTGCCTAAAACTGCACTGCATATTCGAGGTGAGGTCTTACCAATGATTTGTACAATGGCAAAATTATTTTATCCACTCTTGCTTCAATACCCCTTTTTATGCAAAACAGCACTTTGCTTTTGTTACTGCTATCTGACACTGGTCACTGTTTCCAAGTTTGTAGTTTTCAAGGATTTACAGGTCTTTCTCTAGCAACAAGTCCCCTAAAATGATTGCATTAAGTTCATAAGTAGTATTGGGATTTTTTCTTCCCAAATGCTTGAGTTCATACTTTCCCACATTAAACTTCATATTCCATTTGTTTGCCCAATCTGCCATTTTATGTAAACCCTTTTGTACAGAGCAAATATCCTGTTCTGAATTAATTACCCTGCATAATTTAGTCTCATCTGCAAATCTTGATATTTTGCTTTCTATATCTATTGCCAAGTCATATATAAACATGTTAAAAGACTTTCTGTCCTTAATATAAAAAGGTTCTGTCCTGAATATTTGCTAGCAGTTAAAGTATCTTTTCAAATGGTTCCATTTCATTTTAGTTATATTTCCAATTTACGGAAACACCTTATTTGTTCAGGTTTTCTGCGTATTTTGGAAATTATAAGGTTAAAAGTACAAGGTGCAAATAATTTCTTAAATGGTCAGCTTTAATAATCTGATGGGTACACACCAGTTTCAAAGGTTTGCCCTCTTAGACTGGGACATGCACAGGATTGTGTCCCTACTCAATTTTGTCAGAGTTTTAGAAATATTGATTACATTTGGTTCTGTAATATTCAATCTGTTTATCTCCCAATAACAAGAGATGAAGGCTATTATTGACACTCTGCTCCTGTGTCCTGCTGTTGGAAAGAGCTCACGGGAACACACACACACACACACACACACACACATATATATTTATACAGTTTTGAAAGGAGAAAAGGAACTCACAGGGTCCTTTTTTGAAGTTCAAAGTGTTGTTTCAATTTATTGAGACTGATGTTTCGTCTATCAATGTAGCCTTTACCAAGACTGATAGCTGAAACGTTGATCTCAATAAATTGATACAACACTTTGAACTTCAAAAAAGAAAGAAAAAAAGAATTTAAATGTATTTATTTACATTTTTTGTGTAGTGAAGGATGTGAAGGACCAGGGAATTGCAGATAATACTCGACCTCTAACATGAAGGTATGTCTCACACACACGCGCGCACACACACTCACACACACACACACACACACACACACACACACACACACACACACACACACACACACATTTCTCCTTCCTCTGGAATTGCAGCAAGAAGTGCAGATTTTCAGCTTTTTTCCACTGAAAAATTCTGATGCCCCCAGCCTTCTTCCACTGCACTGATAGCCCTAGAACCACACATACTGAACCCTAGCCTTGTGCCACTGTAGCTATAGAACCACAGATACTGACTGGATGGGTGAAACTCCCACCCCCACAAAAAAGAGAAAATTGTGAAAAACAGTACTTTTAACCTTCTGCTGGAACTCATGCAAAAAGTACATTTATTGCACTTTTTCACACCAGAAACACTGAGTGCTGAATTCCTCCCTTTTCCAGATGAAGGTGCCAAAAACATAAGAAAGAAGAGTTTACTTTTTATTTTTTATTTACCACATGCTCAGTCTGTGTATTGTTTATGTGGAGTAAACCTACAGAGAGACTACAGTGGACAACCAGTTTGCTGAGAGTTACAGCACCAGATAAAGGGGAAATATAATGACAAGGAATCGTGGCAAGTACTGCACAGCCTTGCCTAAGCGCATGCTTATGTGATGGTTCAAAAGATTGAACCCAAACTGTTTGTTCAGGACCTTACATATCATGTGTTTATGTGGTTTCTTATCATGTTTATGTATTTTAACTAGTGTTGAGCGAGCATGCTCGGCCGATGCTCGGATCGGCTCGAGCATCGCTCTGCTCGGCACATGGCGGTACTCGTACGAGTACTGCCATGTGCTCGCCCGGCATGTTCGGGTGGCGGGGATCTGTGCCGAAGGAGGCACAGATCTGAAGACGCTCCGCTGGACCACCAGGGACTGGAGGTAGGGGGCATTGCGGAGATGAAGGGGGCATAGCGGAGATGAAGGGGGACATTGCGGAGATGAAGGGGGCATAGCGGAGATGAAGGGGGACATTGCGGAGATGAAGGGGGACATTGCGGAGATGAAGGGGGACATTGTGGAAGGGGGGCATTGCGGAGATGAAGGAGGAATAGCGGAGATGAAGGGGGACATTGCGGAGATGAAGGGGGCATTGCGGAGATGAAGGGGGCATAGCGGAGATGAAGGGGGACATTGTGGAGATGAAGGGGGACATTGTGGAAGGGGGGCATTGCGGAGATGAAGGGGGCATTGCGGAGATGAAGGGGGTATAGCGGAGATGAAGGGGGACATTGCGGAGATGAAGGGGGCATTGCGGAGATGAAGGGGGCATAGCGGAGATGAAGGGGGCATTGCGGAGATGAAGGGGGCATAGCGGAGATGAAGGGGGACATTGCGGAGATGAAGGGGGACATTGTGGAAGAGGGGCATTGTGGAGATGAAGGGGGGCATTGACCAGGCACCCTCCCCTCATCAGAGCAGGGGGTGCCTGGTGTAATGCTCGTGTCGCCCCATTCAATTCAATGGGGGTCGGGTGCTCGGCCGAGCACTCGAGCCTCCGGCGGTGCTCGGTCAGAGCACCCGAGCACCCGAGCATCGGGGTGCTCGCTCAACACTAATTTTAACCCCTTAACGTCCCTTGTCAGTCGTGGGTAAAAGTGACTAAACGACCCATGAATACAAGAACCTTCATGGATTTCAGGGCTCCCCACATGGCTACATAACATTCGGGGAGCCCTAAGTTGGATTGGCAAATTAAAAACAAATGCTCCGTGGTCCTTTAGTGACTGCCGCGTGCGTGCGCAGCTGGTCATTAAGGGGTTAAACATATTAAACATAAATTTCTCCCCACCACATGGCAAGTTTCTCTTCTTTTCCACCAGACATATAAAAGGGTCTCAGGTTCTCACAGCATGCCCTTTTCTTTTTTTCTGAGAGGAAGAAAGCAGTACATTTTTCAGCTAGACAAGACACACTATTAAAGTGGAATTGAAGCTTAATTTAGGGAGTGTTGTGTGCAGGAAATCTGTTCTCTGTATTAGGGGAGACTGGGGGACAGTGGGGGGCAGGAAGGGAGAAAAGATTTTGACACAGTATACCCCAAAATTTAGTGTGACTGACTGAGAAGACACAAGCAGTGGTATTGCAGGTTTCTTCCTTATCTGTCTGTTATTTTTGTCCTATGGGAGTCTGGGAGTATAAGAGGGGAGCAAAGGAGGTTTACCCTAAATACCCCCAAATTTTGTGTGACCGAGTAGACATTTGTGATCCACGTTCATTGCTGATTTGGCTGTTATCTTTGTCAGGGGGCCTGGGGGTGTGAGAAGGGAACAAAGGAAATTTACCCCAAATACCCCAAAATCCTGTGGGACTGACTAGGCACAAACAGACAGAGGTGATTCAAGTTTCTTCTAGATCTGACTGTTATCTCTGTCCTAAGGGAGCCTGGGGGTGTGAGAAGGGAGTAAAGGTGGTTTATCCCAAATACCCCCACATTTATGTGACTGTGTAGACACAGGATGATCCAAGTTCCTTTTTGATCTGGCTGTTTTCTATGTGTCAGGAGAGTCTGGAGTGTGAAAAAAGAACAAAGGAGAATTACCCCAAATATCCCTAAAATATGTGTGAATGACTGGGAAGACACATGCAACTGTGATACAAGTTTCTTTTTGATCTATTATCTCTGCATTGGAGAGTCTAGGGAAAGCAGCAGTTAATTAAGGAGTATGTTTTTTTTGTTGACCAGGATAGGGGGACAGTTAATTTAAATAAATAAAATTGAAAATGATAGGTGAGAGAGACATGGAACCTGATGTCAGCAGTGACTGAGGCAGACTGATACTGGAACGCAGCGTATTTTGTAGATATCCAAGGCAAGACATCAGACACAATCAGTTGCAATGTGTCCTTTACAGTAAAAACACGCAGTAGTTGAGTATCGTCCAGCAAATGGGCAAAGGTTATGGGGAAGGTAGAAGGAGTACAAGCAGTGCAGGGATGTTTGAGTAAAGTGGTAGTCTAAAAACTGACTGCATCCATGGATGCTTCAGAGTGTGATATAGATTGTGACTCCTTTCCTTCTGAGGAAGATGTAGATTGTCAAAGTCCCACCGAAAGTTTCTCCACCATCAGCAACACCAGTACTATTAATAAGTCATCTAAAATCACTGAAGATGACAATGAGTCATATTCCAGAGCAAGAAAGTGTAGCAGCTCAACCAACTGCTGCATCTGACATTGAGACAAACAAGCATAAAAACACCTGTCCTAAAAGCAGAGAGGAATATACAAGTAGTGGAAAAGACACGGCGGGTGAAGCCCAGGATCACCTAATGACTGATGATGATAATGTACATCTATAATATATACCTCCAGCATGCTTCTCTTCTTTAGAAGAAATTTAGAGTGAGAGAAATGATGACATGAAAGTTAGCTGAAAGGCAAAGGCTCAATCTTCCACCACTGAAAATGAGCACTGTGCCTGTCAATAAATGGTTTGAAAAAGTAATTGGAAAGTCTGACACCGGACAAGCCAAAAAATATACAGTCATCCTGTCAGTCATCATCAGCATCATCATTGCTTCCAGGCTCAGCCTTAATGAATGCATCTGCTGCTCTTGGAAGTGCAGCACCTGTGACACCTAGTAGTAATACAATTTCATCAACATCTAGCCCCAGCAGTAGTAGTGGTAATAGTAATAGTAGGCAAAGGATAAAGTCACTACCAGCCTGCTAAAAATATTTCAAGGCATATGTTGCTGCTGGACTCATAACTTTTACTTTCAGCTATATATTTCTTCACTTCATCTCTCAAAAGAAGTAATATTGCAGCAGGAAATCTTGCAGTCATAGAAAACATAGGCAAAATATGGCAAACTTCTCAATGGAAATTTATTGGCACTGGCAAAAAGGAGAACATTTTATGTATTGTTTATGGACGGATATTTTACGATAAAAGCAGGAAATCATTTTTTTGCAAAAATACATTTCTCAGATATTTTTGCCCATCCCTACTCATAGGCTTTTGAGCCTTGGGGCCCACATGAAGATATTATTATTATACTTACTCTATATCACTCTTAGAGTTGGGTGAAACATTTTGCCTCAAAAGTGAAACAGGCAAAAAAATGTGATTTCCCACTTGAGCGAGAAATTTTTACTGCAAGCTGTAGAGATTGAGGCCTAGATTTAAAGGCAACCGTTAAACAAGCCGCTAAGTGAAAAAGGCACATCGCTCGCAAATAATACAGGAGTTACGGCAGATTCAATAGCTACTCTACGACAATAGCTATCGAGCGTAGGCACACAAAAAACACGTAACACAAAACCCGTTGTCGCTCATGTTAATGCACAACGGGCGGACAAATCACACGATAACTGAGCTCCAAACAACATCTAACATAACGGCTGCCGTTGTCAAGCAACCATGATTGATGCCAAAACAAATTCAAACACACATCCAATCCCAAAGCCCCAATGTATCAAATAACTTCAAATACACCTATATATACCCAAAAATAACCGCCACACACTGTCTGTTATCGAGTTCTTCAGAGCCAGATATCAGGACCCAGGAGCGGAGGATAGTGATCAGAGAGAGGGAGACAGGAGCGTTCATTGGAGGTAGAGGAGTTTTGGAGTTTGGAGAGAGGAGAGCATTGCACAGAATACGACACATAGCACACCTTTGCACATATTACATACACACATACAAACACATACACATACATACACATAGTCCTTTTATTTTATAACACCTCACACATTTTACTTTTATTTTTGACAGTGTGAATCTGGGAGTGAAAGTGTGTGACAGAGAGTGACTGGATCGAGTGTGTCTGTGAGGGCCTGTGGGAGTGCCTGGGTGTGACTGGGTGAATGATGGCGAGGAGAGGAGGACAGGAGAGAGGGATGGGGAGAGTAGTGGAGGAGGAGGAAGATCAGGAGGGGATCCCTCAGCAGAGCAGGGGTGGGAGAGGGAGATCCGCAGGGCGGAGGGGGACCCGGCCCACAAGAGCAGGAACACGCAGGACAGGGACAGAACCTGCAGTGGGACGAGGGGTAGTTGCTGGGGAGCACCCCACACAGTCAGGGTCAGACCAGGCAGGGCATTCCGGCTCTGAGTCATCCCATGCCGGAGCTGATGAGGCCAGGATCAGAGACCCAAAGTATACAGAGGAGGAGAACACGGCTCTTGTGGAAGCTGTCCTGGAGAGGCAGAGTGTTCTCCACCCGACAGCGAAGGTCCCTGGCCTGTCAGCGAGGAGGAAATCAGCCTGGAACCAGATCTGCAGCCGGGTCAACGCGGTGGCTCCATGCAGACGGGACGTGGAGTCCATCAAGAAGCGATGGGGCGACTGCCGGAGGGTGGTCAAGACCAAGCTCTCCGAACTCGCCAAGCACGCCCGAGGCACTGGAGGTGGCCCACCTGTCCCTATCACCTTCTGCGGCTGGGAGGAGATGGTGCGCCAGAATATGTCCCCAACCCTGATCGAGGGGGTTGTTGGAGGAGCTGACACTGGGGATGAGAGGACCCTCCACACTACCGGTAAGTGCAACACTACAGAACAACACACTACAGCAACCAACACCAGCTGCACACACACTCACACCTCAACACATGTCCATCATTCATGCACACAACTGCACCAACACAGCACCCTGAGGGTTAAAAACAGGACACAACACAAGGACAAATATCAAGGTCCAACTTGGAACAAACCTGTCCAAGTCCTACTTCAACCCTCCTGTCGCTGTGCTCATCACACACAATACACAAACCATGCAGTTCCAAATGTCGACTGTCATCACTGTTCACACACAATGTCATCCATGTCCCCGCTGGGATGTCAGCACTTAACCCCTCGAGTGCTAGAGGGATCATCAATGCATCGATCAACAATGCTTTGGCAACCCCTCTGGGACTCAAAGGGTTAACCAGACAACAATCAAGTCAATAGGCCAACGATCACATGCTACACAGGGGACATTCACTAAGCGGTGACAAACACATGGTGGAGAGAAATTCACCCTCACACATCCTCATTTCCCCAATACCAGTGTTAGCCTATGGAGAATATGCAATAACATGAATCAAGTTGCTAAGGTCCCATCGTATACACTCCATAGAAAACACTGGAAATGGGGAAATGAGATCACTGGAGAAGTCAGCATTATGTACACTCCATCATGTCAACAACACCGCTTACTGAATCACAAAAAGGATGGAGCAGGTCACACATCACAGTGGCACTGAGAATAACTGCTTGTATGTGCAACACACAGGCCTCAAACAATACCCCAGAATTAAAGGGGGAAAAAGTAGGCCTTGGTGTTGTGTCTGCAATCATTTACCCTAACTTCAAATGACATATCTCACATCTGATTCCCACATGGATCCTCAGGGGTGCTGATGCCATGGATGGATGGTACACCAGACACTGTTTGCAGGATACACATGGGAACCAAATATCATCCATTGTACCTTGGTCACCAACAGGCCATGAATGATAGATATCTCGGATTGAGTACGGTTGCCTCACTCAGAAGGATGGATGGGCTCATACTCAAAGAAAAACAGGCCTCAGTCAGAGATATCCCTCACTACTGGCGTGATTGTTGCCCTTCAGGATTCAACTGGAACACACGACATGGACAGGATCCTGTCCAGTTCATCAATCTCTGATTGCCAGGGTGGTATCCCATGCCCTACAATGAAATGCATAGGATATGATCCTGACAACCAGAGAGTCACCTGTCAAGTAATGAAAAATTGTGAATTGGACGGGATCAGCTAAGAAGATAGGGTTGAATAACACTTGATTCCCACTGCACATCTGTTCAAACAAAGATATGCACACAAAGGAAAATGGTCAGATATGTACCTTTCAAATGGCTCAAAATATGTCCCAACACGATGTGAACCCAGAGATCATCTCACTGCCTGTGATTGCCCTACTGGCCAGATATGTGCATCCATCAGAAACTAACTTACATTGATACCATCCAAATACACATACCTAGTATATCCCACTCTACGTAGATGGGATATACAAGGTATGCTCATATCCATCATATCAATCCAATGTATATTTTGATGGGTGCACATATATAGCCAGTAAGGCAATCACACCTACTGAAATGATCTCTGGCTTCATATCTGGAAAGGATATATTCATATCCATATGAAAGGTACACATCCACATGCATATATGACCATTTCTCCTTGTATGTAACTGTAATGGCATAGCAATTGTTAATTTCACCAACATGTGGATCTATGTTAGTCCTATCCCGCCAACCCTCATGGTTAGACAGATATCGCTCTATTTGACAGCTGGAGATTCCAGTCATTAGAACACACGGAGGCTCTTCAGCAGAGCCTAAATTGCCCCATTCAGAGATGGAGACATCTTTGAGATGGTCAACAAAGTGTGCCAGGTTTGCAAGCACACTCTGTTCACCATTCCAATGAGGTTTACATCTCTGAATGGGGCAATTTAGGCTCTGCTGAAGAGCCTCCGTGTGGTGAAATGACTGTCAAACATGTCAAAATGACTGTCAAATAGAGCAATATCTGTCTAACCATGTGGGTTGGAGGGATAGGACTAACATCGATTCACATCTATCTCTTACAATGCCTACAATATTACATCATGGTGAAATTAACCATTGCTATTCCGTTAAAGGGATAGTAATACCTAACATGTGAAAAGAAAAATATATTGCAGGGTTCATCCCCCGAGCAAAACAAGGGTATTCCCACTGCTCAAAGGTGTTTCATTCAAAATGTAGCACAGCTCATAGTTGACTACTCCAGCGGCAATATCACAGTGGCCTGGAACTCTAAAATGGCGATGTTGCTAGACCATCCTATGGACAGCTTACGTCCAGACGCAATAAATTCTCATAGGATAATGTAGCAACAGTGCCAATGTACAACTTCAGGCCACTGGGATATAGCACCAAAGCAATTCTACTCTGAGCTGGGAGACTTTTTGAACAAAAACCTCCTCCAGCAGTGGGAGTACCCTTGTTTCACTCAGGGTGATAAACCACAAAACATATATTTCCCTTTCTGCATTTCATGTATTAGTATCCCATTAATCCCATCATGGCTATGTTTACTAATCACACAATCTCAATTCTCCACACAGCTTATGGGCCTCCATCGCAGCAGGAGCCCGTGGAGGAGCTGACCACACCACCCAGTGAGGAGGATACAGAGGAGGGGACTAGCCACTGGGAAGCGTCTACAACCACCACACCTCCTCCCCAACTGGCTGCATCACCACTGCCTGCCTCTCAACTGGCTGCCTCTCAACTGCCTGCCTCTCAACTGGCTGCCTCTCAACTGCCTGCCTCTCAACTGCCTGCCTCTCAACTGGCTGCCTCTCAACTGCCTGCCTCTCAACTGGCTGCCTCTCAACTGCCTGCCTCTCAACTGCCTGCCTCTCAACTGCCTGCCCCACCACAGGATGCTCGACAAATGTACAGCGGCTGGATTCAGGGGGAGAGATGGATGCATCCCACTAGCACCGGGAGCTATTACCCTCCAGCAGCACCACCACCACCAGGGAGGCAATGGCTGCCCGGGAATGTGACCACCAGCCAATATGGGCCATATTCCACCGAGATGGATCTACCCTCCTGGATGGCTCCCCAGCATGGCCCCAGGTATGATCCCAGGTGGGGGCCAAGCACCTACCACTGGCCAAGGTATGACCCTTGGCCACTTGACTACCAACACCTGGGCCTGATTGGGGAGCCCCAGCGCCCTCAGCCAAGGGACTTGTTCACCCCACCACCTCAACCAGCACAGACATCAGTGGGCAGCAGTGGGTCCCTTGATGTGGTGGGCACCCACACACCGTCTGTGCAAGCCACTCCACCAACACAAACAGCAGTAGCAGCCACAGCACACCCAGTACCAGCAGAGGAGACAGCAGAGGCTGGGGAGATAGAGGCTGAGGAGACAGCTGAACCTGTTGAAGCAGAGGCTGAGGAGACAGCTGAAGCTGGGGAAACAGAGGCTGAGGAGACAGCTGAAGCTGGGGAAACAGAGGCTGAGGAGACAGCTGAAGCTGGGGAAACAGAGGCTGAGGAGACAGCTGAAGCTGGGGAAACAGAGGCTGAGGAGACAGCTGAAGCTGGGGAAACAGCACATGTGTCACCGGCCACTCCCATCTCCAGCAGTCAACGCACCCCAGATCTGGAGGCTGAGTGCATGGCCCTTCAAAGAGGACAGCTCCGGGCAACCCACGCCACCAACGACAACCTCACGAGGAACCGGAGGGAATCCCGGAGGAACACGAACAGGTTGGAGACCAGAATCCAAGCTCTGGAGTCAGAGGTTGCCAGGGGGAACACACAACTCCACCAGATACATACGGGGATGATGGACATGTTTGCACAGGTGCTCGTGGAGTTGCGAGAGATTAACCGCAGGGAGAACCTGAGGATGGAGAGGGAGAACCTGCGTTCCACAGAGGGGTCCACTGCACCCACCACCCCTTCCACTGTTACCCCAGAAGCCACACCTAGGGGACAGAGGGTGACAAGGCAATCAGCCAGGGCATCCACCTCTGGCACCAAGTCTAAGGCCCCCCCCCAAAAAAAAAAGAAATGAAAGGCCCAACCTGTCATCTGCCCCCTCAATAAATGAAAATTGTGCTTTTGAATCCTGTCTGATCTGCTGTGTAATCACTTATAGATTGGGTAGCAGGGTTGTCTCCAATGCATTGCCAAACAATGCAGTGAACTCAACTCCTGCCTGGGGGAAATGTTTGTGTGATGTTACAACATGGGTTCACACACACCCACACCGTTGTCCAAATTCACCTGGCAACCCATCCCTGTAGCCATATAACACAACAGTGTTACATGGCCATGATGTGTGTCAGATTTGATCAGAACATACCCCTTAGCACAACAACTGGTGCAACACTGAACATTCGTCTGCATCAATTGTTGTGTTTGAGGGGAAAACCAAACTAACAGCTATGCGACTTAGCAGGGAAATAACAAGCAGGACAGATTGAACATGCATCAATATGGTCTTTAAATTCTATTGTGCAGCTGACATACTGGGGAACACAATGTACACCCTAGGATCTCAATGTGTGTGTTACACATTGTGATCCTAGGGTGAGCATTGTGTTCTCCAGCAAGTCAGTTGCACAACAGGAGTTTGAATCACAGCCTAACTTACTGCATAACCCAAAAATCTTCCTAAGATTTCATTGTGTAGCACGCACATTGGAACCTTAGGCTGAGCATTGGCTTATGTATTAAAGGGATAGTAAACCTTGAAAATAAGTTCATTCTATATTGTAGCCCTTAAAAAAACATGTAAAATGATATAAGTCTTATATCCCAAATCATATATGTTTGGTAGATAAGACTGATATCATTTTTCATGGTTTTTAAAGGGCTACAATGTGAAATAAACTTATTTTCAGGGTTTACTATCCCTTTAAGTTGTGTTGTTGTTTAACTAAGGTTATAACACACTTCACCAGTAATAACACTTGTCCACATGGTTGTTTTTGTTGATGTAGCCCATGTACTGAGATATGACAACCTACAGCAATCTCAGGACATTGATTATATTGAGCAACACACAAACCATGGACATCACATCACAGTGGAAGTGTGTCCCCTGTATCACCAGCTAATCACTCACAACACACATCAGTGTATCACCGCCATCATGTCATTGCATGTATACATCACAAAGTCCACTCATGGTCAGGCAACTAGTGGACTCCTGTGATGTAAATCATGCCTTCCTTTGTATGAGGGATACTCTAGCCTTGGGTACGGTTCCACATTGACAGGTGTTTGATCCAACATTCATTCATACAGACACGGATTGAGTAGTGATGTTTCTTGTGTATGTAGCCAATATGCATTAAACACTTGTATGAGCACAAAAAGGTACATCTGAACTAAATAGGAATACATTAGAAATGCTAGTGAACTGCTCATGTGTTGTCTACATCGTTTGGCATCTGTGTATGAGCAGTCTTACTGTACAGGTCTGATACCTGGATGTTAGTACACACATAAATTTGTGTCCATATGTGAATGTTCCAGTAGAGGTTGCTGTGAACATCAGGTCAAACATTGCATCACCAACACAATCACTTGGAACGCCAAGGGGTGAGCTTCATGGAAGTGTTGTCCAGACTTCAGTCCAGTCATATGGAAACTCCTGTGTTCAAGGATGGATCGTGCTATGGATGCCTGTGGGACAAGAGGACAGGATTTGGAACATCACCCTCGAAGTGATCGTCATGCAACAGCTACAACATCATGATCCTCTTAATCTTTCCCGTTACATAAGTCTACACAAACCACTGCTTTGTAATGTGTTGTGTACTGGTCTATGAACCATCATGGGGGGAACTAAGGGGATGTTAACCATCCTTAGGGATATTTGCCCCTGACATGGTTACACACATCAACAAATATGTCCTAATAGCTTCCTGACAACAATATATTTGGGCTGCCACTGTCAGAGACAGGCCAAATATGTTTGGTTCATGGAGCTAGTAGGACATATTTGTTAATGTGTGTATTTCTTTCTGGGGCACATATCACTGCACACACACACACACACAGGGCAGCATGGTGTCCATGGAGATGTGATCCACATTTCATGAGCTCCATGTTGTGTAACACACTATTACTGTCGATCCACCCCTCTGCTGCTTTATTCAACTGTAGCAAGCTACTGGTCCCATGTCCCCACGAATGCCCCCTGAACCCCTTATATGACAGAGTTCTATCCGATGCATTGGCTTGGATGAGACTCCCTTGCTACAGGGGTACCATGGTTGCTATGGGTCTGATCCTAGCAGAACACTTTAGTTGGTGCCTAGGGAGCTGTGGGATATGCTGAACAAGGTTAAAGTGTTGTACCTTGGTTTCCAGGGGGGGCATGCATGATATCCTTGTGGTAGCAGTATCAACATGGACGACAGGTTGTCAGGTGTATTCGGAATCTCTAGGCCCAATCTGACTGGTCCACGGAATAGTTGATGCTGGTGGTCCATACTGCAGCCAGTGACAGGGCTGTGTCACTGATCCTGTGGGGTGAAACAGAACATGTGTGTTGTGGTGGGTGTGTATGCATGGATTGTGTGCATACATGTATTATACTCACAGCAGAAGTGATCCCTGATCAATCTGTCCCTTGTCTGCATCCCTGTTGGGGTTTCCTCACACTCAACGATATCCACAGGGTCTTCAGGTCTGGGTGGGGGATGGACATCGTCGATGAGTCTGGTGTCCACCGCGATATTATGTAGGATGGCACATGCCACGATGATGTCGCAGACCTTGCCTGGTGCATACTGCAATGCTCCCCCCGAGTGGTCCAGACATCGGAATCGGGACTTGAGGAGGCCGAAGGTCCGCTCAATGGCATTCCGTGTTCTGGCATGAGCCTGGTTATATCGTTCCTGGGCATCGTTTTGGGGATTGGCGACCGGGGTGAGGAGCCATGGCTTGCATCCATAGCCAGCATCACCTGTGGAAAGTGAGTGACATGGTGTGACAAGGAGCACATATTGTGTAAATGTTGTTTTCTGTGGTGAACGTACTAGCACATGTGTATGTGGTGTCATTTGGTGCTGTTAACTCACCCAGAAGCCATCCGCCTGTATAGGTCCCATTTTCGAAATCCCTCTGCACAGATGAATTTCTGAGTATATGTGAATCGTGACAGCTCCCGGGAAATTTCGCACAGACATTCATTATGGCCAGGTTGCTGTCACACACCATCTGCACATTCATGGAGTGGAAGTTTTTGCGGTTCAGGAACATATGTCCCTGACGTGCTGGTGCTTTGATACGGACATGGGTGCAATCTATTGCACCCATGACCCTGGGCATGCCTCCCCTTGCATAGAAGCCCTGCTTCAGATGTGTCCACTCCATATCGGTGATGGGGAAACGTATGTAGGTACTGGCCTTGGCTTTGAGGGCTGGCAAGACCTGGGCCAGCACCCTGGAGAATGTGGCCTAGGACATGCCAGATGCGTAACCCTCTGTCGACTGAAAGGCGCCACTTGCCATGAAGTGTATGGCACACAGGAGTTTTTGAAGGCCAGTTAGAGCATGGTTATGGGTGCATATGGGATCCACCTGCTCCTTGATGACCTCATACAGGGCTATGATGCTGTGTGGCCTCAACCTGTAGCGATCAATAACCTCGTCATCGGTCATTCCAAAGAGAGTGACCCTTGGACGGTATACCCTGGGCCTTGGTGGTCGTCTATGCATCCTGGGCTGCTGCAGGGGTCCCTGTGGCAGCTGGGGAGCATGCTGTTGCTGCAGCTGTGCATCTGCAGGCAGGTGTCCTCCGGGTGGGGATGGGCTCCTGTGGAGGCTGTTGATGAGGCGTGCTTGGAGGTTGCTGATGTTCCCCAGCTCTCTCCCTTGCACGCCTTCTCCGCAGCCTTCGCAACAATATGTAACCCAACATACTGTTTGCTCTCTCTATCTGTCTCTATCTGTCTCTCTCTCTCTATCTCTCTCTATCTCTCTCTATCTCTCTCTATCTCTATCTCTCTCTCCCTCCCTGAGTGGAAAACAAGCCACAAGTGAGTGTGTTGAGTTGTCCCTTTAAGTACTTGCTAGGGCGTTGTGTAGGTGTGTTGATGAGGTGAGTGCTGACCAATGGTGAGTTGTTTTTGTCCAGGTAAGTGTTAGCAGGTGTGTGTGTGTTATAAGATGTGGTGTGTTGTGCTTGTTCTGTGTGTGCCATTTGCGGACGTGCAGTTGTGGGGTGCAGGTGGCGTGTTGATGTTGCCCAGGTGAGCTTGTATTTGCAGGTGTCCGCTTTGTGTGATGACCCCCATTGTTCCGTGCCATGTTGTGTTGTTGTTTTTGTGTGTTGTTGTCCCTGTGGTGTTGGTTGTTGTTGTTTGTGTAGTGATTTGTGTTGTGTGTGCATGTTTTTGTGTTGTTTTGGCATTGCACTGGTTAATTTTCCCATTTACATGGTTGTGCGGTAAGCATTTGGTGTGTTTTCCTCTGTAACGGGTGTTTTGTTTTGGCCGTTAAGTGTCTAACGTGTGTGAGAAGTGGGTCTTAACTTTTAGCCGTTAGGTGTGTCTTTTTTTCAGCCGTTATCAGTACCGCAAGCCTTTGAATAGCTATGGGGTATGTTTTTCCATGCGTCTGAATGCACGTAAGTGTATCGGCCGTAAGGATTCTACAACTGCCGTTAGCTGTTGTTTAGACGGATCTTTGAATTGCAACATGACACTTAACGCACCCGTTAGTGATTTTCTTTGCTAACGGCTGCCTTTAAATCGAGCCCTGTGTATTCTGAAGCCAAACCAAGCCTATCCTGCACAATACTGTAAAAACACCACTGAGCTAGTCCTTGGGAGAGAAAAATAATTATTTCACTGTCTGTTAGTTTAGTGACAAAGAGGGGAGATAGATACTTGTAGTGTTTGAGAAAAATAAAATAAAACAAAAGAAATAAAAATAACTTTCAATGATAGAAAGAGACAAGTAGAATTGAGCTGTGATGACAACAGTAACAGAGACTAACTGTAAAAGTGGCATAGATCATACTGTCACATTTGCCATCTCTAGAGGTGAAGAAGGGTGACTGGCAGCATTAGCAGCACATACAGGCAGCTGGTGGGAGGAGAATCACAGGGTCAGGGTGATGTTGTGGTCTCCCTTGACTTCTAGTCTGGCTGCTCGGCTTCACTTCCCCTTCCACCTCAGCAGAACAGTTACTCTAGTCCCACCATCTGTTTCAGTAACAGTAACAACATCAACTTCAGAATCATCATCATCACCCGCTCCCTCACTCCCAACACTCTCAGGGGTAGATTTAAAAGTTTACGTTAAAACAGCCGCTAAGTAAAAAAGGTACATCGCCCGCAAATAATACATGATTTGCGTTGGATTGTAGTGTAGGCACAACAAAACACGCAACACAAAAATCTGCTTTGCACCTTTTTTCACATCACCGTGCGTCCCAATCACCAGATAAAACACAACTTAAAGGGATAGTAATACTTCGTTTTAACTTTATTTTAAAAAGAATGATACAAGTCTTATCTCTGAAACCTTTATGGTTTATGAGATATTCACAAGCAAAGTTTCCCCTCCCCACCCCTTTTACCTAGTGTAAGCCATCTCTTCTCAGATGTGAATCTGGTTGTATGACCAGACAGATAACAGCAGGGGACAATTTTCTTTGTATGAAATGAAATGAAAGCCTTTCCCCCCTTGACAAGTTTTTCAGCTTTTTCCCTTATCTTAATTGAAGTTTGTCCCTCTCTGCAGTCTACCTGGGAATCTCCCTTCTGATCTAGTTGAACGAGGGGGGTATACTTTGTTTGTGAATATCTCTTAAACCATAAAGGTTTGAGAGATAAGACTTATATCATTCTTCATGTTTTTTTAATGCCTACAAAATAAAATAAAGTTAAAATGAAGTATTACTATCCCTTTAAGACAGCTTGTAACATAACGCCCGACATTGGCTAGCTACCTTGACTGATGCACTAACAAATTCAAACTCACAGTCACCACAAAGTATAAAAAATATTCAGATACACCTATATATATCCAAAAATAACAGTCCCACCTCGTCTGTGTTTAGAGTTTTGGCGAGCTAGATCACAGGACCCAGGAGTGGAGGATAGCGTTTATAGTGAGAAAGAGAGGAACTGACATTGGAGGTAGAAGGAGTTTTAGGAGTGGAGAGATAGTTGAAGTTGCACTTAAATATACACATAGCACACTTTTGCACATATTACATATTACATACACCCATACAAACACAAACACATAAACACACACATAGTCTTTTTTTTTTTATAACACATTTTAAACTTTATTTTTTCATTGTGAATCTGTGAGTGACAGAGTATGAGAGAGAGTGAGTGGGATCGAGTGTGTCTGTGAGGGCCTGTGTGAGTGCCTGGGTATGAGAGGATGAATGATGGCCAGGAGAGGAGGACATGAAAGAGGTATGGGAGAGTAGTGGAGGAGGAAGGTCAGGAGGGCATCCCTGATCAGAGTATGAGTGGGAGAGGGAGATCCGCAGGGTAGAGGGGGACCCACCCAGAAGAGCAGGGACTTAGAGGATAGGGACAGAAGCTGCAGTGGGATGAGGGGTATCTATCAGGGAGCACCATGCACAAGCAGGTACAGAGCAGGCAAAACATTCCGGCCGCAGCTCTGACACCTCGCAGGCTGGAGCTGAGGAGAAGAGGCTCAGGGATCCTCACTATTCAGAAGAGGAGAACAGGGCCCTTGTGGAGGCTGTCTTTGAGAGGGAGAGTGTCCTCTTTCCGAGGGAGAGGGTCCCTGGCCTGGCTGCGAGGAGGAAGGCTGTCTGGAATCAAGTGTGCAGCAGGGTGAATGCTGTGGCCACCAGCAGGCTGGACTTGGACTCCGTTAAGAAGAGATGGGGCAACTGCAAGAGGGTGGTCAATTAAAAGATGGGTGAGGCTGCCCTGTACGCCCGACGAACCGGAGGTGGTCCCCCTGTCCACATCATCTACAGCAGTTTGAAGGAGATGATGCGGCAGAATATGTCGGCCACAGACACTGGGGATGAAAGGAACCTCCACACAACCGGTAAGTAGTGATGATCGAGCACCCCAATGCTCGGGTGTTCGGGTGCTCTGGCCGAGCACCCCCGGAGGCTCGAGTGCTCGGCCGAGCACCCGAGCCCCATTGAAGTCAATGGGAGGACTCGAGCATTACACCAGGCACCCCCTGCTCTGATGAGGGGAGGGTGCCTGGTCCATAGGAAAAGGGCAGAAAATGATGGAAACACCACAGAAATGGTTCAGGGACAGCATAGGGAGGATGTCTGGATGCATCTTGGACTCCAACGTCGCTGCTGGGAACGATGTTTCGCCATTTTTCGCCATTTTTACAGACTGACCGTAAAACACACAAAAAGGAAGATAAAAACGACTTTAGGCGAAAAATTGTTACCAAACAGTATTTGCTGTATATTTACTTGTATATAATCTGCAAATTCTGCAAAAAATTTCCTCGATTTTTCTGAACTGGGGCCATGATTAAGAGGGAAACGTGCGCAGAGGCAAATTCTGCAAAAAATATCCTCGATTTTTCTGAACTGGGGCCATGATTAAGAGGGAAACGTGCGCAGAGGCAAATTCTGCAAAAAATTTCCTCGATTTTTCTGAACTGGGGCCATGATTAAGAGGGAAACGTGCGCAGAGGCAAATTCTGCAAAAAATTTCCTCGATTTTTCTGAACTGGGGCCATGATTAAGAGGGAAACGTGCGCAGAAGCAAATTCTGCAAAAAATTTCCTTGATTTTTCTGAACTGGGGCCATGATTAAGAGGGAAACGTGCGCTGAGCCGACCATCTAAAACATTATGGGTGAGGGTCTGCTGCGGAGCTGACCATCCTAAACATTATATGCGAAGGCCCGCTAGTGAGCTGACGCTATAAAACATTATATGAGAGGGCCCGCTAGAGAGCTGACCCAATAAAACATTATATAAGAAGGCCTGCTGGTGACCTGACCTATACAAAAAGTTGTCAAACAGGGCCCGCTGGTGAGCTGGCCCTATATAAAAATTATATCACAGGGCCCGCTGGTGAGCTGGCCCTATATAAAAATTATATCACAGGGCCCGCTGGTGAGCTGGCCCTATATAAAAATTATATCACAGGGCATATGGAAGAGGAGGAGGAGGATGAGAAGATTAAGAGTCAACCATATACCCGTATTTTGGGTGGAAGGGGTGAATGGGAATACAGAGTATTCCCATCATTGTAAATAACATATATAAAGTGACTTTATGTTCACCCGGGGCTTTCCTCCAGTGGAGTGGAGAAGTCAGGGGAAATCCAGGCCTTGTTCATTTTTATAAGTGTCAACCTATCAGCATTTTCGGTGGAAAGGCGGATACGCTTATCTGTTATGATGCCACCAGCAGCACTAAATACCCGCTCAGACAGAACGCTGGCGGCAGGGCAGGCCAGTACCTCCAAGGCGTAGAGTGCCAGTTCATACCACGTGTCCAGCTTGGACACCCAGTAGTTGTAAGGCACAGAGGGATCATTGAGGACGCTGACACGGTCTGCTACGTACTCCTTCACCATCTTCCAAAACTTTTCCCTCCTTGTGACACTAGGCTGCGCATCAGGGTGAGGGTGCTGGCGGGGTGTCATGAAGGTGTCCCACGCCTTGGAGAGTGTTGCCCTGCCTTTGTCGGAACTGCTGTGTGCTCCCCTTTTCTCCCCTTCTCGGTTGGCCATGGTAGCACGTACTCTGCCGCCAGCGTTGTCAGATGGAAAATTTTGGAGCAATTTTTCAACAAGAACCTTCTGGTATTGCACCATTTTGCTTGTCCTCTCCACCGGAGGAATGAGAGATGAGAAATTCTCTTTGTAGCGGGGGTCCAGAAGGGTGAACACCCAGTAATCCGTGTTGTCTAAAATGCGTATAACGCGTGGGTCACGGGAAAGGCAGCCTAACATAAAGTCAGCCATGTGTGCCAGAGTACCAACAGGCAAGATTTCGCTGTCCTCACCAGGAGAATGACTCTCAATCTCCTCATCCTCTTCCTCCTCTTCTGCCCACCCACGCTGAAGAGATGGAACTAAAGTTCCATGGCTACCCTCTGTAGCGGAGGCAACCGTGTCTTCCTCCTCCTCCTCCTCCTCCGCCTCCTCCAATTGTCGCTGAGAAGACGAAGTGAGGGTGCTCTGGCTATCACCTTGTGTAAGCTCTTCCTCCCCCATTTCCACCTCTTCCACATGCAAAGCGTCGGTTTTAATTGTGAGCAGCGAGCGTTTTAGTAGACACAGAAGTGGGATGGTTACACTGATAATAGCGTTATCGCCGCTCACCATCTGTGTCGATTCCTCAAAATTGCGTAAAACCTCACAGAGGTCTGACATCCATTCCCACTCCTCACTTCTGATTAGAGGAAGTTGAACGGAGAGGCGATGACCGTGTAACAGCTGGTACTCCACTACTGCCCTCTGCTGCTCACAAAGCCGGGCCAACATGTGGAAGGTGGAGATCCAGCGCGTGCTCACGTCACACAGCAGCCGGTGAGCTGGCAATTGTAAGCGCTGCTGCAGTTTCAACAGGCCGGCTGAAGCTGTTGATGACTTACGAAAATGTGCACACACGCGGCGCACCTTGGTCAAGAGATCATGCAAATTGGGGTAGGTTTTTAGAAATCGCTGAACCACTAAATTAAATACATGCGCTAGGCATGGTACGTGTGTGAGCTTGCCGAGCTCCAAAGCCGCCACCAAGTTACGCCCATTATCACACACAACCATGCCTGGTTGCAGGTTGAGTGGCGAGAGCCACTGCTCGGTCTGGTGACTAATCCCCTGCAACAGCTCTGAGGCCGTGTGCTGTTTGTCCCCAAGGCAGATCAGCTTCAGCACGGCCTGTTGACGCTTCCCCACTGCAGTGCTAAACTGCTTCCAGCTACCGGCTGATGGGTGAGTGGCGCTGCGCGCAGAGAATTCGGAGGTGGAAACGGAGGAGGAGGAGCCAATAACGTAGGTGCTGGCGGAAACCCTGATGGAGGTAGGGCCCACAATCCTCGGCGTGGGTAGCACCTGTGCCATCCCAGGGTCCGAGTCACTCCCAGCCTCCACGACATTCACCCAGTGTGCAGTCAGGGAAATGTAGCGTCCCTGGCCACAAGCACTTGTCACTTCCCAGTAACTGCGTTGGTCAGGGCACGGGTGATGTTACGGGACACATGGTGGTGTAATGCGGGGACGGCACACCGGGAAAAGTAGTGGCGGCTGGGGACTGCGTACCGAGGGACAGCTGCTGCCATCAGGCTGCGGAAGGACTCAGTCTCCACAAGCCTAAATGGCAGCATTTCGATGGCCAGTAATTTGGAAAGGTGTGAGGTTAGTGCTATGGCCTGTGGGTGGGTGGCTGGGTATTTTCGCTTGCGCTCAAATGCCTGGGGTAACGACATCTGGACGCTGCGCTGGGACAGGGAAGTGGATGTGGTCGCTGATGGTGCTTCAGATGGTACAGGTGCAGGGCGGGAGGTATGCGGGCCTGCGCCTTCGACAGGCGATTGGCCGGCACCGAAAACAGGGGAAGAGGAGGCAGTGGTGTGGCCTGCAGACACAGATTGACGATCCTGGCGTTCCTCCCACTTATTACGGTGCTTGGATGCCATGTGTCGGATCATGCTGGTGGTGGTGAGGTTTCTAGTGTTCATGCCTCGGCTCATTCTGGTGTGGCACAGGTTGCAAACTACAATTTTTTTGTCGTCCGCACTTTCCTTAAAAAAACGCCATACCGCGGAACACCTAGCCCTTGGCAAGGGAGATTTACGCAAGGGGGTGCTCCGTGGAACATTTGCGGGCCGGTTTGGTGCGGTCCGCCTTCTTTCTTTAGCCACACCACTGCCTCTTCCAGCCTGTTGCGGTGCTGCAGATGGCTCACCCTCAGGACTGCTGTCATCGCTCGGCTCTCCACCTTCCCAGGTGGGGTCAGTCACCTCATCGTCCACCAAGTCCTCCTCCACTTCCTCACTCTGATCATCCTCCTCATTTCTTGATCCCACCACATACTCAGTCATTGACAACTGTGTATCATCCTCCTCATCAAGGTCTTGAGACAGTAATAGTGGTTGATTTGATGGCAACTGTGTCTCATCATCATCATCCACTTCCTTTGACCTTAAATGCCGTTCCCCTCTGTCATCTTCTTGTGATTGGGTACCCTCTAGAGGTTGTGAATCAGGGCACAAGATTTCATGTTCCTCTGCAAGCGTGCTTGGAGAGAGGTTCAAATGAAGGATTGGTGATGAGACGAGCTCCTCACTATATCCCAGTGTGGGATCACTTCTTTGGCCAGACCCTCTATGGTGGGAGGAAGGATGATCAGGGTGAGGATTATGTTGACCAGACTCTTGGCTACTGAGAGTGGACTTGGTGGAAGACAGGGTGGTGCTTAACCGACTGGAAGCAGTATCACCTGAAATCCAACCGACCACCTGTTCGCAGTGGTCTGACCTCGAGAGTGATGTCCTGCGACGCCCTGTAAACTGAGACATGAAGCTAGGTATGGTGGATGTCTTTCTTTCTTGTGCTCTGGCACCAGGCACAGTTTCTACGCGTCCTGACCCGCGCCCTGAACTATCAGGATCACGTCCACTTCCCCGTCCCTTTTTACCCGCCTTCTTCATATTACACGGAATATGTGCTGCTAATCTGCAACTTTGCACACTAAACAGAATGTGCTGCTAATCTGCAACTTTGCACACTAAACAGAATGTGCTGCTAATCTGCGGCTAGGCACAGTGAACGGAATATGTGACGTTTATTTTTTACACTTTCCACACTAAACAGAATGTGCTGCTAATCTGCGGCTAGGCACAGTGAAAGTAATATGTGACGTTTATTTTTTACACTTTCCACACTAAACAGAATGTGCTGCTAATCTGCAACTTTGCACACTAAACAGAATGTGCTGCTAATCTGCGGCTAGGCACAGTGAACGGAATATGTGACGTTTATTTTTTACACTTTGCACACTAAACAGAATGTGCTGCTAATCTGCAACTTTGCACACTAAACAGAATGTGCTGCTAATCTGCGGCTAGGCACAGTGAAAGGAATATGTGACGTTTATTTTTTACACTTTCCACACTAAACAGAATGTGCTGCTAATCTGCAACTTTGCACACTAAACAGAATGTGCTGCTAATCTGCGGCTAGGCACAGTGAAAGGAATATGTGACGTTTATTTTTTACACTTTGCACACTAAACAGAATGTGCTGCTAATCTGCAACTTTGCACACTAAACAGAATGTGCTGCTCATCTGCGGCTAGGCACAGTGAAAGGAATATGTGACGTTTATTTTTTACACTTTCCACACTAAACAGAATGTGCTGCTAATCTGCAACTTTGCACACTAAACAGAATGTGTTGCTAATCTGCGGCTAGGCACAGTGAACGGAATATGTGACGTTTATTTTTTACACTTTGCACTCTAAACAGAATGTGCTGCTAATCTGCAACTTTGCACACTAAACAGAATGTGCTGCTAATCTGCGGCTAGGCACAGTGAACGGAATATGTGACGTTTATTTTTTACACTTTCCACACTAAACAGAATGTGCTGCTAATCTGCAACTTTGCACACTAAACAGAATGTGCTGCTAATCTGCAACTTTGCACACTAAAAAGAATGTGCTGCTAATCTGCAACTTTGCACACTAAACAGAATGTGCTGCTAATCTGCAACTTTGCACACTAAACAGAATGTGCTGCTAATCTGCAGCTAGGCACAGTGAACGGAATATGTGACGTTTTTTTTTTTAAATCTGTGCCCCCCCAAACAAAATATAACTGCTGCCCCCACACACAACAGTCCTAAAAAGGACTTTTGGGTCTTTATATGTTGTTCCAACACTTTTCTTCTCCCTACACTGACTTTCCCTTCCTGTCCTCATCTCTCCCTGGCTAAGACTGAGCCGAACTCGCTGGTCAGGTGCTATACAGCACCCGATCACGGCTTCTGGCCAGCCAATCAGTGTAATGCCAGCAGCCAACATGGCTGCTGGCATTACACTGATGTCAGAGCCTCCCCGCACGTTTATTGGCTGCGCAGCAGCCGCGAAACGTGCGGGGAGGAGACCCGAACATGGCGGGCGAGCACATGCGGTACTCGTACGAGTACCGCCATGTGCCGAGCAGAGCGATGCTCGAGCCGAACCGAGCTTCGGCCGAGCATGCTCGCTCATCACTACCGGTAAGTGCATCATCACCTAACCACACACATCACACACAAACACAGTCACACCCCAACACATGCCCATCATTCATCCACACAATTGCAAGGTTCGACCAGGCCCAAACCCGTCCAAGTCCCAGTACAACCCTCATGTTGCTGTGCTGATTACACACAATGCACACAAATCATGCTTCACAAAACATATAACCCCTTGAGTCCATAGGGATCATCAATGCATCGCTCAACAATGCTTTAGCAACCCCTCCGGTACTCTAAGGGTTAACCGACAACAAACACAAGTCGACAGGGTAACAATTAAATGCTACAAAGGGGACAATAGCTAAGCGGTGAAAAAGAGATGATGGCGCAAATTAACCCTTAAATACGATCACTTCAACAATTCCCATTTTAGTCTATCGAGACTATTCAACCACATGAATCAGGTTTCTAAGGTATCATTGTATAGACTCCATAGAAAACATTGGAAATGGAGAAATGATATCACTGGAGAAGTCATCATCATTTCCACTTCAACAGGTCTTCACCACCGCTCACTGAATCACAAAAAAGATAGATCAGGTCACACATCACAGTGCCACTGAGAATAACTGGGTGTATGTGCAACACACAGGCCTCAAATAAACAACACTCTCAAATAAAAGGAGAACCAAGTAGGCCTTTGTGCTGTGTATGCAACCATTTACTCTAACTTGAACTGTCGTATCTCACATTTGGTTCCCACATGGATTCTCAGGAGTAGTGATGCCATGGATGGATGTTAGACCATCCACTATTTGCAGAACACATATGGGAACCAAATATTAACCACTGTAAGTTGCTCACCAACCAGCCATGAATGATGGATATCTATGATTGAGCATGGCTGGATGGAGAAACTTATGCAAATAACAACAGGCCTTAATCAGAGATATCCTTCAATACTGACCTGATAATTGGCCTTGAGGACTGAACTTGGACAGAGCTCATATACAGGATCCTGTCAAGTTCATCAATCTGTGATTGCCAGGGTGGTATCCCATGCATCACAAAGCAATGCATAGGATACCATCATGACAACCAGAGATTCCCATGTCAATTACTACAAAATCTTGCATTCATTCTGTCATTACTTAGTTTACTAATCACACCATTTCATTTACCCACATAGCTTACTGGTCTCCAACACAGCAGGAGCCCATGGAGAAGGCAGAGTCAGTACCCAGTGAGGAGCATCTGGAGTATGGGACCAGCTGGGGGTCACCGTTTCCACCATCACTAACTTCTGCACCTCTTGCTGCACCACCTTCTGCACCACCTGCTGCACCTCCTGCTGTACCACCTGATCCAACCCAATGTAGTGCCTGGATGCAAAAGGAGGAAAGGTGGATGCATCCCACTACTGTTACAAGGTATCACCCTGCAGCAGCATCACCTCCACCAGGAAGGATCTGGATGCCTGGGACAGTGACCATCCCTCAATATGGGCCATATGCTGATCAGATGGAACTACCTGTCACGGTTTGTTAAGACTCTCAGACGTAAGGTTAGGTAAAAACAAAATTTTACTGAAAAGTTTAAAACAATCCCATAGGGTATTTATACACATACAGACAATACATAGAATAGGAAAATGTCCATAACTGTACCAATACTGGTTCTACTGGACTTGCCAATATACCGGGCAAGGCAACCTGGATGAATACCAATAGGTGGCTCTACCGGCCCTGCCAAATACTGGCAAGGCAGCCTAACGGAAACCGAAGAATAGGCTCTACCGGCCTTGCAATATACCGGGCAAGGCAGCCTGATAGAATAGATGTAGTTGACTCTACCGGCCTTGCCAATACCGGGTAAGGCAACCTTGTGATGGAATAATAGGAGGTTCTACCGGCCTTACCAAATATACCGGGCAAGGCAGCCAGACGGAATACCAAGGTAGTGGGCTTTACCGGCCTTGCCAATACCGGGTAAGGCAACCTTGAGATGGAATGATAAAAGGTTCTACCGGCCTTACCAATATACCGGGCAAGGCAGCCCAAAAGGAAGGTGACAACCACAATGACCTCAGGGACTGTCAGATGGACAATAGACAGTAGTGACAAATATAAAGGCTACCAGGTCAATGGTTTCACTAGAGTCTGACACTCAGTATCCGTGTACATCAGAATGGTAGCTGTCTAGGACTGGACAGAGCACTGAGAAGCCTCGAGTGTAATAGCAAGAGACAAGGAGTAAACCAGTGCCCTTACGTAGGGAAACATCAAGCATAATATTGAGCAAACCCACAGGCCATGGAGCAAACCAACGCGCGTTGGTAACCAACAGACGATAATGTAGCGCTAGGTGGTGGAGCAAACCAGCGACCGCACGCTAGAGAGAGCAAGCTAGAATAGGCAAGCCATCAGGTCAAGGAACAAACCAGTGTCCGCACGCTTGGACCAACAGGCAGTCAAATGTAGTCGCAAGGCTATTGGAGCGAACCAGCGTCCGCACGCTGGGAACCAACAGATAGCGTATAGGCCGCAAGGCTAAGGAGCGAACCAGCGCCTGCACGCTGGGACCAACAAGCTGTAAATGTAGCCGCAAGGCTAATGGAGCGAACCAGCGTCCCCACGCTGGGACCAACAAGCTGTAAATGTAGCCGCAAGGCTAATGGAGCGAACCAGCGTCCGCACGCTGGGACCAACAAGCTGTAAATGTAGCTGCAAGGCTAATGGAGCGAACCAGCGTCAGCACGCAGGAACCAACAGGCTGTGAGCGTAGCCGCAAGGCTAAAGGAGCAAACCAGCATCTGCACGCTGGAACCAACAGGCTGAGTGTAGCCGCAAGGCTAATGGAGCAAACCAGCGTCCGCACACTGGGAACCAGCAGGATAGCGACTGTCGCAGGAGAAGACTGGCAGCAGGAACAGCAACCTCTCACGATGACAACCGGAACTGGACTGGAACTGACACTGCTAGCAGGAACTCAGGAACAGGACGACTCAGCCACTCAGGAACACAACAACAGGCCCAAATAACAACAGTAGCAAGGAGAAAGAGGCTGCTGTCAGAGACAACACGAAAGGGCAACCAGAGGGTGCCCAGACTGAGTTTAAAAAGGCAATGTGAGGCGGGCTGAAGGCAGACAACCAATGGGAGCCCCCTACAGGTAATAGACACATGAATGCAGCAATCACGGGCACCGTGATACTACCCTCCTGGTTGGCTCCCAGCATGGGCCCAGTTATGATCCTAGCTGGGAGCCAAGCAGCTACCAGTGGCCAAGGTATGACCCCTGGCTACTGGAATACGAACACCTGGGCCTGATTGGGGACCCCCAGCACCTTCAACCAAGGGATGAGTTCACCCCTCCACCACCAACAACACCAGTGAGATCAAGGGGCAGCTCAGAGTCTCTGGATGTGGTGAGTACATGGCTGTCATCTGCAGCAGCCTCTCCACCAGCACCAGCCTCATCAGCAGCAGCCTCACCAGCAGTCTCACCAGCACCACCAGCAGCAGCCTTACCAGGCACATCCTCCTCCAGCAGTGTAAGCAGCAGGGGGGTGGAGGCAGAATGCCTGGTGCTACAGAGGAGGCAACTCAGGGAATCCCAGAGGACAGAAAGGTACATCAGAAGGCTCCAAAGGGATTCCCTGAGGAATTCAGCCAGACTTCAAGCCAGCATTCATGCCCTGGAGGTACAACACATGGTGCTGACTACAGAGCTGCGTCAGTACCATACAGGAATGATGGACATTATGGGGCAGCTGCTGGTAGCGTTTTGAGAGCACAAGCACAGGTCTACAGAGGGTTCCACTGCACCCACCTCTCCCTCAAGTGTTACCCTTGAACCAACACCAAGGGTGCAAAGGGTGACCAGGCAGTCAGCCAGGGCATCCACGTCTGGCACCCAGTCTAAGGTCCCCCACAAAAAGAAAAAATAAGGAGCCCAACTTGTTATTTTCCCCCCAAATAAAACAAGCACTTCTGCATTTTAATCCTGTCTAATATGGTTTTTGCTTACTGATAGATTAGATGGCAAAGATGTCTCCAGTGCATTGCCAAGCAATGTAGTGACCACAACTTATGCCCAGGTTACATGTTTGTAGAATGTTTCAACATGGGTTCTCACACACAATGTTGTCCAAATTCAACTTGCAATCCCCCACTGGAGCCAAATAACATGACAATGTTGTATGGCCATGATGTGGGTTGGATATGAACAACAGATACCTACCCCTTAGCACAACAACTGTTGCAACACTGTGAACATTCATTTGCATCAATTGTTGTGGTTTATAGGGATTAACCAAACCATTATGTGACTTAGCTAAGAACTAACAGGCAGGATAGATAGAACATGCAGCCAAGTAGACTGTGATTCATATTCTGATTGTGAAAATAACTTACTGGATAACCAAATGATCACCCTAAGGTTTCAATGTGTCTGCTACACATTGAAATCCTAGGGTGATCATTGGGTTATCCAGTAAGTTGTGTTAAGGTTTTACTAAGGTTGAAACAGACTTCACCAGGGATATCACACTGCCACTTTGTTTGTTAATGTGGTCCATGTACTGAGAGATGTAACCTAAAGCAATCTTAGGACATTGATTACATTAATCAATGTGGATACTGTGGACATTAGATCACTGGGGAAGTATGTCCCCTGTAACACCTCTTTATCACTCACAACACACATTAGTGAATGACTGCCATCATATCTTTGCATGAATACATCACAAAGTCCACTCATGGTCAAACAACTAGTGGACTCCTGTGATATAGGCCATGCCTTCCTATGTATGAGGGATACTCTAGCCATGGTTATGGTTCCACATTGAGACATTTCTAATCCCACATTTAATTTAACAGACACATTATTGAGTAGTGATGGTTCTCCTTTAATGTGTTTCACACTACATCAAAACATACATGTGTTTGGGAATATTGACTACATGCATTGAACACATGAGCACACAAAAGGTACACAAAAATGTCAGAGGATAGTAAAGAAACACTACTGAACTGCTCATGTGTTGTTCACAAGGTATTGTAACTCTGCAGATGAGCATTCTTACTATTCTGGCTTGAAACCTGGATGTTAGAATATGTGAATGTTCCAGCAGAGGTTGCTGTTAACATCAGTTTATACATTGCATCACCAACACAAGCACTTGAAAGCATCAAGGGGAGAGCTTCATGGAAGTGGAAGTGTTGTCAAGGCTTCACTCCAGTCACATGGAAACTCCTCTGTTCCAGGATGGATCATTCTATGGATGCCTGTGGGACAAGAGGACAGGGTTTAGAATAGCACCCTCAAATTGATCGTCATTGTCAGTACCTTATGTGGCGGCTGCTCGAGCCGACTGCAAGTACTTCTGGTGGCTTCAGCTGCATTGCCCGCCCTTTGGGGCTGCCTCCGGTGAGGCAGGCTCGTGTTGGCGGCTCAGCCGATGGGATGCGGCATGCGGCTCAGCAGCATCTCCTGCTGGCGGCCGTCTAACGGTTTTGTAAGACACTCAGACCAGTAGGTTAGAATAAAACACAGTTTTATTAAAAGACACGAAAGACTGCCTCCTACAGTCAATATAGTATGACAGGAAAATGACAATCATGTGCAGATGCCGCCGCCGTTAGGCCTCTAGTTGGTGCAGCAGGACCTACAGAATGATTGTCCGGTGTCGAGATTGGGGGGACCACCGGATTCTGATTAGGTTTGGCAAGGTGTACCATACGCTCAAGTAATGTCTGCAAGGCCAGTGCCAACTAGTCCAGGCGCTGCTCATGCACATCCATCCTCCAATAGATGTTGTGTGTATTACTATCGCCTTTACTGTCTGAGGTCATGGCCCTTTCGTACTGTAACGGTTTTGTGAGACACTCAGACCAGAATAAAACACAGTTTTATTAAAAGACACGAAAGACTGCCTCCTACGGGCAATATAGTCTGACCGGAAAATGATAATCAAGTGCAGATGCCCTCTGAGGCCCAGTATACAGGGAATTTAATATATACTGTCACAGGACAGGCATAATCAGGCATTACTAGTACAACATGGGTAAAAGTTCATGAAAAGCAATCAGTGTCTGTTGTGGTGTGTTTGACAATGCCCATAACATGGTAAAGGAGCGAGACTGTGGTGAAAGATGTAAGAGCACCAGTCAATAAGGCAGAACTGAGACTACTGCTTGTGCTGAGCAGGGAACGGAGGCCACAATACTCTGGAAGAGCTTGCACACGTTGAGCCGTGAGCACCCGACCGGTGCTGTAAACGGAGACAATGTACACTGCAAGAGCTGATGTGTAGAGAGCCAATAGCACCCAGCTGATGCAGTCACGGAGACAGTGACACTGCAAGAGCTGATGTGTATAGAGCCAATAGCACCAACCGGTGCGGTCACGGAGACACTGATACTGCAAGAACTGAGGTGCTTAGAGCCAATAGCACCCGACTGGTGCTGTAACGGAAAGGCTGTACACTGCAAGAGCTGCTGGAATCGCCCAATAGCACCAGACGGTGCGGTAACGAGATCACTGCGAACAGCAAGGGTTAACGGAAATGCAGTGTTAACGGAGGCCACGATGCTCTGCAAGTGTTAACAGAAGGCTCTGTGTAACGTAGGCTACAATGCTCTGCAAGTGTAAACGGAAGGCTCAGGGTTAACGGAGGCAACATTGCTCTGCAAGTGTTAACAGAAGGCTCAGTATAACGGAGGCAACAGTGCTCTGCCAGTGGTAACGGAAGGCTCAGTGTAACGGAGACAACAGTGCTCTGCAAGTGTTAACGCAGGACCCAGTGTAACGGAGGCAACAGTGCTCTGCAAGAGTTAATGGGAAGGTCCCGTGAATCGGAGGCAACAACTCAGTCTGCCCTATAACAGTACAGCGGAAGTCAGAATGTCGCCCAAGTGACACAGGATCAGGATTACGGCTGGAACACAAGCAGGGTCGTCAGGATAGCTGGGTCAGGTCACGGAGCAGGAACGTCAGCCAGGCCGGGTCAAATCACGGAGCAGGAACGTCAGACTAGCCGGGTCAGATCACGGAGAAGGAACGTCAGCCAGGCCGGGTCGAATCACGGAGCAGGAACCAAAGAGAGTAGTCAGACGGGCCAAATCGGTACACAGGAACGCAGGAACACAGCAACACAGTAACACTGGTACAGAAACACCATAAAAGGGCACCTGACAGGTGCCAGAGGCCCGGAATAAGAAGGCCACGCTGGGCGGGCCAAGCAAAGCTCAGCCAATGGGAGCGCACCACAACAAAGAGTGACAGAGTAGATCACGGGAACCTTGATAGGCCGGCAGCAGTCTTGTCATTCTTGGCGCACGTCCAGAGTAAGGACGTGCACTCCATTTAAAGTGACAGCCACCTCTTGGCTGCTCCTCCTTTTCCTATCCCTCTGCCTATTTGAACTGCCTGGACACAGGGCTTAGTTGCCCTTTCATTTGTGTCCAGTGCATTTCTAGTGTTTGGGCTCAGTGTATGAACCGGCTTGTCTGACTAACTGATCTGGTGCTGACCTGTGGCTCTGTCCGAGTACCCGCTCTGTGTATGACCCCTGGCTTGTTGTACATCCATTCTGGTGCAGACCTGCAGCTCTGGCAGACTGACCGTACCGTGTGTTGTTACCGGCTTTGGCTGACTACCCGTTACGTGTATGACCTCTGGCTTGTCTGACTATCCATTCTGGTGTTGACCTGGGGTTCTGTCCACTGCGTATCCAGCATACCAATGCTTCAGTGGACATCCTTCATGGTGCAAACCTGTGGCTCTGGCTGACGACCCCCTCTGTGCATGACCTCTGGCTTGTCTGACCACCCTATCTAGTGCTGACCATTGGCCTTATCTACTACCTTGCTTGTGGCCTGCAATTCAGTGGATAACCAACCCTTGTCTGGTGCATACTGTAGTGCTCCCCTTGAGTGTGACATTTTCATTAATGAAAGACATTCTGGTTTTTCAGGGGCAGCAGCCATGGCCCAAAAATTTCCCAATGAAAACTTTACCATTTTTCCCCAATGCTTTTTATTGCTGCAAGATTTCACTCCACAATGTTACTGCTGCTGTGAGACTTCAACAGCTGTAAAAGTGAAAACTGTGAGCAGGCAAACACCTACAGCAACATATGCTTTGAATTTTTTTTTTTTAGCAGGCTTTGTCCTTTGACCTCAACACCAACCACTTTGACAAATTTGTTATTCTGCAGGCATCCTTTAGGATTATTTTTGCTCATATTTGTATTCCTTTCTAAGAAGGCAGCAAGGATGGCATAGAAGTACATAGTAGAACTGTGTAACTTTATTTGCTTTAAAGGGATAGTAATGTTTCACAAAAACAGCAGCTCCAATTAATCTTCATAGTATTTGAGCCACGGAGGTGTTATTTCATTACTGTCAGAGTTGTAGTTCAAGAGTAATTGAATGATAACGTTTCCCCTCCTGCCCTTTTACCTAGTATAAGCCATCTCCCCTCAGATGTGGAATCTGGTTTTGAGACCAGACAGCTCACAGCAAGGAACAATTTTCTTACTGTGACAACAATGACAACCCTACCCCCTTGAAAGGTTTTACAGGTTTTTCCCTTATGTTAGTTGAAGATTGTCCTTCTCTGTGATCCACCTGGGCATCACCTTGCTGCTCTGAGCTGAGCAGTGTTACATCAGTAAAAGGGGCTGGAGGGGATACTTTATCATTCAATTACTCTTGAACTACAACTCTGACAGTATTGAAATAACACTCTCCATGGCCCAAATACTATGAAGATTAATTGGAGCTGCTTTTATTGTGAAACATTACTATCCTTTTAACACAATGACTTTGTGCAGTGGAGGTGGTGGTGGTACCAGCAGGCATGGGTATTTTGTGACTCATTTCATCTCCTCCAACAAACCCAGAGTTATACTTTTTATTTGCAGAACAATATCAGGAATCTTGGGTGTTAGTGTAAATTATGGAAATCTTGACACAAATACAAAACTACTATTATGCACCCCAGAATACTGGGAATGTTTAGGACTGCTTTTACTGCTGCTAGTAATGGCACCTCTGCTGTGACATGTTGTTGGTGTGTCTCCCACTCAGACCTATAGTTGTAATTCAGGTAGGATATCAGTGAGATGGTACCTATAAGTGAACCTGCTTTCCCCCTGCTTACATGATTCTTACATAGTCAACAAAGAGCAACTTGTTTAACTTTTGGATCATGAGTGAATTATTAGCATACTTTAGACTTCATAGAGGTTCCTGAAGGGCTACTACTATTTCTTGGGCTAGATGTTGCAGTTGTACTACTAGTTGGTGCTAAAGGTGCTACACTATCAACAGCGGCAGAAGCACTCATCCTAGCTAAAGTTGTCAATAGGGATGGGCACAACTTTTTGCCTCAAAAGCAAAACAGGGAAAAAAAGGCACATCCCATCAAGCGGGAAATTCTTTGCTAAAAGTTCAGATTGTTTGCTTTTCCCCCCTAGCCCATTGCATTGAAATCAATGGTAAAACTAATTTTTTTCCCCACCATGTGGAAAGTTTTCCTTGTTTTCCCACAGGCATAGTATAAAAAGGTGTCAGGTTCACACAGATTGCCATTCTGTTTTTTGTTAGACAGAGAGAAAGCAGAACATTTTTTGATCTAGAGAAGGCAAGTTAGTAAAGTAGAGCTGAAGTTTAGTTTTTGTACGCAGGACATTTGTTCTCTGTATTAGGTGAGTCTGAGGGAGAGGAAGGGGGAAATTGAGTTGACCCAAATGGTTAAAGTTACTTCCTGATCTAGCTGTTATTGCTGTGCTAGGGGGATCTGTGGAAAGAAGCAGTTGGTCAGGGAGTGTGTTATTTTGCTTTTGAGCCATGGATGAGGCAGTGAGAGTATTTTTTAAAGATCAAGGCATCACATAAATCAGTTCTATTGTGAACATCACTTACATTGAACAAATACACACACAGTAGATGAATAATGTAAAGCAAACACACTAGGGGCAGGGAGAGGTAGAAAGGAGTAGTAGCAGTGCAGGGACATGTTAGTAAAGCAGTAGTCCAAAACTGCCTGCCACCATGGCCGAGGCAGCATGTGCAATAAAGGCCATCCCTCTCCTCCTGTCAAAGTTCCACTACAATCAGCACCAGTACTACTGATAAATCATCTAAAAACACTGAAGATGACAGAGTTTTACATTCTATTGTTGATGGAAGAAACCACATTTAAATCCAATTTTATTTTCACATTATCTGTATCTCAAAAGATGTTCAGGATTTTAACAAGGAAAGGCATTGGAAAAAACATTTGCATGCTTAGAATAAGGCATTCCAGAATAACTATTGTTTGCAGGCTTAGTTATAATAGGGAAAGTCTTCAGGATTATATAGAAATGCAAAACTTGTAAAACATTTTGAGCAGGCTTGCATAACATTGAAATCCTTGAAAACAAATTAGGAGCAAGGTTGCATTACACTGAAAACTTTGAAAAAAAAATATAAATGTTTTAACAGGCAATTCAAGCCTTTAACCAAATTGGTGGATGGTAAGACAAGCTGGGCCAGTTAGTATGCCACACATGCCAGCCAGGAACATATGCCATCCATCTCTGACATTATGGTGTTTTCTGCTCATTTAGTCCCTCTTGCTGAGTTGCCTGAGTATCATGTCAATCACATTGGCTTCTTTATCCACCATGCCCACAATGAGGGGTGTTAAGTATGATGGGACCAGTGTGACTGAGATCATTCAATGGTGGTGACATGGGACAGGTTTTGGTGGTAGTCATGATTTTTCATAGGACTAGCCCTAGTGCTGTGGATACAACACAACATTCATTTTCAACATAATCCTTCTCTTTATCCCACTCCCCTAAAATCATGGGCATTGGCAAAAGTTTCCTCAACAAATGCAATTGAAAGGCAAGGTGTCATGATGCTCAAGCAAGACAAGGAGTCAGACGGTATAGTAAAATCACCTTTATTAAAATGAATAGCAAACAACAAGTAGGTAATCACAGGGAGTAGCAGGAAGTAACCCAAGAGGCAGAGACTCTATCAGAAATAGAAGTATACCTCCAGGTCCCCAGACTGCAGCGACTAGGCTGAGGTCAATGGTAGATTCAATGCCAGATAGGAAGAGCATGGACCCAAACAGTCTCCCCAAAGGATGGTAAACGGTGAGAAGACTGACTCATGCCTGCAGTCAGTAAGGAGAAGGCAGTCTCCAGAAAAGGAAGGCAACAAGGAGACACTAACTCACGCCTGCAGTCAGTAAGGTAGAGTCTACTAGAGCCACAGGTCTGCACCAGACAGGGTGTCCACTAGACAGGAAAAACACAGAGGGTAGCTGGACAGAGCACCAGGGCAGCACCAGGTTGGATAGTCAGACAAGCCAGGATCATACAAGGAATGGGTAGTCAGCCAGAGCAACAGGTCTGCACCAGTTTGGATGTCCAATAGGTAGGGAGTGCACAGAGAGTAGTCAGAAAGAGCCACAGGTCAGCACCAGGATGGATGGTCAGACAAGCCAAGGTCATACACAGGATATCAGGAACAAGATACTACTGCACAGAACAACAACGTAAGGGTAACTAGATAGAGATCCAGTTCCCTTAAATACCCAGAACCAGGAAGTCGCTGGGTGGAGCTACCAGCCCTAACTGCATGAAGCTGAGGCCTGCGACATACTTCAGCCTTGTGCCAGGAAATGTCACACTGAGGAGAGATTTGGTCGACCCTGTGTCAGAACTAAAGACAATTCGGACCACCGCGTCATTTCGGCAGAGGACACGGGCATCCGCTAGAGGTGCCAAGCTCGCCTAGACACAATCCTAGACATAACACATGGGATGACACTGAAGCGACATTTCATTCCATCCTAGCCCTGCGTCAACATCGGAAGCGTTACTGGAATTAAGGTAGCTGTGACACAAAGACGGAGACTGTGCACCTGGCATGTCTTCAGCACTCATAAATAATGTCCAAATGAGAACACTCACAACACTTGGCACTTCCCCTAAGAAACCATATGCTCTCAGTCACTGACCAAAGCCCTTGCCGATTATTCAACATACATACGTCAGTCACTTCATGGTGGATCGGTGACTGATTTACTTTATACTTAAAAATTATATATTTGTATTATTTTATATTTTTAAAAAAGTGTATCAGTTTGGGCTACATTTGTACTATTACTTTTTTTGTCTAAAACTCAGTTTGAATGATTTCAACTGATGAGCCACTGACCCAAAACATTTTTGATAACCTGAAGATGTAAATCTATTTGTGCAGTATACAAAGTACTTACACACTCACATAAAAGCTACTGAATAGGAAACGAATCTCAGATCCTTTCTACTGTCTAAAACAAGCTTTTTGCTTGAGGGAGCCTGCTTGCTGCCTCCCCTATGAATGCTTGCTTGAGGGGCTGTGAGACATTTTTATTAAATTAACTACATCCATTACATTGTATTTTGATCAAAAAAGCAACTAGTAAATACATATTAACCCTTTCAGTGTCTAGGAGCTATTCTGTGTCCTGACTAATACCATGCTATGTATTGTCTTAGAGTATGAGCCGTTAGACAGTTCTTTTTCACAAAAATGGTTAACTTTTATGTGTGTAAAACCATTATGCACATATACTGAACTGTAACTTATGAACAGAAATATAATTTTTACACCTTAATGGGAATGAGATCAAACAAATGGCTCATCAGCAGCACTCATAAAGCACATACAAATTATCAACATCAGCCTCAAAATGATGGTGGTTATATTAAATCATCTTCTAAGAAATCATGCACTGTTAGTCACTGATGAGACCCTTGTCTATGTAGTGACTTGATGGTGGTGTGGGGGTGTGACTCACTTACTGTAAACTTAATAAAAATAGTGTACCCTCCCAGTTATCATGTTGGCATATTCATCAGAGTGTGCTGTCTAAATATGCTCCCTTATGTCCTGCATTCCTTTGCTCTCTATAGCATTGCCATGTGTGGTTATAGCAACATACCATGTGTAGTTTGTGAGAACATACTGCCATATCCATTCCTCATATCTGCAGGTGGTAGTGTTAAATTACTTTTAACTCAGAATGCTTCCAATAGCCTGCTGCTGAGGACTGACTGGACTTGCTTTCTGTGGGCAATGGTACCACTTAAATTTCCTGCTGCTTTGGGAGCGAGAACACTTGTATGTTGCAATTGCCTGCTGCCTGGGTGTAGGACAACCAGAAACTGTTTTCTGGACAATGATTGTTGCATCGCTGCTAGTTGGCCCAGATCTTTATCTGTATTTTTTTTCTACATTGAGAGTGGAGGGGGGCAGGTCACAGTCACATCTGCAACATATGACTTCTTTGGCCTGAGTAGTGATTGAGTTGTTTCAGGTCTGCTGTGTACTTCGTAGTGGTTGAATGCATGCTTTATCAGATGTTCTAAGGAGTGACTCCTACTACTTCTTCACAACTTTGTTCACATTGTATGCAAAGCTGAAGCTAAGTACTGAATAGTCGATCCCCCGAAAGAAATATAATCCCATTCCCACAATTATAGGGCAGGTAAAGGTGGACAGTGATTGGATGTCAGCTATCACCATGTGAAGAGCCTTCTAGTGCTGTTGCTGCTGTAATTGGTGGTATTACTGTGCCTGCTGCCATCTTACTAACAATGTTTCTAGTACTTGGAAGTGTAACAGCTTCTTCCACCACTGCCTCGCCATGACACCACCACTAGGTGGAAATCCATCATCACACCACTACTCCCAATAGCAATGCATGCACCCATGGTGTATAGATAGTAAACATCAGCAGCAGCCTAATGATGATGACCATGCTGCTCTGACTGCTGCTGCTGTGACATATGCTCATCACTGGCACTACCTACAGACAGTTCTACCTCAGGAACTAAACTTGCAGCTAACTCCATAATTTCAGAAGTTGTGCAGGTAATGATGCCCAGTCTTTCTTGATCTCTCCTAGATTATTCATTTTTTGCATCCAAAAATACTCTCTTGCTTGCCCCACTATCAATAACACTCTGATTGGTATAATCACCACAATTACTGGACACTCCCACCTCCTTCTGTACTGGTGATAAGACCACTGTCTTGCTACTGAACATAAATGCAGCTGTTCCAGGCTCAAGCAGCTGCACTGTGGTGGTGGCGGCACACACATGCTTAGGTGACACTTCCTAATACAGTGCAGCTGAGGCAACTGTTCTGTGCTCATAATGGTGCAGATTGGGGGAAATCAGAGTGGGACATGGTGGGAGACACAGCGGGAGTGGGACACTGTTGTATACTCAGCGAGAGAAAGAGACACTGTGGGGGCCATGGGGAGGCTGAAAATGGAGGGACAGAGTGGGGGGACTCTGTGGTGGGGATGGGGACTCTTTGCCCAAGCAATTTGCCGCCCACTGTATGTCATTTTTGCACCAGCCAGCTGCCAGGTCTGTGTCCACACGGCACAGGACAAAGAGTTTTGACTCCCTCCTGTGAGCGGCACGCACAGAATTAGAGACAGACCCTGTGACAGGGAGGGAAAGACTGACCCAGTGTGACAGGCATGAGAAAGAGACACCCAGAGTGTCAGGCATGAGAGAAAGAGAGACAGAGAGAGAGAGAGCAACAATAAAAAAAGAGAGAAACACAAAGAATGCCCTTTAATTGCACACCTAGATAGTATCCCTTTAATACAACGTATCAGAAAGTACTCAATGATTAGATGAAGTATTTAGAGAATACTCACTAAATAGAAAGGAGATAAAATTTACTTTTATTTTTATCTCATTAAAATATTCGATTAATGATGCATCAAGCACTAAAATAAAATACTGATATAGGTGCTTCTTCTTAAAAAAAAAACCCATACGAAAGCGTTAATACTGTTTAAGGGCTTTGTTTAGAATTGTTTTGAAATGGCCCTCACCGCCTGAGTGAACATCTGAGTGAACCGCATGCAAATCTGCAGCTGCTGTGCCTGACAGTACGAACGGCATTAGATGTGCCTGCCATCCAATATAATCTTTCTTTCATGTTGTATGCCCATATGCACTGTGAGGTGGACAGTGTGGGCAATGTGGAGGTTGGCAGAGTAGGGAAGAGGACAAGGTATGGAGGAGGACAGGGTGGGCAATGTGGATGGTGGACAGTGTATGGGGAGGTGAACAGTGTGGAAGTGGACAATGTGGAGTTGGACAGTGTGGGCAATGTGGGGGTTAGTGTTGAGCTGGATAATGTGGGCAGTGTGGACTTGGATAATGTGGAGATGGGCAGTGTTTGGAGGAAGACAGGGTGGGCAGTGAGTGGAAGTGGACAATGTGGGCAGTGTGGAGGTGGGCATGGTGGACAGTGTGTGAAGGGTGAACAGGGTAGGAGGGTGTACAGGGTGTGGGCAGTGTGTGGTGAGGTTGGACAGAGGGTGGGCAGTATGTGAACAGGGTGTGAGGGTGTACAGAGTGTGGGCAGTGTGTGTGGACAGCGTGTGGTTGTGGATAGGGTGTGGACAGCGTGTGGAGAAAAAAAATGTCCCCAGATTTAATTTAAAAAATCTGGTCACCTTACTATTTGAGGAACTGCTTATATGATATGTACTCTCCCCAGCCTATCGGTCCACTTTTTCCCAGTGTGGCCGCTACGCTTGGCGCTGAACCTGTTACACCTCTCTCTCTCTTTCGCTATAACCAACATTTATTAATCATATTTATCCCCCCTCCCTTCTCATGAAACATTTCAGTTCTATGTGGTTTTCGGGGCAGGAGAGGGGTTAATATAATTATGGATGTGGCGTGTTTTGGTGGGCGTGGTTTGGGGGGGGCAGCATTTCATCCTTGGACCCAGGCAGCACAATGTCTTGGGCGGCCCTGACTGTAACATATTCCTTGTCACAGGGATGTGTCTATTCCTTTGGCAGAGAAAGGTTAAAAATTTATGGCTGTCTAAAAAAGTGTTATGATTAATTTAAGTCTTTTAGTGTTCTTAGAAAAATACATAGACTTTGTCCTAAAATATCATATCTCAATATAATGGTCAAGATGGTGTCATACATTCTTAACCCTTTCCCTGCCAAAGGGGTATGCAATGTACAGCCCTATGACACTGGAAGGATTAGGAAGCAATGTTAATCCATGTAGAATACTTTACTTTTATATGTTTTCATGTATTTTTATAATTTATAGATTAAACCCTTAAGGACCCTTGAGGGTCCTAGCATGTCATGGGTTGGCAAGCCAAAAGGACCCATCACGTGAAAGGACCATCATGGATTTCACAGATCCCCACATGGCTGCACTCCGTTTGGGGAGTCTAGAACCGGTCCTTAAGGGGTTAAAAATATGTATATAGATATACATATCCTAAGAGTGGTTCTTCCTGCTACAAGTGTATCCATCCTGAAATGGACCCAAGCGGAAATGGAGGAATCTCTTCACATGCCTGTTTAGTCAGCGATTAGAATATTCCTCCACTGACCACCAATACATGTGAGTGCATATTTATTATTCACTTTTATTATACTATTGTGGTGCTCTCCATTTTCCTTTTGTATGAGACAATTCTGTTCATGGTGCTGAAGTCAGAAAGGAACCTTTCTGCTTCCTCAGTAGGCAGGTGGGGAAGCAGAAAGAATGGGCATCCCTTACACATTGCCAGCAGTATGTCAACCCGGCGTGCTAATTAATAAATACCCCCACCTCCCCTTGCATGCTAAATACTTAGTGCATATGTATATGTGTTTCTATAATGCCAAGGCAATATACTCACCAGATACATGACCATAATATTGCCTCTTAATGCATCTCACTCCATTTCCCCTGTAAGTGTTTGATCTGTTTCATTTGTCTGTTTTTTTCTTCAGAGCACACACACACAAACACACACACACATGTTGTAGGCCTGGCACACAAAGGGTTACATATGTTTTAATTTAGTATTTATACATTAGGTACACTGTATATGATTGTATGCATGTAGGTTTAAATACTGGTCAGTTGGGAGGCACTAATTTACTCTCAGCATTTACTTTTAAATATAATCACAGTAGGGTTGCCTACTTTCTATCTGCAGGCTTTGCTTTTTATCCACTTGCATCCTCTGACAAATGCAAGGAAAACAATGTTTTAGCATGGCCAGAAGATTGTAGTTGATAAATATTGTAAATTAGCACCAAGGTCATTGGTTTATTTTATCTCTAAATTCAGTTCATCCTTTATTGATATTGCGAGGATGCTAAACCTTGGAACTCCCACAGCAGAAATATATTTCCCTCTAGGCTTCAGTCAGGAGAGAACAGCAGTCCTTCTGTTTCCCTTTTCTTGGCAGGTTTCCACAATCCCAACAGCTGAATCAATGTTCTTTAAAGCAGCAACATTGATTTGTTCATTTCAGTTTCATTGTTTTACCTGCCTAGTGCACAAGGATGCTTTTCATTCCTCTTTAACATATTGCTCTTAATACATTTTTATTAACCTTTTGAGTGTCAGAGGGGTATGCAACACATTGCAAAGCATGGTGTTGCGTACCCCTCTGGCACTCAAAGTTTTAAACATTGAAATTACTGAATATAGTATTTGCATTCATTTACTTCTATACATTAATAAACATATAAATAGAAGCATGAATGCTAACAGGTTTTTATTCTGAAAGCTAACAGACAGTGAACTTGATTCCATTTGCTGTGAAAAAGCAGCATTAAAAAATAGTAGACACCACCAACAGGTTATTGTCCTTTGCTTTATTCCATTAGACAAAGTTAAGATGAATACACCCTTATCTATAAAAACATAGCTATGGTTATAGCTTGGTATAAAGTGACATATTTTGTTACTTCACATTTAAATACTAATAAGATCTGTCACCTTTTTAGTTTTAATCATGTATTTTAACAAACTTAACAAACTGTGTGCAAGTGTACCTCGAAAAATTGATGTTGTTTTGAAAGCAAAGGGTGATCACACCAAATATTGGTTAGTTTACATTTTTCTTCTGTTCACTCACTATTCATTCACCACCAGATCTGTCACATTCAGTATACCCTTACTTTTATTCTTCATATTTATCTCTTTAAAAATTATGGGTAGCATAGCAGCAGGCTTATAGAAAGAAAAACTAAAAAAACATTTGTGTTGCATGCTTGCTGCAAGTTAAATGTTCAAAATATTTCAACAAGGTTAGCCTTGAAAAAAATTGATCGAGAGCTTCAGACAAGGCCTGAAAAATGTGTCTGCAGGCCTAGGGCTTTCAAAAAACAAGCACTGAAAAAATTATATGCATTACTGGTCTAGTAACAACACTGTTAGATGGTGGTGGCAAACCACCACCAGAAATGTTATATCATGCAGTGGCACCCACCACTAGTGACATTCTGACATTTGCTACTAAGCCCCATATCAAAACATTCAAAGTATGAAAAATGTGTCAGACGTTAGTAAAATTAACCCTCTGAGTGCCAGTGGTGTATAATTACCCCACCGGCATTCATAGGGTTTACCCGACTAAGTAAAAAAAATCACAATACAAGTAACACCATTAATCCCGATGTCCAGCGAAGTCCACAGCTTCCTAGTCCTCTTCTGTCCTTCTTTCTACTCTTCTAAATTCTCTTCACTTCTTTCTTCGTTCTGTAAAAAAATACAAAAAAAAAACAAAAAAAAAACAAGTATAAGACAATAGCATAAATATCAGGCACACTAATACATAGTTTAACCCCTTGAGTGCCAGAGGGGTATGCATGCGTAGTGTGACAGGTTTTCAATATAAATATTCCCCCAATGCATAGTACATTTCTCCTCCTTAATCCAACTAAATCATAGTGCCTTAAGAAAAGATTCCAAAACTATACATAGCTTTTAAAAGTAGAAACACTGCCTCCGCCACTGTGTGTGGCCACTGAGGTAGTGGCGGAGACAGAATTATGCTTCACAGTACCCCTACTACTTATGTGCATGGGCCGATGCCCACTCTGCTCTGAAGGAATTGGAATTGAGGCTGCCCTTATATATGGGCAGTCTTATTTCCAATTCTCTCACAGCCATGGGTTGGGATATGCTTACTCACTTCCCAGCCAATTAGTTTAAAGCACAGCTGCTCAAAGCTGTTTGAATGTTTCCATTTTGTTTTCTATGGCATCAAAAATTCCCTCTTACATCATATTAAAATACAGAAATTCCTACCATGCATGATGGGGTTGTAGATTTGACACAAGTGAAAGAAGGCGCTAGTTAGATAAAAATGCGTGACAAAAATTAAAAAATAAAAGTTCTGTTCTGTTGCTTGTTGGAATGGTAAATGAACAGGAGGAGCTGAAGTAGTACTAATGTTTTAGCTGGTGATATGGATAAATCCAGCAGCACAACATCATTAGTTTAGGAGGTAGCCCACTTACTCCAGCAGTTTTCCGCCCCAGACGCACAACATCTGCCCCAGGAATCCCAGGAATATGGTGAAATAAATTAAAAAGTGTGTTACTGAATAATGTGGGCACAAATGTGACAGTAGGGTTCCCTATGTCACAATTGTCACCTACTAGGGAAAAACAAGAGATTGGTTATGGTGGTGATGAATTGTATAGTGGTATGGCATTGAATGGAATAGATGCTGTAGGGAAAGGGAATTATTACCCCCAGCAGTGACATTACGGCAATTGCTGTCAGTGTAATTCACACTGCTGAGTCATCTGAGACAGAAATGCACTAGTCATAGCAGCAGGGAAATGAGCAGGCTAGGTTATCACTGTCCACATTAGCCATTAGTAGTAGTGATGATACTGAAGAGGTAGTTGTAGATGTGGCTCCACTTTCTACTCCACCTCCGCCACTGCAGGTGCATCTGGGGGTGAAGAAGAACATCCTTCTTCACCTCCCCTGCCCTAACGTCATGGCTGTTTGATTATATTTCACATGTTGCAGCACTGTACAATTTTCAGTAATGAAACTATGCAGGGTGTGCAACAAGGTTGTGAAGAGAGGAAAGGACAGGTCACACCTTGTCACATTTGCCCTAATTAGCATATGAAGTTTAACCACCCTAACATGCATGTAAACATGTGAAGATGTTCCTTAAGAAAACAACTGCTTCTCTCACTGTGCTCCTTGTCCCTCCATAACACAGAAAAAAGCATGGGTAAACATCCCACAGAAAAGCACATTAGCCAAGTGAAACCCCCCCACCAACCCCGAACATAAACAACAACAACTGTGTTTTCATCTTCTTATGCTAGGGTCTGGGAAAATATCTCTGTTATCCTCCCTGGCACCCTTATGGTCCTCCTTCTCCTCGGCACTGCCACTGTTGCCAGAACCCCCACCAGCTAACAGTGAATCTGCAGATGTGATAATCTGGCAGTATGTCTCCGTACATTACTCTTTCTGTGGTGCAGTGACAACACACGGTAATGTGGCGGAGACCAACACAGTTCAGGGAATAATAGAGCATCTGCACACATACCAACCTGCAGAACATGCCGAGCTCATGGCAGGGGCAGTATTATTATTTTTGAGTGTTGTGAATCACGGGGCAGCATCAGTAACCCACCATCCAGTGACATGTATTTAGTAGAATAAACAAAGGCCACAGTGAGTGGCACAGCAGTACCTGATTTCCGTGGAATGGTTTAAGACTGCCAAAATTGTTGCAATGCATTGGATATCTATCTGGCACTCAAAGGGTTAATGGACACTAGAATGCTATGATACTGTTCAAAGCAAATTAACATATCATTCACCAGCTGGTACATGTCTGTGTTGTCATTATTATAAGAATCAGCAGCCATGCTTTTCATTTTTTTTCTGCCTTAGCACAACTAGCCAGCAAGGTGGCCTCCTCAAAATATTTCAGCAGCTCAAAAATTACCAGTCATTGACGAGGTGACAAAGATGCCCTCCCTATTATGTTCATATTCTTATTCTGTAAATAAGGACCTTAATGTTCATCTGGTGATAGGGTGGGTTTTTTTTCGTTTCTTTTTTTGTATAGAATATAATGCATGGTGTGCACTGTAGGAGCAGCTAAAATATGTACAAATTTTGCAGATTATATTTAGTTTGGGTTTTGCATTCTGAGTAGTATTCTCAAGGCAGCTAATATGTTGAAATTTATTAGCCTATCTTCTTTAGCTGAAAAACATGTTGCTTACTCCTCTGACAAATACAGAATGGCATGCTGTGAGAGCCTGACACCTTTGTATATAGCTGTAGAAAAGTTGAGAAAACTTTTGTGTGGTGAAGAAAAATGTTTCTTCCCATTGATTTCAATGTAGTGAACTAGGTGGAAAAAAGCTGGAAATTGTAGTTTTCGCTGGAATTTTTTTGCCAAGAGAAAAGTGCCATTTTTTGCCAATTTTGGTTTGAGGCAAAAGTTTTCGCCCATCCCTAGTGGTAATGGAAGATACAATGGATACATTTAAGAGAAGACTAGATACATTTCTTTTAAGGGAGCATACAGGGTTATACTGTGTAGTCGTATGGAAAACAGAAGTTCAGGTTAAGACTAACCTCTTTGGCAGCAAGAATGCTTATATAAATATAACACGGTGGGAAAAAGTTTAATGTCACTTTTACTAACACCCTCCTCAGGAGGAGAGGGATCTTCTTAATTTTTTGCACAAGCTACAACACTATTGTCTTCAGTTTTTGGAGTACCATTTACTACTACATCCATGCACTCCTCTTACTCCTTTATCATTATCCCTACCTCTAGTATATTTGATAGACACAATGAAAATAGTGTTGGTTTTTACTGTAAACTATTTCTTTATTTAGAAAATGTTTTACCACCAAGAACACATTGTGGTTTCTTTCATTATCAAGTATGTCTTGGAGAGCTTTTACAATAAGACGTTACTGCGTTACATATTTACACAAATAGAGAAACAGTTTATACAGACACACATAAACATTCATTCAAAACAATTATATGAAGTTCCATATTGATTTTATATACAAAGAAGCAGTAAGTTTTAAGGATTTTAGACTGGGAGAAGATTTGATATTTTTCAGGTAGGTTATTCCAGACTTTTGGACCTCTGAAGGAGAAAGCAGATTAACCAGCTTCTTTCTTGCATTGTGGAATACTCAGTGAGTTGCTAGTAGTGGAGTAAAGGTGATAATTAGTATGGAGAGCTGAAGTGAGCATAGTACTCAGGTAGTCTGGTAGTTTTCTAGAGAAGTGGTTGTATACTAAGCAAGAAAGGTGAAGGGCATGTTTAGCTTTGAGGGTTAGCCAAATGGAGGACAAATCAGCATACTGCGCTATAGTGTCAAGTTTACTAAGATAGATTTGTGGCACAGAAGCATATACTACATCCCCACAGTCTATGACTGACATTGAAACCAGGGTTTGTTTTTAAACACACGCAGCCGGCACTTAACCCCTTTTTTTTTTTTTTTTCTTTTTTTACATCCTCTTCCGGCCTCCCCGAATGGCATGCAGCCGCGTAGGGAACCTGGAATTCCATGACAGTCCAGGACCATCATGGGTCCTTAACGGGATTCTACCCATGATGGTCCTGGACCGTCATGGGTCATTAATGAGTTAAGGACCATGTACCTTTTTTTTTCTTGCATCTTGTTCCGGGCTCCCCGTATGGCGTGCAGCCGTGTGGGGAGGCCAGAAATCCATGTTGGTCCTGGCACTTCATGGGTCCTTAATGCAAAACAAACCAAGACGTGCCATGATCATCAAGGGTCATTAAGGGGTTAGGATAATGCTTGGATGTTAATTTAGCAATATGAAGATCAAGAATAAGGGTGGGATTGAACGACATACCTAGATATTTGTAGGAGTCCACCAGAGCCAAGTTATTATGATTAAACTTTGTTACAATGGTTTGATGGGTATTGCAGAATTTAAAGCAGAACTTTCACTACAATAACATAGCTCCTCAAATTATCATTACATCAATGATATGCACACACTTATTTTGATTTTCAAGTATAATTGCTGCTTTAATTAAAAATATAAACTGTCTGCGGTGTCCATCCCCATCAACTTCACTATTGGTGAGTTGAATGCCATATTAAAGATGAGGATTTAGTTACATTATATGGCCATAAAATGCTAAGCTTACCACCAATGCCAAGGTACTTCATTTTGGCAAGTACCTAACCTTAATATGCTTTGTCTTATGAGCTGAATCTCCCCTACTTTAGGCATTTACTAAACTTAATTTACTTTATCTTGAGAGCTGAGTCTTGGTCAGCTTTACTCATTAATGTAGAGATACTCTCTGACAGGCATTATATAGTGTCCTAGAGACAATGAGCATTGCACCTGGGGGAGACAATGTTCATTGTCTCTAGGACACTATATAATGCCTGTCAGAGAGTCTCTCTCCATTAATGAGTAAGCTAACCAAGACTCAGCTCTCAGGATAAAGTAAATTAAGGTTAGTAAATGCATAAAGTAGGGGAGATTCAGCTCATAAGACAAAGCATATTAAAGTTAGGTACTTGCCAAAATGAGGTACCTTGGCATTGGTGGCAAGCTTAGCATTCTATGGCCATATAATGTAACTAAATCCTCATCTTTAATATAGTAGTGATATGCAGACACAATGCCGCAGAGCAAAGGGTTAATGGTGATGAAAATTTGGATGTGCACCAATACTTTGCTTTTAGCTATTTTGGTCAAAATTGGTTGCACTCTGGCAATTTTAAATGTGTTTTTTTGTTTGGGTGTGCTTACCAAAACCTGGACGTGAGTTGAATGCCACTGTGCCGAAAGGCACCAGAAGGGACTGACAGCATAGGAGCAGAAAGCGTCTACTGCAAGATCCCTGCCAGTGCCTGCCTACATAAAAGGTTTTATTCCTGGTTAAAGGAGCAATTATATTTGAAAATAAAAATAAGTGTGTGCATATAGCTAATGTAATAATCATTTGGGACATGTTATTATAGTGAAATTTCTGTTCTAAGTAGTTTGTGCTTTGTTCCAAATACCATTGTGACTGTTTTGTCAGTCTTTAAAGGGATAGTAATACTTAAAATGTAAAAAAAAAATATGTTGTAGGGTTTATCCCCCTGAATAAAACAAGAATACTCCCACTGCTGAAAGGTGTTTCATTCAAAAGTTATTAATTTTCAAAGTTGAATTTTTTAGGCGCAATATCACAGTGGCCTGAAATTGTACAGTGGCGCTGTTGCTACCCAATCCTATGGACAGCTCTAGCCCCAGGACCATAAATCTCCATAGGATCGTGTAGCAACAGCGCCACTGTACAATTTCAGGCCACTGTGATATTGCACCTAAAAAATTCAACTTTGAAAATTAATAACTTTTGAATGAAACACCTTTCAGCAGTGGGAGTACTCTTGTTTTACTCAGGGGGATAAACCCTACAACATATTTTTTTTACATTTTAAGTATTACTATCCCTTTAAGAACAGTTTATTTTTTGCTGTCCATCTTTCGACTTCAGAAAAACCATGCTGTAATAGGGCCTAAAGTTGTGATACGTTTGGACTTTTTGTGTAAATTATGGTGTTATCTGCAGACTTGTGCACAGAAGATGTTTTGCAAACCATAGGCAGATTATAAATAGATAAAATAGGAGAAAGCCAAGAATGGGGCCTTGGGGAACCCCACTTGTTGCCTTGAGTGGAAAGGGAAATATTATCACGAATAGACATATATTACGTTCTGTCTGATAAATAGGATCAGAACCAGTTCAGAGAATGATAACCCAATCCTGAACATTTGAGTTTACATATCAGAATAGTATGGTCTACTGTATCAAAGAACTCTGCAAAATCTTGGAAAATAGCTCCAGTAAGTTCACCATTTTCCTTGGCAATCTGGATATCATTGTATACTTTTAAGAGTGCAGTAATTGTTGAGTGATTTGGAACAACGTCTGATTGAAATCGGGTGAAAAAATTGGACAGCCGGTAATATTTATATAGTTACTTCTGGACAAATTTCTCTAGAACTTTAATGTGGGGAGTAGGGATATTGGTCTGTAATTTGATACTAAATTTTTATCCCCATTTTTGTGGATAGGCACAGCTGTAGCCACTTTCCAGGCTTTGGACATATACCCAGATAACAAGGAGGCATTCATTAATGATGCAATAGGATGGGCAGTGACAGAGGCACTGTGCTTTAATATCATTGCTGGTAGTTGGTCATGTCCAGATTGCGATTTCATTTTTTAGTTGAGGAGGTGGTAATATAGTTTACTATCATTTACTGACATGAAATTTAATTCACTAGTATCAGTGGACCAGGTTGAAGGTGACAAAGAATGTTCCATGCACAATTCTACTTCAAAATTACTTTTGTTTTGTATAATCTGGGAGGGGGCATGGACAACAAAGTAGCTGTTAAAAGCATTAGCAAATGGGGTGCATGATAAGAAGCCAGATCGAGTGCATGCATCATGTTGAGCCCCTGAGACTCTTTGTCTTAATCAGCCTGAATCCTTGTGTTATGCCCCAGTAATGGATATTCTACTGGTGCCGTTCGGCTCTCTGTGCAGAGACCTTTCTGTGGATACCCAATATATTGGAGTTGGAGCGTGATTGGCGGGTCTAGTGCCGGCGTTGTCGACGGGGCCTTGCCTGTCCTCGGACTATGTTTGGATGCTGAGAGTGGCTGGCAGAGGCACTACCCAAACACATCCTGTGGGTGCTGAGATCAACGGGGTGAGACTTATATCTGAAGAACTTGGCACTCGGTTTGAAAGACCAACATCAGATTTGATCATCCCTGCGATTTGGGCATGGAGATGGAGAGGGCGCTCGTACCCCATTTGACCATACCCTGCTCCCGTCAGTGATGACTCTCTTGTCCAACTGAGTACCAGTGGATGTGGCCTGTGCTGACCAGAAAAGGATATTGCACCATCCTTAATAATAATTAATTCTGGATACTTGGAACCAATGCGATGTGGGGGTGAGTGAGGTAGCTGCATACCTGCATGGACATTGGGTGCAGGCGTTGACATGCACCTCGCCTTCAGTGGTTCACTTTCAAAAAGTTGCAAGCAAAAGAGCATGCGACCAAATGAAAAGTTTACTATGTTGCCATGATAAAAATGTCATCATGAGAATATCGCACTGCATGACAGTGTGAGATTCCCATGTCGCGTACTAAACATCGCATACAATTATAGCGTTCCTTGTTGCTGAGAGGGTAAACCGTCGCACATCCGTTGCCTGACGGGGGAGGGGTGTCAGTTTAATCTCAGTACTTTCCAGTCAGTCTCTCTTACCCACTCCAGCAGTGAGGGAGTTAGGAGTGGAGGTTGTGAATATTCGTAGGCTCTCATTCCTGTCAATGACATCAGCTGCATCCCCATGGCAGCTGGAAACTGTAGTAAAATTCCCAGGAAACGTTTGAGTCAGACGGTGCCAAAAAAGAACAGGTTGGACTACAGAGATGGAATAAGGTGTCTGTTGTGAGGATAAGTAACCTGTTATCCGTGTTACTAGAAGGTTATTTCACCAGATGGAAAGAAGTCTAAGGTTCTGAGGTACTGGCTCTTTTCACATGGGATGGGAGATGAGCCTTTCCTTCTTCTCCACAGGCACCAAGGACAATAGAAGTTGTAGTGCAATTGATGTGTGGCAGGGAATACATATGAGAAAAGCCAGTACCTCCTTTTGTGCTTTAGGCTTCTTTCCATCCTTTTAATCCTTAGGTGGCAGACATAGCATTGTGGCAGCTCCTTTAATGTAATGCAAATTTCTTATTACTAACTTGACTACTGGCTCTGTAATTATTGTATGCGACCTTCAATACAAAACATGAGAATCTCGCGCTGTCATACAGTGCAAAATTCTCATATCGCCATTTTTATCATGCCGACATAGTAAATGTTTCATTTGGTTGCAGGTCACACGCTCTTTTGTGTGCAACCTTTTAAAGGGATACCTCCTTCAGTCACCTCAATCTTATAAGCACTATTATCTCGAAACATTTAGACTATCCTGTGAGGTAATATCAACCAAAAGCTCCCAAATAAGCTATATTTTCTGTCTGATTATACATAAATATGTAGAGCCACCCATCCAAACAACCTTCAAAAATAAACATGGCTAGCGTCAGAAATGAAGGGGAAAAAAAAGGAAAATACACACATTATCACATCCCTCTCCCCTCCCCTTAAGAGAGCAGAGAATCAACCAGATCCAGCAGTATATATAAATACATAACTATCTGTCAAAAGTCCTATAGATATTCTATCAAGCCTGGCAAATTCAGAGTAACTAAACTATGTTAAATGAGAAACCACCCTTCTTACTCCCTCTAATGCCTATCCTTTGCAAGATTTGATTGTGGCTAAGTGCAATAAATCTAGCAACACAACTCATAAATAATAAGCACAAACACAAACATTTCAAATAAACATACTTCTGGCATGGTCATCACATTCAATTCTCCCACACAGATAGGAGGAGTCCCAAGTAACAGTCAGCCCTCGAGTAGTTAGAGGCTAATGTCAGTTTAGGATAAACATGGTCAAGATTCTGGGAGATGATGTCTCCTATAAAGAACTATCTCAGAATCATTCAGTGAGTCAAAATAAGGTGATCTTGGAAACAAACAGTATATAAGGTTAGGAAACTGAAGGGACTGCATTGTACGTCAGTATCTTCACCTTTTGCAAAGAATAAAAATAAGTGGGAAAATACACACATTATCACATCAATCTCCTCTCCCTTTGGAGAGAGGAGATGAAACAGCTCTTACAACATGTCTGTCAAAAATTCTATCGAACTTCTATCACACCCAGCAGAATCATAATAAATAAATTGTTGTAGAAGTGCTCTCTTACCCCCTCTATCATCTTTCTGTGGGAGGATCTCTGCCAGGGGCGATAGTGGCTATATGCAGTAATCAAAGCTGCACACCTCATAGATAACAGCATAAAAACAAACATTTAAAATAGAGATACATCTGATATGTTGACCACATTCAGATCACGTTTTCTACCTAGAGAGAGAAGGAGCATCAAGTAAATACCAGGCCTTAGGTTGGAAGAAAGAGAGTTCAGTGCAGGATAAATATCATAACAGTTTTTGCAATAAAAATAAAAACTGCCATACATGGGCTTATGCAATGATCCAGAATAAGGTGATATTGAGAATACACATGTCCCAGTATATAAGACCGAATACAATTGGGGTGGACAAGAAAACTGTAGGGACATCGTCATAATTCAGGTAAACAAATATTTTGTAAAGTTGATACCTTTATAAAGGTATCAACTTTACTAAATTTTTGCCTCCTGTATTTCTACGGCTAACACGGTACCAACTCTCATCTATAATTCAGGCATAATCTATCATCAATATCTCCCTTTTTCGCAGGAAAAAAAAAAGAAAAGAAATCTTTAGTATGCTGAACAGCCATACAAAGCAATCTGTCCAATGTCCATTTATATCACGGTCTCCCTTTCAGGCCTAAGCAATCCTGTGCTCTAGTACAACATACAATATCCCAGAACGCTGGAGCACAACCAGGAGCGAAAGTACTTCTCCAACCCTCATGAGGCCAGGTACAGGAACAGTGTAATGATACTTCCCCAACCCTTCACTAGACAGGTGTGAAGATAGTACACAGACAATACCCCAGAACGCTGGAGCACCTACAAGGAGCGAAAGTCCCCAGAATGCTGGGGATAACCAGGCAACAAAACAGGCCCTAGAACGCTAGGGCTAGCCGGTACCTAATGGTGAACGTCCTTGGTCCCACGTTTCCATCGATTTCATGGGAGAATTACCAGTGTCTAGAGGGTATTCCTTTATACTCATGATAGTAGACAGGTTTTCTAAAATGGCTCATTTCGTGCCTCTCCGTGGCCTTCCCTCTGCTAAAGAATTGGCAGTGGTATTTGCTAAAGAGGTATTTCGGTTGCATGGAGTACCCAGAGTGCTGGTGTCCGACCGGGGGAGCCAGTTCGTGTCCAGGTTTTGGAGGGCATTTTGTGAACAGATGGGCATACAGCTATCCTTTTCCTCCTCCTACCATCCCCAGACCAATGGGGCCGCTGAGCATGCCAATCAAGGCTTGGAACAGTTCTTGCGCTGTTTCATTACTGACCATCATGACAATTGGGCCGACCTGTTGCCTTGGGCAGAGTTCGCCAGGAATTGTGCAGTTAATTCTTCTGTAGGGAGCTCTCCATTTCTGATCAGTTATGGGTTCCAGCCCTGTTTGTTCCCGGATTCCTTTCAGGCACAACAAATTCCAGCTCTGGATGAGCATATCGAGCAACTCCGCTCCACATGGGCACAGGTGCAGAGGGCACTGGGTCAGTTATTCCAATGTCATCAGCGTCATGCTAATCGCAGGAGATTGCCAGCGGTCTCCTTTCAGGTTGGGGATAGAGTGTGGCTGTCCTCCAGGAACCTTAAGCTTCAAGTTCTATCTAATAAGTTGGCCCCCCCGATTCATTGGGCCTTACAGAATCATTCGCAAAATCAATCCAGTATCATATGCATTGGACATCCCTGCGTCCATGCGTATTCATAATGTCTTTCATGTATCCCTTCTCAAGCCTCTTGTATGCAACCGCTATAAAACTAACCCTGTGGTGCCAGGGCCTATTGAAGTGGAAGGTCAGGAGCAGTACGAAGTTCAGAGTATCATTGATTCCCACAGGCTTAGAGGAAAGGTGCAGTATTTGGTGCATTGGAAGGGCTATGGTCCTGAAGAATGATCCTGGGTGGATAGTAAGGACCTTCATGCGCCCAAATTACTGAGAATTTTTAGTTCTAAGTACCCTCAGAAACCTAGATCCTCCTCTGGGAGAGGGGGTCTTTGAGAGGGGGTACTATCACGGTGCCCGTGATTGTTCTCCTTTTGTGCTCTTCATTGGCTGGCTACTTTCAGCCCGCCCTGCATTGCCTATTTAAACCTAGCCTGGGCACCCTTTGGTTGCCCTTTCGTGTTGTCTCTATGCTGCTTGAGTCTACTGATCGTTCCTGAGCATCCCTAGGCCTCTGCTGTGTTCCTGCTCCAGTATTCGTCCTGTTCCAGTGTTACCTGTCTAGTAGTTCCTGCTTCCGTCTGATCTGGTTGGTGTCACCGCCTCCTGATTCTGGTTGATCGTCTGTATGCTGGTTCCTGCTTCCTCCTGCTGGTTCCTGTTCAGTTCGCCTACAGTTGTCTGACGTTCCTGAGTCACCTTGGCGACATTTCTATCTTGCCGGTTATTCAGTACGCGGGTACTGGTCTGCTTTACAGCCGCCCAGCTGTTTCCTACATCATTCAGCGTTCCACGTACTGGGTACTGGTTCGCTCCACAAGCCACCTGGCTGTATTGCAGGATTGTTAAGCATTCCACGTACTGAGTATTGGTTCGCTCCACAAGCCACCCGGCTGTACTGCAGGATCGTTAAGCGTTCCACGTACTGGGTAGTGGTTCGCTCCATAAGCCACCCGGCTATACTCCACAAGCCTCACGGCTGTATTGCAGGATCGTTAAGTGTTCCACGTACTGGGTACTGGTTTGCTCCATAAGCCACCTGGCTATATTCCACAAGCCTCACGGCTGTATTGCAGAATCGTTAAGCGTTCCACGTACTGGGTACTGGTTCGCTTCACAAGCCACACGGCTGTATATCAGTATTGTTTAGCGTTCCACGTACTGGGTACTGGTTTGCTCCTCTAGCCACTCGGCAGTATATCAGTATTGTTTAGCGTTCCACGTACTGGGTACTGGTTCGCTCCATAAGCCACCCAGCTATATTGCTGATCGTTTAGCGTTCCACGTACTGGGTACTGGTTCGCCCCACAAGCCACCCGACTGTATTGCAGGATTCTTAGCGTTCCATGTACAGGGTACTGGTTCGCTCCTCTAGTTACTCGGCAGTATAGCAGTATCGCTTAGCGTTCCACGTACAGGGTACTGGTTCGCTCCACAAGCCACACGGCTGTTTGCAGGATCATTTTGCATTCCACGTACAGGGTACTGGTTCGCTCCACTACTCCTGGGTGCTCCTTCCTATTGATGGTGTTACAAGTGTGAGGGCACTGGTTCGTTCCACTTCCATCCACTGTGTCTATTACTGGTGTTTACTATCTTCCAGTACGCTGGTCCGGGTATTGCCTGTTAGTGCTGGCTGGCCACTTATGCTGATTTAGCCTCTTTATCATCCCTGTGACTGTTGTTACCACCTTCCAGTCACTGAGGCTAGTGGTTGCCATTTTCTCCTTGCCAGGCTGCCTTACCTGGTATTGGCAAGGCCGGTAGAGCCGGTAATCGTCTCCTGTCAATTGGCTGTCTTGCCTGGTATATTGGTAAGGCCGGTAGAACCTATCCTGTTCCCTTGGGTTGCCTTACCCAGTATTGGCAAGGCCAGTAGAGCCTGTATTTTAATCCTGTCTATTGGCTGCCTTGCCAGGTATATTGACAAAACCGGTAGAGCCTCTTCTCATGAGTTCCTATTTCCTGGCTGCCTTGCCCGGTATATTGGCAAGGCCGGTAGAGCCTATATTACTATTGAACTTATTGCTTTCCTGTCTAATAAAGAAATATGTGTGTACGTGTATGATACCCTACGGGGTTTCCTTTAAACTTTTCAATAAAGTTGTGTTTTTACCTAACTCTGCATCTGACAGTCTTAACAAACCGTGACAGATACACCACGAAAGGGCCAGGGTGTATAGTGAGGTTGAGGTCTTTAAGGCTTAGCATGTGGGAGGAGATACCAGTGGCCTATAAGAATAGCGATATGTACAGAGTGACAACCAAGAGGAGAACAAGGTCGCTTGTACCACAGGCCACCACTGGAGGCAATCACAGGCACCGTGAGACCCAGTCTCAGAGCTGACTGCTCTGCCTTCATAGCAGCATGTGTTACATGTGCACGTAGCAAGACTTCCTATGGAATTACTCCAACCAGTCCCTAATGGTGAGCGTCCTTGGTCACACCTATCCATAGACTTCATGGTCAAATTACCTGCAACTAAGGGCCACGTAGTCATACTTATGATTGTCGATGGCTCACTTTGTGCTGCTGAAAGGGCTTCCCTCTTCCAATGAGTTGGCCGTGATATTCACCAGAGAGGTGTTTAGGCTCCATGGGGTACCCAAGGTACTGGTCTTGGATCGAGGGAGCCAGTTTATTTCCCACTTCTGGAGAGCTTTCTGTGGGCAAATGGGAATACAATTATAATTCTCCCCCGCCTACCACCCCCAATCAAATGGTGCTGCTGAGAAAGCCAATCAAGGCTTGGAACAGTTTCTACGCTGTTTCATTTCATCAAGACAACTGGGCAGATTTGTTACCGTGGGCGGAGTTTGCCAGGAATTGTGCCATAAGCTCTTCATCTCAGAACTCTCCATTCATGATCGATTACGGGTTCCATCCAGCGCTTCTACCTGAGTCTTTCGAAGCACAAGATATTCCAGCTTTGGAGGAGCAGCTCTGCTCCACTTGGGTACAAGTTCAAAGATCCCTACAGAGGTCCACTCAGCATTACAAGAAGCATGCAGACCGTTGGCACCGGCCGACTCCGGTGTTTCAAGTGAGGGAGAGGGTGTGGCTATCCTCTCGCAATCTCGATCTCCGGGTACCTTGTAGGAAACTGGCTCCCCGTTTCATAGGTCCTTACTGGGTCCTTCGTAGGATTAACCCTGTCTCTTACGCTGTAGAACTCCCTGCGGGTATGCGCATCCATTATGTATTTCATGTCTGCCTGCTCAAACCCTTGACTTATAATTGCTAAACTACTGTACCGGTCCTGCCGGGTCCTGTTCAAGTCGAGGGTCATGAGGAGTACGAGGTACAGTCCATCTTGGACTCCCGCAGAGTCAGAGGCCGTCTTCAGTATTTTGTGCATTGGAAGGGGTACGGTCCCAAAGGGCACTTCTGGGTGCCCAGTGGTAATGTTCACACTCCTGCGTTGCTCCGCAGGTTCTATGCTCGCTTTCCACTTAAGCCTTGTCCTCTTCTGCAAGGAGGAGATTGTTAAAGGGTGGTACTATCACGGTCTCCCTTTGAGTCCTAAGCGATCCAGTGCCCTTAGCTCTGTATGGCCGCCGTCCAGCATGACCTCCGGCCACTTCCTCATTGCTAAAGTCATGTTACAGCCTGTAACGGTTTTCAGTACACTCAGAGGCAGGCAGTTTGGTAAAACACAGTTTTATTGAAACCAGACAGAATAAAGTAACCCTTGGGGGTCCAGCAATAGGTAGCACTTAATACTGACACAGGACAGGTTACAAAATAACATTAACCCACACGGGTCCAGTACATATATCAGAGAGCAAATACATACACTGACACAGGTCAGGTGACAGTTCGTGTGAATCAGTGAGACAATGATGTAAAGGTGCTATTAGGCCGGAGGCTGGTAGGCCCTAATAGCGAGGCCCAAGAAGCACTCTCTACTGGAGAGTGACACAACAGTGACTATGCCCCCAAAGGGTGAGCGAGGTCCTGTAGGAATCACGGACTACTGGACAGTACAGTATCAATGTAACCAGAGGAACAGTGGAACGCCAAACGGAATCAGCATGGACTGCGACCCAAAGATAATGGCACCAGACAACAAGGGTTAACGGATGCTTCGGCTCGATGGCAACTGCCAGGTGGTAGAGACGACTGATGCTCCCAGGAGACCAACCTCAGTAGGGGATCAGTAACAAGCCAAGCGTAAGGTGTGCCAACGAGAACAGCTCCTACCCAGGTGTGCACCGGACAGCAAGGGTTAATAAATGCTCAGGCTTGATGGCAACTGCTAGGTGGTGGAAAACTAACTGAGGCGCCCAGGAGACCAACCTCAGTGGTAGTGCAGTAACAAGCCAAGTGTTTAGAGAGCAATCGAGATCAGCTTCAACCCTGAGGTATGGAGATACAAGGCACAGGAGCGTAAATGGGTCGCAGTAGCTGAATGGCCTGGAGTAGCAATCGAGGCAACCAACTGGGTCAGCACGCTCTAGACAGAGCACTGGGAAGTACTCTCTACTGGAATACCGGGTGTGGTAGTGAACCGGGCCAGAGATACACAGAGCAGGTACAGAGCCAATCCAAGTCGATGGATAGAACAGGAACGTCAGCCAGGCCAGGTCGGTACACGGAGCAGGAATGTCAGCCAAACCAAGTTGGTACACGGAGCAGGAACGTCAGCCAGACCGGGTCGGTACATGATGAGGGAACAGAATCAGAGAGAGTAGTCAGGCAGTCCGGGTTCACACAATAACGACAGCAAGCACTAAGCAACGGGAACACCACAAAAGGACCCTGCAAAAGTGACAGGGCTCAGTACTTAAAGGCTACCACTGGGTGGAGCAATATCACGCTAGCAAATAAGAAGGCAACAGGAACAAAGCTGTCAAAATGTCGCCAGCAATACACGGGCACCTTGATACAGGCACTGGCACGGATGCCTGTTTATGGGCCTAATCTGTTGGGCCTAACTGGGTCCCTCCTCCTTCTGTTGCTTTACAAACCACATTGAGGCTAGGACTTGTTGACCTTCAGTGGTGTATCTGTGTGTTTCTTCAGTGTGTCTCTCGTTTGACCCTTTCTTGTCTGCCGTGTTTTCTCCTGATCAATCCTGTGGCTTTGTCTGACTTCCCGATCTGTGTATGACCCTGGCTTGTCTGACTACCCACTCTGTTTTGACCTTGGCTGTGGCTGACTACCCGATTTGGCTCTTGACTGTGGCTTGTCTGACTTACACTCTATGCTGTCCTTCACTCCAGTCTGACTGTCACCTGTCTGGGTTAGCTGTGGGTGTGCTCCATGTGTGTAGTGCAACTGCTACCTCCGTGGTAGAGTTGCTGGTTGCCTCTCGCTCAGTTGCCTCCATCTTGTGCCACTGTATCCGTTACCTCCTGGGCCTGTTGCATAACCCTCCACTCTGTAGCCTACGTACAGTACTGCCTTCACATACTTAACGGTGTTGCGGCTGGCTACGTTCCACATTCTTGTCTTTGCCCTTTGCCTACCTAGTAGACCGGTTCCGTGACTCTTTTGGAGTACTAGTTACTCTGTCTCCCTCCTCCTACCACTCCGTGGTAGAGTCATTACTTTGAGAAATCTGTCTGCTTGTCTTGTGTCTGGGAGTTTAGCTGTGGCTCCAGTTATCAGGTTTCCTGGAGTTCCAGGTTTCCATTTGCTAGGTATAGAACCAAGCCTGGTTCTGCTCCCATCTATCTCTATAGGTTACGGAGAACTGGTTACAGTTCAGTGTCAGTCCTTGGGTAGTGGACTCGGCACTGTCCTCACGCCTGTTCCTACTAAGGTTGGGGAAGTGCTTACTCTTGCTTATCTTAATAAACTGGGTAAACTTCACTGTACCTGTGTCGTGTGTATTATTTACTCTGGCGTCTGTGACAATTTCCCTGGGTGGCCCAGTACTGTCTTTAGAGTGGGGAGTAGTACTGTAGAGGTGTAGGTATACTTACGTTAATTCCAACTGGCCCTCCAATTCAGGTAGTTTGGATTTTTTGTGTTTGGGGTTTGTATTAATTTAAAGTGTTTTGTCTTCTTTATTTACTCGGTCGACAAATTCATGTCAGATTTTTTGTTTTTTCTGATTTTCTGGTGAGGTGTCCTCTGGAGTGGTGATCCCCAAAGAGCTACAAAAGGATGGAATAACTTCTGAGATCCTCAGTACTACCGTTTTTTTTGTGTGTGTTTAACTGTAATACTAAAGGGCCTCATTTAAATTGCAATTTACACAGATAGTCCATCACTAGTTTCAAAGCTCTATCTTGGAAAAATTAGAGGGTGACTTCAGAAAATCTTATAGATTCGACTCTCTGCTCATCCTCAAGACCCTTTCATCATATTGATATCTTAAGAAACAGTGTATGGTTGTTCTGGGAGCATCTCCTGTTGAGCCTTTAGGCTGTAACACTACATGCACCCTCTCTAATTGCATTGAGGGTTCAGCAGGAATTCCTAAGACTTATGTAATAATTCAGCCTTTGTATCCTAGGCTTTATGCATTAAATTGTCTTTGATTATTTCCCTAGCTCTCTCCTCGTATTACCGTTTTTTTGTAGTTATTTATTCTGTGCACCTCCAGAACGAGGATTGCAGCGATAGTGTTTAATTCATTTTTTATTTTTGTCATAAGAGTTTCAGCGTATCTGGATAGGCGCCATTACATATACTTATTGTTTATATATATATATATATATATATATATATATATATATATATATATATATATACACACACACACACAGTGGATGATGAAAGAGGCGAGTACTGTATCAGGAATAGCAGTCTCCTAATATCTCCACCACACTGTCTGAGACAAGGCCTCAGCCTACTGGAGTCTCGAGGTACGGTAACGCCCAGATCTAGCACTGACTCAACCTGCAGTCAGTCTAGGAGCAGAGTCTATATCGTATGCAACATGGAAGTCTGCTAGAGTCCCAGGTCAGTGCTAGGAAGGATGTCTGAGGAACGGAACCAACACACGGAGTGAACAGACAGGGCCTTCTAGTAAGTACCAGATAGGATAGTCAGAAGAGCCAAGGTCATACACGGACCGGTAAGTCAGCCAGAGCCACAGGTTTGCACCAGATAGGATATCCACTGAAGCAATGGTATGCTGGATGCACAGTGGACTGAGACCCAGGTCAACACCAGAGTGGGTAGTCAGACAAGCCTAGGTAATACATGGAGCGGGTAGTCAGTCAGAGCCACAGGTTTGCACCAGATAGGATATCCACTGAAGCAATGGTATGCTGGATACGCAGTGGACAGAGCCCCAGGTCAACATCAGAGTGGGTAGTTGGACACGCCTAGGTCATACACAGAGCGGGTAGTCAGCCAGAGCCACAGGTTTGCACCAGAAAGGACATCTGAACCAAATTGGTGTGCACAAGGAGAATAGTCAGACAGAGCCACAGGTCAGCATCAGAATGGATGGACAGACAAGCTGGATCATACACAGGAATCAGGAATACAAGATAATGAACTGTTCAGAGCAACAATGTAAGGGTAACTGAGTCAGGAATCAGTCTTCCCTTTAAACCCCTCCTCAGGAAGTAGGTAGGAGGAGCAACTCAGAGGGAGGAAGTAGGTAGGAGGAGACTACAGGCCTCAAACACATAAAACAGAGGCCTGCAGCATGCTGAAGCCTCGCGCCTGCAGATGACGCATCTAAGATTGATGCGCCCAACCGCTCGTGGAAATTATGCTGGAGCGTCATTGTAAGCATCGCCAGAAGCGGTGGTGCTTCAAGGTACTGTGACATTAATATACCCAGAATAGGAGAAATTGTAAGCCAATACTTTCCCCATTGTTGCAGCAGCACAATGACTTTTTTAATTTATTGTTTTATATAAATAAGAGATACAATAACAAAAATAAAAACACTGATCTGATTTTATTTTCTCCTTTTAACGTGCTACCATACGTATCTCATTTTTTCCTAGGAGATACTACCCCTTTAAGAAGTTATTTAAAAGAAAATGTTAGTTTAATTGAAATGTGTACTTTGTTTCAAGTATTTGCAAAATAGAAACACAAAAGAACCATAGCATCTTCTGCCTATTTTGGAAAAATGTCAGTCATCAAACAAAACAGACAAAATTAATTTACCAAGAATGCAGTTATTTTTTCATAAGTTATCTTAGTTTATGCTTCACAGTACACAACTGAAAAATGTTAAATATATTACTACACAGAGCACCCAGCAGTGATTCAGACATTACATTTTGGTGATGGCATGTATTATATTATCAGAGTGGCTGCAGGAAGTAACATATCATCAAAATTAGTCATAGACATTCACAGTACCCAAAAACATCCTTGGAAACTTCATTAGTAGTATCACGCTGAAATTACATTTGGAAAGTCCCTGAGAGGCCAGTAAGTCCACTAACATCTCTGATGCTGGCTAAAAGATAAGAAGCAGACCAGCAGAGCAGAACTAGATGCAGAAACAAAAAACAGGAACAGTCAGAGAGCTTGGAAGCAGAGGATGAAAAGTACAACTCACTTGCAGAGGAATTCTGGATGATGGTTGGCAGGAAAAATGAATTCTCAGTGCTGCTGCTGCTGCTGCTGCTGAAAACTGCTTGGGAGAGAAGCTAGGGTGAAAAGCTAGGGAGCAGTGACAACTGCAAGAAGCACACACACAAGTGCATAAAGGTTAGGAGCTCACAAACAATCAAGGTTACAGAATCCAAATGAGCAAACAGAATCCGGTCTGGAATGACGCAGAGGTCATGACAGGCGGAAAACATGTGTGATCAAAATTCAAAGCCAAGGTCATACACAGGAAACAGGAATCTCAGCACTGGAAATATTGTCAGTAAGACACTATACATGTGTCTGTAAGGCAGCTTTATATAAGCCTCTAAGCGTGTCCTGGAAATGGACTGGAAGATAGACAATAGCAGAGCTGGAGTGAAGAGAGTGCTTCCTCAGCTTGCAACAGAATCAGAAATATCTGAGTTTCAATCTCTCAAAAACTCTGGTTCTCTCTTGAGAATAAGAATAATCTTGACCTACTTTGCATCTCTCCGACTGGGTACTGTCAGGAACTAACACATACTTGTAGGTAGTTCACTCTCAGGAACAGGAGCCCAGTGGCAGGGAGGCACACACCTGTGCAGAATCACACTAATGAGAGGCCTGAAAGTGGGAGTATGCACAGGGACAGATACAGACAATGCAGTACAGGGATCAGCAGACAGTGGCATAGTCACAGGCAGGTCTGGATTATGGCAGGAAGCAATGGTTCTTAAGTGAAGAGGCAAACAGAGATCAGGGGCTGCCAGCAAAAGAGTGAAGCAGCAATCAAACAAAATCAATAGACAGGAAACCAACAGAGACCATACAGGAAGCAATGCTGAGTTTCTGGACAAGCCAAACAACAAAGACTAGTTTAAATAGTTCCCCCACGAGGTACAGCTGAAGGTCATTAACCAATAGGAGCTTTGAGGCAGACCCAGAATCAGGACAGTTAGGCAGAACAAAAAGATAACAGCTACAGAACATAATCTTCACAAGAGACCCTCTAGTTGCAGTAAAGATGGTTGCAGGACCCATAATCTGAAGGTTGCCAATTTAAGCCCAAGAGAGGTGAGTCCAGGTTATGCTAAAACTACACTAGACATGTCCCAAAAGGGCGACTATGTCTAGCAGTCTGCCGTTTAGACAAGCAATCCTGACAGGTACTCACAATATAAGATGGTTTGTCAGACACTTATGTGAATTGCAGACATAACCAACTTGGGTGGGATTTTCTAACTCTCTTCTACTAGGGATCTATTGTCTGTTACTGGTCAGTTGTTGAGCTTCTTTAAAGACTTCACCTCTTCATCCATATGAGTGAACTGTAATGGATACTCGAAATAACAATAGCAAGGAAACAGGTACAAGACGCAATCCAGAATGAAAAGCACACATCTTTTGTTGATGTGCTTTTTTCCTGGATTGATTGTTGCACCTGTCTCTTTGTTATTTCAAGTCCTCTATCTGGCTGTTCTCAACTGCAAACAGGAGAGAGTATGTTAGCTTGTATTTATACAAAGAAATAGATTTTTCAAAATCATTCTATTCATTATTCAAGATCATTATGAATTAAATCAAGGGGAGTATATCCTACATTATCTGTACCCTTGCAATACAGAATTCATGTCTTTTCTCTACCCTTTTGTTCATATAGAAATTTAACTAAGCCCAATCCCTATTAATTAGGCATCCGAGTTTTGATCACCTCGCAATTGTTTTCCCTAGTGAAACCCTAGTTACATTAATTTCTTTTTTTCATTAACAGGGCTGGTTGATCTATTCAGTCACTAGAGCCAGTTCTTTGCTGCTTTGTAGCAAATAATTAGTGCAGTATTGTAGAATAGCAGCATGTACTGGTTTTGAGTGGATTTGAGATATATTCCTCATTAACCTCATCCCGACAGAGTATGTACATGTACGTCCAGGAAGTCATTCAGTAGAATGAAAAAAAAAAGTTTGGCGGGCGTTAAGTGCTGGTCGCATGCGCGCGTAGCCAGTCATTAAGGGGTTAAATAAGTGTTCATATTTATTTCAATGATTATTAAATGTTCATAGAGTATACCAATCACCACCTTCTTCTTTCTTCATTCCTTTCTCTCTGAAACTTAAACCTTGTTGTGGTACCACCTTGCGGTAATAAATATTGTGACAGTCTCTTCAGAGGTTATCCTATTATTCCCTTGAGTAATCAATGATAATTTAAGTTAGTGCAGTTTCCTACTCTTTAAGAGTTACTGCACAGAGAATGCAAGGGGCATTGATTTTGACAAGAGTGGCCGGGGGAAAATGCCCCCTGACCACTCCTGTCAAAATTAATACCGAGACATCCCAGGGGTCAGTGATTTTGACAGCAGGCACAATACACATAATTCACTTTTCTATCTCACATACTTTCTTTCCCATTTCTTCTGTTTGTAACACCCTCCTTTTAGCCACTTTTTATGTCCTTCAGAATATTTCTTCTCTGTGTATGGCATTTGTGAGCTAAAAGAGATTGCACCCTGGGCGCGAGGAAATAGTCCCAGTGAGCTTTTTGCATACCCTTGCAAGCTCATGTGCCGAATTGAGCATCTCTGACTTTTTCTCTGTCTGTGTAATGCACTGGTGACTTTGCACCCTGGGTAGAATACTATTCCTATAGAGCTCACTAAATTATATGTCTCAATCCTAGTTGAACATCTCTAACTAGTACTTTTGAGGTACAAAAACAGTGTAACTTGGTGGGCGAACATCACAGTTGAGAAGGAAGTAAGAGGGGACAGGTGACTGTGTATGTGTGTGTGTAACATGAATCAGAAAGGAGACTTCACAACTCTCCTTCCTCTCAACATCCTTGCCCACATCAATACCTTTCTTTTCTTGCTTGTGTGTGTGTGTGTGTGTGTGTGTGTGCACATCTGTGTGTTTGTGTGTGTGTAGCATCCAATGCCAAAAGTTAATTAAATTGAAATATTGAATTACTAATCTAAATCTAATATAACAATTGCTTTATTAACTAATCATGTTGTATAGCAAGGTAAATGCATTTATTTGCTTTTAATTTATTGCATTATCAATGTTCATACTATTTATGGTACAAAATTCAGGTCCATGCTTTTACAGTAAATAAAACTGTACAAAATTATTTTAAAGCTGTAGGGAATGCATAAATAAAATAAACCCATGCTGTTTTTGTGTATAGCATCTTGGTATTTTTTGCTTATTGCTGCAGATGCTGATACTTAAAAACTCAGTGGGAATGGAAACCTGCAGAGTTTCATATAGGCAGAAGCTTCTCTAAATGATCCTACGAGCTTCAAAGTAATTTATATATGTGGAAAAACTAAGCAGAGCTAGAACAGTCACTAATGCATCGCTCCATTAAAACATGAGAAAGTCACTGGAAATAGGATACTGCTTTCTTTTAAAAAAGTGCCATATTAACCTTATATTGTACAAGAAGTGGTATAGCCAGCTAACACTGATGCTCATATACTAATTAGAAGTGGATAAACTCTGGAACAAACTAACATATAACGTGAGGAACAGATACAAATTCCCAACATTTCTTCATTTAAATCAACTGGTATTGTTATGTGTTCCATATGATGCAGTTTGTTTACTCCAGAATTGTTCTACTTTTCTCTAATACATTGGCCTCACTATTTTTTAGAGAGAGAGAAAATTAATACAACTATTAATTTGGGTTTACAGCAGGGAGATCTCTTTGACTGGTAACTAAAGTAATAGACCAAGGGGGAGCAGTAGATATAGCTTATCTAGATTTCAGTAAAGCATTTGACACTGTCCCTCTTAGAAGACTCAATAAATTGCAGTGTTTGGGTCTGGATGTAAAAATAGTGAAATGGATAAGGCAATGGCTGAGTGACAGGAGACAGAGGGTGGTAGTCAATGGAGAATATTCAGACGAAAAGAGTGTTATTAGTGGAGTACCTCAGGCATCTGTACTGGGACCCATTCTTTTTAATATTTTTATTAGTGATATTGCAAAAGGTCTTCAAGGAAAGGTATGCCTTTTTGCAGATGATACCAAGATCTGCAATAGGGTAGACGTTCCAGGGGGAATAAGCCAAATGACAAATGATTTAGGTAAATTAGAAGAATGGACAAGAGTGTGGCAGATGCAGTTTAATGTTGATAAATGTAAAATAATATACCTGGAACATAAAAATTCAAAGGAAAAATATACTATTAAGGGTACTGTGCTGTCAGAGACAACAGAGGAAAGGGATTTGGGAATAATTATTTCTAATGACTTAAAGGTAGGTAGGCAATGTAATACAGCAGTGGAAATGCAAGCAGGGTATTGGGTTGTATAGCTAGGGGCATTAGTAGCAGAAAAAGGGAAGTGGCCATGCCATTCTACAGATCTCTATTTAGACCTCACTTAGAGTATTGTGTACAGTACTGGAGACCCCATCTCCAGAAGGATATAGATACTCTAGAGAAAATTCAAAGAAGGGCTACTAAAATGGTGACTGGTTTACAGGAAAATAAATATCAGGATAGATTAAAGGATCTGAACATGTACAGATTGGAGGAGAGAAGAGAGAGAGGGGATATGATTGAAACATTCAAATACATGAAGGGATTCAACAAAGTGCAGGATGGAAGTATATTTCAAAGGAGTAAAAATGTTAGGACAAGAGGCCATAGTCTAAAACTAGAGGGACACAAGTTTAGATGTAATTTAAGAAAGTTTTACTTTACTGAGAGAGTAGTAGATAAGTGGAATAGCCTACCAGCAGAAGTGGCAGAAGTTAATACATTGACAGAATTTAAGCATGCATTGGATAGGCATAAGGCTGTGCTTAACGTAAGAAAAGACCAAGGACCAAAAAAGGTTTGAGGTTTTTACTGTAGGAAAATGGGCAGACTAGATGGGCTGAATGATTCTTATCTGCCGTCAAATTCTATGTTTCTATGTTTCTATTAAGCTTTTTTTCAGGACATGATAAAATGTATTACATTTGTGAATAAAAACATTAATTTTACCGTTCAACATTCAATGACATGCCAGGAACATCACAGATTTTGGTCCTTTAATGACCAGTGACAGTCCTGGTACATCATGAGTTAAATGATCACAACGCACCTTCAGGTTGTGCTGTGATCATGCTGGGGGCCTGAAAAGGACTGCTCCAATATCAGAGCAGTCAATATCAGACTTTCCCTCTGTGAGCCAGTACATGCGATTGCTCATATGTGCTGGTTCAGTGAATGATATGGCTTTGGCCCTCACAAGGGCCTGCATTTATTGGACAGATAAGTCAATCTCAGTTCCAGCATTTCTGGACATGGGGGCTGCTGGCTGCTTTATTGATGCAGAATTTGCAGCCAGTAATAATATCCCTTTGCAGCCTCTTGTTTCTCCTCTGGCCGTAGAAGCCATTGATGGGCATCCCTTGCAGCCCTCACACATTATGCATGAAACCGCTTTGCTAACCCTGAGGGGGGAGCCCTCCACACCAAAACCCTGAAATTTCAGGTGATTAATTCTCTGCATTATGCCATCGTTCTGGGGTTTACTTGGGTACAGAAACATAACCCCAGGATGGATTGGCACACGTGTGACATTGTGGCTTGGTCTCCACAATGTACTAAGTCTTGTCTGTCATGACCTATAAGACTCCCCCACGCTATTGCTCCACTCTTCCCTTAGGAGTATGACACATTTAAAGACGTCTTTAGTGAAAGTAAGGCCGGGTCTTTACCACCACATAGGCCTAACGACTGGTTATGCCCTTCGGTCTGTGCAATGCCCCGGCTGTCTTCCAGGAGTTCATTAATGATGTCTGTAACGGATCCTACCCATTACTGAGCCCTTGTCTGGACCTCAAACTATTTATCCAAAGACTATGGACATTTATTACTGTTTGGACTCTGTGCTGTGCCTTGGCGTACAAACTGGCCAGCTATTCCCTAAGAGACTTAAATTCATAGACTTTGGATCACATACTATGTTTAATGTATGGCGAATGTTTTAGTTATTGTATGTAGTATGTTTGAGGGTTTACTCCAAGGGAATAGGCAGTGAGGGGTTAATTATTTCAATATGTATTGCAGACTCCCAAGCCTTTTGCTTAATTACTCAACCCCTGGCCATTGTTAAGGAAATGTATATTCTGGCCACTCAAGTCATTGTATTGAGAACTGTCCTGAGACCCCCTGCAGTGTGGTAATTAGTTCAAACCCTCAAGTCTTTGTTCATCAAACCCCTTTGTATCTGAAATATAATCCTGTCTGAGTCATTGTATCTGTTAAGACCACCTGTTGCTGGCTTTTGTCTGACGTGTTATGATTTAATCATGTTCCCTATTGTACCAGGTTTCCCCATGTGATCCAATGTACTGTACTGTATATAAATATCTGTGGTTTGTGACAATAAAATGAGTTCTGTTTTGGAGTGAACAAGGAGTCCTGGAGTCTTGTATTGCTTATGGTCTAAAGTATCCACTCTGATACCCATCTGCGCCAAGTATCCTGAATCGCCTACCGCCTGCTGCCAGCTTCCTGTGTCCCAACTTCATATGCTGTCAGGCGGCGACGTGGACTCTTCCCTGCTTCCCTGCTTCCAGCGATCCTGTGGCTGTTTCCAGTGACCGTCCATACTTCAACTGGTGCATCCGACAGCGCTTATCTGCGCCGAGAAGGAGAGACCCAGGAACGACGGCGGAAGGTGACGCGGCCCCTTCTCAGCTTCCGTTACATTGGTGGCATAGCGGTGGGATTTCTCCTTCATATCGGGTGTAGCAATTGAGACATGGCAGAGGAAGCAGTGCTGGCAGACACTCTGGGAGCATACGAGGATCGCTACAGCGCCATCCGAATACAGTGGTGGACCCGGCTGGGCGATGTTATCTACGACTTTGTTCCAGAGTTGGATGCGTGCATTACAGAGGAGCTCAGAGTACAGGAGGAGTACTGGGACTTTGTTAAATACCTGGACCAGGAATATGGATCCGAGGGCCTTTTCGACTGGTGCCCAGCCCGCTTGCGATGGGATATCCAAGGGCTGGTATGGAACGCCTACCACATGGACTCTACTTTTGGGTGCCCTGACTCCAGCAGATACTGGGAGATCCGGGACAAAAGAGAGGACCGTTTTGGTGGATACATTCCTGCGGACTGCCAGGGAAATTTGGATATTCTGGCAGGATGTGAATGGGACCTGGAGCAACTATATGCTGGGTTCATTCGAGAGGTCCGGGAATTCCAAAAAGAGGAAGAAGAATGGGGGGGTAACGCATCTGAGGAGGACTTCAGCGACTTTGAGGGCCAGGATTGTGTTACCCCTGTTCACTCCACACTGGTGAGTGGGAATTCGTTCCTGACCAGTGCCCCTATTGTTGCCCCTGCATCAGGATGTGGGAAAATTGTCCTTCCTGATACCCCTTTGCCCCTGGACTGTGTGTTGCCTGAGCTGAGGAGTGGGAATTTGTTCCTTCTCAGCCAAGAAGATGCCTCTGCATCAGGGAATGGGACAGATGTCTCCCCTGATAGGCATGTTGCCCATTCCCCTGTTTTCCCAGTTGCGGCGGATGAGCCACAGGTCCCCACCAGCAGCAATTGTATGTCCCAACTGATGGGTAGGAGAGTGCCCTTCAGTCCCCATGATTCCCCTGCTGTGGTGAGTGTAGAAGAGCTCACCAACAGCCCCAGAGAGATGCCCCCTGTTCTAATGGAGAATGTCCTGGGAGAGGAGCAGTTTGTGCTCCCCAGGGCCATGGATGATGCCGCCTTGAGGGATGGGACTGCGGTCTCCCTCAAGGCAGAGAAGAGCCTTGAACGTGACGGCCTACAAGAGGAGGTCCCCAGCGGGCTGGAAGAGAGCAGCGCTGCTGGCCCTCCTGTGAATGTGTTATGTGACCTGATGGGTAGAGAAGAGTGCCCCATCAGCCCCCCTGTGACCCCTGGCCTGGTGAGTAGGAGCGAGCTCACCAGGGCCTGGGATACCCCTGCTGTGGTGAAGGAGATGCAGGTCCCCACCAGCAGCCCCAGTCCGTCCCCTGTTACTACTGTCCTGGAGAAGGGGAAGAGTGTCTTCTCCAGGTATCTGAATAAGATGGCGAGGAGGATTGAGATTTCCCTCCTCCCCAAGACAAGAGATGACCCTGATGTGGGGGGCCAGGAAGAAGAAGGGTCCAGCAGTGCTGATGCTTGCCCTGGAAACCCTATGTGCTGCCCCAAGACCCCCATGCTGGAGAGTAGGATAGAGCTTTCCAGTCCCCCTGTAACCCCTGGCTTGGTGCGTGGGAGCGAGCGCACCAGTTCATGTGAAGCCCTGGCTGGGATGAGTGGGACAACCGTCCTCATCCCCAGCACAGAATTTGTCACCCCTTTTCCTGAGACCCCTGGCCTGGTGAGTGGGACCACAGTCCTCATTAAGGACCCTTTTGTTGCTCTGGCCCCAAGGAGTGGGACCACCGTCCTCTGTGGGGATGGTTCTACTTGCCCCAGTACTTTGGATGCTTCTACGCTGGGTGAGGGAATCACCAGTTTGTCCAGAGACCTTCTGAGTACTGCCCCAGCCCAGGAGAGTGGGAAGAACATCCTCTCCTGTCCCTCTGCGGCACTTGCCCAACTAAAAGGGGGAGATGTGCCCCTCTCCCCATACTTTGATTCCCAGGTCACTGAGGATCCAGAGACACAATTGCCCCAGGGAGATCCACTGTATGGACTGGCTCTGGACCCTGAGCCACTGGCCCCAGACCCAGGAGGGTCTGACCCCAGCACTGCCTGGAGCATGGCCCAGGAGAAGCTGCCCAAATTGGTGCTCGCCAGGACCAAAGTTGTACCCCTGGCCCAGGACAAGGGGCTTGCTTACTATTTCTAGGCCCGGACAAGGGGCTCACATTTTCTCCTGGCCCAGGACAAGGGGCTTGCTTATTGTTTCCCTGGCCCAGGACAAGGGGCTCCACAAGTGTTTTTGACCTAGGACCAAGGCGTACGGACTGACAAACTGTCCAGACAAGCGGCTCACAGCAGTAATGCTCTTCTAGAGTCCCAAGCCAGCATTTACTACCGCAACCGCTGGCTTGGTACAAAAAAGGGGGAGAAATGTAACGGATCATACCCATTACTGAGCCCTTGTCTGGACCTCAAACTATTTATCCAAAGACTATGGACATTTATTACTGTTTGGACTCTGTGCTGTGCCTTGGCGTACAAACTGGCCAGCTATTCCCTAAGAGACTTAAATTCATAGACTTTGGATCACATACTATGTTTAATGTATGGCGAATGTTTTAGTTATTGTATGTAGTATTTTTGAGGGTTTACTCCAAGGGAATAGGCAGTGAGGGGTTAATTATTTCAATATGTATTGCAGACTCCCAAGCCTTTTGCTTAATTACTCAACCCCTGGCCATTGTTAAGGAAATGTATATTCTGGCCACTCAAGTCATTGTATTGAGAACTGTCCTGAGACCCCCTGCAGTGTGGTAATTAGTTCAAACCCTCAAGTCTTTGTTCATCAAACCCCTTTGTATCTGAAATATAATCCTGTCTGAGTCATTGTATCTGTTAAGACCACCTGTTGCTGGCTTTTGTCTGACGTGTTATGATTTAATCATGTTCCCTATTGTACCAGGTTTCCCCATGTGATCCAATGTACTGTACTGTATATAAATATCTGTGGTTTGTGACAATAAAATGAGTTCTGTTTTGGAGTGAACAAGGAGTCCTGGAGTCTTGTATTGCTTATGGTCTAAAGTATCCACTCTGATACCCATCTGCGCCAAGTATCCTGAATCGCCTACCGCCTGCTGCCAGCTTCCTGTGTCCCAACTTCATATGCTGTCAGGCGGCGACGTGGACTCTTCCCTGCTTCCCTGCTTCCAGCGATCCTGTGGCTGTTTCCAGTGACCGTCCATACTTCAACTGGTGCATCCGACAGCGCTTATCTGCGCCAAGAAGGAGAGACCCAGGAACGACGGCGGAAGGTGACGCGGCCCCTTCTCAGCTTCCGTTACAATGTCTTAAGAGAACTCCTACAAAGTTGTGTGGTTGTTTATTTTGATGACATTCTCATTCACTCTCCAACTCTAGAAATCCATCGCTCGGATGTATCCAAGGTTTTGAGCCTATTAAGTGAGAACAACTTGTTCTGCAACCTGGAGAAGTGTGAATTTCTTAAGCCCCAAGTAACATTTTTGGGGTATGTCATTTCTGCTTCCGGGTTCTCTATGTACCCTCAAAAGTTGTCTGAGGTACTGGAATGGCCTCGTCCTATGGGACTCAAAGCGATCCAAAGTTTTTTGGTATTTGCAAATTATTACAGAAAATTCATAAAAAAACAACTCTACTATTGTCAAACCTCTAACTGACATGACTTATAAAGGGGCCAAGACCTCTGAATGGTCCCAAACAGCTATTTTGGCTTTTGAAAAACTGAAGGCAGCTTTTGCTGCAGCCCCGATATTTGCGCATCCCAATCCCTCCCTGCCCTTTACCTTAGAGGTGGATGCATCCGAGATTGGAGTGGGCGCCCTATTATCACAACTTTCTGCTCCTGGGGAGGCCTTGCGCCCTTGTGGATATTCCTCCAGAAAACTGTCCAAAGCAGAGATGGTATATCAAATTGGGGACAGAGAGTTACTGGCAATTGTCCTGGCCCTGAAAGAATGGAGGCACCTATTGGAGGGCACTAAGACTCCTATCTTACTCTTGACTGACCACAAAAACCTCATTTATCTTTCTGAGGCCAAGAGCTTGTCTTCCAGGCAGGCCAGATGGGCGCTGTTCCTTTCCCGTTTTAATTTTGGGGTCACATATCTGGCTCGAAAAATGTTAAGGCAGACACGTTGTCTCGCCAGTTTTGCTTGCCTTCCAGGGAGGAGGTTCCACCATCCCCAATCATTCCGGCTGATCGTATTCTTGCTACTATACGAACCTATATTACTTCTCCTCTGGGAGAATAGATTTTGGCTGCTCAAGCTTCAGCACCGGCTGACAAACCTGATGGTCGTTGCTTCGTTCCGACGCAGTTGCGCATTAAGCTGTTGGAGACCTATCATGCCTCAAAAATTGCTGGCTACGTTGGTCACGACCAATTGATTTGGTCCTTATCTCGAGTATTCTGGAGGCCAAGGGCTCAATTTAAAGACAGCCGTTAGTAAAAAAAATCCCTAACGGGTGCGTTAAGTGTCATGTTGCAATTCAAAGATCCGTCTAAAGAACAGCTAACGGCAGTTTCACAATCCTTACGGCCGATACACTTACATGCATTCAGACGCATGGAACAACATACCCCAGAGCTATTCAAAGGCTTGCGGTACTGGTAACGGCTGAAAAAAAGACACACCTAATGGCTAAAAGTTAAGACCCACTTTTCTCACACGTTAGACACTTAACGGCCACAACAAAACACCCGTTACATAGGAAAATACACAAAATGCTTACCGCACAACCATGTAAATGGGAAAATTAACCCATGCAATGCCAAAACAACACAAACACATGCACACACAACACAAATCACTCCACACACAACAATAACCAACACCACAGGGAAAACGACACACACAACAACATGGCACGGAACAATGGGGGTTATCACATAAAGCGGACACCTGCAAATACAAGCTCACCTGGGCAACATCAACACGCGACCTGCACCCCACAACTGCACGCCCGCAAATGGCACACACAGAACAAGCACAACACACCACATGTTATAACACACACACACCTGCAAACACTTACCTGGACAAAAACAACTCACCATTGCTTAGCACTCACCTCATCACCACACCTACACAACGCCCTAGCAAGTACTTAAAGGGACAACTCAACACACTCACTTGTGGCTTGTTTTCCACTCAGGGAGGGAGAGAGAGAGAGAGAGAGAGATAGAGATAGAGAGATAGAGAGAGAGAGACAGGTAGAGAGAGCAAACAGTATGTTGGGTTACATGTTGCGAAGACTGCGGAGAAGGCGTGCAAGGGAGAGAGCTAGGGAACATCAGCAACCTCCAAGCACGCCTCATCAACAGCCTTCACCTGTTGCAAGTGAGGAGGCTCTGGCTCAGCAGCCACACAGGAGTCCATCCCCACCTGGAGGGCACAGGATGTATAGACGACCACCAAGGCCCAGGGTATACCGCCCAAGGGTCACCCTCTTTGGAATGACTGATGACGAGGTCATTGATCGCTACAGGTTGAGGCCTGACAGCATCATTGCTTTGTATGAGGTCATCAAGGAGCAGGAGGATCCCATCTACATCCACAACCATGCCCTAACTGGCCTGCAGAAACTACTCTGTGCCATACACTTCATGGCAAGTGGGGCCTTCCAGTCCACCGAGGGTTAAGCATCTGGCATGTCACAGGCCACATTCTCCAGAGTGCTGGCCCAGGTTCTGACAGCCCTCAAAAGCAAGGCCAGTACCTATATACATTTCCCCACCACCGACATGGACTGGATACACGTCAAGCAGGCCTTTTACGCAAGGGGAGGCATGCCTAGGGTCATAGGTGCTATAGATTGCACCCATGTCCGGATTAAGGCCCCAGCACATGACGCACAGCTATTCATCAACAGGAAGAACTTCCACTGCATCAATGTGCAGATGGTGTGTGACAGCAACATGAGGATCATGAATGTCTGTGCAAAATATCCTGGAAGCTCACATGATGCATACATTCTACAAAACTCCTCAGTCCACAGAGATTTTGAGAATGGAACCTTTACAGGGTGATGGCTAGTGGGTGAGTTCACAAAACAAAATCACACCACATACACAGGCGTACACACCACGCTGCTCAGCATGCACCTGACCCACAGCTACTACGTCCACCACACAAAGCATCATTCACGCAACATGTGCTCCCTGTCTCACCATGTCACTCACATTACACAGGTGATGCTGGCTATGGATGCAAGTCCTGGCTACTGACCCCTCTGGCCAATCCCCAAACACATGCCCAGGAAAGGTACAACCAGGCTCATGCCAGAACGAGGAATGCTATTGAGCGGACATTTGGGCTCCTCAAGTCAAGATTCCGATGTCTGGACCACTCTGGGGGAGCACTGCAGTATGCACCGGCTAAGGTGTGTGACATCATTGTGGTGTGCGCAATACTGCACAACATCGCAGTGGACACCAGGCTGCTGGAGCACATCCCGGACCCCCCCATACAGGAAGTGGCCATGGACATCGGGCATGTGGAGGAGACCATGAAAGGGGCACAGATCAGAGACAGTCTCATCACGGAACACTTCACCTGTGAGCATAACACACGCATGCAAACAATCCATGCAAGTCCCCCATCAGTCCTGTGACACTAACCACACTGCACATTTTGTTCTGTCTCACCCCACAGGAACAGTGACACAGCACTGCACTGGCAGTGGACGTAGCAAATGGTGTGTGTGGACTCAAAAACCATCCTCCATTCCACTCTCCACATTGACATACAGACCCCAAGGATATCACGCACACCCCCAGGAGAAACAAGGTACAACATATTACCCATGTTCATCACCTTACATGGCTTGATTGACAGCAACTAACTGGATATCCCATGATTATAGCCTGAACAACCATGCTAGCCCAGTAGCGAAAGAGTATCATCTAATGATATGCATTGGATAATACTCAGGCACATCAGGGGTTAAAGGGACATTGGACTCAATATGGGATCTGTACTGTGCTACAGCTGAGAAGAGCAGCACAGGGGTGGATGTACAGTGGTATGGTCATACAATGTAGAGGTCATGAGACGTAGATCAGATTACCAGGGACTCCATGCTAACCTGTGAGTGTGCAGACATATGTGCCCCCGACATGAATACACACATCAACAAATATGTCCTAACAGTTCCATGGAACAAATGACATTGGGCTGCCACTGTCACTTTCACAGTGGAAGCACAATGTCATTACCTCCATTGAGCTCTCAGAACACTTGTTAATGTGTGTATACATGTCAGGGGCACAAATCCATAGGGCTGGTGCACATGTCCTAAGTTCCCCACAGAATTGGTTACAGATGAGTACACAACACATTGTCAAGCAATGGTTTGTGTACACACCTGTAACCGTGGCAATTGAGGGGATTAAAAAGACTAAATTGTTGTTGCTTGATGATCAGTTCAGGTCTACTGCTCCAAATCCTGTCCTCTTGTCCCACAGGCATCCGTGACATGATCCATCCTTGAACTGAAGATCTTCCATGTGACTGGATTGATGTCTTGACAACACCTTCATGAAGATCACCCCTTGCTGTTTATGGTGATGTTGTTGGTGATGCAAAGTTTGACCTGAGGTTCACACAAACCTCTACTGGAACATTCTCATATAGACACAGAAAAGACCATTTCTTGAGTGTTATAACCTGCTACAGAGTTGTCAAACCTTGTGAACAACACATGAGCAGGGCAGCAGTGATACTGAAGTAATACAATTTAGTTTCAAAGTACATTTAGTGTTCACATACAGGTGTTAAATGCATATAGGCAATACACACAGAAAACACATGTACATTCTAATGTACTTTGAGACACAATAAAGATGAACCATCACCATTCTATCTGTGTCTGTAGGATTATAAATTTGAGAACACATTTGTCAATGCGTAACCACACCCAGGATAGAGTATCCCCCATACATGGAAAGGCATCACTCACATCACAGGAGTCCACCACTTGTTTGCCAGTGAGTGGACTCTGTGATGTATCCATGCAAACAGATGATGGTGGCAGTGATGCACCAATGTGTAGTGGGAGTGATAAAGAGGTGATACAGGGGACATACTTCCACAGTGAATACCTGTCCACAGTTTCTGTATTGCTCAGTATAATCAATGTTCTGAGATTTTGCTCCACTTTAACATATCTCAGTACATGGGCTATATCAACGAACAAACAGACTAAGTGGACATGTGTTATCACTGGTGAAGTCTGTTACAACCTTAGGGAAACAGCAACTCAACTTACTGGAGACCCCAATGCTCACCCCAGGATATCAATGTGTGTGCTACACATTAAAATCCTAGGTTAAAAACATTGGCTTCCCCAGTAAGTCAGTTGCACAATGAGTGTGTGAATCCAAGACAATATTGATACAGGTCCCATTTATCTGTCCTGCTTGTAATGTCCCCGCTAAGTCACAGAGCTGTTTGTCTGGTTATCCCATTAACCCACTGAGTGCAAGAGTGGTCCCCAACGCATTTCTTTGCAATGCATTGCCTACCACTCTGGCACTCAAAGGGTTAAACACAACATATGATGTAGACGAATGTTCAATGTTGTACCATTTGTTGTGCTAAGGGGTATGTTTTGTTGTTCAAATTCAACACACAACATCGCCATATAACAAAGTGGTGTAATATGGCTCCAGGGATGTATTTCAAGTTGAATTTGTACAACGGTGTGTGTGTGAACCCATGTTGTAGCATCCCACTAACATTTCACCCAGGCAGAGGTTGTGTTCACTGCATTGTATGGCAACGCATTGGAGACAACACTGCCACCCAATCCATAACTGAAGACACAACAGATCAGACAGGAATACAAAAAAGGTGTTTTTTTTATTGAGGGGAAAGTTGAAAGGTTGGGCCTTTCATTTTTTCCTTTTTGGGTGGGGGGCCTTAGCCTGGGTGCCAGAGGTGGATGCCCTTGTTGAACTCCTGGTAATCCTCTGCCCCCTAGGTGTGGCTTCAGGGGTAACACTGGAGGAGGTGGTGGTTGCAGTAGACCCCTCAGTGGAACGCAAGTTCTCCCTCTCCATCCTCAGGTTCTCCCTGCGGTTTATCTCTCTCAACTCCACAAGGACCTGTGTTAACATGTCCATGAGACCAGTCCTGAGCTGCTGGAGTAGTGTGTTCCCCCTGGCCACCTCCGACTCCAGGCCTTGGATCCTGGTCTCCAATTGTGCAATGTTCCTTCTGGATTGCCTCCTGCTCCTTGTAATGTTGTTGTCAGTACTCCTGCTTGACTGGAGTAGTCTCCTCTGCAGGGCCATACACTCCGCCTCCATCCCTCTGAGGCGTGCGGTGCTGGAGGTGGATGTGCCCGGTGTCATTGGTGCTGCTGTTTCCTCTGCTGCTGAGGGTGCTGAGTCTTCTGCTGCCGAGGGTGCTGTTTCCTCTGCGGCTGAGGGTGCTGTTTCCTCTGCTGCTGAGGGTGCTGTTTGCTCTGGTGCTGAGGGTGCTGTTTGCTCTGGTGCTGCTGAGGGTGCTGCTTGCTCTGCTGCTGCTGCTGGAGGTGCTGTGGCTGCTGTGACAGCTGTTGGAGTGACTGGTGCAGATGGTGGGCATATGCCCACCACATCAAGTGATCCCAAGCTGCCCAATGATGTGTGTGCTGGTGGAGGTTTGAATATGTCCCTGGGTAGGGGGTGCTGGGGCTCACCAATCAGGCCCAGGTGTGGGTAGTCCAGTGGCCATGGGTCATATGGTGGCCACTGATAGGTGCTTGGACCCCACCTGGGATCATACCTTGGGGCATGCTGTGGAGCCATCCAGGAGGGTGGGTTTAACTGGGAGGCATATGGCCCATATTGGGTGGTGGCCACTGTCCCTGGCAGCCATTGCCTCCCTGGCGGTGGTGGTGCTGCTGATGGAGGGTAGTAGCTGGTGGAGGTGGCTGGATGGGTCCACCTCTCCTCCTGTTGTATCCAGCCACTGTACTAGGGAGGTGCAGCTTGTGGTGGTGCAGCCTGTGGTGGTCCAGCTTGAAGGGGTGCAGCCTGTGGTGGTCCAGCTTGAAGGGGTGCAGTAGGTGGTGGTGCAGCTTGTGTTGGAGGGGATGGTGATGGTGGGTAAGGTGACCACCGGCTGGTCCTCTCCTCTGTGTCCTCCTCACTGGGGGGTGACATTGCCTCCTCCACTGTCTCCCGCTGGGCTTGAGGACCGTAAGCTGTGTGGAGAAATAAGATGTTGTGATTAGTGACCTTAGCCATATGTTTGTGGAGACAGTTATACTTTGATATGTGGTGAAGAAAAATATATGTGTTTGGGTTAATCCCCCTGGGTAAACAAGGGTACACCCTCTGCTGAAAGGTGTTGTTTGAGTTATTACAGGTGAAGGTTTCATTTTGAGGTGCAATATCACAGTGGGCCGAAATAGTACAGTGGGGCTGTTGCAACACCCTCCCATGTAGATATCTGGTCCCTGTACCAGAGCTGTCCATATGATTGTGTAGTTACAGCACCACTGTACAATTTCAGGCCACTGGGGTATTGCCCCTGACATATCCATTTCTGAGCTGTGATACCTTTTGAATCAACACACCTTTCAACAGTAGGAATACCATTGTTTAACTCGGGGGGGGGGGTGAATCCAACAACATATATTTATCTTCACAACTTGTAGGGATGGCTATCCCTCCAGGGGGGTGGCAAAGGTTAAGTCAACCTTGATGTCATATTGTAGACATTGTGAAAACAGATGTTGTTCGCTGTTAGTCCTATCCCTCCTACCCTCATGGTTGTTTAGCTATTGCTCTATGTGACAGATGTAGATTTCAGTCATTTGTCCACACGAGGGCTTTTCAGCAGAGCCCAAATTGCCCCATTTAGAGAACAATACTTAATTGGAATGGTGTACACAGTGTGCATGGTTTGCAAGCACACTCTGTGGACCATTCCAAAGAGGTATTTATCTCGAAATGTGGTGACTTTGGCTCTGCTGAAGATCCTCCGTGTGGTCAAATGATAGATATCTCCACCTGTCACATAGAGCAATATCTGTATAACCATGAGTGTTGGAGGGATGTGACTTAGATCAAGACACATCTGTTAACGATGGCAATGAAATGACATCATGATGACATTACTCATTGCTATCCCATTACAGTGACACACAAGTAGAAATGGTCATATATGTATGTGGATATGTACCCTTCATATGGATAGAGTAATATCCTTCCAAGATGTGAAGCCGAGAGCAGTTCAGTAGGTGTGATTGTCTTACTGGCTATACATGTGCACCCATCCAACAAGACATTGTATTGATATGATGGATATGAACATACCTCGTATATCCCATCTACGTATAGTGTAATATACTATGTATGTGTATTTGGATGGTAGCAATGTAGGTTGATTTGTGATAGGTGCACATATCTGGCCAGTAAGGCAATCACATCCAGTGAAGTGATCTCTGTGTTCACATCGTGTTGTAACATATTTAGTAACATTTGAATCCTAAGGGCAACAATCCAGCCAGTAGTGAGGGATATCTTTGATTGAGGCCTGTTTTTTCTCTGTGTAAGAGCCCATCCATCCTTCTGTGTGAGGCAACCGTACTCAATCCTAGATATCCATCAGTCATGGCCTGTTGGTGACCAAGGTACAATGATGTCTGCTATTTGTTTCCCATGTGTATCCTGCAAAGAGCGGCTGGTGTACCATCTATCCATGGCATCAGCACCCCTGTGGATCCATGTGGGAATCAGATATGGGATATGTCATTTCAAGTCAGAGTAAATGATTGCAGCCACAACACCAATGCCTACTTTTTCCAGCTTGAATTCTGTGGAATAGTTTTCTGCCTGTGTGTTGCACCTACAAGCATTTATTCTGTGGGACACTGTGATGTGTGACCTGATGCCCCCTTTTTGTGATTCAGTAAGCGGTGATGTTGAACTGATGAAGTGAACATGATGGTGACTTCTCCAGTGATCTCCTTTCCCCATTTCCAGTGTTTTCCATGGAGTCTGTGCAATGGGACCTTATAAACTTGATTCTTGTTGTTGCATATTCTCCATGGACTAACACTGGTATTGGTGACGTGAGGGTGTGTGAGGGTTAATTTCTCTCCACCATCTCTTTGTCACCGCTTAGTGAATGTCCCCTGTGTAGCATGTGATCATTGGCCTATTGACTTGTTTGTTGTAAGGTTAACCCCTTGAGTACCAGAGGGGTTGCCAATGCATTGTTGATTGATGCATTGATGATCCCTCTAGCACTCAAGGGGTTAGGGTGGGGGTGGGGACATGGCTGACATTGTGTGTGAACAGTGATGATCTAAGACAGACGACATTTTGAACATAACGGTTTGTGTAATGTGTGTGATGAGCACAGCGACAGGAGGGTTGCAGTAGGACTTTGACAGGTTTGTCCCAAGTTGGACGTTGCCATTTGTCCAGGTGTTGTGTCCTTTTTTTAACCCTCATGGTGCTGTGTTGGTGCAGTTGTATGGCTGAGTGATGGACATGTGTTGATGTGTGACTGTGTGTGCAGCTGGTGTTGGTTGCTGTAGTGTGTTGTTCTGTAGTGTTGCACTTACCGGTAGTGTGGAGGCACCTCTCATCCCCAGTGTCAGTTCCTCCAATGACCCCCTCGATCAGGGTCGGGGACATGGTCTGCCGCACCATCTCCTCCCAGCCGCAGAAGGTGATAAGGACTGCTGGTCCACCTCCAGTGCTTCGGGCGTGCTTGGTGAGTTCGGTCATCTTGTTTTTGACGACCCTCCGGCAGTCACCCCATCTCTTTTTGATGGACTCCATGTCGCACCTGCATGGAGCCACCGCGTTGACCTGGCTGCAGATCTGGTTCCAGGCTGCTTTCCTCCTCGCTGACAGGCCAGTGACCTTCGCTGTCGGGTGGAGAACACTCTGCCTCTCCAGGACAGCTTCCACGAGAGCAGTGTTCTCCTCCTCTGTGTATTTGGGGTCCCTGATCCTGCCCTCATCAGCTCCGGCATGGGATGACTCAGAGCCGGAGTGCCCTGCCTGGTCTGACCCTGACTGTGTGGGGTGCTCCCCAGCAACTACCCCTCGTCCCACTGCAGGTTCTGTCCCTGTCCTGCGTGTGCCTGCTCTTGTGGGTCGGGTCCCCCTCCGCCCTGCAGATCTCCCTCTCCCACCCCTGCTCTGCTGAGGGATACCCTCCTGAGCTTCCTCCTCCTCCACTACTCTCATCATCCCTCTCTCCTGTCCTCCTCTCCTGGCCATCACTCACCCAGTCACACCCAGGCACTCCCACAGGCCCTCACAGACACACTCGATCCACTCACTCTCTTTCACACACTTTCACTCACAGATTCACACTGTCAAAATAAAAAGTAAAATGTGTGAGGTGTTATAAAATAAAAGGACTATGTGTATGTATGTGTATGTGTTTGTGTTTGTATGTGTGTATGTAATATGTGCAAAGGTGTGCTATGTGTCGTATTCTGTACAATGCTCTCCTCTCTCCAAACTCCAAAACTCCTCTATCTCCAATGAACGCTCCTGTCTCCCTCTCTCTAATCACTATGCTCCGCTCCTGGGTCCTGATATCTGGCTCTGAAGAACTCGATAACAGACAGTGTGTGACGGTTATTTTTGGGTATATATAGGTGTATTTGAAGTTATTTGATACATTGGGGCTTTGTGATTGGCTGTGTGTTTGAATTTGTTTTTGCATCAATCATGGTTGCTAGACAATGGCAGCCGTTATGTTACATGTTGTTTTGAGCGCTGTTATCGTGTGATTTGGCCACCCGTTGTGCATTAACATGAGCGAAAACGGCTTTTGTGTTACGTGTTTTTTGTGTGCCTACGCTCGATAGCTATTCTCGTAGAGTACCTATTGAATCTGCCGTAACTCACGTATTATTTGCGAGCGATGTGCCTTTTTCACTTAGCGGCTGGTTTAACGGCTGCCTTTAAATCTAGCCCCTAGTCTCCGGTCTGATTGTGCTGCCTTCACTGCTGCCTGCACAACACATGCTCAAAATAAGTCACCTAGACACCTGCTGGTGGGCTTGCTCCAGTCAGTGGTCAATGGGGAACATCCCTGGTCACATCTATCTATCAATTTTATCATCGACCTCCCTTGTTCCATGGGCTGTACAGTCATATTGATGATTGTGGACAGATTTTCAAAGATGGCTCACTTCGTGCCACTTAAGGGCTTACCACCCATGCAGGAATTGGAGATGGTTTTTGCTAGGGAGGTTTTCCGACTCCATGGCATACCCAAAGTAATTATGTCCGATAGAGGAAGCCAAATTGTGTCCCGCTTCTGGAGGTGTTTTTGTGCTCAGATTGGAATTCAATTGGCATTCTCCTCCGCTTACCACCTGCAATCTAATGGTGCGGCAGAAAGGTCTAACCAAGCCTTAGAACAGTTCCTCCACTGCTATATCTCTAACCAGAATGATAATTGGGCTACCCTGTTACCTTGGGCGGAGTTTGCCAGGAATTGTGCTGTTAACTTGTCTACTCAGAGTTCCCCGTTCTTGGTCAACTATGGGTTCCAACTTTTGGTTCTTCATGAGACCTTCCAAGCACAAAGATTTTGGATTTTGACAAGCATTTTAGGGCACTCCGTTCCTCTTGGGTTCGGGTATAGTATACCCTACGTGGTTCTGTGCAGCAACAAAAAAGGCAGGCTGACCGTAGGCGACTGCCGGCACCTACCTTCCAGGTAGGAGACAGAGTGTGGTTGTCGTCCCGTAAATTGCACCCCCAGGTTCCTTGTAACAAATTGGCTCCTCGATTGAAATTAACCTGTTGACATATGCATTGGAGCTCCCTGTCAATATGCGCATTCATAATGTCTTCCATGTCTCTCTGTTGAAGCCCTTGGTCTGCAACCGGTATACCTCCGCTCCTGTCCGTCCTGCTCCCTTGATAGTTGAAGATCAAGAGGAGTATGAAGTTCAAAATATTCTGGACTCCTGTTTGGTTTGAGGGCACCTACAGTACTTTATTCATTGGAAGGGATATGACCCAGAGGAGAGCTCCTGGGTTCCAGCTGACGATGTTCACGCTCCTGTTTTAGTGCACAGATTTCATGCGCAATTTCCCAACAAACCCTGGCTAGCTCCGCGGAGGGGAGGCCTTTGAGGGCGGTACTGTCACAGCTTACCTTGTTTCCAGCGATGCTCATCATCATTCCACACGTCATCTGCAGGCAGAGTGAAGCAGGCCACTGTTTTATGCCATGCTTCCTGTAGTCTCCTCCTACCTACTTCCTTCCAATTGACCTGTTCCTCCTATCTACTTCCGGAGGAGGGGTTTAAAGATGGTCAAGCATTTGGTCAAGATTGGCAGCCTACTATTTCTGATAGCAAGAACAAGCCAGCAAGCAGTGCTACTTTATGATTGCGTACTACCTTACTTATATTTTAATATATTGCATTTAACTATACCGTACTGACTCCTGAAAATCTCTGGGGAAACCGTGACACAATTCTAGAATGCTACTCCTCATGTTCAGAGTCCTTAAATGATTTATTAATATTACCACTTTATAGCACATACTGCAGCAACTATGGCTGCAGTCAGTTTTTGGACTGTCACTTTACTAACATGTACCTGCACTGCTTCTACTTCTTTTCAACCCGGCCCTGGCATGTATTAATTTGCTGGACATTATTTAACAGTGAAGTACACAACAGAAATTACTGTGAGTGATATCTTGCTGTTTACAAAATACTCTATCTCTCGTAGTATTTTTTACTATTTATTTTACTAACTCTCCTTATCAGCCTCCCCAAAAAGACACGTCTGTTCAACTGCTTCGTTCCTCAGAATGCCCTAACACAAAGATAAAAGCCAGATCAGAAGGAACTTGGATCACAGCTATCTGTGTCTTCCTAGTCAGTCATAAAAGATTTTTGAGTACTTGGAGTAAATCTCCTTGCTCCCTTCACACACCCAGACTCCACTAACACAGAGATAACAGCCATATCAGAAAGGGACTTGGATCACAGCTGGCTGTGTTTTCCTAGTCCGTTGCACAAAATTGTGCAGTAATTGGGGTAAATCTCCTTTTCTCACTTCACACACCCACAGACACACCTAACACAGATATAACAGGCAGATCTGGAAGTCACATCTTCCTGTGTCTTCCAGGGTAGCCACACAAAATGCTGGAATATTTTAGGTAAATCTCCTTTGCTTCATACTCACCCAGACTCCCCTAACAAAGAGGTAATAACCATATTAGGAAGGAAATTGGATCAGAGCTGGTGTCTCACAATTTTGGGGTATTTAGGGTTAAACTAACTCCCTTCTCACATCACACACCACAAAAGTCCCACAGATGTCACTAACACAGAGAACAAATTGCCTGCCACAGGACCACCTAAATTATATTCAGAATTAGCTTTATTTGACTTTTCTAACTAGCTCAAAACTGCGATTTTTTCACAAATACAGAAATGACATGCTGTGGGAACCTGAACCCCTTTTTATACTACACCTTCAAGAAAAGAACGGAAATATCACTGTGCCCGTGATTGCTGGCTTTTCTTGTCAGTTAGAAATGGGTGCTTTTCATTGGTTGCCTGTGATTAGTCCGCCCAGTATTGCCTATATAGACTGGGCTCTTGCACACGTTCATGGCCCTTTTTGTGGTGTTTCTATGCCAGTGCTACGCCTGCCTATGGATTCCTGTGTACCTCTTTGGCCTGCCTGACTTCTCTCCTGTTCCTTCACCTGTGTACCGACCCGGATAGCCTGTCTACTGTCCAGAGTCGTTCCTGTGTACCGCTCCGGCCTGGCTGACGTTCCTGCTTCTGTATCCGACCCGGTTTGGCTAACGTCTCTGCTCCGGTATCCTGACCCGGCCTGGCTGACGTTCCTGTTCCTGGATCCCGACTTGGCTGCATTCCGCTCGACTCTGGTCGCCTCGGCGACATTCTGACTTCCGGTGGCTTCCTTGGTTGGCACTACTGATTTCAGGCTTCTGGCCTCCGAGATTGCACTGGCTGTCAGTGTACTGGTTTGCTCCACTCTACACCGGTCGCTAGTGCTGCCTCTGTTATAGCACCGGTAGGGCCTCCATGTTTGTCCAGTACGTGGTACTGGTTAGCTCCACTCTAACACCAGTTGCTAGTGCTGTCTCCGTTATAGCACCGGTAGGGCCTCTGTGTTGTCCAGTACGTGGTACTGGTTTGCTCCACTCCTACACCGGTTTCTTGCTGCCTCCGTTATAGCACCAGTAGGGCCTCCGCAATACCGTGTCACTTCTGCCATAGGCTGCCTTACACGGTATATTGGTAAGGCCGGTAGAGCCTCCTCAGTTCTATTGTGCCAGGTTCTGGGCTGCCTTGTCCGGTATACTGGCAAGGCCGGTAAAGCTCCCTTAGTCCTTTGTGCCATCTTCTAGGCTGCCTTGCCCGGTATATTGGCAAGGCCGGTAGAGCCTCCTCAGTGCCGTTGTGCCATCCTCTAGGCTGCCTTACCCGGTATTTTGGTGAGGCCGGTAGAGCCTATACATTGTATCATTGTATGCTATACTACTTGAACCTGTCGTGTGTCTGTAACATATGTGTGATGTTCAGGCCCTGTGAGGGTTCTTATTATCTTTTCAATAAAGCTGTGTTTTTATCTTAACTCTGCGTCTGTGAGTCAAAACAAACCGTGACAGTGACATTACGAAAGGGCCATGACCTCAGACAATAAGAGTGATGGTAATGCACAGAACATCCATTGGAGGATGGATGTACATGAGCAGCGCCTGGATCAGTTGGCATTGGCTATACAAACCATTCTCGAGCATACAGTACTCACTGACAAGCCTGTCCCAAGCCCGGTGGTCTCCCCAGTTGACACCGGAAAATGCAACCATTACCACTCAGATATGATGGCGAACCCAGTCTGTGCAGAGGGTTTATTAACCAACTTGAGATATGTCTAGAATTAACATCTCATGCCTTTCCTAATGATCACAGCAAAGTTGGGTTTATGATATCCTTACTGACCGGTAGAGCCCTGGCATGGGCCAGTCCCTTATGGGAGAGTGCAAAACCTTGCACAAAGAATTTCAGGGAATTTGTGCAGACATTTCGGAGAGTATTCGAGATCCCTGGTAGAACCACCTCTGCTGCTAAACGTCTAATGGAGATACAACAGGGCAAGCGGACAGTGGGCGACTACGCCATAGAATTCCGCACAATAGCAGCAGAGGTAGGTTGGAATAATGAGGCATTGGTGGCAGCCTTTGCTCAAGGTCTGGGAGACCACATTTAACATGAGACCCCAGCTAGAGAGAGAATTGCCTAATGATCTGGACGAATATATTGATTATGCAATTCTAATTGACACTCGGATCCGTGAGAGACTTATGGCTAAAGACCGTAGGTTATCGTAAAAAAACAGTGGGTTCAGCAGTTCATTTTGCCAACCCACCCCTCCCTCTGCCTAAACCTAATGACCATATACGAGAATCCTGTGAATCTATGCAGTTAGGTTTTACCAGGTTAACTAAGGAGGAACGAGCACACCACAGGTGGAAGGGTTATGCTTATACTGTGGTAAAACTGGGCACATGTTAAGACCCTGTCCCGTACGTCCGGGAAACAAACTCACCTAGGGTACCTTGGGGGACAGGCCCTAGGTGGTGTTCAACCGTCCCCAGATTCGATCATACAGAAACCCACCATCCAGGTGGTACTCTCATGGGCAGATTGCTCAGTGGAGGTTCTGGCCCTGATTGATTCCGGCGCGCCCGGTTATTTTATGGATAGTGCCTTTGCTGAACGGCACAAGATTCCGCTGGTTGAAAGGGAATCGCCTCTTGGCACTGAAGCCATTGACGACAGACCACTAGAACCAGCTCAGATTACTTTTGAAACTATACCACTACCTATGACTACTGGGGCTCTTCATAAGGAAGAACAGCAGTTCCAGATAATCCATTCTCCTCACCATGCAGTCATTCTGGGATTTCCTTGGTTGCAGCTGCATAATCCTCAGTTTGTTTGGCAGAATTGTGAGATTTTGTCCTGGTCCCAATATTGTATGGAGCATTGTGTGTCTCACCCGGTTAAGATTCTGTGTGCCTCTCCCTCATTACCAGTTTAATACCAACAATTCAGTGATGTTTTCAGCAAGGGAGAGACTGGCACCCTGCCTCAGCACAGGTCTTATGATTGTGCTATTGATTTGCCCCCGGGGGTGGTAGCCCCTAGGGGACGTACGTATCCATTGTCATGCGATGAGAACCAGGCTATGGAGGAATATATTGAGGATGCCCTCAAAAGAGGGATCATCAGGAAATCCACCTCGTCTGCTGGTGCTGGGTTCTTTTTAGTTTAAAAGAAGAATGGCGAGTTAAGACCGTGTATCGATTACCGTGGCCTAAATAAGTTGATGCCTAAGAATGCATATCCGATACCACTCATCACCGAATTATTTGACAGGTTAAAAGGTTCCTCCATCTTTACGAAACTGGACCTATGTGTGGCCTATAACCTGATTCGGATTAGAGCTGGTAATGAGTGGAAAACGGCTTTTAACACTAGATCTGGGCACTATGAATATCTAGTTATGCCATTTGGCCTTTGTAATGCACCTGCGGTGTTCCAAGAACTTATTAATGATATCCTCAGGGATATTCTGCAGTCCTGTGTTGTTGTCTACCTGGACGATATACATACCAGCCAGTCCCCCACCACCACCACCACCACCACCACTACAATACACATCTGACACATTACTTTATTTTTGTTATTACTTGACATCATCATCATGAATATGTGCCAGTGTCACTTAAGTAGAAAGTTAGTGTTGTGGGCAAAGGACAAATTCACTCTGCGTGCTAACACATTTTTCAATGCATATGTTCCTGTTGGACTCACAACTTTGACTTTCAGCCACTTATTTCTAAACTACCTCCCTCAGAAGAAGTAATAGTTTAATGGGAAATATAGTACCCAAAGGAAATATAGGCAAAAAAAATTGGTATAATAGGCGAAAAGGAGGAAAATTTTGCATTGGCGAAAAGGAGAAAACTTTCTCCTCCTAAGACTCAGTGGACACATAAGGGTCCTTCCAGTTCCTCCTTTTACTGTCTTTAAACCTGCTTATAGTGATAGCAGTCACTATGAGCCTCTCCTGCTTCAATTTTTCAAATCAATAACAGTAGAACATCACAGCACATCTACCTCACTCTGTAGCTGCTTCTATTGTGTTTCACTTCAACAAATATGTCACATTTTTATAGTGAAAAGGAGAAAACCACGTAAATCAATGGGCAGAAACTTTATATCCACTGAAAAATTGGTAGGGAATTTTGGCCAATGGGTGAAAAACGCGAAGATTATAATCACTGTTGTAAAAGTGAATTTTCCTGCGAAAAAGCAGACAATAATGTGGTTTTCCCTGGATTTCTCGGGGGAACACAGTGACAACTTTCGTCCATCCCTACCCCTTAGCATACTATGTCCAAGACTGTCCCCATTTATTTTTACCCCCTTGTGTGGTTATTAAGGTGTTAGCCAACGTACATTTAATTTCATTTATTCACTGCCAGGATAGATTAGCAAAACCAACATATGCTGAGATTCACACTCTGATTTGGAAAAATCCATCACACACCTAATAATCGGAGGTTAATTACTGAAAAAACTTGTGTTTGTCTACAAGACAGGAACATGAAGAAGCCACTAGTCATGTCTATTGATTACTCTATGCAGGGAGAACACATCCTTGCATTCCAACATTTCAAACTCCAATCATGATCCCCGTTTAATTAATAGACCCCTAAGATAAGAGACGTGCTTTCATAAGTATAATGGATCCATAACTCATAACTATTTTGCTAAATGAAGAAATGGATAATACAACATCAAAATCAACAGACACATTTGAGTGGGAGATGGGATTTCTTATTTATGTTTAACAGTACATTAAAATATATACATGTTTGTATAGTACCAAAATGCATTGAAGACTCTTTAAAAGCACAGAAAAGGTACATTTAGCAGAAAAACAGCCTCAAAAAAACAAAGAAGAGCTGCTCATATGTTCTCCAAGAGGTCTTTGAACTTTTAAGAAGAGAAATATTGCTATACAGGATTTTCTTCTCAGACCTTAGACAACTCATACATATATACTTAAGCAATTTTTTGAATATTTCAAAGGTTTTGCAGCAGTTGCTAACAACTTCAAGTTATACATTGAATAAAAACTAGCACTAGAGAACAGCAAGACGTGCACTTCATGGAAGTGGAGTCAGAATTTCAACAGGGTCACTTATACATTCCTCTATTCTGTTATGGGTCATGTCATGGATGTCTGTGGGAAGGGATGACAGGAGTTGAAACTGCACCCATGACCCATCATTATCCCATTAAGCTTTTGTGCTCTGGAGAAGTAGACAACACATTGCTTCTCAATGGGTGGTCTACCCATCTGGATCCCATAGGGTTAGTAACAAGGGAATGCTAACCAGCCATATGTTTACGTGAACAGGACATTGTAGCAACACGTCATTTACTATGTGAGCCAACCCCCATGAAACAGAGGGTGTTGGCATGCTAATGTCATTGTGCTGTACACACACACACACACACACACACACACACACACACACACACACACACACACACAGGGCTGTATAATGGGCCTGCCAAATAATTACTAAGATGCTGTAGACAACACTAACACATTAAATCCATTCCTATTGTGCTCCATTAGATTTTTCACAGCTATTGTTCTCATGCTAACTCAAATACCCCTTTAACAACTGGAATTCCAGAATGATATTCAAGGCATTGCATACCATTGCATTGAATATCCTTCTATTGTTCCAAGGGTTCTATGGTTGATAATGTTCAACTCAATAAATGTTGTTTGCTGGCAATTAAACTCAGGAATATGATGAACATGGACAGTGTGCTGTACAATTATTCATAGGGGGTGGATGATATCCTTGAAGGGTCAATGTCATCAGGGATGAAGGAGTGGCAGATGCCAGTTGAATTCACGCCCCCAATAAAACACATCCATGGGATATCTGCTGATTGTGTTATATACTGTAGCAGATATGTGGTTGTGATGTTGTAGCAGACAATATCAGGGTTGTGTGTGCCAGGCATCCTGTGGAGTGAAACAGATCGGATTGTATTCCTTGTTCTGATGTGAGCCTCATTGTAGCTGTCCTGTGCAGGTGTTTGGGAATTTTTTACTGGTGTGAGGAGCCACAGTTTGCACCCATACCCGGCATCACATGTGGCAACAGAGTGACATCATGACACAGGGACCACATGTTATGTGGATAATGTTGTGTGAGGGGAATGCAATATGTGTGTCATGACCTTGTTAAGCTGTGTTTACATTAGTCGTGCACCTGTGGATGTGGAGTAATGTTTAGATTGTTGACTCACCCAAAAGCCATCCTGCTGTATAGGTCGCATTGTCAAAGTCCCTGTAGATGGAGGACAGTCACACACCATCTGTACATTGACAGAGTGGAAATTCTTCCTGTTGATGAAGAGATGTCCCACATGAGATTGCACCTATGACCCTGGACATGCCTTTCCTTGTGTAGAGCTCCTATTTTACATGTGTCCACTCCATGTCTGTGGAGAGGAAGTGGATGCACCTTCTGGCCTTCATTTTGAGAGCTGTCAACACCTGAGACAGTGCACTGGAACATGTGGGCTGGGACATGGCATGTGGGACAATGTAACTAGGGGTGGGCGAAAAGGGAGAAACATTTCCCACATGATTTTTCAGGAAAACCAGCCGATTTTTTCCTTTTTTCATGAAAGTTTTCTTGTTTCTGCCAGTTCAAACTTTTCCTCCTTTTCACCTATTTTACCAACATTTTAGCCTATATTTCCTATGGGTACATTTCACACTGCAATGTTACTACTTCTGAGGGCTGTTTTGAGTCCCACAGCAACATATGCCTCGAAAAATTAGTTTGATTATTGATCCACATTACATTGGTCATAGCAGTGGTCTCAAGTGTGGTAGATGGTAGTAACACTTATTCACATCCCTCCTCCTCATCTGTGCTGCTGCTAATACATTTGGCCTTGCTCTCTCTGTGATCATTTGTGGTTTCTGCTACCTGATACTCAGATGGCATGAGATGTTGGTTAATTTTTAAGAATGTTAGTCTCCCAACATTGTTGCTTGATAGCCGAGTCCTGCGGTCATTGACAATGTAGCCAGCTGCACTGAAAACCCCTCAGACTCTACATTTGCTGGAAGACAACTAAAGGTTTCCAGTGCAGTACATTTAAATTCTGGCCACACACACTGCTTTGTTCTGCAAGTATGCAGAAACCATCTCACATGAGTGGGGCCACTTCTAGAAGCTACATGGTGTTCTTGTGTTTCAGTTACCAACCCATACTCAGGGAGCAAGTCCCAAAGAGATTTGCTGACACCACCACCACCAATGTTGGGTTTTTGCCTCCCCTGCTGAAATGCATGGATTACCCTGTGTTAAGAATGAGATGTTCTGGTTGATGTAGTAGGTGCTTCTGCTGGTTGAAATGCTTCACTGATTTCTTTTTCACTATGCTGTCTAGATGTTTTTTGTGTCCTCACTTACTTTCTCCCTCTCATCCTCCACTCAATCAATAAGCATATCTCAATATTCCTGGATATAATCTGATTCCTCAGAGACTTGCTGCTGATAGTCATGACTCCTTGTTGTGACAAACTGCTGATGGGCTTTTGGCAAAAATTCTGAAATTTTGTGTTTGAAGCAGGTGTCCAGGAAAATGGCAAGAATGTATTCCTCATTGCTTTCAATTGACATTATACGAGGATCTTGTTCAAAGCATGCTAACATGTCCTTTACCAGCTGGTGAATGTCTGTGTTGTCATTATAGTAAGATTCTTCAGCCATGCTCCTCATTTTTTTCTGCAATAAATATATCCTTGGTATAATTGAAATAATTCCTGCCCCTATGTGACTCAACAGCATGGTTGCCTCCTCAAAGGATTTCAGCAGCTAACATACATTGCACATTAGTTGCCATTGGACAAGTAACTGAATACACAAGGTGGTGTGACGATGGTATGGGCTATCCTCCTGCTGCTACTGCTGCCTTTTAATCACACTGCTAGAACCAGAGGCATGATTACTGGCTGTGACCTGATGCTGTAAGCTAGTGCCACCCACTGTTGGTGGTGGTAGGGAAACTCAGTGAATAGTCACAGTCATATAATCTGTGTTCTGCCCACTTGACCACACATCTGTTGTCAGGTGAATTTTCTTGACATATGAGCTTTCCAGCCCTTTGCCCACCACACTAACCACCTGCTTGTATAACTCAGGCACAGCCATCCTGGAACAATAACTGCAGCTTGGGATATGCCAGTGTAGGGATACAAATTACATCAGTTCTCTGAAACCTCAGTTTTCTACAAAAGAATATGGCAGCAGATCCACTGCCAACATCTTGGCAACCATGCCATTCAACAGGCACACTTTGGGATTGTTTTTGTGAAGTTTTCGACTCATTCCCAGAAACTCAGTCAGTGTGGGTTGGCAGGACATGGCAGAAGAACCCTTGTACTGTATTGCTTTAACAACATGACTAGAGGAGGTGGTGGCGTTATAGGCAGCATGTGTGGGCAGCCTTTTACTCTATCTCCTACAGTAAACCCAGAGTAATCAAACTCCTCTGCAGCAGAAGCCATAGGTATTAACTGGAATCAACTAACTGTTAGAAGTAGCACAGACTCTGACACAAAAATAACATCACTATTTCTTTTATCTTCCCCAGATCCCTGGGAACATTTTGGAGTGCTTCTGCTGCTGCTACTAGTTGCAGCACCTCTGACCTGCTGAGGGTGTGTCTCCCAGTCAGACCTGTGGTTGTGCTTCAGGTAGGATCTCATAAAGGAGGTGCCTAAGTGTGAGCCTGCTTTCCCCCTGCTCACATGCTTTTTGCATAGACAACAGATAGCAACATGCTTAGCTTGAGGATCCTGATTGAAGTATCTTCATACTGTGGACTTCATGGACTGAGGGGCTCCTGAGGTGATGTTACTACTACTGGGGCTAGATGTTAATGCAATTCTACTGCTACTACTCCTAGGTGCAAAAGTGCAACACTTCCAGCAGCAGTAGAGGCACTTGTCATATCTAACATTGTGGATGTTAATAACCTGTGTTGCTGCTGTTGTTGCTGCTGGGTAATCAACACTGGGGCGTGGACTTGGACTTGGAAGAGGCAATGATGCTGATGAGTGACAGGTTGACTGTGTACTTTTTGCCATCTTTACTTGTCCAGGTTCAGACTTTCCAATGATTTTCTCATATAGCTTATAGGCAAATACAGGCTCAGTGCTCCTTTTTAGTGGTGGAAGATTGAGCTTTCCCTTTCTGCTAACTTTATAGCCCTGTCATCATCTCTCTTACTCTCAACTTCATCTGTATCTGAACAAGAGGAGGATCCTGGAGGGATATATTCTAGATCTGCATCATCAGTCATACCCTTATATTCCTCTAAGCTTTTAGCGGCCTCAAACAATTTATTTTTACTTTAACTTTCACATAGTTTGCTACTACTTTGAGGATAGGTGTTTTAGCGCTTGTTTATCTCACTATCATATGCAACAGATGGTTCAGCTGTCAACCTTCTTCCCCCCTTCTTCATCCCTAGAGTGCCCCCAGACTCCCCTAATACAGAGATCAAATGTCCTACCTAAAAGACTCCCTAAACTAAGCTCCAATTCCCTTTTACTTGCCTATCTTCTTTAGATCAAAAACAGGCTGATTTCTCCTCTCTCAAACACAAAATGGCATGCCATGAGAGCCTGACACCCTATTATATGGCTGTAGAAAAGTAGACAAAACGTTCATGCGGTGGGGAAAATTTTTTCTTCACATTGATTTCAATGCAATAAGCAAGGCAAACAAAGAGGGAAAAGGCACTTTTCTGAGGAAATTATTTGCCAAATGGGAAATGCCATTTTTTACTGATTTTGGTTTGAGGTGAAAATGTTCATCCATCCCTAATTGTAACACTCAGATTTAGATGAAAAGAGAACAGTTTCATTACAAAATAATGTTTGCTTGATTTACTTCTAAGGATTTTGGAGACTATCTGGTTGTTAGTAATGCCATCATTCTTACTGACAATATACTTAAATTAACCTAATTAGCTGCCACTGAGATTAGTATCTAATTTTCCTGCTTTCTTCTGGTTTAAAATGTGTGTTTAAGGGAGGAGTTTTAGCATTGGTGATTTGTCTTGTAAAAAAGGTGCGAGAGAACGAAGTACTGAAACATCAATCTACCCTATAAACTTTGTTTAACTTTGCTCTATGATCACATCATGAAAAGTGTTGTTTTCTATTACTATTTATTTATGAGTTGTGAGCAAGCACCCAGGTGAAAGTATCTGGTATAATATATATATTCAATGTAGGTTAGTTAGTCCAATGGTGTAGAGAAACAAAACAAGAACTTGTGCCTGAGTGTCACAGAGATGGAGTCAATAATATGAAAATTGATCCATCCAGCACTCACAGGACTTTTTACATAGCATCTGAAGCTTTAATGGGGTATCAATGTTTTGATCCCCCTTGTGAACTTTGTCAAGAAACATACAGAGGAGGGGATCAAAACATTGATCAACGATTAAAGCTTCAGATGTTATGTAAAAAGTCCTGTGGGTGCTGAGGATATTATATATATATATATATATAGTAATGTGAAAAAAATTTAGGCAGGTGTGCAAAAATGCTGTAAAGTAAGACATGTTGATAGTTTACTTTTATCAATTAACAAAATGCATAGTGAGTGAAAAAAAGAAAAATCTAAATCAAATCAATTTTTGGTGTGACCACCCTTTGCCTTCAAAACAGCATCAATTATTCTAGGTACACTTGCACACAGTTTGTAAGAAACTCGGCAGGTAGGTTGTTGCAAACATCTTGGAAAACTTACCACAGTTAATCTGTGGATTTAGGCAGCCTCAGTTGCTATCGTTCTTCATGTAATCCCAGACAGACTTGAAAATGTGGAGATCAGGGCTCTGTGGGGGCCATACCATCACTTCCAGGGCTCCTTGATCTTCTTTACACTGAATATAGTTCTTAATGACTTTGGCTGTATATTTTGGGGTCAATGTCATGCTGCAAAATAAACTTGGGGCCGATCAGATGTGTCCATGATGATATTTCATGATGGATAATTATCTGCCTGTACTTCTCAGCACTGAGGAGACCCCAACTCCATTTGCAGAAATGCAGTCCCAAACTTGCAAGGTACACTTTCAGGGTATAGGGATATGTGGGATATGTGAGCATATTACCAATCAGGGACGGTATAATATACCCTGAAAGTGTACATTGCTATATATATATATATATATATATATATATATATAGAGAGAGAGAGAGAGAGAGAGAGAGAGAGAGAGAGAGAGAGAGAGTACAGCCACTTGTCCATGTGAGTGTATTTACATTGTTTTACTGTTGCTTATTTAGTGAGTCAATGATAAGGCACTATTGGCGCCCTCTGTGTTTTTTGATCTTATGTTTTAACCCTTCACGAGGAGGAGTGTTTCAGAAGGGCAGCAGATAGTAAAGAAAGCCTTATAAGGGACGGCTACTAGATCCCTGAGCTACAATAGTCAGACTACATGTATGTGGGAGTCTGACAACATTTTTTGTGAGTATGTTTACATTGGTGGAGGTGTGGTGATACACAGCACTTGCAATATTACACGAGGAAGCCCCTCTTTTTTCTTCTTTTTTCTTTGCATCTCAAACTTGCAAGGAACCTCCACCGTGCTTCACTGTTGTTGCAGACATGCATTCTCTTCAGCCCTTTTTCTGCACCCCAGATCCTGTATTTTCGTTACTAGTTGAGTCGCTTGGCCTTGTTTCCACCTCTGATGTATGGCTTTTTGGTCACAAGTCTTCCATGAAGACCACTTCTGACCAGACTCTATGGAGAATAGATGGGTGTACCAAGATCCCACTGTTTTTCTGCCAATTCTGAGCTGATGGCACTGCTTAACATCTTCCAATTGTGAAGGAAAGTATGAGTGATGTATCTTTCCTCTGCTGCACTAAGTTTCCATGACCGAGGAATATTTCTTTAGTGTAAGGATGAGACTGGAATGGAAACTAAGAGCAGGCCTAAAAGAACCCCCCTCCTAAACACACACACAATACCCAGAAAGACAGAAAAGGATAATTTAGTTATATGAAAAATAAAAAGAACTGAATATATATATATATATATATATATATATATATAAAAGCAAAAAGAAGAATGATACCAGAAACTGGATCAACTGATTAGGGACTGGTGAAATCTCTCTCCATGTTCCCTCAGGAAATTCCATGAAAACTACGTTGTTGTCCGCTTGTTCATAGGAAAATCTGCTTTAAAACTAGCAATTAAAATTTTCGCATTTTTTGCCCATTGGCCAAAATGAATATATATATATATATATATAAAAGTAAAAAGAAGTACTATGCCTGCTGCTAGACGTGCTACCTCTGCTGCCATTGTTGCTGCCCTTGTTGAAACCAGTGCTGTACCTGCTGCCAGTGCTGAACCTGCTGCCACCAGCGTTGAAGCTGCTAGTGTGTCTTGTAATACTCAGGAGGGGGGGAAGAAGAAAATGATGCCAAGTGTGAGGTAAGCAAGCAGAAAAGATCAAGATGTTGTCCAAGTAGATGACAACGAATTGGTCAAGTAGGTCTGAGAATATATTGTTAACAAAACACTGGAAGGTTGCTGGGACGTTGCAGAGTCCAAATGGCATCACCAGGTACTCAAAATGGCCATAGCGAATACAAAAGGTTGTTTTCAACTCATCGCCCCTCTTGATGCAGACTAAATTGTAGGCTCCACAAAGGTTGATTTTGGTGAAGACTGTAGCAGTAGAAATACGTTCCAGTAATTCTAGTATTAAGGGAAGTGAGTAGCGATTCTTTACTGTAATGTTATTCAGGTTCCGGTAATCAACGCGTGGCAGGAGGCCTCCATCTTTTTTTTCGACAAAGAAGATACCTGCCCTGGCTGTGGAGCCAAAGGACAGATAAAATCTTTTGGGAGGTTTTCTGACAGAAAAGCCTTTATGTGCTGTAGTTTAGGCCCAGAGAGGGGGGCGATGCGACCATAGGGAATAGTTGTTCCAGGCAGTAGTTCAATTGGGCAGTCATACTGCCAATGAGGAGGTAATTGGTTGACTCCTCAGTGATAGAAAACATTAGAGAAACTGTGATAAGCAGCAGGCAGCATTTGAGGAGGTACAGACTGAGTGGACAGGAGTTGTGGGGCAGAAAATGAAACAGTACCAAGAGACCGGTTGATGCATGGATTCTGTTTTTGAAATCAGGGTAATCCAAGGATGAGAGAGTATAATGGAGAAGAAATTACATTGAAACTGAGAGTCTCATGATGGTGAGGGTTCAACAGATAGATGAAGCATCTCAGTTTCCTGGAACACTGGCCCACATTGATGGGATCTCCCACTGGCCATCTGGAGGTGAAGAGGGGGTTTCTAAGGTACCAAAGAAACTCCCTGTTGTGTGGCCACTTTGTTGTCCATGAAGCATCCGCTAGCGCTGTCCATGGACAAGGCCGACCTGCATGGGTTCTTCCAGGGTTACTGATGTTGATGCAGAAGGAGCAGAATTTACCAGTGGAGTAGACGGAGCCGTAGACAGATGTACCCTGTGTCTTTCTGCAAGGTGCTGATCAATTTGGATGACCAAGAGAATAAGATCTTCTAAGGATGAGGGTATTCCAGCTCAGGCTAATTCGTCCTTCAGGTTGTCTCTAAGCCCCAAACAGAAATGGTCAAGAAAACAGGTTAATTCCATTCTGTTTCTATGGACATTCTTTGGAATTCCGCGACGTAGCCCTCAACTGGACAGCGACCCTGGGACAATGTCCTGATAGCAGACTGAACTGAGGCAGACCTCATAGGATCATCATATAAGGTATCCATAGCATGATGGAATGATTGCCAAGAGTGAAGCAAGGGACTGTCCTCTAGAAGTAGGTTGAAGGTACAGACATGAGATTCCCCAGGCAGAAAGGAAATAGGTGTGCGTACTTTTACAAAATCTGAGGCATAAGTTCTAGAGTTTATAGAGAATTTGAGTTCACAGGAGGTCATGAATGATCTATACATGCTTGGAAAGAGGAACACTAGGTTCAGGAAGCAGAGGCCCCAAGGTCAGTAGAAAAACCTGGAGAGGGAACTGAGGGTCCCTGAGGTGGAGAAGAGGGCTGGAGCTCCTGAAGCCGGCGCTGTACCACAAATTTATCTCTCTGAAGCTCCTGAACAGAGGCCACCAAGGAGGAGAGCTGGTTGCTGACAGTGGAAAGGATATCTCCCTAGTGTAAGTAAAACACTGGAATGGAAACTAAGAGCAGGCCTAAAAGAACACCCCTCCTAAACTCACACACAATACCCCAAAAGACAGAAAAGGATAATGTACATATACAGTGCACATATACTACAAAGTAATTTAGATATATGAAACACAAAAATAACTGAATATGTATTTATAGAAAAGTAAAAAGAAGAACAATACCAGAAACTGAATCAACTGATGCTGGGGGTAGTGGCAGTCCAGAGACAGAGATGGAGAGCTGAGATCCAATTCAACCAAGAGGTCAAGGGCAGGCTGAGAGGCAGAGTAGTACAAGTGGTACCATGGTACATAGCATGACCAGAGAGGTAAAAAATATAAATAAGTTAGTAAACTGACAGAGGGCAGAAATAGCACTAGAAAATTCATTCAGTGCCTGGTTTAGCATAGAACTGTATTAGTACCTCTCTTATCATATACTGAAACATTACCATTGATTTTGTGAATGCACATTATAAACGTCTGTTTACATTTACATTTTAGGATACTTCATTTATGCATGTCTAATAAAAGCAGATCATTTTTATATGTTCAAACAGTGCTAAGCATGGGTTCAGACATATTCTCCTAATTTCTCAAAAACTTTCTTATTTAAACAAGTTAATCTAAAAGTTAATCTCCCAAGGAAATAGCACATTTTGAAGTAGAATAATGATTTGCTGACAATTAATAGTAAATTCCTTGATCCTAAAACATAATATAGACTTAATTCAAAAACAACTGAATGGAATATGGAAGTAACTTTAAGTATCTAAAATCTGATATACAGTAACTATCACATTAGGATGTTCTTTTTCTTTTTCTCTTTTATGCTGACCCAGTACATACCAGTATGAACTTCTATTGTGAGTTTATGAATAACTAAAATAAGTGCCTGCAGATTACTTCTCTATCAAGATTTTAAAGAAAGCAAGTGGATTGGAAAATGCATGCTGTTATCTATCCTCTTTACAAATGACCTGGTACCCTCTTATCTGTGTGTTCAACGTAGAAGCACTAAAGTATATATTAAAAATTCCACCAGATGAAGGGTGAATGCTAAAATGAATTGACAAGGTGCATCTTTCGTAAGATATTATGACATTACGTTATACTTACAAGACTATACTTGAATGGAGAGCCCCAGGGAAGTTTCTCCAAATGAGAAGACAGCATTTGTAATGGGAGGCAGGCATGTGCATGACTATGAAGGAAACACAATATGTTATATTTAGAATCACAAATGGAAGTAAACTGTTGTCTGGTTACCACTGGGGAAAACAGAAAACCCTACATTTAAAAATTATATAAAAAATAGAACATCTTGTTGGCCACAGAGACATTTTAATTTACAAACTCAAAGAAATATAGTCTCATCACAGTAGGTAAAGTAAGAACCAGGTGTTCTTCACAATATTGTATTTGAATTTATGTGTTTCTATAACAGATAGAAGATGTGAAACAGATGCCCTGGCCATGTGTAGAGATATTCAAGAGCTTTTAATTAGCAATAAGAGTGCTGTTAATTTCTCTGAGACCCTTATTTTCCTTTACACTTGTTTGGAATCACAGCAGGGCATCTATAACTCCATAAGTAAAAGATTTAGTAAGCAAAAAAGTAACACCATTTGGCCAGGAAATAAAAAAAAGCTTTGATGTGACAGCAACAGAACTTGCACATTATTTTGTCTGAAAATTAAATGCTGAGGTTATGGCTACACAGAAGGCAAAGATGAAGAGATTTATTTTCACTAATTGTTGTCAAAAAATATTTTATGCAAATAGATTTAGGGTAGGAGAGAGACAGTCTGTGAGAGAATGATGGTGGATAAACAGATAATTCATAATAATTTGTATGTAATTATAATATAAAAAGAGAACATTTTAATAATAAGCCAGTGGTTATTTGGAATTTATGCAACCCATTTGACATTATGATAGTGAAATAAGTATATTAAAGTTAATGTGTCATCTTAAGGCAAATTTAGTTAGCTTTACAGAGAATACAAATCTGTCTTTATGTAGTAGAAGTAGTAGTTGCAGACATTTTTTGAAAAATAATTGTTTTATTAATTAATTCATAGCACAGCATATGTTAATATTGGCACAGAACAGAAACTAATTATCGTAAAATTCCACACTTTTCCACCAATAAATTAAGGTTAATTTCTCAAAGACTATTTAGATTACAAATTGATGGAACAACATAGATACAGTTTTTCATGTTTTTAAAATTATCTAAAATTAATGTTAGGATGACAGGTCCATTTTAAAATTAATATGTTAGAATAGACTATTGAAGTGGAATTGTCACTTTAAAAGGATAGTAAAGTCCCCAAAAAATTATGGTAGCTGCACTAAAAAAAAAACACTTAATGAGCTTAATCCTTTCTCTCAAACCATTATGGTTTGAGAGAAATAAGAAAATAAAGTACTCCATTCCCTCCCCTTTCTGCCTAAAGCTGTCAGAGGCAGAATCCGGTCACCCGACTGTAGGTGGCTCTTCATCTGTATGGTCTACAACGTGTGCCTGGCTTGCAAGCACACATTGCAGACCATTCCGAGGAAGTAATTATACTTAGATATCTAGATGACAGCGCTCCTAAAGAGCCGCCATCTGGTCCCGGAAGCAGGATCTGTACAGCGGACGCATGAGAAGGGGGAGGGAGCGGAGGTCTTTATTTTATTACATCTCTCAAACCATAACGGTTTGAGACAAAGGATTAAGCACATTCAATGTTTTTTTAGTGCAGCTACCATTTAGAACATACTTTTTTTGGGACTTTACTATCCCTTTAAACAGGCAATTTGAAAATGTCTTGTATGTCTATCCAACTAGGGGTGGGTGAAAGCTCCTGCCGTGTTCTAAAGAGAAATTCTGCAAAAACCACATTGTTGTCTGCTTTTTTGCTGGAAAATCCACTTTAAAACCAGCGATTAAAATCTTTGCATTTTTTGCCCAATGGCCAAAATTGCTCACCGTTTTGGCTTGAAAGTCTCCGTGGTTTTCGTCTATTCGCTATAAAAACATGAAGTATTTGCAGAAGTGGAACACAATAGTAGCAGCTACAGAGTGAGTTAGACGTGCTGTGCCGTTCTGCTGTGATCTTTGGGAACAATTGAGGCAGGAGAGGCTCATAGTGACTGCTATCATTATGAGCAAGTTTAAAACTAATAAAAGGAGGAACTAGGAGGACCCTTATATGTCCACTGAGTCTGAGGAGGATGAAGAAGTGAGTATAACTGAACCGATGCTGTCCAGTCCCCCTAAATGACCCCTAGGGATCTTGGGTAATTTAATGGAAAGAGAGGTAGAAAAGGGTAGTCCTAGTGAGATCAGGACAGGTCAGCTGTCTGCGCCTGCTGCTAGACGTGCTTCACCTGCTGCCACCATTGCTGCCCCTGCTGCCACTAGTGCTGTGTCTGCTGTCAGACGTGCTGCCCCTGCTTCCACCAGTGCTGTGCCTGCTGCCAGTGCTGAACTTGCTGCCACCAATACTGTGCCTGCTGTCAGAAGTGATGCCCCTGTTACAACCAGTGCTGTGCCTGCTGCCAGTGCTGAACCTACTGCTAGTGTGTCTTGTAATACTCAGGAGGGGGGGGAAAGAAAAGTTGATGCCAAGGGTGACAGCAGAGGACCCTAAGTCACACTTGCTATCCCCAAGTAGTCCCAACAGTGCTAGTACTAAGAAGTTCCAGCAGCTTGTTAGTGTTAGGAATAAAGGAGGGGATAGTCAATATCCAAAAATTACTAGTGACTGTGAGGAGGAAGACTCTGTGGCTGAACTTGATTTGGTTGGTGTTAGTTGTAGTAACAGTAATGTTGAAGCATACAGTGGGACTAGTGTTAGGGAAATGGTAGGTGAAGCATTTGAGAGCGTCCAGGCTAACAGTCAAGGGGGTCCACACCATTCCTCTGGCTCTGGGAGTCCCCTTCCCTTCACTACAGTGTCCAAGTGGAACCAGAACTGGTGTTGGGGGAGAGCATTTGCAGAATTAATACAACCACCACCAGCAGGAGCACAGATCAGCTGCCTGTGCCTGCTGATACTGCTGCCAGTCTGCCATCTTCAGGTCAAAAAGCAATGCCAGTTATGAAATTAGGGGACCTTCTGTCACATTGCTCGTCACCTCCTCCAAGCAGCAGTGAGATCTCTGTAATAGAGCAGCAGCACGTAGGGGATGTTGGAGAAGCTGGTGTGGAAGAGACATTTATGGCCATTTTAGTAGAAACTGAGAAGGAATGGGAGACAGGGATGAGGATGGGCATCACCACCACTAGCAATGAGCTCTTGGAATTTGCGGAATTTGCAACTGCTCTAATTCCTTCTGCTGTTAAGTTGCAAGGGCAGCAGGATGCTGAGGAGCAAGCTAGTGTACCACAGACCACCGTGGCCACAGTGGGAATGGGGTCAACAAGTAATGTGGGACTAGGACAGGTTCCACTTGCCAGCAGTAGCAATACTCCTGGTCCTAGTTGCAGTGCTGATTCTGAGGCAGTAGCAGCAACGTCATCAGCTGCCACAGACAGTGAAGGGAATGTGGAGGAGAAGAAGAAAGAGGCCATTCTTCTCCACCTGTTCCCAATCCTCTGAAGTCATGGGTATGAAACTATTTCTCTCTTGGTGCAGGCACAGTGCAGTGCACCAACAGCACTGTGCACAATTTGTGACATCAGTGAGAAGGGGAAAGGAGGAAACACGCCTTAGCACAACCTCCCTGATATAACACATGAAAAACAGACACCATGACATTTATGTCAAACATGTTAAAGACAAACACCCACCACAGAAATCAAGCATCACTGTTGCTGTACCCCCTGACTCTCAAGAAAGGCAACAAGAGGCATGTTCTGCCAATCCAATTCATTCATCGTTACCTCCCCCACCAAATGATAGACACTTTGTTGATGTTAGGATGTGGCAGTTCATCTCCACCCATTGCACACTGTGTGGTGCACTGACCAGACAAGCCAGTGCCGTGGAAAAGAATTGCAACTAGGGCATCAATCAGAATCTGAGGAGATTCCATCCCACTATTAAACTGTCCGCAAGTTGTCATATGGGGTCTGGACAAGGGGTATAGTGACATCTGCACTACTTGGTTTCTGGTACCATGGTGTTTGGATATAGTTGTGCCCCCAGGTGTTATTTACCACACACACACTGTGCACATTGCAGTTGCTGATGAAAGGCTCTCAAGGGAAAAATTTCTATTCTAATAACAACACACTCATGAATTTAGAGGAGGGGCAGGTGGAGAAGAATTATTGACCAACTTCTTCTTTTTCTCCAAATATACTGTGGGCTACTTATCACGCTGCTACTGCCTCAGGTGCATCACTGGAGTTAGTCATTGCAAGTGGAACCTTCATCATCCATCAACCATGTTACTGCTGTTGTTGATCTCATTCCCTTTCAGCTGCCTAATCATCCTCCTGCTTAAACAACTCAGCAGGAGTAGCAAGAAAAGCAGTGGCCAATTCTGCATCTACATCAGGGCACTTCACAACAGGACATCACCTGATGGCACTAGGCCAGAAGGGCATTTATTTTTTCAGGGTTTGTGCTTCAAAAAAAAGCAAAAAAACAGTCCTACAAAAAAAAAAATTGAGTGGTTTTGTTTCTAACAAGCCTAAGTCCTACTAATCAATGTTTCCTTAAGGTTTGTGCCAAACAAGCTTATGTTCTACAAATCAATGTTTATTCAGAGCTTGTGCCTCTAACAACAAATCTAACAAATCATCTTCTACAAAATACTCTATCAAGTCAAGTATCAGTCCACTCCAGTGGCAGCTTATGTCAGGGGGTTCCCGTCTCTGTCACTTTACATACAAAGCTCTTATTTTATTTATTTTTTTTATTAACTGGCCCCCAATAGCAGTCAAGAACCCCCCTAAAACAAATTCCCTGTTCATCTGATTCATTCCCCAGACTCCACCTACCAACACAGGCACCCTCCTCAGACCACTTTTATACAATGTCTTATGGAGTTTTTATTTGTATTTAGGATTTATTTTTGTATTAACTGCCCCCAATCCCAGTAAACAATCCGCCGAAAACCATTCCTTGTTCAACTGATTCTTTCCCCACTTTCCACCAACACAGGCACCCTCATTCCCCTTTTATACTATACCTTTGGGAAATAAAATAATATTTGCTAGGTGTGGTGTATAAATTCAATATTTCCATTGATTTCAATGGAAAGAGATAGGCGAAAAAATAGAGGAAAAACGGCATTTTGTCTGAGGAAATTACTTGCCGAGGGGGAAGTGCCATTATTCATAGATTTCCGTTTGAGGCAAAAATTTTCTTCCACCCCTAATTACAACGTTATACAAAGTTAAAAATTTCTGTTTAATGTGAACAAGGAAGCCACCATAGTGATGTTTAGCATAGAAAATATCTGCCCTCATTGTTACAACAACACCTTCTATTTCTTCCATACATTATCAAAATGTCTCCAAATACAACCCCAGTGTAGTTAACACCTCATTTACCACAGAGGTGTGCAGCTTTCTTTGCACACATATCTGACACTGAGGCCTCTATTCAAATGTGTCCGATGGCTGTTTTTTCTGCCAACAGCATTTTCTCAAGCACGGTAAGCTATTCAATTACCTGTGCTGTGAAGAAATATGGGCAAAAATAAAAACCATTGGGTGATAAAGTTAGAGGTGTTTTTTCACACATAGCAAATAACGCAGGGTGCAAAATTTCCACTCGCAAAAGGCTTAAAATTATAAGCCCTGAAATAATGCCATATAAGAGTGCCATATAAGAATCTTGCAAGATTCTTATGGCAAGTCGTAAAACGTAGCCACTTCCCACACTGCCGCATACCTTCAGTAACCCTTTGAGTGCCAGGGGCAATGCATTGCATTCCCCTCTGGCACGCAAATGGTTAACTAATGCCCCGCATACCTTAATGAAATATGTTGTATTTCCATTTAATAGTCTTATTGCAATCCCCCGGAATCTGTCCTTATTTTCCTAATAGGCTAATGTTACTTTTCCATCTCAAGCTCTCCATTTTTGTTTGTATCTATTTTTACCCAGACTGCCCTTATTCATTTTTACCCGGGCTAATGGTTTCTGGATATATGCTGTGTGCCTGATGGGCAATGTATAAGGTATTGCTGATATATGGGTGCTGTATGAGTGATATATAGGAGTTACGTTGTTTTATGGTTGATATATACACACTGTTTGGCTGATGAGTGTTTATACACAATAAGGTGCTGGCATTTTAGAAGAGACAGCCTGAGTGCAGATTAGATGGCATTATAGAAGAGACAACCAGAGTACTGTGCGAAGAGATAGCCGGAGAACAGGTTGGATGGCAAGAAGGGGTACGGAACACTTTGCAAAAGAACGTATTGCAGAGCAATGCATTCTGCACCCCTCTGGCACTCAAAGGATTAAAAGACTGTGCAAAGGCTGTGTAGGAGCTGACATTATTAATGGTGACTGACATTATAAAAGAGACAACCGGAGTGCAGGTTGTAGGGCATTATAGAAGAGTCAGCACAAAGAAGTTATAAAAGATTGTGCGACAACTGTGCGGGAGCTGGCATTATAAGTGGCGATGTTTTACATGCAACCATAAGAATCTTGTCCTTTTGATTTGTGTGAGATTCTTATATGGCTCTCTTGAAGCCGGCTACCTAGTTATACTGGCTAATGCTCTTATGCGTGCAACATTTCAAAAGGATACCAAGATCCAATAAGGGACTCACTTTATTACAGGAAATTTAAGACCCTTTTTTTTTTTGACTAGTCACTAGAGTCCCTTTATAGGATCTTAAATGTATTGCTCAAATATCCCGCACACTTATGCGTAAGCAGATCCCAGCCAATGTCTGTGAGGGAACAGAGACTGCCCATGTATAAAGAAAGTATCTGTTCATATTTCCTCAGTGTAGAACATGCATCGGCCCATAAAGGAAGGACAGGAGGGAGCTGTGCAAGTTAATTTCTCTGCTGCCACCTCTGTGGACACACACAGCAGAGGAGAGATGGGAAAGTATTAGTTTCTTTTCTACAAATATTGGGACATTTTTGAACCAATATGGAGGCATTATTTAAACCAATGTGGAGGCATTTATATTATATATATTTATATATATGTATATATATATATATATATATATATATATATATATATATATATATACACATACATATATACATATATATATTCACCCACACACTCATACATAGTTTAACCCTTTGAGCTGCAGAGAGATGCACAACACATTGCTCTGCAAACTATGTATAAGTGTGTGGGATATTTGAGCAATACATTTATTTATCATTTTCTTTTTTCTTTACAACTAGAAGAGAGAATGAAGTAGAAAAGAAAGATGATACAAGACAGAAGAAAGAAGAGAATCTAGAATGAAGACAGAAGGAGACAGATAGTGGACGACAGGTACGTTTAACACATATAAGATAACGATCGGTGCTTGATAGTGTTGAGCGAGCATGCTCGGCCGATGCTCGGATCGGCTCGAGCATCGCTCTGCTCGGCACATGGCGGTACTCGTACGAGTACCGCATGTGCTCGCCCGCCATGTTCGGGTCTCCTCCCCGCACGTTTTGCGGCTGCTGCGCAGCCAATAAACGTGCAGGGAGGCTCTGACATCAGTGTAATGCCAGCAGCCATGTTGGCTGCTGGCATTACACTGATTGGCTGGCCAGAACCCGTGGTCGGGTGCTGTATAGCACCTGACCAGCGAGTTCGGCTCAGTCTTAGCCAGGGAGAGATGAGGATAGGAAGGGAAAGTCAGTGTAGGGAGAAAGAAAGCAAATTTGTGAAAAAAAAAGAACCAAAAGTCCTTTTTAGGACTACTGTGTGTGGGGGCAGCAGTTTATTTTGTGTGGGGGGAAAAAAACAAAAAAAAAAAAATTTCATATATTCTGTTTAGTGTGCAAAGTTGCAGATTAGAGCACATTCTGTTTAGTGTGCAAAGTTGCAGATTAGAGCACATTCTGTTTAGTGTGCAAAGTTGCAGATTAGAGCACATTCTGTTTAGTGTGCAAAGTTGCAGATTAGAGCACATTCTGTTAAGTCTTCAAACTCAAATATCAAAGTCACATATTCCATTCAGTGTGCGTCACCGCAGTTTAGCAGCATATTCTGTGTACTCTGCACAGTTGCAGAATAGGAAGAAATACTGTTAAGTCTTCAAACTAAAATATCAAAGTCACATATGCCATTCAGTGTGCGTCACCGCAGTTTAGCAGCATATTCTGTGTACTCTGCACAGTTGCAGAATAGGAAGAAATACTGTTAAGTCTTCAAACTAAAATATCAAAGTCACATATTCCATTCAGTGTGCTTCGCCGCAGTTTAGCAGCCTATTCTGTGTACTCTGCACAGTTGCAGAATAGTAAGAAATACTGTTAAGTCTTCAAACTCAAATATCAAAGTCACATATTCCATTCAGTGTGCGTCACCGCAGTTTAGCAGCATATTCTGTGTACTCTGCACAGTTGCAGAATAGGAAGAAATACTGTTAAGTCTTCAAACTAAAATATCAAAGTCACATATTCCATTCAGTGTGCTTCGCCGCAGTTTAGCAGCCTATTCTGTGTACTGTGCACAGTTGCAGAATAGGAAGAAATACTGTTAAGTCTTCAAACTAAAATATCAAAGTCACATATTCCATTCAGTGTGCGTCACCGCAGTTTAGCAGCATATTCTGTGTACTGTGCACAGTTGCAGAATAGGAAGAAATACTGTTAAGTCTTCAAACTAAAATATCAAAGTCACATATTCCATTCAGTGTGCATCACCGCAGTTTAGCAGCATATTCTGTGTACTCTGCACAGTTGTAGAATAGGAAGAAATACTGTTAAGTCTTCAAACTAAAATATCAAAGTCACATATTCCATTCAGTGTGCTTCGCCGCAGTTTAGCAGCCTATTCTGTGTACTGTGCACAGTTGCAGAATAGGAAGAAATACTGTTAAGTCTTCAAACTAAAATATCAAAGTCACATATTCCATTCAGTGTGCGTCACCGCAGTTTAGCAGCATATTCTGTGTACTCTGCACAGTTGCAGAATAGGAAGAAATACTGTTAAGTCTTCAAACTAAAATATCAAAGTCACATATTCCATTCAGTGTGCGTCACCGCAGTTTAGCAGCATATTCTGTGTACTGTGCACAGTTGCAGAATAGGAAGAAATACTGTTAAGTCTTCAAACTAAAATTTCAAAGTCACATATTCCATTCAGTGTGCTTCGCCGCAGTTTAGCAGCCTATTCTGTGTACTCTGCACAGTTGCAGAATAGGAAGAAATACTGTTAAGTCTTCAAACTAAAATATCAAAGTCACATATTCCATTCAGTGTGTTTCGCCGCAGTTTAGCAGCCTATTCTGTGTACTGTGCACAGTTGCAGAATAGTAAGAAATACTGTTAAGTCTTCAAACTAAAATATCAAAGTCACATATTCCATTCAGTGTGCTTCGCCGCAGTTTAGCAGCCTATTCTGTGTACTCTGCACAGTTGCAGAATAGTAAGAAATACTGTTAAGTCTTCAAACTAAAATATCAAAGTCACATATTCCATTCAGTGTGCGTCACCGCAGTTTAGCAGCATATTCTGTGTACTCTGCACAGTTGCAGAATAGGAAGAAATACTGTTAAGTCTTCAAACTCAAATATCAAAGTCACATATTCCATTCAGTGTGCTTCGCCGCAGTTTAGCAGCATATTCTGTGTACTGTGCACAGTTGCAGAATAGGAAGAAATACTGTTAAGTCTTCAAACTAAAATATCAAAGTCACATATTCCATTCAGTGTGCGTCACCGCAGTTTAGCAGCCTATTCTGTGTACTCTGCACAGTTGCAGAATAGGAAGAAATACTGTTAAGTCTTCAAAGTAAAATATCAAAGTCACATATTCCATTCAGTGTGCTTCGCCGCAGTTTAGCAGCCTATTCTGTGTACTCTGCACAGTTGCAGAATAGGAAGAAATACTGTTAAGTCTTCAAACTAAAATATCAAAGTCACATATTCCGTGTAAGATGAAGAAGGCGGGTAAAAAGGGATGGGGAAGTGGACGTGATCCTGATAGTTCAGGGCGCGGGTCAGGACGCGGAGAAACTGTGCCTGGTGCCAGAGCACAAGAAAGAAAGACATCCACCATACCTAGCTTCATGTCTCATTTTACAGGGCGTCGCAGGACATCACTCTCGAGGTCCGACCACTGTGAACAGGTGGTCGGTTGGATGTCAGCTGATACTGCTTCCAGTCGGTTAAGCACCACCCTGTCTTCCACCAAGTCCACTCTCAGTAGCCAAGAGTCTGGTCAACATAATCCTCACTCTGATCATCCTTCCTCCCACCATAGACGGTCTGGTCAAAGAAGTGATCCCACACTGGGATATAGTGAGGAGCTCGTCTCATCACCAATCCTTCATTTGACCCTCTCTCCAAGCACGCTTGCAGAGGAACATGACATCTTATGCCCTGATTCACAACCTCTAGAGGGTACCCAATCACAAGAAGATGACAGATGTGAACGGCATTTAAGGTCAAAGGAAGTAGTGGATGATGATGATGATGATGATGAGACACAGTTGCCATTAAATCAACCACTATTACTGTCTCAAGACCTTGTTGAGGAGGATGTTATACAGTTGTCAATGACTGAGTATGTGGTGGGATCAAGACATGAGGAGGATGATCAGAGTGAGGAAGTGGAGGAGGACTTGGTGGACGATGAGGTGACTGACCCCACCTGGGAAGGTGTAGAGCCGAGCGATGACAGCAGTCCTGAGGGTGAGCCATCTGCAGCACCGCAACAGGCTGGAAGAGGCAGTGGTGTGGCTACAGAAAGAAGGCGGACCGCACCAAACCGGCCCGCAAATGTTCCACGGAGCACCCCCTTGCGTAAATCTCCCTTGCCAAGGGGTAGGTGTTCCGCGGTATGGCGTTTTTTTAAGGAAAGTGCGGACGACAAAAGAATTGTAGTTTGCAACCTGTGCCACACCAGAATGAGCCGAGGCATGAACACTAGAAACCTCACCACCACCAGCATGATCCGACACATGGCATCCAAGCACCGTAATAAGTGGGAGGAACGCCTGGATCGCCCATCTGTGTCTGCAGGCCACACCACTGCCTCCTCTTCCCCAGTTTTCGGCGCCGGCCAATTGCCTGTCGAAGGCGCAGGCCCGCATACCTCCCGCCCTGCACCTGTACCATCTGAAGCACCATCAGCGACCACATCCACTTCCCTGTCCCAGCACAGCGTCCAAATGTCGTTACCCCAGGCATTTGAGCGCAAGCGAAAATACCCAGCCACCCACCCACAGGCCATAGCACTAACCTCACACCTTTCCAAATTACTGGCCATCGAAATGCTGCCATTTAGGCTTGTGGAGACTGAGTCTTTCCGCAGCCTGATGGCAGCAGCTGTCCCTCGGTACGCGGTCCCCAGCCGCCACTACTTTTCCCGGTGTGCCATCCCCGCATTACACCACCATGTGTCCCGTAACATCACCCGTGCCCTGACCAACGCAGTTACTGGGAAGGTCCACTTAACGACTGACACATGGACAAGTGCTTGTGGCCAGGGACGCTACATTTCCCTGACGGCACACTGGGTGAATGTCGTGGAGGCTGGGAGCGACTCGGACCCTGGGATGGCACGGGTGCTACCCACGCCGAGGATTGCGGGCCCTACCTCCATCAGGGTTTCCGCCAGCACCTACGTTATTGGCTCCTCCTCCTCCGTTTCCACCTCCGAATTCTCTACACGCAGCGCCACTCACCCATCAGCCAGTAGCTGGAAGCAGTGTAGCACTGCAGTGGGGAAGCGTCAACAGGCCGTGCTGAAGCTGATCTGCCTTGGGGACAAACAGCACACGGCCTCAGAGCTGTTGCAGGGGATTAGTCACCAGACCGAGCAGTGGCTCTCGCCACTCAACCTGCAACCAGGCATGGTTGTGTGTGATAATGGGCGTAACTTGGTGGCGGCTTTGGAGCTCGGCAAGCTCACACACGTACCATGCCTAGCGCATGTATTTAATTTAGTGGTTCAGCGATTTCTAAAAACCTACCCCAATGTGCATGATCTCTTGACCAAGGTGCGCCGCGTGTGTGCACATTTCCGTAAGTCATCTACAGCTTCGGCTGGCCTGTTGAAGCTGCAGCAGCGCTTACAATTGCCAGCTCACCGGCTGCTGTGTGATGTGAGCACGCGCTGGAACTCCACCTTCCACATGTTGGCCCGGCTTTGTGAGCAGCAGAGGGCAGTAGTGGAGTACCAGCTGTTACACGGTCGTCGCCTCTCCGTTCAACTTCCTGTAATCAGAAGTGAGGAGTGGGAATGGATGTCAGACCTCTGTGAGGTTTTACGCAATTTTGAGGAATCGACACAGATGGTGAGCGGCGATAACGCTATTATCAGTGTAACCATCCCACTTCTGTGTCTACTGAAACGCTCGCTGCTCACAATTAAAACTGACGCTTTGCATGTGGAAGAGGTGGAAATGCGGGAGGAAGAGCTTACACAAGGTGATAGCCAGAGCACCCTCACTTCGTCTTCTCAGCGACAATTGGAGGAGGCGGAGGAGGAGGAGGAGGAGGAGGAAGACACGGTTGCCTCCGCTACAGAGGGTAGCCATGGAACTTTAGTTCCATCTCTTCAGCGTGGGTGGGCAGAAGAGGAGGGAGAGGATGAGGAGATTGAGAGTCATCCTCCTGGTGAGGACAGCGAAATCTTGCCTGTTGGTACTCTGGCACACATGGCTGACTTTATGTTAGGCTGCCTTTCCCGTGACCCACGCGTTATACGCATTTTAGACAACACGGATTACTGGGTGTTCACCCTTCTGGACCCCCGCTACAAAGAGAATTTCTCATCTCTCATTCCTCCGGTGGAGAGGACAAGCAAAATGGTGCAATACCAGAAGGTTCTTGTTGAAAAATTGCTCCAAAATTTTCCATCTGACAACGCTGGCGGCAGAGTACGTGCTACCTTGGCCAACCGAGAAGGGGAGAAAAGGGGAGCACACAGCAGTTCCGACAAAGGCAGGGCAACACTCTCCAAGGCGTGGGACACCTTCATGACACCCCGCCAGCACCCTCACCCTGATGCGCAGCCTAGTATCCGCCTTTCCACCGACAATGCTGATAGGTTGACACTTATAAAAATGAACAAGGCCTGGATTTCCCCTGACTTCTCCACTCCACTGGAGGAAAGCCCCGGGGGAACATAAACTCACTTTATATATGTTATTTACAATGATGGGAATACTCTGTATTCCCATTCACCCCTTCCACCCAAAAAACGGGTATATGGTTGACTCTTAATCTTCTCATCCTCCTCCTCCTCTTCCATATGCCCTGGGATATAATTTTTATATAGGGCCAGCTCACCAGCGGGCCCTGTGATATAATTTTTATATAGGGCCAGCTCACCAGCGGGCGCTGTTTGACAATTTTTTTATAGGTCAGCTCACCAGCGGGCCTTCTCATATAATGTTTTATTGGGTCAGCTCTCTAGCGGGCCCTCTCATATAATGTTTTATAGCGTCAGCTCACTAGCGGGCCTTCGCATATAATGTTTAGGATGGTCAGCTCCGCAGCAGACCCTCACCCATAATGTTTTAGATGGTCGGCTCAGCGCACGTTTCCCTCTTAATCATGGCCCCAGTTCAGAAAAATCGAGGACATTTTTGGGAGAATTTGCCTTTGCGCACGTTTCCCTCTTAATCATGGCCTCAGTTCAGAAAAATCTAGGAAATTTTTGGGAGAATTTGCCTCTGCGCACGTTTCCCTCTTAATCATGGCCTCACTTCAGAAAAACCGATGAAATTTTTTGCAGAATTTGCAGATGATATACAAGTAAATATACAGCAAATACTGTTTGGTAACAATTTTTCGCCTAAAGTCGTTTTTATCTGCCTTTTTGTGTGTTTTACGGTCAGTCTGTAAAAATGGCGTACTACGGGCGAAAGATCGTTCCCAGCAGCGATGTTGGAGTCCAAGATGCATCCAGACATCCTCCCTATGCTGTCCCTGAACCATTTCTGTGGTGTTTCCATAATTTTCTGCCCTTTTCCTATGGACCAGGCACCCTCCCCTCATCAGAGCAGGGGGTGCCTGGTGTAATGCTCGAGTCCTCCCATTGACTTCAATGGGGCTCGGGTGCTCGGCCGAGCACTCGAGCCTCCGGGGGCACTCGGTCAGAGCACCCGAACACCCGAGCATTGGGGTGCTCGCTCATCACTAGTGCTTGACAGTATGTCAGGCATCGACAGCATTTTTCCTCTGAAGTTCCCAATATTGCCACTATTTAGCAGCAGTTTGGGAACTTATGGAACAAAATGTTTGGTCAAAAGACCTTTTCTGTGGCCTCAGGTCCATTGTACTTTTAGCTGGTTGGACAACTGAATACTGACTTGGACATTTTCTTTGTCGGCCTGTATCCATCTTGCCCTACCGGCTTTTTTAACATAAACATTTGAGTTAAGGTCTGAAAGTGTTAAACATGCATTTAACCACTTGACTCAATTGTTTTGAATGACAGAGGAGTTTGCAGACAACAAGCACTCAAGGGATTTAACTCTTTGAATATCTGACAGGTAAATATAAAGCATTTATATTCTTAGATTAATTTCCCTACCTTTTCTTTCATTTATCTTTTCACTACTCCCATGCAGAAAGGTGATTGTTCTTTTACTGTCAATGGCTGGTGTTGTCTGTTTGGCAGCTGCCCTCTCTCATATAAGTCAGCTGTAGCTCACTTTAGTCTTTCTTGTATAAAGTCCTTTCACAATAATATATCATCGATAAGCATTTTTGTTTACCTGTCTAAAATATAGTTTTGCAAGTTTCATTTTAAACTGTGTTGCAGTTACTACAGCAAATTAGTAATATAGCAAGCGTGCTAAGCACTGCTGAACATAGAAATATTTGCATCTTAAGAGTCTCTTCATTTCCTTTGAGTCCGAAGTTGTTAGAACTGTGTTTCATGATCCAGCAACTGTGCATTCATGCACATAACACATAAATGGCAGATCAACATGTGGACATAGGGAGAGGAGGCTTGTTTGTTTTGAGCCCTCAGGGAGAGAAGGCTTGGAGAACCCCTCTGTTTGACCAATAAGTGGCAGAGCAATGTGTGAACACAGGCAGAGGAGCTATTTGAAAACCCTATCCCCTGGATCACATGTTAAATGCATTTAATCCTTTCTATACCAAAGAAACATGAAAAACTTTGCTAATCATTGCACAAATACATGGAATGCAAAAAAGCTGAAGTGTTTTGAGATGGGAGGGAGAGGACTACACAGAGGGTAGATCAGAGGCACAATCCAGTAAAACTGTCAGTAGGGCAAACATGGATATTGAGCGGTACACATACATGCAGTGTTACCATAGAACTCCAACTGCCCTTCCAACAGGAACCCCATTATCCACTGGAACACAGAACCTAACTTGTGACCAAATGTTCTTTTTAGTCCCATGATGCCCGCCAAATAGTGTGAGAAATGGGAACATCAAAGGAAACTAGCTCAGGCTAGTCAAACACTGAAGATGGGCTACAAACACAGTCACCTTCCCAAACCAAACATTAACTGTCCCCTTGGCTGTACACTGCCACTAACACTATCAATAAAGTGGTCTTATATTAGCCCTAACACTATCCTATCATCCAGAGATAGAACACTTACCTGTCATATTGGTGTCCAGCTGGGTCTTCTGCAACCTGCTCTACTTCTTCAGTTCTTCCACTGTAAACGTATATCTTCTTCTTCATCTGTCAACCTCTTCTTTTGTCTTCATCTGTTATCTTAATCTGCTGTCTCCATCTTCATCTCTCATCTCCATCTTCATCTTTCATCTTCTGTCTTCATCTGTGCTCCTCTTCTTTCTTCATGTTTCATCTTAGTGTGGAACCTAAAAACAAAAAATAATCTAACATTAAACATATGCTGCTACCACCTGTGGTGACGACAGGAAACAATAGCAGAGATGAAGAAAGAAGATGACAGATGAAGACTGAGAAGAAGAAGAAGAAGATAGAAATTTACAGAAGGAGAATTGAAGAAGAAAACCTGGCTGAAGAAGACCCAATGGACATCAGGAGTACAGTAAGTGCTGATTTTGGCGTTATATTTTTGACTTATTAACCCTTTGACTGCCAGCATGGTATGCAACTCTGTGCAATGTGTTGCATACCCTTCTGGCACCTAAAGGGTCAATCCATTTATAACATTCAGACACATTTGTTCAAACCCTTTGTGTGCCAGAGGGGTACGCAATGCATTGTTTACCAATGCACTGCATACCCCTCCGTCATTGAAAGGGTCACTTATTTATACTTTAAACATTTTTTGAAAACCCTTGCAGTGGCAGAGGGGTGTGCAATGCATTTCTTTGCAATGCACTCCTTATACCTCTGGCACTGAAAGGGTTACTTATTATACATTATACATGTTTTTTAAGTATATTGTATGTAGGGCCCCATATCAATACATCCACGAGTGACTTAGCTTTTTTTTACACTTCCTGTCCATGTCAGTGGTTTTGAACACTTGTTAGGGGGACTCAACACCAACTTTTTGAGGAGCAGATTTTTGGTGATAAAGTTGAGTCCCTTAACACGTTACTACCCAACACATGAAATTGGATCACAACTTCAACTTCTTTTCCATTGCTTCCAATGGACACAAATTTTTCAGCCGACATGGATTTTTTGCATTCGGTAACGTATCACACTGCATACCTGACTGTGACTTAAAACTACCACTGGTACGTTTTTAACTGTGTCAGTTGGATCGAGCCCCAGGTGAGCTATATGAAGTCACTTATGCTGGTTGTACCAGCCTGGGATTGTATAGCACAAAAAAGAAAAATGTTAATAGTTTGTAAACAATTTTAATACACAAAACACATCAGTCATAACATATAGGTAATTTGTAAGATGTTTTAAATTTGCTGACAGTTCCACTTAAATATATCAAAACCAGATACCTGGGGATGATGCACTAAGAATTGATAAGGGGACAGGGTAGCAATATGGTAGAGAAGTGCTATCAAAAGCATATTGACAATGTGCTCTAAAGTATCTTCACCATCGTACCCCTGTTAATCCACCCCCAATCCTACACAATCCACCAACTTTGCCATGAATCCACCTTGCCTTCAACAGGTTTATGATTTTGTTTGTCAATGGCTCATTTGTCAATGGAAATGCATGTTAATAATCCAGTGTCGTATTCATGTGGTGTGTTTATATGTTAATGTGTTACTTCGCCACATGCACTAAGCTCCGATAGCTGTCTCTGCTGTCAGAGTTCACAGTCATAACATTGCTAGCCTGAGGCTGGCAATGCTGGGATCCCCCTACAACTCTCTATGGAGCAAGTGGACAGTTGCAGACTTCCTGTAACGCTTTCAGTTACATAGGGATGAGCATTGCATCGTCCCCTGTGGCAGTGAAAGGAGTAAAAAAAAAAGTTGTGTAAAATATGTTTAAAGCAGGCTCACAATATTCAGAATGTACCACAGTTGTTGGCATTGCGGCCCATCCTTGTTTCCAAATCAATAATATCCCTAAAGGGCAGTTCCTGTGATTAAGCAGGAACTGCTCTACAGAGGGGGCTTTTTGTCAGCCTCCGAGGATTTGGAGCGTAGGTTTCAAGCTAGGGGGTATAGGGAGGGGCTTTTATCCCAGGCATTTAATACAGCTTCACAGAGACAGAGGAAGAACTTGCTGGCAAAATCGTGGGATGTTGCGACTGACAAGCCTAAGGATGAGATACACTTTATCACTACCTATAGTATGTAATATCTGCAATATTGTTAGAAAATATCTACCTATGCTTTATGCAGACGAGAAATTAGGTAGGATTTGCAGGATGGTTGTGCCTTTGTGGCTAGGAGAGGCAGGACTATTGCGGAACCCACGGAGTGATGTACCTGTTCACTTGTAACCTCTGTCTCATTCAATAGGTTGGCCAGACTACTCGCCCTTTACGCCAGAGGATCAGGGAACATGTATATCAGTCAGAAAAACATCTCCTTGATTCTGCTGTGGCCAGGCATGTCCATGATGCTCATGCAGGGACTTGGGCTCTCTGCATTTTGTTGGTATAGAGAGAGTGAGATTGCTCTGGAGGGGTGGGGATCAGTCTAGGCTTCTGTATGAGCGGGAGGCCTATTGTATCCTGACCCTTGATACCAGGGCTCTGTATGGTCTCAATACTGAGTGAGACATTGGACACATCTTTTGACAACTTGGAGTTATATTTTGCAATTGGGTGTGTTCTGTTTTCCCACTTTCCAGTATTGGGCTCCGAGAGTTATATGCCAATTGTATTGGTCCCTGATTGGCTGCGTCATTCCATTGTTTTGTGCTTATGCAATATATGCTATATATGTATGTTAGATTATTTATTGTTTACTACATGGAGAGAGGTGGTTTTATCTGGAACAATGCATGATGCCCTTGTTTTTCCCACTATCTTCCCCCCCTTCCTTTCCACCTCGTGTTTTGGGACCATGTGCGTCTATATGTCCATACACAGATATATGCACACACAAATAGAGATCAATTTGATAGCGTATTATATATGTCTGTGTGTGAGCATTTGGTTCACAGAATGGGGTCTGAAGTGACATCGGATTTGCTTGATGTATTTCTGACTGACTTGATTTATTTATTTAATAGTGTGGTAAATATTTAGATTTCAGATTTTATGGATTATACATGCTGGGTTTCCATGGATATCAGCACTGGAGTTGAGCCGCCGGGACCCTGAGATGCAGAGGCTCTGAGGGCCTTGGGTGTGAATTGTATCTCAGCGCTGGTTGCATAGTCTGGATGACTCAGTCCCTGTGTATGGATAAGTGGAATCTTTCCTTGCTTGTGGATAGGTCGACTTCCCATGTGTTTTTATAAGTGACCAATTGGGATTTAGTTAAGTGGTTTTAAATACACTTCCTTAACTTGTGCACTTAGTCTATGATTAAGAGCTTTTTAGCGCGAAACATGTCAGACGTTCCTTGGGTGTCTGTCATCAGTTAGGTGCAATTGTCTCTTGCTCCCTGTTTTTGGAAGTGCCTGGAATTTTTAAAGTTTGAAACAATAAAGTTTTTTGCTATGGATCGGCCTGAAGTGCTTCCTTTTGTTTATCTCCAAGTGACTGATAACGGTTTGCTCCATCAGAGTGGTGAGTGCTTCTGAAACCTTTGTTTGTTTATAAATGTCATGGTGTCTCTGTTTCATGTGTGTTATAAGGAAGGTTGTGCCAAGGCGCATTCCCTCCTTTCCCCCTCTCACTGATGTCACAAACTGTGCACAGTGCCATTGGTGATGACTGCACTGTACCTGGCCCAAGAGAAAAATAGTCCCACACCCTGTCAGAGACTTTGTCCAGATGGAGCATAGAGGGTTAACTCTAATAGTAGAAGTTCCTGAAAATTCTGTTTAGAATGTGTTCAAATTACCTCATCCTTAAGACAAAGGAATATTCATGGGCCTCTTTGGGAGAAAAATAACTGAGTGTCAGTAATGGCCGATTAATGTTAAATTGGAGACGTGAAGTCTGAGATGGACACAGACTCCCTATGGGAAAGCCTAGCAAAATGACTGGTTTATGGGGTCTCTGATAACCTCCATGACCTCTCTTAATTTTAACATATACCATGTTATGTGCCACATGTAAAATTCTAATATAGCGTAATGGCGCCATCTGCAGCATTTATATTGTCAGTACTCATAAGTGGTATTGTCTTATATGATTAGCATAATAAATAAGTATCCAATCAGGTCTGACTGATGATGTCACAGTCTAATGAGATGGATCTTTGTCCAATCATTGGGAATAGGTGGGGATTACTGATAAGGTAACATTCTTGCCTAATATAATGGGAAGAGAGGATGATTTCATGCTCTTGGGGTTCCTGGAAGAAGGCTGAGCTTCCTGTTTGCGCTCTTGGTTCATGGTTCCATCCCTAATAACTTCAAGAATCCACACTGATTGACCTGGTAATTATATTTTATTTATTTTAATTCTGCCTAATTTCAAAATAAGTATATTTCCTTGATATTTGAGGAAAATTATTTATATATTTGCTCATAGAAGCCTGGCCAGTTTTATAGCAAATATTATGATCAGCTACATTTAGCATAGTAATTCTGAAATTACGCAGAATTAACTAATTAATTATAAATTGCCAGAGAGATCATAAAATAGTGATAGCAGTGATATATATTTATCCTTGTGTATATTGGTTAATAAAATTTTTGTTATGTCTAGAATATTGTGTTTCTGGTAAAATTATAATAGCTAATATTTAATCAAAGGAATTCTTGGGATTCATTTATTAACTCTCTAACTGTTGTTTGTTTATTTATTTGTGGTGTTCATTCTAAAGTTCTGTGTGAAGGTACCAGGCTTGTCTTTTGTAAATTGGAAGTATTCACTTCCAACAGACAAAAGAAACAATTTTGGATGTGGCACCTATTTTAAATCATTGGATTAACCCTTGGAGTGCCTATATGTTTTATATATGTTGCTATAGTCAAATTTATGATATATGTGCATGAAGTTGGTATACTTGCTAGATATATGTTATTGGATTAATTCTAATTAGATTCTTGGCATAGTCTTTCATTGACTATATTAATTGCAATTTATATATTTTATTCAGAGGTATGCAGTATTTGAAATCAGTATATAATTAAATTATAGTGATTTAAATATGGGATTCTTATCACGGTGCCCGTGCTTTTCCTGTCAGTCTCTGTGTGTTGCGCTCCTATTGGCTGAGCTTGATTTGGCCCGCCCAGTATGGCCTTTTTATACTGGGCCTCTGGCACCTGTCTGGTGCCCTTTCGTGGTGTTCCTGTACCAGTGCTTACTTGAATTGCTGTGTTCCCATGTACCGACTTGGCCTGTTCGTCTACTCTGCTTCTGGTTCCTGCTCCGTGATCCGACCCGGCCTGGCTGACGTTCCTGCTCCGTGACCCGACCCAGCTTGTCTGACATTCCTGCTCCGTGATCCGACCCGGCCTGGCTGACATTCCTGCTCGGTGACCTGACCCGGCTTGTCTGATGTTCCTGCTACGTGATCCGGCCCAGCTCTCCAGTTCCTGCTCATCGTGTCACTGGGCGACATTATTACTTACGCCTAGTCTGGGGCCTACCAGTCAGTGTGTCACAGTTGCCTCCGTTACTGCTCCAGCAGTATACTCTCCGCTGAGCATTCAGTTAGCTCTTGCAGAGTTACTGTTGCCTCGGTTGCTGCTGAGCCTTCTGTTAAACTCTTGCAGAGCCACTGTTGACTCCGTTATTGCTGAGCCTTCCTTTAACTCTTGCAGAGCTACTGTTGCCTCCGTTACTGCTGAGCCTTCCGTTAACTCTTGCAGAGCTACTGTTGCCTCCGTTACTGCTCTGGCAGTGTGACCGTGGTTGCGTTTCCGTTCAGCTCTTGCAGAGTACTGTTGCCTCCATTACTGCACTGACGGGGTGCCATTGGCTCTTTTCTATTCAGCTCTTGCAGAGTACTGTTGCCTCCGTGATGGCACCGGCTGGGTGCCATTGGCTCATTCCTATTCAGCTCTTGCATAATATCGTTGCCTCCGTGACTGCACCGGCAGGGTGCTCGTGGCTCTAGTTCATACAGCTCTTGCAGAGTATTGTGTGGCCTTCATTACTGTTACGGCAGGGGGTATAAGTCTCAGCTCTGCTCCAGCAGATGTAAAGTGCTTGTCTCCATTCTAGCACCTCAGTCTCCTGATCACTGTTATTCCATCATACTGGGCGTTACTGAACACACCACATCAGAGACTGATTATATCACTTGGACTTTAACCCATGCTGTGCTGAGTTCTCCCTGTTATGCCTGACCTGTGACAGTATATGTATTATCTCGCTTATTATTATACTGGGCCTGTGTAGGCATATGTCAAAGTCCGATATTACACCTGTCTATTCTGCTGTGATACGTTATAGCCCACTAAGGGTATTTTCATTGTGTCTTCTAATAAAACTGTGTTTTATTCTAACCTACTGTGTCTGAGTGTCGAACAAACCGTTACAACTCTATTCCAGTTATTCCCTAAATTTGATTATTTGGTACAAGGAATTGTTAGAGGAATTATTTTAATTCATCTCACAAATACACTTTACATCATAATTAGCATAGTCTATACAGTTTCTGGGGCAGAAGGTATTCATATACACTGCTACCAACTGTATTATATTAATTGTAAGGATCAATTAACCTTTTCTATGCTACTGAGTGCAATTATTGTTATTTAATACCTCTGAATATACCTATGTGTGGCTAACCCTTTCACTGCTGGTAATCCTCATGGTAATAATTGTGGTTTGTTTACTATGTATCTATTGAATTGCTAATCACTCGTATATTTCATTGTTGCTGATACTTGTTATCTATATAGTATATTGTATTTATACATATATATATATATATATATATATATATATATATATATACATGTATATATATACACATATATATTTTTTTTTTTGCACAAATATGAGGGATTGATTACTATTATTATCAATTCTTTACTGTGAAGTAACGTGTCAATACATAATAAAGTATAAAGTTCTCAAATTATTTTATAGTGTCATTTGCCTATTTAAGTGAAGAAATCCAACCTGAGTGGTTCTCTTGTTTTAACCCTTTGGATACCTTCATATAAATAGTCCGACAACCCATGACTTCAGGGGATATGACTGGGGCAGAGGATGATGTTGCTGCTGTTGCTGCTACTGCCTCAGAATCAGCACTGCAACTATGACCAGGAGTATTGCTACTGCTGGCTACTAGAATCTGTCCTAGTCCTGCATCACTTGTTGATGCCATTCCTACTGTGTCCATGGTGGTATGTGGTACACCAGCCTGCTCCTCAGCATCCTGTTGTCCTTGCAACTCAGCAGCAGGAATTAGAGCAGTTGCAAATTCCAAAAGCTCATTGTGTTGGTGGTGGTGATGCCCATCCTCATCCCTGTCTCCCATTCTATGAGTCGTGTCCCTTACATATGAGCTCAAAGCAGTTTGTTCCATCTCTAATACCTTAATTTACTAAAAACTTTTATTATAAATGAGATCTTTAGATTAACCATTGCCTTCCTTGGTGAGCATCCTTAAAACTTGTATACCATACAGCTGAGAGACAATATTCTTTTATCTAAACTGCTGAAGTATATTTATAAACAAGCTATTTAGTCTTTTTAATTGATTATTTTTTCTTAATGGTGACGTTTTAACCTGTTCATAAGTCAACATTCATAACTGTCCAGCTCTGAAGGAATTCATTTGTTGTGTTCTATGCATGTAGACACACTTCTCCTCTGCAAAATACAAGCCCTGAGAAAAAAATATGCTCTACTGGCCTATTGCCGGCTGTGCATAATGGTATTCTTGGCACGTGTAGCAATCTGGCATTTGCCACTGCTGTAACTGCTGTTGCTGCTGAGTGGTTTAAGCAGCAGGAGGATTAAGCTGCTCCTTGGGACTGAGATCACTCAGCAGCACTGAAACAAGCCAGGCAGTACTACAGTGATGCTTGCTAAGTTGCCTTGACAAGAAGACTTAAAAATAATGAATCCTCCCAGCTTTGCATATGCAGCAGAATGGCATGTCTTCAAAGGTTACCCGAAACCCTGCATCCGAGGATAGCAGAAGAGGTAGAGGACCCTAAGGGTGCCAAACATGCCCTCATGCACTCCTTCAAACCAGCTGCTCAACTACCACCCTTATTCTCATTAAGACCAGCACCAGTCTCTGGCTGTATAGCTGCTGTATGGTGGTGGGTCTGCTTGGGGATGACAGGAGTGGCTGAGGGTCCCCTGCTGTCACACTTGCCATCTCCTCAGAAGAAGAAGGTTGCAGAGACAGCAGGCACAGGCAGCTGACCTGTCTGCTCACTGCAACACTATGAACCACTAAGTAACCACTTTTTTAAATATTTGATTCACATTTGTTTATTCTCTCTCTCTCACACACACACACACACACACATACTCTGTCTCCTTCCACTCTGATTTTCTCCTAACATACACTGCATTACAATGCAGGAAATTATGGGTATGGATAGTAGATGGGTTGGAAGTTTTTTGGAGATTTTCTATGCTCTTCTCAAAAAGGTGAAAATCTACAAGTTTTTCTAAGGGTGAAATGTCCCGTGTGAAAACTGGAAACATTTGCAATTTCTGTGAAACTTCTCGTAGAAACAAAACAGGACTTTTCACCCATCTCTACTTACCCCAGCTCTTCAAAAACACATGATAATTCCTATTAGATAGAATTTATAACAGCAAATCCAAATTTATTGCATTATATATAAAATGAACAGAAAATAACATTCTGTAGAGCATCTTAAATAATTTAAAGGGATAGTGATGTTTTACAAAAACAGCAGCTCCAATTAATCTTCATAGTATTTGAGCCATTCAATACTGTCAGAGTTGTAGTTCAAGAGTAATTGAATGATATCCCCCTCCTGCCCCTTTTACCTAGTGTAAGCCACCTCCCCTCAGATGTGGAATCTGGTCCACAGACCAGACAGCTCACAGCAAGAAACAATCTGCTTACTGTGAGAACAATGAAAGCCCTGCCCCCCTTGACAGGTTTATCCCTTATACAGACTGAAGATTGTCCCTCTCTGCAATCCACTTGGACACCACCCTGTTGCTCTGAGGTGATCAGTGTTACATCAGTAAAAGGGGTGGGAGGGGGATACTTTATCATTAAATTACTCTTGAACTACAACTCTGACAATACTGAAATAACACTCTCCATGGCCCAAATACTATGAAGATTAATTAATTGGAGCTGCTTTTATAATGAAATGTTACTATCCCTTTAAAGAGAAGAATGGAAATTACAAAATATTTCAGTTATTATTATTACCATGACTATTATATCTAAAGTGGTGTTAATATAACAAATATGAAACATCAGTTAAAGTACAGAGCATGTTTTGCTACTGTATATTGCAAATTCAACAGCAAACAAAGAAAACAGCTGCTTACATATTATAACACACCATCTACATCCATTTAAGACTGTAACCAGGAGTTATGTGATGTATGGGTATTTGAGTGTGACTTGAAGAGGCATGATGGTGAGGACTGGGTATTCAAATGCAGGAGATGAATATTTATCTCAAATTAATTCCAAGGATTACCTGGCACAAAGGCAGTTAAACAATGGTAATTCAAAAAGAAAACATGATTTATTATGCACATAACTCCTACACTTGTACCATACAAGTAAAAATAGAGAGAAGTGGAATAACTAGTGCATTATACTCTAATCAGAATGCATCATTAGAGTCTGTCACATATGAAGCAGTCGGTTTTTCCTCAGTCCCCTACCATCTACTTTTATTGCCTTGTATTTATGTATATGTTTTATGTAAAATACATTTCTTCATCTACACATTTTAATTACCTACCTCTTGCCACCTCTGTGCCATTTTAGCTGCGGTATACTGTGCCTGTTGGATAAGGGTCAGTAGTCTGAATTGCTTAATATTTCAGTCTTTTTATAGAATACATTTCAGATTCCAAGCACATGGCATAATATTAAATCAGCATTTAACACCTTCAGTACTAGAGGGGTATTTGCTGCATGAGTTGAAACACTTACTAGCATCCAAGGGATTACATATATCATGTAAAAATATGGGTTTCTAAAATTTGTCGGTAACCTTGTTGCTAAGGAAATTATATTATAAATGGTGTAGAATTTCTTAACTTGATTTTTTCACTACATAATAGTTTATTTTAATACAGAGTAAGAACATCAGTAAAATGAACCTACAGATTTAAGGATATGCAGCATTTGTTATAATAAAAATACCCCTGAGACTAATTCTGTATATTGCATGAAGACCTTCAAATCATGCACGTCTAAACAATTTCAATTTATACAACTCTCCTAAACTTAACAGCTGCCCCATTTTAAAATGGGTCTCCTAAGACCCATCAGTGACCAAAAGCTAGAGTAGCCATCCATTATCTATAACACAATCCTGGCATCAAATATTTTACAAGATGAGCAAAAAAATTTAAATTAAATGACTAAAGGAGAAGAAACAAGGATATTAAGATTATTCCTACAGACATGCAGTTAAGACAGATAGTAATGCTTTCGGATTGTGGCAAAAAGGGGAGTAATACAGAATTAGGCAGATAGCTTACAGATAGCATAAAAACATAAAATGTCAAGTCTAATTTATATAATTAGAAAATCTTCAATAATATAATAGTGCATCCTGAGAGGCATTTTTTTAGGGGGGGTTAAAAGCTTTATTGAAGTGAAAAAGAGTGGTACAGAATAAGCAATATTCAATAGCATAATAGCGTAACAGAACAGAGGATGGAGCACAGCCTCCAATAGAACAGTGCAACAGACATGGTTATACAATTTTAAGTTGAGAAAGCAAAGGGTACTGGAAAAAAAGAGGGTGGGGAGGGGAGAAGGAAGGGGTTGTAAGAGGAAGAAGAACTATGGATAATTCTTACATGGGCATAGATGCATAAAAGGAAAGCCAAGGCGACCAGATATCAAGATACTCATCAGTACGTCTATGACTTCTAAGTTAAGCCACTATATTATCAGACCTAATGATCCATTCCATTCTAGATGGGGAGAGGCAGTTTGTTTCCACCTGCAAGGGATCCATATTTTGGCAGCTGAAAGCAGGTGGAAATACAATTTTGACTTGTCTTGTTGTTCTTTCAGAGAAGGCTTGGATAAGTAAAGAAGATAATATGCTGGAGATCGGGCTAGAGTAGTTTGTAAAATGGCTTCCCATTCATCCCAGATCTCCTTCTAAAAGTAACATATACCAGAGTTTCCCATCAGAATTGAATCAAACATCTTATATCTGAATTACAACTTAAACAGACCTGTGGGAAGTTGTGATACATCTTGTGGAGATTTCAGGAGTTATGTACCAAAAATGTTTTGTGTTACTAACAAGTTCCAAAAACCTACATGTTCTTATTACAGAGAAAAGGGTTCCTAATTACTTGAATCCATTGAGATTCAGTAAAAAAACAGTGAAGAATCTTCTCTGACATTGTCTGGATTGCTAATGCGTGACTCAGGAAGGAATTAAACAAAATTGAATACAAAAAGGATTTACTGCTTTTGGGTATAGTTCCAGAGGTACAAGTCAATTTGAAAGGAGTAAGACATCTAAGAAGGAATTGATTATCTGGATGTGACATAACAAAATGATAGACTCACCTATAATGCCAATATTCCCCTGACTAAAGATCCTTCTGAAGTTGTAGTTCCTGAAAGATAGCATCCTGCTATTTTTGACCACCTGGGAGACAAGAAACTTACCACCAGAAGCCCATCCAGAGAAGGCCAAGTCTTCACTCTCAAGAAGGAAATCCAGGATGTGAATTAAAGAAACAACTGGGGAGACAGTGGTGGACAAACCACTCAGGGTAAACAACCTACGGCAACTAGCAAGAGCACTGTCCTAGAAGGGTTGACCTTTGACTCTAGTCAAGAGGGTTCTTGGTTGGTAGCCAATGCAGACTGTATATGGGAAATGGGGTTGGCAGATCAGAAAGAATTTTAACCCATTTTAAGAATATTTTACAGCCCACACAGGACAGATGCAAGGTATGTCATTTTTTTTTTAAATCAGAAGCAATTGTTGAAAGTAAGGGAAGGCAGTTGTGACAGAAAAAGACAGAGGTATTAGCAGTGATATTCTTTTATAGAAAACAGAAGTTTTTAAGAACTCATGTCATGTGTTGCACCACAATGGCATATCCCAAGCTGCAATTATGTTTCAAGGACAACCATGCCAGAGTTGTTCAAGCAGGTAGATAATCTAGTGGGCAAAGGGCTGGACGCATCATATGGCAAGAAAATTCACCTGACAACAGATATGTGGACAAGTGGGAAGAATATAGGCTCGATGATTGTCACTGCACACTGGGTTAACCTCCCTACAGGAGACAACAATAGCATTCAGCATCAGGTCACAGGCACAGTCAGTGATCTTGCATCTGCTTCTGGCACTTTCCTTAAAAGAAAGCAGCAGGGTAACCATACCATTGGCACTCCATTTCATATAATATTCCGGCACACCCACAATTTTAGTTGATATTTGGCCAACTTCTGCTCTCTGTATGCAATGGAACCTGTGTGGGTGACAAGTGATTTTGGTAAATTAGAAGAATGGACAAGAGTGTGGTAGCTGCAGTTTAATGATGATAAATGTAAAATAATGTGCTTGGGATGTAAAAATACAAAGGAAAAATATATTAAGGGTTATGTGCTGTCAGAGACAACATATGAAATGGATTCAGGAGTAAATATCTCTAATGACTTAAAGGTTTGCAGGCAATGTTGTATACCTAGGGACATTAGTAGCAGAAAAAGGGAAGTGGCAGCATCACCTGGGCTAGTGTCAAGTGGAAGTATCATTGTACCATTGCCCCTCTTATAACAGCACTGGTGATCCCAGTCCCATGCAGCAGCCTAATTCTCCTGATGCTTAGATGACTCCGCAGCAGGAATTACAGAAGTAGCAAAAGCCAGAATGTTCCTAGAGGTGAGTGCCACTGCATGGCACATTGTTTCTAGTGGTGGTTTGGCACCACCATCTAACACTGTTGGCACTAGGCCATTAATGCATTGATTTTTTGTTAGGACTTATTTTTTGGAAGCCTGAGGCCTGTAAACTATTTTCTTAGGGCTTGTTTCAAGCCGTCAATCAACGTTGATTCATTTTTAGACATGTAAGTCTACCAACACTGCTGATTGATAAATGTGTCCAAGGATCATTTACAGTATAACCAGCTGCACTGAAAACAAGCTCAGACTTCCAGCTTGCTGGTGGGCAACTAAGGGTTTTCACAGCAGAATGTCAATGCTGGCCACACACACTGTTTTGTTTGCCAGTAGTCAATGGGGTAATTGTTTCTGCTGAGAACTTACTATGCTGTAACCATCTCACATCTCTCTCTCTCAGCCTTCAAAAATGTAACCCTCCACTTGATCCTAAAGCATATATTTATATTCTTTGACAGAATCTGATTCCTATGAGATACGAATGGATGTATGTATCTTTATTTGTATAGTACCATACATGTACACAGTGATTAACAGAAGTTGTAATAATACAATACAAAAATACAGAACTGGGTAAAGAGCATTAAGCTAAAGTGAGATCATTGCATTATTTGTGGGAGAAAGTGCAGCAAGGGAATCATACACTGGGAAAGAGACCCTGCCCCAAGCAGCTTACAATCAGAATTCATGATGACATACAGAGACAGTAGGAGGAGGATTATAAGTGCAAGTACAATAACTATTGAAAGAAGTGCAGAGGGATTCTGATGTGACTATCAGTGTGCAAAAGGAGGATATTGTTACTGAGATGCCTCCTTGAGCTGGTGGGTTTTGAGGAGACGCTTGAAAGTGATGGTTGTGGATGATTAGCGATTGGTGATAGGGAGGGCATTACAAAGTAGAGGGACAGCCAGTGAAAAAGCTTGTAGCCGAGAGATGGCTCGAGTTGTGAAGAACTCTTGAGAAGACAGTAGGGGACGGGAAGGGGTGTAACGGGAGAGAAGAGCAGATAGACTTACAGGAGTGGAGGAGAATCTTGTAAGAAATACAGTACTTTATAGGTAAGAAATACAATACTATAGGTAGCCAGTTGATTTGATTTCAGGAGGAGATGAGAGGGAAGGTATCTGGGAGCAAATGTGGTGATTCTTGTGGCTGAATTGATAACAGATTGAAGTGGAGAAAGGTGAGAAGCAGTAAGACCATAAAGTAGACTGTTGCAGTAGTGAAGCCTAAAGAGAATGAGTGTCTGAGATAGAGTTTTAACGGTTGACATGTAGAGGAAAGGATGTATTTTGGCAATATTTTTTAGGAAGAAGTGACATGTTCTGGTGACAGCTTGGATATGGAGGAGAATGTTAATTTATAATCAAGTATGACTCCAAGAAAGTGTGCTTTGGATACTGAGTGTATATAAGAGTTGTCTATTATGATGGAGAAGGGGGTTGGTGGATGGGTTTAGGAGGTAACACAGCCAGCTCTGTCTTAGCCATATTAAGTTTAAGATGGAGGTGGGCCATCCATGATGAAAGATCTGAGAGCCATTGAGTGACTCGAGACTGCACAGCTGGAGTGAGGTCAGGGAAAGAGAGATAGATAATCTCTTTCACAAAATAGGATTATAGAGGTGGGTGGGGTGATTTTAATTAGGTTTTAATATCGGGTTTTAACAAGCCATATTGATGATTCACATAAGACTGCTTTAATTTTTATTTTATATGTACATTTAGTTGGTAGGACTTACTCTAAATGAGGGTCACTCTCCTCGGACGGACACTTAAAGGGATAGTAATGTCTTAAAAGAAGAAAAAATAATATTGTAGATAATGCTAAAAGAAATAGATCAGTGCAAGTCCTATCTCTCAAACCTTTATGGTTCAAAGTTTCTCTCTCCCTGCTGTCAGCTGTAAAGTTGTCAGCAGGAGATTCGAGTCGGCCGACTGGAAGTGGCTTTTCAGCAGAGCCGTGATACTGAAATCTAAAAAGACCAACTTCATTGGAACTGTCTATAAAGTGTGCTTGCAAAGTAGGCATACTTTGTAGATCATTACAATGAAGTAGTTCTTTTTAGATTTCGGTATCCTGGCTCGGCTGAAGAGCCGCCTAACAGTCCCCGGACCAGGATCTCCTGCTGCCAGCTAGATGCTGACGTCAGGGAAAGGAGTGGTAGAGGAGAACTTTAAAATGTTATATTTAGGACTTGCACCGATCTATTTCTTTTTGCATTATCTAAAATATTATTTATTTTTCTTTTAAGACATTACTAACACTTTAAGTCAGACACCACTACAGGTTGACATTGTAAAGCATTATAGATGACATTGACCCGATTTACAGCACCAACCTTGCCCTATACTTCTTGCAGAAACTGATGTGTGCCAAACATTTCATGGAAAGTGGATCTTTCTAGTCCACAGAATGATATGCATCTGGCATGTCCCAGGTGACGTGTTCAAGGGCACTGGCTCAGGTGTTGGGAGCCCTCAAAAGGAAGGTCAGGACCTACATCCACTTCCCCTCCATTGACATGGAGTGGACATGTGTCAAACAGGACTTTTACATAAGGGGAGGAACGCCCAGGGTCATGGATGCCATAGACTGCACACACGTGCAAATAAGAGCTCCAGTACAAGAGGCATATTTGTACATCAACAGGAAGAATTTCCCTTCCATCAACGTACAGATGATCTGTGATGCCACAATGAGGATAACCCATGTTTGTGCCTCCTATCACAGCAGATGTCATGACTCCTACATCCTCAGGCACTCCTCCGTCAACAGGGACTTTGAGAAAGGTACCTATACAGGAGGATGGCTATTAGGTGAGTCAACAAACCAAACATCACACCACATCCACAGGTGTACCCACGACTAATGAAAACACAGCTTAGTATGGTCACGACACACAAGTAGCACATCATCCACATAACATGTGGTCCCTATTTCACCATGTCACTCTTTACCTACAGGTGATGCCGGCTATGGGTGCAAGCTGTGGATACTCACACCAATAACCAATCCACACACACCTGCACAGGAGCGCTATAATGATGCTCATGACAGAATCAGGAATGCCACAGAGTGCACCTTTGGCCTGCTCAAATCCTGATTCCATTGCCTGAATCACATGGGGGTTGGGTGTGCAATATGCACCCAGACAGGCATGTGACATAATCCTGGTGTGTGCAGTACCGCACAGCCTAGCAGTAGACATACATTTAGTCAAGGATGTGGAGCCACAACACCTCATGAAAGTCCCTGTTCCCCTTGCAGAGGATAAGGATATGAGACAGGCTAATAAGGGAAGATTTCAACCATGAGTATAATACACAAATCAAACACAATGCATGTATGTTCATGATCAGGCTTGGAGAATGCGCGCAAACACACTCACACAACACATAATAATCTGTTTCACTGCACAGGATGAGTCACATACAAAGCCCTCATATTGTATGCTTCAAACACATAGCTGCTACAGCATCTAAGCCATGCAGCAGCTATTCCATGGATATGCCATGTTGAGGGTGTGTATTCAACTAGCATCTGCCATTTCTTCTGACATGATGACATTGCCAAGTAAAGGATATCATCCATCACCCTGCGAACAAAGGTACACCAACACCAACATGCCAAAACATGGACAGACATGTTTGCATATGTCATGTATGAGCAAACAAGCTGTGCCAGCATTCTACTGAATTTATGTCGCCATCACATATTTTGTGTGTGGTGCAATTACATGTTTATGCCTTTTAGTTAATTTGCATGGCAAATGCACAATTTTAAATTACTTTTGCACAACTGTACCAGTTTGTAGCACTACATTCTTATTTCCTGCCAAAATGTATCTGATACCTTTAAGGTTTAAATATACATTATTGGCTATGTGAATCTAATAAATGGTACATTTGTACGCAAATTGAGCCACATTCATTAAGCTTTGAAAAACATCTCAAAAAAAGAAAAGCGGGTTCTTGAAATGTTTTTCTATTCAACCGATTAACTTAGGGGTGAATTTATGCTATTGAGCTTAATGCAAACACATTCAAGTACTATAGGTGTAATTTAAACAATGGCAGTAAGGTAATTTCTGTACCCCTATAAAAAAAAATCCCCAAATTTCCACAAGCAAGTGAAGATTCACACAATTTATCCAATGCTGAATCATGGCCATTACATGGTACAAGAGAGCATTAACTGTTTGGGTTCTGGAGCTACTTGTCTTTTGGTGTTATTAAGTAAATAAATAAATTCAAGAGTCTAAGTACCCCTGCATACATGAAATGAATGTGAACAGTTGTATTGGTTCTGATACTAAAGGTGTTGTTTATGTGTTAACACATCCTTGTCCAAATGTCTATCTTAGGTGTATGAAAATAATTTTAAATGAACATATCTTTGAGCACAAATCAGCATTTATAATATACATAGCATATAAGAACTGAGAGAGAAAAAGAATCTAAATGAAAATGATGCTTAGATACCAAAACCAGTCAATATGCACAAATATGGTTTTAATAGACCTTGAGTATTGTGCAATAAGGTGTGATAAGTAGGTGATAAAGTGGAGATACACTTCCCTCTTGTACTTTGTTGAATTCCTTTATGTATTTAAATATTTCTATCATATCCTTACTCACTCTTCTCTCCTCTAAGCTATACACGTTCACATGATTTAGTCTATCTTAATAATTTTTGTCCTCTACACTATTTACGTGTCCATTGTATTCTTTGCTCCTTTTAATCTGACAATTGTGCTCCTGTTTAGCACACAATGGGAGAGATGCACTAAGGCATGATAAAGAGGTGATAAAATAGAGATAATGTCTTCAGTGATATCATTTCTACTGTTCTTATGTTATTCTACAGCACCTATGCACTAAAGACCTCCAAAGCTGGAGAAATCTTAGTGCATAGGCTCCATAGAATAATATAGAAGTTGGCAAGTTAATATCACTGCAGAAGTTGTCTCCATTTTATCACTGGTGCATAACCCCTTTTCATTTCTCATTATTCTCTACTCCTTTTTTTTCTGTTGCTAGGTTCCCCCACACACACACTTATGACTTCTGGCACTGGAGTCATTGTAGCATCACAGAGTCAATTCATAACCGTACCTGGGAACTCTCCGGTTTTGCCCCGGAGACTCCGGGTTTGACAATGAATTACCGGGTCTCCGGGGAAGAGTCAGATTCTCCGGATGTGTGGAAACCCTGCCCACTTGTGCTTAATCCCACCCTGTTCCTCCCACTCCGCGCCCTCTTTTACCCCTTCCATAGTGCATTCTATATGTTTTTTTATGTTTAGTAGTCCCGCCCCTCCTTGCGATTAAGCACTGCCCCTTTTTAATTACACAAATCTCGTCATTTCTCTACCCTCATCTGCATTATAGGGCTGTCCTCCGGGCAGCCCCAAGTAAGAAGTTCCCAGGTATGTTCATAACCCAGTCTGAATAGTAAAAATCCAGCTGAAGGATATTTTTATTATTTTAATGCTTTCAAAGACTGATCTTCCAGTCTAATCTTCCAGTCAAGAGTCAATATCTTCAGACAGGACAAGCTCTCTATGAATGGATACATTCTCCAGTAGTGTTATCTTATACATATACAAGGGCCAAGATGCACTAAGGTTCAATGTTGTGGTGATATGTGTCTGCCATATGCACTAAGAATTAAGTATGCAGGGGGAGTCAGGGAGAAGCTCCCCATGAGAAGGTTGTTGAATGTTGCCGATGAGGACGAGAGATTCCATCTCTTACACATCCCCAGTCCACTGGGGAATAGGAGAAGGTCCTCTCTGACTTCAGCACCACATAAAGCATCCCTCCTGTAACCCTCTCAGTGCAATAGGGATTTGCATTGCATACCCATGTGGCACTGAAAGGGTTAAAAGCTACATTAGCAACAATATTGTTTTGTTGTTAATATTTCTGAAATGTAAAATATAACTGGTAATGAAGAAGAAAATAATAAGGGAAGGGTAAAGACAAAATGTAAAATATGGGAGAGGGTGGCAGGGACAGAGTGTAGAATGAAGGGTTGGAGCAAGAAGTAGAGTCAGTGGACTGGTAGGGTGGCTCAGAGGTTGAGTGGCAGAAACTGTACAGAAGAAGTGGAAGAAACATCAAATGTAGGATGAGGAAAAGCGAGGGTAGACAGGAAAACACTGGAAGCAGCTGTAGAGCTGAGAGGCTGAGACAGTCCAGTGATTTCCTCTGGAGGTGAAGGACTTCTTCCGCTGCCAGCAGTCTCTTGATAGAGGATTCGCCTCCAAGGTGGATGCTTCGTCAAGCAGGCACTCAGCTTGGCAAAGCATCATCCTTGGCAAAGTATCCACTGCCAGGAGAGACCCCCACTTGATGAAGAAGCAGATACAGGCACCCAAGTTGAAGATAATGGGGAACAGTAGTAACTAAGAAGGGTATAAGGGGAGGAAGAAAGGGGAGAGGAGTGAGTGGAACTTCCTCTTAATTCTTGTTGAATACTGAAGATGGCACAGTGGCAATTGTGGAGGTAGTGGTGAGATTGGTGACATCTAAGTCCATTCTGTGGGTATCGCGCTTGGAGGTGGTTATTCTCAGTTTGAAATGCATTGGGAATTTTTTATATGTTTATATGGATTTTGTTTGATGCATTTTGAAGGAAATTAATACAATTTACAGATCTTTTTTCATTTTTGTTAATAGTGCAGCTTTTAACACTTTCAGTGCCAGAGAGGTATGTGCTGTACATCTAATGGCACTGAATGGGTTAAGAGTGGGCAGCTGCTGTCTCTGCTTTTTAGCAGAGCCAGCAAACTCTCATTTGGCTTCACAGAGAAGGACAAGGGCATCCCAATCCCGCAACCTCAGGTAGGCAATGTTGGGACTGTGAACTCATACAGCAGAGGCTGCTATTGTTGCCACATTAACATATAAACATACCCACATAAATACAATCATGGCTCATTATCCAGAATTTCCATATGGAAATAGCTCATTAACTTGCATTTTCATATGGAAATGAACCATTTTCATTGTGTTCCAATCATAACTTGTTGAAGGCATGGTGGACTGATGGCTGATTGGTGTAGGATTGATGGGGACATGAGGGCAAAGACAAGTGCATACTGGTGATGTGCCTTGGACACTGATCATCACCATCCTGAGCACTCATCAAACCTTAGTGCATATCTCCAAGATGTGAATTATTTATAATCAAAAACACACAACTGGTGTTGCTAGTAATGAAAAAATGTGGAAAAATTCACCTCCCCAGAAGCCAAGAAAGACTCCACCGAGTCTAAATCAAAAATATATAATACTATAAGCAATATAACCAGTGACATCTCAATTCACTACCCAAGTGGTTATACTGTGAATAATTAAAAACGCTAATTTTTTTTACATAAAATCTAAATCTAGTGGTTTCATTCGGACTTACTTTTCATGTTGGACCCAACCAGCTATCTCTGTAATTTTAAATTGACTTGATTCTTATGTGGTAAAAAGGATTAGAAATACTGGTCTAAGCAATTCAAAATGTTTATTTTTAAAACTGAAATGAGACGATAGTGGGTTACTTCTGGAAAATGCACTTATGTTTAACTGTATACTTCTCAATGGGAGCTCTGTTTCAGAACAACATTTGAAATACAATGTTAACAAACAAATACTACTCCTTTTAACCTGCCCTTGTTTCTTTCAATAATCTGTGCATTATTAATAAAATAATGTAGGTAATCCCTGTCTAAAACTCTTTGGTTTCTTCACGTTTTAAATTTTGTTTCCATAGATTGTCAAGGTCTTTTTGTCGGACCAAATCTGTGTGCCAGATGGTCATTTTATTAAAATGCATTTTGAGATGCATCCTAACAACATGGGAAGCAAAAGTTGCCAAGATGTTTAATTTTGTATGGATATCTGGCAGGTGGTTTCAACATTGCATATGGGTGAAGACATTCTGAGGGCAATTTATCATTATGGCAGTTTGCAAATAGGCTCTCTATATACAGACACACATAATTAAATGTAATTAGTAAAAAAATGCACCTTGCTACCATATATGCTGGATATGTGTGAATAGACTTGTAAAAAAATAATGATAGTTTTGAGTCCATTAAAATAGGTAGGTTAAGCCAATATTGTATATTTGTAAAATAGAATAACACTGCCATATTGGAAACTATTTCTGAATATCAAAACTTCACTTAACAAGTTCATTCAAAGCATACAGCAAATAAAAGATAATTGGAATTCCATATACAGTACACAGCTAAAATGAAACCAGAACTCTGACCTCAAAAAAGCATTATTTGAAATCCATGATACATGATTAATGTAAATTCAAAATCCAGTCATTGAACATCAAATCTGAAAGGGGGGTTTAACCTTCTTAAATATGTTTATAGGGAGCCTTAATCAACTAACAATTTTCTATAGAGACATAACTACTATTTCCAATCTCTGATAAAGGGATCAGAAGCAGAACAAATTATTTCGGTGTGCAGGAGCAACTTCATTGTTGAATTATATAAAAAGTAAAGAGGAACAAACCAACTACACTGTTGGGGACAAATGAATATTTCCCAAAACCCCTGTAGCCTTTAATGGGTCTTTTAACCCCCTTGAACACTAGCCAAGTTTTCAACACATTTTGAAACAATGCTTTGGGTGCTTTTCTAGTATAAAAGGGATTAAAGCCCTTTAAATCAAAGATATTTTTCATTTAGCCCATATGGTGCAGTTGGTTTATTCCAAAATAATTCCTTTTTTACTAGGTAAATATGGCCCAGGGTATTCCATTTCAAGGCTTGTAGACTGATGAAAAGATTTTTTTGTATATGAGAGGTAACCACTAACTAATACTAAGCACTCAACTTTAGACCACATATTATCTCAACACAAGGGCTGGAAACATCATACAGCAAAAAAAAACATTCTCCTGACCTAAGACAAGTGGCCAGAATACAGACTGTATGACTGACAGTGCCCACTGGGTATCTTTTCCCTCAGTGGGCAGCAGTATAGTGCAGCATCAGGTCAACACTAGTGTTGTCTCTGGCTCTGGCATTAGTAATAAAGACCAGCTGCCCTGCCATTGGCATGCCACAAAACTGTAGAAGTGTTAAATAAACTGCAGCTGGTCATAGATGAATGGTTTGTACCTTGCTCTTTGAAATAGCTCCAATATAATGGCTGCCTTGAGAATGGGACATATTGTGCATATACCTTGGTTCACTTTCTTGTCCTAAACTTAATCCTTTCAGAATCCAGCACCCTCAGTGAAATCCTAAATATTGCCCACAAAATTAGTGCACATTTTAGCTGGTCCTACAGTGCTTTTCAAGGGGTCAGGGTTTTCCTTATACAGACACACACAACATTGTCCCTCATTGCTATCCACCTTGCTTTCAGATACAAGAGAACTAAGAGTGATGTAATGAAAAGTGGGAGAAGGAGGAAACTTTCAACTCAAATTACAAGGAGGATATAATGATAAGCACATTGAAAACACTATGTACATTATATAAAATTATAATGAACAATCGAATATTACTTTATCTGTTGATATTACTATCCGTTTAACTGAAATGTTTTGGAAAGGGCTTCTTTGTCACTTGAACAAGCTAAAGTGTAACTTATGTGGGCTGCTAAAGCCTTTTGAGGAGGCCACCTTGCTGGTTAGTTGTGAAGGTTCAGATTCAGTTAGACACTTCGAATTATACATTTATGAGAGAATGGCCAACAAGTCTAACAATAAAAACAATACAAACATGAACTAGATTTGAGCAGGATCCTCTTACAGTCTCCATTAAAAGCAAAGAGGAATACATTCTTGCTGCATTGCTGGACCCAATTTTAAACATAATATTTCTGAATTTGTGCCAAGGTCTGAGCAAGAGCACTCTAAAAAAAAAAGTGTGTGCGGCCAGCCCTGGTGTATACTGAAGTGGAAACCCTTAGTTACCCACCAGCAAACATAGAGTCCATGCGGGTTTTCAGTGCAGTTGATAGTTGACCAAAGGTCATCTCTATATAGTAACATGGTCTTTAGACATCCTTTATTACAAAAGAAACCAGTATCCAATATCGTTAGATTATAATGTAGTTGACATGGAAAAGAAACACACAAGACAGAGAAGCATACAGCACATGTAGAGACAACAGCACTGAGGAGGAGGAGGTGAGACAGGCATAGATGCCACAGTTTACACCCGCAACAACAGTTGGCACCAGTGCTATGAGCATTTAAGAATGATTGAAAATAATGAAAGTTTATATTGGAATCATACATGATATTGCCTATAATTTATCTGCATTCTTGCCTATTTATCATCACCATCCTCATCATAATCACCAACGTCATATATTATTCACCACCTCACCACCAAAGCATCCATCACCTTAAATTCAACCTTATATTTTTTATCATTATGTTGTTGAATACCGTGGAGATTATAATGTAATGTTATTACTATTTTTGAATAGAAAATAGTCAAAAATAATAGTGTTTTGATTTGGAAAAGAACGCAAACTAGACACACTCATGTGAAAAACATAGCTGGTATGTTTCTATAAAAATTATTAACAGGTTTGCTGCTGCATGTTGATGAAAAGAGAATGACAGGTATATTCTTGAGTATTAACTTGCTAGGTAAGTGCTTACAAAAGGTAGGATTTTTGTAAACACCTTATTCCCCTTGTAACTTACGAAAACCACTTATAGAAGGGTTGGCCACTACAGCATGCATTTCAAAACATGCTTTATTTACAGCATTAGTCAGTCTTCGTACAATTAATTATAAGTACAGCTAAAACCTAGAAAAATTAGTAGTACAGTCCAATATACGTTAGCATGCCTACAGCAAAAAATCCTGAAAAAAAATGTTAGCAGGCCTACAGCAATACACTTTTTGAAAAATTGTTTGCAAAATTGCCTTGAGGCACGGCAAACCTTGAAAAATTGTTTTTAGTCCGACTATGGCCAGGTAAACCACCCAACAGTGTCATTATTGTGCTTAGCAACACCACAACAAATCATCACCACTTTAGGTGCATCTAGGGAAAGAAATAACTGTACAGTTATTATCAACAAGCAATATGCACCAAGTGTAAACTGGTTTTGAAGACAGGGGAAGGGCTGGGATCACACACCTTAGCACATCTGCTCTAATTAAGCATTCTGATAATGTTAAACAGTCCCCCAAGAAATTAGGTTGTGTCAATCACTGTGTACCTTGTTTTTCCCAGAAAAACAACAAGTTATTCGTGGTGGTGTTGGTTGTTGTATTGGTGTTGGTAGTGGGGCAGTGAGTGACTAAAACTTCCAATGGGTCACTCATTATTACTCAAGACCTTTCCCCACATGAACTTGGTCTATTCTGCAGGTTGGTCAGTCTGCAGATGCTCCCTTATCTCCTGCATTCAATGACGTCTATCACCTTTGCCATGTGTGTCCATTGCACCAAGCAATATGCAATGTGTGGAGAGACGTTACCACATTTGGTCATCTGTAGACCCACTGTGGTCGTACTGCTGGCCAATGTATCCATGGCAGTTCCAGTACTGAGAAGAACCCTGGGGGTGCCTGGGAGAAAGGTAAGGGACTGGAATATTGCTACTAGCAGTCTGGACACTAGGCAAAGATATCAATGAGCCAGATGATGCATCAGCATTTTGAACTGTAACAGACCACAGGCCTACTGGGCGTTCTTTTAATTGCCATGTGAAACCCCTCAAAAAAGACTGAAAGGCACTGGGTGAAGTCCCAGCTCTGGGCAGCTGGACAGCCACAAAACACGGATGGACACTCAGAATTCCCCATGCCCCTTGCTGAAATTATGCTGCATTTTGATTGACTGCCTACTGTCCTATGTTAAAAGTTATGGGAATTGTTAACCCCTTAAGGACTTGCCGCACATGCATGTTGCGGTCACTTAAGCACCACGGACCATTTTTTTTTTTTGCCGCATCCGATTCCAGACTCAACGAACCGCGTGCAGCCGCTCGGGGAGCCCGCAATTCCATGACGGTCCAGGACCGTCATGGGTCCTTAAGGGTATAACAACCCATGACGGTCCAGGACCGTCATGGGTCCTTAAGGGGTTAATGTGTTTTCATATACTGTAATACATGCTGGACCCCTGTGTTCAATGTTGACCTACCATCGTATATGGGGAGGCAGGGGTTAAATATTTGTATTTTTGCAATGCTATTCCAAAGGTATTGTACCACTGTCTGGTCCAGAGTTTGATTAGGGTTTCACTTTACTAATCTCTTCTCCACTGTTGTGTATTCACTATTGTCTTCTATGATAGGATTAGTCTGGTGCCCTGATTGTCTGTAACACCTATATTTCTATTGTACTGTTTTGTGGATTGTATCAATCCAACTGTATTGTCCCATTATCTTTTTTTTACACTCTGTTGTTCCATTGTCTGGCCCATTGTTTACTGTAAACACCACCATTATTCACCATTGTCCCCTTGTGTAGTTATGTGTATTATTGATGTCTGGAAGTTCTGTATAAAATGTCCCTGTCTGGATCAATAAACTGAATGAGTTGTTCTGAACTAAGAAGCTTCCTGGTGTCTTCATTCTGAGTGGCTTAAAGGGGCCCCTTTGCCTTCCATTCAAGAGTCTCCAGTTCCAGCCTTTTCAGCATTTCCAGTATATTCTTCAGCTGCAGATTTCCAGTGAATGTTTCCACAGCTCAGCTTGTGTTTCCAGTGCTCCAAGGGTTCCAGTATTTTATCCTGATTCACCTGTCCTCTGTTCCAGCACATGTTTCAGGGTTCCAGCCAGCTATCCAGCTTCCCCGGCCAGGCTACCCATTTGCAGCCGCATCCAGGAGGGAGAAGCCCAGCACGAAGGCCCTGGACATAGTGGTGTCCTAGGCTTCTGTTACATGACTAATTTTGTTTGCTTGCCTTTTTTATAATTTTTGAACTACTTTGCTATTGATTGTGGGGGGGATAGCAGCACCTGCTCTTTTGGGGAGCGGTGGGGGCAGATTCATGTGTTCCATATGAGTGTCAGGGTGGTTATACTGAGTGTGCCTTATTGGGATGTATTTGCCAAAGTGTGACCCCCACCTCTCTCCTCTTCACAACCTTGCAACTAGTGTGCACATTGCAGTTGGAGATGATTACACATTACCTGCTGCCATATTTCAGTAGGGAAGGTAAAAGAGGATCTTCTTCACTGCACAACTTCTCCCTCAAATGTACCTGTGGCTTGTTGTGCTGCTGCCTCATATTCAGCACTAGTAGAAGGAAATGCAATTTGTTTTTAGGTAAGATTTTCTATGCGACGCAGGTTTAAGGTTGAAGTGTATTTTGTTGGTTATCGCTCGTTAGCCTTTCTGGGTAAGGAAGATGTGAATCTCACGTTACCTGGTCTAGCTTAACGCGCGAAGGCAGTTTTTTTCTTCACGTTGGTTTTAACACCAACATTTGAATCGAGCCCTTAGATTGTTCAGCACAGACCTTGAGGAAACATTGATTTGTAGGACTTAGACTTTTTAGGCCCAAGCCTGGAGGAAAAATAGATTTGTAGGACTTTGGCTTGTTAGCATCACTAGTCCTGAGGAATCACATTAGAGAACATTTTTATCACTCCAGCATGTTAGCATCACAAGCTTTGAGGAATCAGTGATTTGTAGGACTTAGGCTTGTTAGAAACAAGCCCCAAGAAGTTTTTTATTTTTGGCCTCTGGTTTGTGTTCAAAGAGCAAGCCCTGAGGCCTAGTCCCAGCAGGTCATGTTATGGTGGCCAGTGACCACTGACCATTGGTAAATTACCTCATGTCACTGTGGCATTTGAGACTGCTTTTCTTGCTACTGAATTGTTTAACCCTTTAAGGACCGGGAAAATCTGAGGTGGATTTCACTTAAGTACCGGAGCAATTTTGACTTTTTTTGACTTGGTCTTTGTTCAACCATGTTTTCTCTTTATTTCCTTTAACACACCCACACCAATTACATACTTTTTTTAGGCACAAGTAGGGCTCTCTTTTGATACCACAATGTATGAATACCTTATCGTTTAATTTGATTAAAATAGAAAAAAAAAAAAAAGAGAAAAAAAAATTTGCTTACATTTTTCTGTCAGGATTTGTATACTATTAGTTCATTATAAAAAATACCTTTAAATATATTCATTTGCCTCTCCTGAATATGAAAGTACCCCATATATCTAGTATTTCAATCTCTTTCTCACATTTACAAGATTATTATTCTATTATTATTATTTCCGACCTGTAATTTTTCAACAATTGGTATGTGAGAATCATAGCTTAGTTGATGGTGCCAGAACCCAAAAATGTCCCACAAAGGTATATGTTTCTGAAAAGAAAACATAAGGTAAAATCACTAGAATTTTGGATTTATGGTAATATTTTGTTTTTTTGCAGGTTTCACACTTACATTTCAATAATACTGTTGATATCAAGCACAGCATAAGTGAAGATTTTTAAAAATGCATTGTGTAGTTTTCAGTTCCTTCTTCTGAGTACAGCAATGCCCCATATGCATAGCTAACTCAAGTTTTGGGGGAGCTACAGGGTCCAAATTGGAACATGCCTGTTTCTAGTTTCACATTTTGAATTTTCACAGCTTGCGTCACTGGTGCCATGTCTCATTTGGGGCTGTGTACCAGTGCTCCACTTTAAAATTTCCCCCCAAAAGTGTATATTTTTGGAAAGTAGACACCCCAGGCCTTCATTTTAGGTGTGTTTTCAAATTTTTTATGCAGCCATTTTACCACCAATCCTGTGAAAACTTGACATACATAAAGAAATCAGCAGTTTTCAATGTTGATGTGAATTTCAAGCTCAGGATAGGTGAAGTTTTTAACTGGGATCAACAACAGAAGTGAGTTGAGTGATGATGATCATGGTTTGACTTGCCACTACTACCTCTAGTGATGCACCTGAGGCAGTAACAGCTCCACAACTAGCTCCCACTGCTTCAGGTATATGTGGAGAAAAGAAGTTGGCCAATAATTCTTCTCCACCTGCCCCTCCTCCAAAATCATGGCTATATTGTTGTAATACAAATGTTTCCCTTGAAAGCAGGAACTGTGCTTCTAATCAGGAACTTCAATGAGCACATTGTGTGTAGTAAATAAGGGAAGGTCTGTGAACCATGGGCACATCTACACTCACATCAAACACCTGGGCACAACCGAACACCATGGTGCTTATGGTCCCCAATGTGAAATCATCCCACCTGTGCTCATGGTGATAATACTGCTGCCAGCTTCCAGTTCTGCCTTCCTCAGTATCATATACCAAAGGGACAATGCCAGGGTAAGGGGAATCACAGGGTCAGGGGATGTTGTGGGATCCCTTGAATGCTAGTCTGGCCACTCCGCATCACTTCCCATACTATTTCAGCATCAACAGGAGGATCTAATTTGGTTGTGCTAGTCCCACCAGCTATCATTAACTGTAACCAAAGTACTCCCAACACTCTGAATCTCTAGCTGCTGGATCTTAGTAGTAGTGGGACTGCTTATGGATGGCAAGCATGGCATAGGGTCCCCTCCTATCAAGCTTTCCATAATATCCTCCTACTCCCCCCCAAGAATCACAAGGCACACTGGCAGCAGGCACAGGTAGGTAACCTGTTCTGCTCACACTACTATGCTTTTCTTCTTCTGCCTGTGACACTATTTTCCCCAAGATCCATCTTCCAGTATGTCAAAACATATGCCACAATCAATAAAAAATAAAAAATGGCCATAGAAACAATGCACAGAAAAATGTAAAACATGTTAATTGAATAATCTTGCTGAACTGTACGCTGGTGGCGGCAGCAGAAAAGAAGAGCACCCCCTTCCCCCAGCAAACTGCATCTCCTAGCCAGTCAGACTCTAGTGGGTTTTGTCATCCCTCCACTAGAAGCTAATTGGCTGGGAGGTGTGTAACCCAACATCCCAGCCAATGGTAGCCTGGGTACCAGTTTGAACAGAAACTGGCCATTTTACATTTTTGGGGACATTTATTCAATGTACCTGTTTTACATTTTGGGGGGCATTCATCCAATGGACATTCTTTATTTGTATTGATTGTAGCATACTTTTGTGACAGATACGAAGGCAGGAGAGGAACACAAGATGGAAGATTAGAAAAGATGACTTACACTGGATGACCAGGGAGCTGAATATCGCACTGGACAGCAGACTTACACGTAAGCATTTATTTTCATCTGATGGTGTTAGCGTTAGTGTGATTAACCCTGTTAATGCCAGTGGGGTATGCAACACTCTGCAATGCATTGCATACCCCAATGACATTCAAAGCGTTACTTTTTCTACAATTTCACACATTTTTTCAGTACTTTGGATATATTAATATGGGCCTAATGCAATCAACAGGAACTCACAAATAGACTCAATAATTGGGCTCCATAAGATAGGCGCTAAGGGTATAAATAGGAAATTCATCCAATTGGATCAAAATCCCAATGGAGGAAGGGTGAAATTCAGAAAGGACCAAAGAGGAATTGTGACAGGAGGAAGGACAAAATTTAGAGAGTACCAAAAAAGGAATCATGACAGTTTTTTCTTCTTTTCCTGCACTTCTCATCCTTTAAACATCTCACTCATGGGTAATAGCCAACCCCACTATGAGGGGATACATATGTATATATGGTATCAAAAGAAAGCTTATTCTACCCCCAAAATATAGATACTTTATATCAGTACACTTAATAATAAAATGGTGAAACTGTTTTTAACAAACACATTGCAAGAAATATGCAATGTTATACTAGCATTAAGGTAGAAAATAGCCCCTAGTGCATTTATTTCAATTTCACCCTAGGAGGCACTGCCCCTTTAAATCATATTGGTCTTATGTGGTGAGGCATGAAATGGCATTCAAAGATATATATGTAAAGTTCTCCATATTGTGACAGAACATTTCTACTGTTTTAAGGAGGTTGAGAGAACAAATAAACTCATATTCTTTGGGTAGAGACATCTGTTCTTGAGATAAGAATGTCTTATAAACATTTTAACCATAAAAAATAAATATTTAGGGTTATGCCAGTTAATTGAACTCTTTGAATTACAGAGCAATCTCTGGTATGCAAGGGTTTAATTAAAAGTCGATTCAGAAAGTATTAAACACCTGGATGCTAGAGATATCTTAAAAACATTGATGTGTTATGTGTTGGAGAGGTCTATAAAATCCACGGAGTTAAGGCTTGAGACTGATAAAATCTCTTTTCTCCATCAAAACAAAACTAACATAGTTGCGTTAAAGGATATTCAGGCTTTCAGAATACAAAGGCCCTGTTTTCAGATATTTGTTTCAAGTAAAGCTATTTCCATGTTTTTTTTTATACACACTGAGGAAATGCTCAAATATGTATACAAAATGGAGCAGAACTACAACTGCGGTCTTACAGATTTATTAAGTTGCTAATATGGAAACTTCTCTTCTTAACGCCACTTGTGCCAAGGTGATAGTAATGAGGTGGTCTATCATCATTTCCAGGTGTTCCTTGCTGAGGTAGCTAACTCTTGTCCTCAGTGCATGTTTTAGGATATACCAGCAGGAGCAGAGGTAGTCTAATTAGTTGCTCTGTCACTTTAATTGGTCTACTTGGAATCATTCAGGGACATCCTGAAAACATTAAATATTGGTAGCTGGACAACTACTAGCTGCTCCATCTCTACTCCTCATATAGTCCTTAGACTAATATTTATGGATCCTCAAATTAATATCCTTACATTATATTCTAGCTAGAATTAGCACTGTAATTGTTTTCAGTTTCCTTAAGGATTTTGCAAATAATCCACAATATTGTTGACTTAAGTTTTTTGCAGTAGTTACCAATCTGCTTCTGTGTTAAGGTGTAAAATCCCAGTGCAAGATCTCAATGGCTTCAACAGTAATTGTAACATATAGCTTCTAAAGGTCAACATGAATATTTCATGAAAGACTCTTCACGACAGCTGTCATTTTTACTTCAATTCACAGAAAACTACAGTTGTGAGGACACTTGGGAAATCCAAGATATTTCCGCACCAAGGGTATACTGTTGCTATTCTTACATGTCAATTATATTTACAGATTGCTAGACAGATACATATTAAAGTGTTTAAACTAAACTGACAACCAGCACACACAGACGGTTTTAAATTCAATAACTTTTGATTATTTCAAGACTTGCATTCACCACACAAAATAAAACAAGGGTATTCTTCTAACTAACCTTGCTATGTCAGATGTCATTAACAGCCATATAACATCTGTAGATTAAAGTTTATAATGTATGCAAAGAATTTATGTTAATTCAGTTAACATATTATAGTGACTTTATGAATGTTTAACTGTATCCGATATGTAACTTTACTTTTCCATTTCAGTATTTATAAACTCATTGAAAGGGATATAGTAAACCATCCCCGTACAAAAATAAGGTGTAAACTCTGAGGCTGATGTCCTTAAGAATCAAAGAACAAGTTTACAACACAATAGGTGAGAAAAAAATATTTCCAAAACTCACATTGCTTTAAACTGGAGCTCTTAACCCCTTGAAGGCTAGAGAGGTCTCCAGTGAATAGTTTTGCAATGCATTGGTGTCACCTCTGGTATTGAAAAAGTTAAAAGCCCATATAAATCAACTAGTGTAAAAGACTGTGTACACGGGCAAAGGTCCAGGTGATATTAACCCTTTGAATGTCAGAAAGGTACGCAAAGCTTTGCTTTGCAATGCGTTGCATACCCCTCTGGCACTCAAAGGGTTAAGAGGCTGGACCTGCTCTGCGTCCTGCCGCCGACGCAGTCATGCACTGTAGAGACTGTCCAAAAGCACAAATGCTCCCAGCACAGAACTTCCAGCATTCCTATACCTCCCAGCATTCTGTGCATTTGGGCAGTCTCTACTGTGCATGACGGCTTCTAACATTCATTCTAGCGAATTATTATATAGGATGGGGATTTTTATCTAGTGTGGCTAGTGTGCCACAGACCACCATGGACACAGTGGGAATGGGGTTAACAATTGATGTGGGACTAGGACAGGTTCCACTTGCCAGCAGTAGAAATAATCCTGATCCTAGTTGCAATGCTGATTCTGAGGCAGTAGCATCAACAGCAGCAACATATCCTCTGCCCCAGATGGTGAAGAGATATGTGGAGGACAAGAAGAAAGAGGCCATTCTTCTCCACCTCTTCCCTATCCACTGAATCATGGGTGTGAGACTATTTTTTTTCTCTTGGGCAGGCACAGTGCAGTCATCAGCAATGACACCATGCACAATTTGTGACAAGTCAGTGAGAAGGGGAAAGGAAGGAACATGCCCTGATAACACACATGAAACAGACACCATGACATTTATGTCAAACATATTAAAGCCAAACACCCACCACAGAAATCAAGCAGTGCGGTTGCTGTACCCCCTGGTTCTCCAGAATGGCAACAAGAGGCAAGGTGGAGATCAAAGAGGAGGGCGGTGGCTGTATCTTCAATGATGAGTGAAACAACTAGGTCACCATCTCCTTCTTCCTCTAGGGTAACTACATCTTCTGCCGAGCCACCCCATTCATCATTACCTCCACTGCCAAATGATAGCCACTCTGTAAATGTTAGGATGTGGCAGTTCGTGCCACCCATTGCACACTGTAGTGCAATGACACAAGGCAGTGTGGTGGAGTAGAATCACAAGTAAGACATCAAGCGGCATCTGAGGAGATTCTATCTCACAGAATATGCTAAGATGTTGGCAGGGAGGGTTCATCATTACTATTAAAACCTGTCAGCAAGTTATCATGTTTCCTTATCAGGGTGTGGACAATGGGTATAGTGACAGCAGCAGTACTTGGTTTCTGGTGTCATGGTGTTTCGATACAGTTGCGCCCCCAGGTGTTATTTACCACACACACTGTGCACATTGCAGTTGCTGATGGGAGGCACAGTTCCTGCTCTCAAGGGAAAAATGTATATTCTAGTAAGAATACACCCATGATTTTGGTGAAGGGGCAGGTAGAGAATAATTATTGGCCAACTTTCTCCACATATACTGGGGGCTACTTATTGTGCTGCTACTGCCTCAGGTGCATCACTGGAGCTAGTCATGGCAAGTGGAACCTTCATCATCCATCACCCATGTTACTGCTGTTGTTGATCCCCTTCCCTTTGAGCTGCCTAATGATCCTGCTGCTTAAACAACTCAAGAACAGCAGTCACAAAGTCCACATTTACATCAGGGCATTTAACAATGGCCAGTAGCCACTGTCCAACTCCACATGACTTGCTTGTACTAGTCCAGTAGGGCATTTAAAAAAATCTACATAATCCTACAAAAAAAATAAACAATTTTTGGGGGTTTGTTTCTAACAAGCTTAAGTCCTACAAATCAATGTTTCTTCTGGGCTTGGGCCTCTAATAAGTCTGTCCTACAAATCAATGGTTCCTCAGGGCTTGGGCCGCTAATAACAAATCTAACAAATCATCCTCTACAAAATACTCTATCAAGTATCAGCCCACTCCAGTGCAGCTTATGTCAGGGAGTTCCTGTCTCTATCACTTTACATATAAATGTCTTATTTTATTTTATTATTTTTTTTATTTATTAACTGTCCCCCTAATGCCAGTCAAGAACCCCCCCAAAAACAAATTCCATGTTCAACTGATTCATTTCCCAGACTCCACCAACTAACTCAGGCATTTTCCTCAGACCCCTTTTATACCATGTCTTACTGTTTTTTTAATTGTATTTAGGATTTATTTTTTATTAACTGCCCCCCCCAATCTCCGTAAACAACCTCCGAAAAAACATACCCTGTTCAACTGATTTTTCTCCACACCCCACCAACACTGGCACCCTTATGCCCCTTTAATATTATGCCTTTGGGAAATTATTTGCCAAGAGGGAAGTGCCATTATGCTCCGAATTCAGTTTGAGTCTAAAATTTTCACCCACCCCTACCTATTACAACCTAATAAAAATAAAGTTAAAAAAAAAAAGAAATTATAGAAATATCCAATTCCAGAATGTCACAAGGGGCATTTGCTGTCACCATCTAGCACTGCTGGCACTAAGCCAGTAGGGCATAACATTTTTTAAGGTTTTGCTTTTTCCAAGCCTGAAGCCTACAAAACGAATATCCTCAGGGTTTGTTTTTGGCTAGCCTGAGTCCTACAAACAAAGTTTTCTCAAGGTTTGTTTTTTTTTTTTGGCAAGAATGAGGCCTACAAAACATTTTTCTCAGGGGTTGTTTTTTGCTAGCATGAGACCTACAAACAGTGGTCAGATCAGTGTTAGCTAGTAGCAACTTTTCAAATTCCTCCTCCTCCTCCTCCCATGTGCCATGGATTTCTGTGTCATGTGTGGTTTTACTCTCTTCTGCAACCTGATAATCAGGTGGTATTAGATGTTGATTCATTTATAGAAATGTAATTCCCCCAACAATGCTGCTTGATAGCTTTGTCATATGGTCATTTACAACATAACCAGCTTCACTGAAAACCCGCTCAGACTGCATATGTGCTGGTGGGCAACTAAGGATTTCCACAGTAGTATGCTAGCCACTCACACTCTTGTTTTCCAGTAGTTGATAGAATTTCAGTCTTACCATTGATTTCAATGTAATGCGCTTGGCAGGAAAAAGTTGAAAATCGTCACTTTTCATGAAAAGTCTCCCGCTTGGCAAGAAGTACCATTTTTCAGTTTTGATGCTGAAAATTTTGTGCATCTCTAGTTCTAGATCAACCTCTAATTTCTTAATCATAGGAGCTCATGATAAAAATCCTTTGAGGTTGCAGGACGTGCATTCACATTATAAGCAGACTTTCACAAAACTTTTCAAAATCTCCATCTCTATAATGTTTAAAATATCTGACCAGTCCATCCTTTCCTCTGGATGCATTTTTTAATATAACTTTACTTACATTTTAACATTCTTTTCTTTCAGTCACTGATGGGACGACTGATTTATAATCACTCTTTAACCCCTTGAGTGCCAGAGATGTACACAACACATTGTTTTGCAATGAGTTGTGTAACCCTCTGGCAGTCAAAGGGTTAATCTGTTTATAGGATATTAGTATATTTAGGGGGTTAAATGAATCTAGTGTATTAGCATCAATGGCATGGCATTGCATGGAGTGTGTAACATACAGACTAAAGACAACACACAGTGTCAGATTCTTTGTCTATCTTACCATGACAAGCTCTCTCTCTCTCCATCTCGCAAAATGCTTTACTCCTTTACTGTCATTATCTCACAGTCTCAGACTCTTTGTTTCTATCCATCTTCCTTGCTCTTGCAGACGTTCTATCCCTTGTACTTGCTTTTTAGTGATCTCTCACTTTTTCTCTTTTATATTCTCTCTTTTGTAATTTCTCACATATTCTTTCATGGCCTCTTGGGGAAACGTACAAATATAATTCTATATTAAACAAGGCACATAGGAAATGGTATAACTTTACTCGACTTAACTGTGCATGCTATGGGGAAGGTGTATGAGGTTTGCTGGTATTAATATCGTTAATGAATTTGAGTGTTCACTAAACTGATCATGCAATCTAGTGCATCCCTCTTTCTCCCTTCTTATCCTCTCTCAGTGTTACCATATTATTGTCTGCCTCTCCTCACATTATCACTTTCATTCTTCCTCTCCTTTGCACTCTATAGGGATGGAATTTGGGGTTTGGTCACATTAATGTTTTTATGGTGGGTGAATGTCTGCAAAACTGCACTATCATATGTACACTGAAGTGCAGCAGTATGTTTTTAGGCCAGTGTTTCATGAAAGAGCTATGCTGACAGATTTGTATGTTTCCCCTGCTACCCTTTGAAACACATCTCATAATTATAAAAAGCATATGCTCTTTTTGTTTTAAACATTGTATTATACAAGTTTAATATTTATACTGAAATTTTACTGAGTGGTGATAGAATTGTGTTTTAGCCACTGCAACTGATTCATCACGCTTTCTCTTAATTCTACCTCTGAGTTTCTCCTTGACCTGTCACTGTCTATCCTGCATTGAGTGAGTTATTTAATTTCTGAGATCAATGGAAGTACTGAGGTAAATGTTTTGTGATTGGCTGTCTATTTACTGCAGTGCAATATATCTTCAAAGAAATTATCAATTCAAGTGAGCAACAAGGGTTATTTAATCTAGAAGATAGCATATTGGAGCTATACAATGCTGAACCTCTCAGTTGTGTGACAATTTATGTACTAAACCTGATGCATATGAATTCATTTTGAGATAATTAACACCTTGGACTTTAACCTTTATTGTTCAGATAATGGGAATGTGGTATATAAACCATCAAATAATTATAAACATGCAAAATTCAAAATCAATGTTTAATCCTATCATTTCAGGGAATATCTGAAATGTTTTTAGGTTCTACTTAGATGTATTTCTTCTTTGATAAATATACTTCATAAAAAAAAGTATATCAACATTTTTGGCAGAAAATGAAAAATTATGAAGCAGTTTATATAGAGCATAGCATTCATGATTAAGTGTTAATTGCAAATCATGTTATCGACTGTTTCCTCTGCCTTGAGTGATTCATTTGCTTAAGTGAGTGACAGATAAAGCTACAATACAGTGCTTCACAATGTGTTAGAGGTGTCTCCAGCGCCAAATATGTTCTGACAGGAAAAAAAAACCTTAACCATTCAGTCCAGAGAGGGCACTTAAAGGGTTAAATCCCCGACTAAATCATTCAAAGAAAATGGTTACAAGCCAAAATGTCATGGGGCTGCTGGTCAGGAAGGGGTGCGGACCAACAGCAGCAAAAGGAAACAGACAAAGTGAACCCAGGCAGCAAAGAAACCAGCACACACAATTAAAGGGAACACCAATGTATTATACATATGCATACAAAACATAATAAAACAGAAAAGGACAGGACTTCTGGGCAAACTAGGGACAAAGTCAGCTCTGGAAGTCCAGGGGAGCAGCCGGGCTCTGGAACACAGCGGAACAGCCAGCTCAGGAAACTCAGGGTGTGCAGCCGGGCTCTGGAACACGAGGGGTGCCAATTCAGGAACACAGGAGAGCAACTGTCAATTCAGGAAGGCAGCTGGCTCAAGGAACAGCACTGAACTGACCAGATAGACTGGTCTGTTAGATAGGAGCAGCCTACAACAGCACCAAGGGAAGGTAGTGGCCCTGTGAGGAACTGTTCAGTAACATGGTTAGAATCCCAATCTGGGGGGGTCCAACAAGCCAATCTTCTAAAACAGAGAAGTCTGTGTCAGATTCAGGAGAACAGGATGTAACATCAGTAGTGTGAATACTGAAAATTGGGGTGCAGGAGTTACTTTATTCCCAACAGTAGTAACAGAAACAGGTGAGAAATCAGAATGAGCCACAGAAGGGTTAACAGGCACATGGGTGTGGTTCAGTAGATCAAAGTCTACTACAGTCTCAACAGAAGCAAAAGATGAAGGCTTTAACCCCTTTGCGTCCGATGACGTACCCGGACCGTCATGGAGTTCATAGCTTCTGGCATGGCTGCACGCCGCTCCGGAAGTAATAATTAAAAAAAAAAAAAGCAGCCCCATGGTCACCAAGTGCCGGCCGTGCGCGCCAGTTGATAAGGGGTTAAACATAGTGCTACAGTGGAATCAATAAGCTTTATCCTATCTAACAATACTTCAGCTAAACCAGGTAAGACAGTATATATACCATTTCATTTTTCTAGAATATTTTGCATCTAAGATTTCATGCGAGACACAGAATGTTTACCTAAAATGTCACTTAAAGGAACAGAAACAATATCATTCACCTGAAGCAAAGCAATGGCTGAAAAAAAGCAAAGTCCAAGCATTTCACAACTCCTTATAGTTCTTATGTATTTCAGAAACTTCCTTAAAAATAGAACACTTTGGAGTTACCTTGCAAAACTCCAAAGTGGAGGAACACATATTAGACATCCTGGAAACAACTTCTTGTAATATATATATATATACTTGACTATATCCGGCACTAAGTGTAACACACTCAAGTTATAATGCAGATTCATTATTATCAACAGAACAAGACATTGCGTGTGTAGGAGTTTTCTTTGTGGGTTCAAAGGAATGGCCAGATTATACTGTCACGGGGCTGCTGGTCAGGAAGGGGTGTAGACCAACAGCAGCAAATGGAAACAGACAAAGTGAACCCGGAGAGCAAAGAAACCAACACACACACACACAATTAAAGGGAACACCAATGTATTATACATATGCATGCATGGAACATTAAATAGCCTGGCCTGCACAACAAAACATATAATAAAACAGAAAAGGACAAGACCTCTGGGCAAACTAGGGACAGGACCTCTGGGCAAACTAGGGACAAAGTCAGCTCTGGAAGTCCAGGGGAGCAGGGGTACAACCAGCTCAGGAAACTCAAGGTGTGCAGCCGGGCTCTGGAACTCAGGGGTATAACCATGCACTGGAAAACAGGGGGTGCATCAGCCTGCACTGGAACAAGAGGGGTGCATCAGCCTGCACTGGAACCAGGAACAAAAGAGGGCAGCTGCCAATTCAGGAACACAGGAAGGTAACTGCCAACTCAAGAAGGCAGCTGGCTCAAGGAACAGCACTGAACTGACCAGATAGACTGTTATAATCTGGCCCAGAGCAAAAGGAGAGACTGCACTAAATAGGGAAGGAGGAGATTGCAAGGAAGGGACACCTGGGAACAGAATCAGGCCTCTGTAATTAGATAGCAGCAGCCTAAAACAGCACCATTTCAGTATTTATAAACTCATTGAAAGGGATATAGTAAACCATCCCCGTACAAAAATAAGGTGTAAACTCTGAGGCTGATGTCCTTAAGAATCAAAGAACAAGTTTACAACACAATAGGTGAGAAAAAAATATTTCCAAAACTCACATTGCTTTAAACTGGAGCTCTTAACCCCTTGAAGGCTAGAGAGGTCTCCAGTGAATAGTTTTGCAATGCATTGGTGTCACCTCTGGTATTGAAAAAGGTAAAAGCCCATATAAATCAACTAGTGTAAAAGACTGTGTACACGGGCAAAGGTCCAGGTGATATTAACCCTTTGAATGTCAGAAAGGTACGCAAAGCTTTGCTTTGCAATGCGTTGCATACCCCTCTGGCACTCAAAGGGTTAAGAGGCTGGACCTGCTCTGCGTCCTGCCGCCGACGCAGTCATGCACTGTAGAGACTGTCCAAAAGCACAAATGCTCCCAGCACAGAACTTCCAGCATTCCTATACCTCCCAGCATTCTGTGCATTTGGGCAGTCTCTACTGTGCATGACGGCTTCTAACATTCATTCTAGCGAATTATTATATAGGATGGGGATTTTTATCTAGTGTGGCTAGTGTGCCACAGACCACCATGGACACAGTGGGAATGGGGTTAACAATTGATGTGGGACTAGGACAGGTTCCACTTGCCAGCAGTAGAAATAATCCTGATCCTAGTTGCAATGCTGATTCTGAGGCAGTAGCATCAACAGCAGCAACATATCCTCTGCCCCAGATGGTGAAGAGATATGTGGAGGACAAGAAGAAAGAGGCCATTCTTCTCCACCTCTTCCCTATCCACTGAATCATGGGTGTGAGACTATTTTTTTTCTCTTGGGCAGGCACAGTGCAGTCATCAGCAATGACACCATGCACAATTTGTGACAAGTCAGTGAGAAGGGGAAAGGAAGGAACATGCCCTGATAACACACATGAAACAGACACCATGACATTTATGTCAAACATATTAAAGCCAAACACCCACCACAGAAATCAAGCAGTGCGGTTGCTGTACCCCCTGGTTCTCCAGAATGGCAACAAGAGGCAAGGTGGAGATCAAAGAGGAGGGCGGTGGCTGTATCTTCAATGATGAGTGAAACAACTAGGTCACCATCTCCTTCTTCCTCTAGGGTAACTACATCTTCTGCCGAGCCACCCCATTCATCATTACCTCCACTGCCAAATGATAGCCACTCTGTAAATGTTAGGATGTGGCAGTTCGTGCCACCCATTGCACACTGTAGTGCAATGACACAAGGCAGTGTGGTGGAGTAGAATCACAAGTAAGACATCAAGCGGCATCTGAGGAGATTCTATCTCACAGAATATGCTAAGATGTTGGCAGGGAGGGTTCATCATTACTATTAAAACCTGTCAGCAAGTTATCATGTTTCCTTATCAGGGTGTGGACAATGGGTATAGTGACAGCAGCAGTACTTGGTTTCTGGTGTCATGGTGTTTCGATACAGTTGCGCCCCCAGGTGTTATTTACCACACACACTGTGCACATTGCAGTTGCTGATGGGAGGCACAGTTCCTGCTCTCAAGGGAAAAATGTATATTCTAGTAAGAATACACCCATGATTTTGGTGAAGGGGCAGGTAGAGAATAATTATTGGCCAACTTTCTCCACATATACTGGGGGCTACTTATTGTGCTGCTACTGCCTCAGGTGCATCACTGGAGCTAGTCATGGCAAGTGGAACCTTCATCATCCATCACCCATGTTACTGCTGTTGTTGATCCCCTTCCCTTTGAGCTGCCTAATGATCCTGCTGCTTAAACAACTCAAGAACAGCAGTCACAAAGTCCACATTTACATCAGGGCATTTAACAATGGCCAGTAGCCACTGTCCAACTCCACATGACTTGCTTGTACTAGTCCAGTAGGGCATTTAAAAAAATCTACATAATCCTACAAAAAAAATAAACAATTTTTGGGGGTTTGTTTCTAACAAGCTTAAGTCCTACAAATCAATGTTTCTTCTGGGCTTGGGCCTCTAATAAGTCTGTCCTACAAATCAATGGTTCCTCAGGGCTTGGGCCGCTAATAACAAATCTAACAAATCATCCTCTACAAAATACTCTATCAAGTATCAGCCCACTCCAGTGCAGCTTATGTCAGGGAGTTCCTGTCTCTATCACTTTACATATAAATGTCTTATTTTATTTTATTATTTTTTTTATTTATTAACTGTCCCCCTAATGCCAGTCAAGAACCCCCCCAAAAACAAATTCCATGTTCAACTGATTCATTTCCCAGACTCCACCAACTAACTCAGGCATTTTCCTCAGACCCCTTTTATACCATGTCTTACTGTTTTTTTAATTGTATTTAGGATTTATTTTTTATTAACTGCCCCCCCCAATCTCCGTAAACAACCTCCGAAAAAACATACCCTGTTCAACTGATTTTTCTCCACACCCCACCAACACTGGCACCCTTATGCCCCTTTAATATTATGCCTTTGGGAAATTATTTGCCAAGAGGGAAGTGCCATTATGCTCCGAATTCAGTTTGAGTCTAAAATTTTCACCCACCCCTACCTATTACAACCTAATAAAAATAAAGTTAAAAAAAAAAAGAAATTATAGAAATATCCAATTCCAGAATGTCACAAGGGGCATTTGCTGTCACCATCTAGCACTGCTGGCACTAAGCCAGTAGGGCATAACATTTTTTAAGGTTTTGCTTTTTCCAAGCCTGAAGCCTACAAAACGAATATCCTCAGGGTTTGTTTTTGGCTAGCCTGAGTCCTACAAACAAAGTTTTCTCAAGGTTTGTTTTTTTTTTTTGGCAAGAATGAGGCCTACAAAACATTTTTCTCAGGGGTTGTTTTTTGCTAGCATGAGACCTACAAACAGTGGTCAGATCAGTGTTAGCTAGTAGCAACTTTTCAAATTCCTCCTCCTCCTCCTCCCATGTGCCATGGATTTCTGTGTCATGTGTGGTTTTACTCTCTTCTGCAACCTGATAATCAGGTGGTATTAGATGTTGATTCATTTATAGAAATGTAATTCCCCCAACAATGCTGCTTGATAGCTTTGTCATATGGTCATTTACAACATAACCAGCTTCACTGAAAACCCGCTCAGACTGCATATGTGCTGGTGGGCAACTAAGGATTTCCACAGTAGTATGCTAGCCACTCACACTCTTGTTTTCCAGTAGTTGATAGAATTTCAGTCTTACCATTGATTTCAATGTAATGCGCTTGGCAGGAAAAAGTTGAAAATCGTCACTTTTCATGAAAAGTCTCCCGCTTGGCAAGAAGTACCATTTTTCAGTTTTGATGCTGAAAATTTTGTGCATCTCTAGTTCTAGATCAACCTCTAATTTCTTAATCATAGGAGCTCATGATAAAAATCCTTTGAGGTTGCAGGACGTGCATTCACATTATAAGCAGACTTTCACAAAACTTTTCAAAATCTCCATCTCTATAATGTTTAAAATATCTGACCAGTCCATCCTTTCCTCTGGATGCATTTTTTAATATAACTTTACTTACATTTTAACATTCTTTTCTTTCAGTCACTGATGGGACGACTGATTTATAATCACTCTTTAACCCCTTGAGTGCCAGAGATGTACACAACACATTGTTTTGCAATGAGTTGTGTAACCCTCTGGCAGTCAAAGGGTTAATCTGTTTATAGGATATTAGTATATTTAGGGGGTTAAATGAATCTAGTGTATTAGCATCAATGGCATGGCATTGCATGGAGTGTGTAACATACAGACTAAAGACAACACACAGTGTCAGATTCTTTGTCTATCTTACCATGACAAGCTCTCTCTCTCTCCATCTCGCAAAATGCTTTACTCCTTTACTGTCATTATCTCACAGTCTCAGACTCTTTGTTTCTATCCATCTTCCTTGCTCTTGCAGACGTTCTATCCCTTGTACTTGCTTTTTAGTGATCTCTCACTTTTTCTCTTTTATATTCTCTCTTTTGTAATTTCTCACATATTCTTTCATGGCCTCTTGGGGAAACGTACAAATATAATTCTATATTAAACAAGGCACATAGGAAATGGTATAACTTTACTCGACTTAACTGTGCATGCTATGGGGAAGGTGTATGAGGTTTGCTGGTATTAATATCGTTAATGAATTTGAGTGTTCACTAAACTGATCATGCAATCTAGTGCATCCCTCTTTCTCCCTTCTTATCCTCTCTCAGTGTTACCATATTATTGTCTGCCTCTCCTCACATTATCACTTTCATTCTTCCTCTCCTTTGCACTCTATAGGGATGGAATTTGGGGTTTGGTCACATTAATGTTTTTATGGTGGGTGAATGTCTGCAAAACTGCACTATCATATGTACACTGAAGTGCAGCAGTATGTTTTTAGGCCAGTGTTTCATGAAAGAGCTATGCTGACAGATTTGTATGTTTCCCCTGCTACCCTTTGAAACACATCTCATAATTATAAAAAGCATATGCTCTTTTTGTTTTAAACATTGTATTATACAAGTTTAATATTTATACTGAAATTTTACTGAGTGGTGATAGAATTGTGTTTTAGCCACTGCAACTGATTCATCACGCTTTCTCTTAATTCTACCTCTGAGTTTCTCCTTGACCTGTCACTGTCTATCCTGCATTGAGTGAGTTATTTAATTTCTGAGATCAATGGAAGTACTGAGGTAAATGTTTTGTGATTGGCTGTCTATTTACTGCAGTGCAATATATCTTCAAAGAAATTATCAATTCAAGTGAGCAACAAGGGTTATTTAATCTAGAAGATAGCATATTGGAGCTATACAATGCTGAACCTCTCAGTTGTGTGACAATTTATGTACTAAACCTGATGCATATGAATTCATTTTGAGATAATTAACACCTTGGACTTTAACCTTTATTGTTCAGATAATGGGAATGTGGTATATAAACCATCAAATAATTATAAACATGCAAAATTCAAAATCAATGTTTAATCCTATCATTTCAGGGAATATCTGAAATGTTTTTAGGTTCTACTTAGATGTATTTCTTCTTTGATAAATATACTTCATAAAAAAAAGTATATCAACATTTTTGGCAGAAAATGAAAAATTATGAAGCAGTTTATATAGAGCATAGCATTCATGATTAAGTGTTAATTGCAAATCATGTTATCGACTGTTTCCTCTGCCTTGAGTGATTCATTTGCTTAAGTGAGTGACAGATAAAGCTACAATACAGTGCTTCACAATGTGTTAGAGGTGTCTCCAGCGCCAAATATGTTCTGACAGGAAAAAAAAACCTTAACCATTCAGTCCAGAGAGGGCACTTAAAGGGTTAAATCCCCGACTAAATCATTCAAAGAAAATGGTTACAAGCCAAAATGTCATGGGGCTGCTGGTCAGGAAGGGGTGCGGACCAACAGCAGCAAAAGGAAACAGACAAAGTGAACCCAGGCAGCAAAGAAACCAGCACACACAATTAAAGGGAACACCAATGTATTATACATATGCATACAAAACATAATAAAACAGAAAAGGACAGGACTTCTGGGCAAACTAGGGACAAAGTCAGCTCTGGAAGTCCAGGGGAGCAGCCGGGCTCTGGAACACAGCGGAACAGCCAGCTCAGGAAACTCAGGGTGTGCAGCCGGGCTCTGGAACACGAGGGGTGCCAATTCAGGAACACAGGAGAGCAACTGTCAATTCAGGAAGGCAGCTGGCTCAAGGAACAGCACTGAACTGACCAGATAGACTGGTCTGTTAGATAGGAGCAGCCTACAACAGCACCAAGGGAAGGTAGTGGCCCTGTGAGGAACTGTTCAGTAACATGGTTAGAATCCCAATCTGGGGGGGTCCAACAAGCCAATCTTCTAAAACAGAGAAGTCTGTGTCAGATTCAGGAGAACAGGATGTAACATCAGTAGTGTGAATACTGAAAATTGGGGTGCAGGAGTTACTTTATTCCCAACAGTAGTAACAGAAACAGGTGAGAAATCAGAATGAGCCACAGAAGGGTTAACAGGCACATGGGTGTGGTTCAGTAGATCAAAGTCTACTACAGTCTCAACAGAAGCAAAAGATGAAGGCTTTAACCCCTTTGCGTCCGATGACGTACCCGGACCGTCATGGAGTTCATAGCTTCTGGCATGGCTGCACGCCGCTCCGGAAGTAATAATTAAAAAAAAAAAAAGCAGCCCCATGGTCACCAAGTGCCGGCCGTGCGCGCCAGTTGATAAGGGGTTAAACATAGTGCTACAGTGGAATCAATAAGCTTTATCCTATCTAACAATACTTCAGCTAAACCAGGTAAGACAGTATATATACCATTTCATTTTTCTAGAATATTTTGCAGCTAAGATTTCATGCGAGACACAGAATGTTTACCTAAAATGTCACTTAAAGGAACAGAAACAATATCATTCACCTGAAGCAAAGCAATGGCTGAAAAAAAGCAAAGTCCAAGCATTTCACAACTCCTTATAGTTCTTATGTATTTCAGAAACTTCCTTAAAAATAGAACACTTTGGAGTTACCTTGCAAAACTCCAAAGTGGAGGAACACATATTAGACATCCTGGAAACAACTTCTTGTAATATATATATATATACTTGACTATATCCGGCACTAAGTGTAACACACTCAAGTTATAATGCAGATTCATTATTATCAACAGAACAAGACATTGCGTGTGTAGGAGTTTTCTTTGTGGGTTCAAAGGAATGGCCAGATTATACTGTCACGGGGCTGCTGGTCAGGAAGGGGTGTAGACCAACAGCAGCAAATGGAAACAGACAAAGTGAACCCGGAGAGCAAAGAAACCAACACACACACACACAATTAAAGGGAACACCAATGTATTATACATATGCATGCATGGAACATTAAATAGCCTGGCCTGCACAACAAAACATATAATAAAACAGAAAAGGACAAGACCTCTGGGCAAACTAGGGACAGGACCTCTGGGCAAACTAGGGACAAAGTCAGCTCTGGAAGTCCAGGGGAGCAGGGGTACAACCAGCTCAGGAAACTCAAGGTGTGCAGCTGGGCTCTGGAACTCAGGGGTATAACCATGCACTGGAAAACAGGGGGTGCATCAGCCTGCACTGGAACAAGAGGGGTGCATCAGCCTGCACTGGAACCAGGAACAAAAGAGGGCAGCTGCCAATTCAGGAACACAGGAAGGTAACTGCCAACTCAAGAAGGCAGCTGGCTCAAGGAACAGCACTGAACTGACCAGATAGACTGTTATAATCTGGCCCAGAGCAAAAGGAGAGACTGCACTAAATAGGGAAGGAGGAGATTGCAAGGAAGGGACACCTGGGAACAGAATCAGGCCTCTGTAATTAGATAGCAGCAGCCTAAAACAGCACCAAGGGAAGGTAGTGGCCCTGTGAGGTACTGCACCAGAGTATGGCGAGGGCAGGATCGTGGCACAAAGACCTTTAAAGGGATAGTAATACTTAAGTATTACTAATCCCTATAGCAAAGTACTACTAAAAAAAAAAAATATTGCCCCCAGTGTCATCTCTCAAACCTTTATGGTTTGAGAGATGATCGCTTCTAAAGTTGCCTTTCCCTCCCCCTTCCCCGTAGTCAGCATGCTAGCTGACCGAAGGGAAGAAAGTCGTACGACTCTCAGGTGGCTCTCCAGCACAGCTGGATCGCGTTCCTAAAAAAGAAAATTTTCACTGAAATGGTCTTCTAAGTGTGCTTGGTTTGCAAGCACACGTAGAAGACCGTTTTAGTGAAAGTTTTTTATTTTAATTAACACGATCGCGGCTCTGCTGCAGAGCCGTCTGATGATCTATGACCGGATTTCCCTTCAGTCAGCTAGAATGCTGACTACGGGGAAGGGGGAGGGAGAGGGCAACTTTAAAAGCGATCATCTCTCAAACCATAAAGGTTTGAGAGATGACACTGGGGGCAATACGTTTTTTTTAGTAGTACTTTCCTATAGGGATTAGTAATACTTAAGTATTGCTATCCCTTTAACGCAGTGGTTCTCAACTCCGGTCCTCAGGACCCACTAACAGGCCAGGATTTGATTATTTCCTTGTTAGAGCACAGGTGAGTTAATCAATGTGAATGAGCCTCTAATCACCACACCTGTGCTCTAGCAGAAAAATCCCTAAGTCCCGGCCTGTTAATGGGTCCCGAGGACCGGAGTTGAGAACCACTGCTTTAATGTAACAATCAGTTCTGCACTTACAACACCATGGGAATACCTGCTACGACAGAAGGAGAAAAACACAAACACATGCATTCTACTAGTAGCCACATAGAATCTGGAGCTAGAAGGTATGCCAAAAATAATCAAAGATTTCCAACTCGTTAAGACTGATGATGCAACATGAAAATGAGTATTCCCCAGACCGCCAATCTTCCCAATCTGACAAACTAGAAACCTCAAACAAAATGTAATAAGCAGTAAACTTATCATTCAATGGGGCAAAAACATACAATGGCCCTCACTGCCAACTTTGCAAACACATACATGAATCCAACATAGCAATCCATACCACATCACAGGATGATACTGCTGCAGTGCACATCCATGGATATAGTATACATGACTGAATGCAATAAGTGCCCGCAAGGATGATACATTTCGAAAAAGGTCAAAAATTATAAATCTGTATGAACACAGACAATAACAAGTCTCAATGAAGTAAATTACTGCCCTGCAGTTAGACAAAATTTTCTCACTCAGATCATTCAATGAACAATCTTATAATCAGGATTCTTAAAGGTAATTTAAAAGCTAATAATAAACCACGTTTCAGCTCTCACCTTTTAAAAGATTATATTAGTGCATCGAAACATATATATAGCCCCTTGTGATAGCAGTCATTAAAAAACTCAATTAAACAACTGCAAAGGATATGTTTCCTATTCTCATATACATAAGTCCCAAAGAGGGATAATATTCTCAAGTCCTGTTGACGTTGATTCTCATAACCCCAATCAGAACTTGCAGCTTATTCTCCAAGCAGTCAGACAGTCTTGTACCAGGAATATACACATAAAAACACAAAACAGAACAGCACAAAACTCTTCTAGGTGCAATAGTACTTTCCACACTCAAGTGTAAGGTAACCCCATCCATCTTGAGTGGGTACTCATATTTTGAAGAGGCTCCTCCTGACTCTTGGATTCAGGCTTTAATTGCATCTGACCCCCAGTCGAGGTCAGCCACAGTCGTTTCCTTTTTCTCTGCTCTCTTACCTCCTGTATTCTCTCTCCAGATAACAGAAAGCAATATCCAGGGAGAGAAGGAAGAATACCTCTTATAAAAGAGCTATAATACCTGGAGGGGGACCTTATTATAGTATATATATATATATATATATATATATGTAGCCCAACACAGTTCATAATGTTACTTCCTTAGGGGCGTCATCTGATTGTCTTCAAATTTCAGCCATTTATGGAGTTTAAACAGACAGCTTCTCATACGTTCTCTCCACTTCATTTCCTGCACAGTCACATTTCCCCAGATGTGCCTTATAGGGACAATCCAATGGAACTCACATAGGTTTCATTATATATTCCTATTTGCTCCTCTAATGGAACACACACATATATATTACTATGTATGCCTATCATTTTGCCACATGTACATATATCCATCGCACCCTCATGTATGTGCTCTCTCTCCACATTAACATTGGAGAACGTAATTTTAAAAGCATAGAAGAAAGACATTTGATTGATGACAGTTCTCTTTAAAATGCATAAAACAGTACTTATAAGTGGGTGTGTCTTGGACTTCCTAGCTCATGGATGCTTAAACCCTGAGCTTCATGGCAGGAGATCTTTAAAGGCGTATTTCATAGTACTCTCTACCTGCAACTGCTACTTGGATTGGTATTACTGTTCACCAGCACCTCCATGAATCTAATTTATGACCCGGCATAAGCATCAGAAATGGGTCCCAGATATGCAGTGATTTTTACCTCTTTGCTCAAATGGGCTGCATCAGAAGCAGCTTGACAAGATAGCATTGGCTAGTACTCACAATTCTGAGGAGACTTCTGCCTCACTGTGTGATGCTACAGAACCTCTCGCACCACTCCTTCAACTAAAATGGACATTAAAAATGTGCTCTCGGAGATTAAATATTTTATGGAAGCTAAAAGATTGTCCTCTCGTCATGCCAGATGGGCCCTGTTTCTATCTCGTTTCAACTTTGTAGTGTCCTACTTGCCGGGCTCCAAGAATGTTAGGGCCGATGCCCTGTCTAGACAATTTGGTCCAGAGATGGAGAAGGATGAGGTCCCCGTACCCATCATTCAGCCTGATCGCATCCTGGCCACCCTACGCAATAGTATCACTTCACCACTGGGGGAGGAGATTCTAGCTACCCAGGCTACGGCACCCCCAGAAACCCCAGCGGGCAAGTGCTTTGTGGATGAGCCATTTTGTACCCTTTTGCTCGAAACATACCACTCTTCTAAGACTGCTGGGCATATTGGGAGGGATCAACTAATATGGTCTCTCTCACAAGTCTTTTGGTGGCCTTCCCTACGGGCCAACTGCTCTGCATTTACTGCAGCCTGTACCACCTGTGCTCATGCCAAGACCCCTAGACACTTCACAGTGGGCTTACTCCAACCAGTACCTAATGGCAAACGTCCTCGGTCCCACATATCCATTGATTTCCTGGGAGAACTGCCAGTGTCTAGGGGTTACTCGTTCATTCTTATGGTGGTTGATAGATTCTCTAAAATGGCTCATTTCGTGCCCCTTTCTGGCCTCCCCTCTGCCCAGGAGTTGGCAGTTGTAGTTGCTAAAGAGGTGTTCCGGTTGCATGGGGTACCTAGAGTTCTGGTGTCCGACCATGGGAGCCAATTTGTATCTAGATTTTGGAGAGCATCCTGTAACCAGATGGGCATTCAACTGTCCTTTTCTTCTGCCTACCATCCTCAGACCAATGGAGCCACTGAGCGTGCCAATCAAGGATTGGAACAATTCCTGTGCTGTTTTGTTCATCATGATAATTGGGCAGACCTGTTGCAGTGGGCAGAGTTCACCAGGAATTGTGCGGTTAATTAATTGTCCGGGAGCTCCCCGTTTCTCATCAACTACGGGTTCCAGCTTTGTTTGCTACCGGACTCAATCCAGTCTCAACAGATTCCATCTCTGGACCAGCACATCGAGCAACTCTGCTCCACTTGGGCACAGGTTCAGAGAGCCCTCAGTCAGCCGTTCCAGCGTCATCAGCGCCACGCTAACCTTAGACGGCTGCCAGCGGTCTCCTTTCAGGTTGGGGACAGGGTATGGCTCTCCTCCAGAAACCTTAATTTACAAGTTCCATCTAATAAGTTGGCTCCACGGTTCATTGGTCCCTTCAGGGTGATCCGTAAAATTAACTCTGTTTCGTATGCCTTGGAGCTCCCAGCATTTATGCACATTCACAATGTGTTCCATGTATCCTTGCTGAAACCTCTGGTATGCAACTGCTACACTACCACTCCTGTGGTTCCCGGTCCTGTGGAGGTTCAGGGCCAGGAGGAGTACGAGGTCCAAAGCATAATTGATTCACGCAGATTTAGAAGAAAACTGCAATATTTGGTCCATTGGAAGGGCTATGGCCCTGAGGAACGTTCCTGGGTTGATCAGAATGACCTTCATGCCCCTAGACTACTGTGCAATTTTCACTCTAAATATCCTCAGAAACCAGGTCCCTCTTCCAGGAAAGGGGGTCTTTCAGAGGGGGTACTATCACGGTGCCCGTGCTTCCCTTGTTGTTTTCTGTCAGTGTAGTCTGGCTTTGCTCCCATTGGCTACTCTGTGTTTGTCCCGCCCAGTATGGCCTTTATATACTGGGCTCTGGCACCCCTCTGGTGCCTTTTCATGGTGTTCCTGTACCAGTGCTTGTTTCTGCTCAGTGATTCCCAGTGTACCGACTTGGCCTGTCTGACTACTCTGCATCTTGTCTCCTGCTCCTGTGTACCGACCCAGATTGCCTGACTATTCTTCTGAGCCTGCTCCTGTGTACCGACCTGGCTTGGCTGACGTTCCTGCTCCTGTGTACCGACCCGGCTCGGCTGACTTCCTGCTCCGTGATTTGACCTGTCTTGACTGACGTTCCTGCTCTGTGATTCGACCTGGCTTGGTTGGCGTTGCTGCTCTCTGTCGCCTTGGCGAGATTCTGATCCATCAGGCAATTGTGTCTCCGTTTCTGCTCCTGCAGAGTACAAGTGGCTTAGTCTCCGTTACTGCTACGGCAGTGTGCCATTGGCCTTGTCCTCCGTTACTGCTCCTGCAGTGTACAAGTGGCCTAGTCTCCGTTACTGCTTCTGCAGAGTGCAAGTGTCTGCCTTCGTTACTGCTACAGCAGTGTGCCATTAGCCTTGTCTCCGTTACTGCATCTGCAGAGTACATATGTCTGCCTCTGTTACTGCTACGGCAGTGTGCCATTGGCCTAGTCTCCGTTACTGCTTCTGCAGAGTGCAAGTGTCTGCATCCGTTACTGCTACGGAAGTGTGCCATTGGCCTAGTCTCCGTTACTGCTTCTGCAGAGTGCAAGTGTCTGCCTCTGTTACTGCTGCGGCAGTGTGTCATTGGCCTAGTCTCCGTTACTGCATCTGCAGAGTGCAAGTGTCTGTCTCCGTTACTGCTACGGCAGTGTGCCATTGGTCCAGTCTCCGTTACTGCTTCTGCAGAGTGCAAGTGGCCTGTCTCCGTTACTGCTTCGGCAGTGTGCCATTGGTCTTGTCTCTGTTACTGCTCCGGCAGTGTGCGAGTGGTCTGGTCTCCGTTACTGCTAAGGCAGTGTACTATGTTGCTCAATTCCTATTAATACTCTGGCAGTTCACATTTGTTCTGCTAACCTGTTTCTGGGAGTTACGAATCCTTAAGCTGTCTATAGGGAGAGAGCTCCATCACAGACCTCTCTGCACATGGGACTGTTTACATTCAGTGAAGACCATTAACCCATGCAGTACCTTTCTCCTAGGAATCCAACATATTCAGCCTGACCTGTGTCAGTATAGACTGTCGTGAACTTAATGGTTATACTGGACCTGTGTAGGCATATGTATATGTAACCTGTCATGTGTCTGTATTATTCTGCTTATATACTACAGGACCTCCGAGGGTTATTTTATTACTGTGATATCAATAAAACTGTGTTTTATCCTAAACCACTGTGTCTGTGTGTCAAACAAACCATTACAATATGAAACTATTAGAATTACTCACAGCTTTGTGACCACCGATTGTAGTATATACAACCGTTATGAGGCGTCAAGGGATAGTTCAACCTGCCCCTGTACAGGCATCAACACGTACTTTCTGGTAATCCTGTTGTGCCCCAAAAACTTGTAGCCTACGATCCCAATGGTTAAAACTGTACATTATTCACTGTAATTTAAAAATATTAAAAACTCAAAATATTAATACACCAATGCATTTCTGGACCAATAGGTCCTTTCATCAGATTGTTGAGAATCTATAGTGAGCCAGCCTGCTCTAATTTCATTCTTATCTAACTTTTTTTATCATTAAACTACCTCCTGATTGGAGCATTCAAATTGATCAATGGCTTCCTAATCGGGAGGTATTAATTCAATTAATAGTATCCCGTATTTTGACGGCTCAGCCACAGTATCTCGACATCCTGAGGAAATGACAATATAGTAATAAAGTTACACAATCCAACTCTCATATTATATTCCTAAACATTGATACTTAAGAGTAAATAAAAAATAAAAATTGAAAGATTGAAGGCTACGTATCATACACTATTTGCATCAGTTTACAACTTAAAATAAAAATATAAAGAAAAATTGTATTTTCATGTAATTAATTAAAAAACAAGATACTGACATTGCTACAAACAAAACGTCTCTCCTTCTAAACTATGCCCTATATGTAAGTACTTATCAGTGTGCTCAAAAAGTTTAATAGAATTATTACTGATATTATAACCGCACTAAATGTTTAATATATATATATGACCTCTAATATTTCTCCTATCAGACAACAGACCTAACCCCAAAACTGTCACCACTCAAACAGAACATATCTCCTTCCAAACGTTAGATATAGGTCAGCATACTTAGGAAGTTAATAAAGTTGTTACTTATATTTCCAAAATTAACTCCCTCCACATTGTCAGTATCACTGCTTTAAAAGTTTTTTTTTTAAATATATTGACTAGGCCTCTCCTATTGATCTATCCCCTGACGTCTCATACCAGTTGTATGTACTACAATTGGTGGTCACAAAGCTGTGAGTAATTCTAATAGTTTCATATATATTGGAAACTGATCATCATAAGAGCGCCCCTTTTGTGTGTGTTTTGTGTTCCTGGTTCTTTCCCTCTTCTTTTGAAGGTGGATTGCAAGGGAGCTGCTGGGTTGATTTATATCTGTGTGAGGGCAGTTTAATATCCCCCATTTGCTTTGAAGCCACAAATACCTCCGAAGTGGCCATAAGGAAATGTGAGTGCACTATGCAACTTTACTGATTATCAATTTTTCAAGAATTTATTTACCCTATGAGCACCTCCTTTTTCTTTTTTCTTTTTCTTTGTATGCATATTGCTCTGTTGAGGAATATCGGGTTGAGATCACCTTGGGAGAGCGGCCTGAAGTTGAATGGTAACATCATGTTGATTAAAGATTAAGAAGACTTTTTGAGACTTTTGGAACTTTGGTGATATATTCTATTTAGTTTGGAAACGTTTACTTGGAAAAGTATATTCACTTTATTCATACCTCTAGTTTATATTTATATTTTGATTGCTTCAAATAGAGTGATGCAATTTTATAGTGATTGGTTAACCAAGAGAGCAAATTGGGAAACTAATTGGTTCAGTGAAGGTGGGAATGATACAAATCCTACAACAGAAGAATTGAATAATTTGTTCCATAAATTTGAAAATGCTCTTAAAGATGAATTGCGTCACTGGTGGAATATTGTGGCGCTTAAAAATGATATAGAAAAAGGTTTTATTCCAAAAGGTTTGAGAGTATTTAAAAGTCCATCTTTTTGTGAAATCTTGGAACAAAATCTTGGATGATTGTTCATATAAGTTTATGAAATTATTAATAGACCACAGAGAAAAAAAGTTATCTATTTTAACTAAAGAAGTTGAAGAGTTAAAACATAAATTGGAGAGTTTTAAACATTGTGCTGTTTTTGTTGATCTTGATAAGACAGTCACAGAGAAGATCGAAAATTTTGAAAAATCTATAATAGAGAGAAAGAATAAAAAATTGAATCATGACAAACAGGATTATGAATCCAATAATATCAGACACTGGAAAATAAATATGGCGCATGTTGACAAACAAAACCTATTAAAAAATCAACCAAAAGAGATAATGGAGAGAACACAAGTTACTCCAGAAATATCAGGTGGAAATATAGGTACAACCCCTAAAACAAGTCAATCTGTAAAAAATGTTGAGTCTTATCATACACAATCAACAGGATATTATAGAGGAGATGGGAATCTGTAATTATTCAGATTACACAGAGAGAACAGTCCCGGTACATCAGAAAAGTCAGGAAGTTTTTTTAGATCAAGCCCAACGCTCACCAACCACCCCCATATGGGATCAAAGGTGGACTCAGTGGGAACATCAAAACAGGTTTCAACCACTGCAACAAAAAAGATATTTAACAATAGAAGAAGGGGATGAAGAGGAGGAGGAAGAAGGAAACAGCCCCAAAAAAAACCAAAAAATTAGATAAAAAACTTGAAATAAATTATAAAGATAAACATTTTTTGACTCTCCACCTTCCTCTTACTTTGTCATTGGTACCAATATGCACCAAGACAGCTGGATCCTCTCCAGCCCCTCCCAATAATCTGTCCACCCTGTCTGCAACATGCCGAACCCGGGCACCCGGGAGACAGCAAACCATTCGGTTGCCGCGATCAGAGCCACAGATTACCCTATCTGTTCTCCTAATAATGGAGTCCCCTACCACCACAACCTACCTAGGCTTCACTTTCCTCTGGATCCCCTCTGTGCTAGAGGAGCTGTTCTCCCGGCTGTTAGGGAGAACAGTCTTCTCCAGCAATGGTAAGTTTCAAGTAATCGAGTACGGAATGGTTCAGCAACAAAACATTTGCCCACCAGGGTTTCATGGGGATCAGAGGCCTGGGAGGCCAGGATTTCTTCCCTAATGGTGAAGTGATACTGGTACATATGGTAGCCAATATTCGATCAGGTTGAATGATAGGTGCTGGTGCTTCTTCTCTGTCAATCTCCTCCTCAAATTGTCTTTACAGAGCGTCAGCCCTAACATTCTTAGATCCCAGCAAATATGATACAATGAAATTGAATCGAGACAGGAACAATGCCCATCTGGCCTGGCGGGAGGACAATCTCTTGGCCTCAGAAAGATAAGTCAGATTTTTATGATCCGTCACAATTAAAACAGGATTTTTTGTGCCTTCAAGTAAATGACGCCATTCCTTAAGAGCGAGGATAATGGCCAGTAATTCTCTGTCCCCTGTCTCATAATGGCTTTGAGATCCGGTCAGTTTTTTAGAAAAGAACCCACAGGGTCTGAGTGTTCCACCTTTGCTGTGTCATTGAGAAAGCACTGCCCCAATCCCAGTATCTGAGGTGTCAACCTCTAAGGTGAACGGGAATGATGGGTTGGGGTGGGATAACACAGGAGCATTAGCAAAAGCTGCTTTCAGTTTTTCAAAGGCCTCCTCCGCAGCCACTGGCCAAAGAGATGGATTAGTGCCCTTATGCATGAGGTCAGTCAGAGGTTTAACAATGGAAGAGAAGTTCTTAATAAACTTCGTATAATAATTGGCAAAGCCCAGAAATCGCTGGATAGCTTTCAGACTCTTAGGCCGTGGCCATTGTAAGACTTCTGTTAACTTTTCCTTGTCCATGGCAATGCCTTCTCTGCTAATTAAGAACCCCAAGAATGGTACACTGGTTCTGTGAAACTCACATTTCTCCAATTTACAGAATAATTTATTTTTACGTAATCGTAGCAATACTTCAGACACATCCTTGACGTGTTGCGACAAATCCTTGGAGTGAATGAGTATATCGTCAAGGTAGACCACGACACATGACTGTAACATATCTCTGAGAACGTCATTGATCAGTTCCTGAAATGCTGCAGGTGCATTACACAGACCAAATGGCATGACTAGATATTCATAATGCCCAGATCTCGTGTTAAAGGCAGTTTTCCACTCATCACCGGCTCTGATTCAAATCAAATTGTATGCCGCCCATAGGTCCAATTTAGTGAAAATCGAGGAACCCTTGAGTCTGTCAAAAAGCTCTGTGATGAGTGGTATCGGCTAAGCGTTCTTTGCCATAAGCTTATTTAACCCACGGTAATCGATGCATGGTCTCAGTTCGCCATTTTTCTTTATTACAAAAAAGAACCCGGCCCCAGCCGGAGAGGTAGATTTCCTTATGATCCCTCTAGCAAGGGCATCAGACATATATTCTTCCATAGCTTGGTTTTCTTCACAAGACAATGGGTATGTGCGTCCCCTAGGGGGCACCATTCCAGGAGGCAACTCAATGCAACAATCATATGGTCTGTGCTGAGGTAAGGTGCCAGTCTCTCCCTTACTAAAAACATTGCCAAACTGCTGGTATTCATCTGGTAGTGAAGGGGAGGTGCACAAGACCTTTACTGGATGGGTGACGCACTTATCCAAGCGGAGATTTCGCATTTTTGCCAATCAAATTGTGGATTATGCAACTGTAACCAAGGAAATCCCAATATTACGGCATGGTGAGGAGAGTTAATAAGTTGGAACTGCTGCTCTTCTCTATGGAGAGCCCCAGTAGTCATGGATAATGGCATAGTTTCAAATGTAACTTGAGCGGGTTCTAAGGGTCTGCCATCAATTGCTTCAATAGCAAGAGGGGTTTCTCTTTCAATACGTGGTACCCCATGCAATTCATCAAAGGTATTGTCCATAAAATACCCAGCTGCACCAGAATCAACCAGGGCCAAAACCTCCACTGAGCATTGTGCCCAAGATAGTACCACCTGTATGGTGGGTTTTAGTGTGCCCAACACTGGGGACGATTGTACACCATCTAGGGCCTGTCCCCCAAGGTACCCTAGGTGTGTTCGTTTCCCGGACATACCGGGCAGGATCTTAGCAAATGCCCATTCTTACCGCAGTACAAACACAACCCTTGTTTCCTGCGATATAATCTCTCTTCCTTGGTTAACCTAGTGAAACCTACTTGCATAGGTTCACCTGGTTCCCGTACTGGTTCACTAGGCTTAGATGCCAGGGGAGGGATGGGTGGGCAAAATGTGTTACTAGACCCATTGTTTTTGGACCGTATCCTGCGATCTCTGGCGGTTAGTCTGTCACGTATTCTGGAGTCAATTAGTATAACATATTCAATATAGTCATCTAGGTCAGTAGGCAAATCTTTTGCTGCGATCTCATCTTTAATTTGGTCACTCAGGCCCTGAGCAAAGGCTGCCAACAATGCCTCATTATTCCACCCTACCTCTGCTGCCAAGGTGCGAAATTCAATGGCATAATCGCCCACCGTGCGCCTGCCCTGTTGTATCTCCATAAGACGTTTAGCAGCAGAGGTGGTTCTACCAGGAGGCTCAAACACTCTCCGAAAGGATTGCACAAATTCTCTGAAGCTCTTAGTGCAAGGTTTAGCATTTTCCCACAATGGGTTAGCCCAAGCCAATGCTCTGCCAGTCAGCAGGGATATCATAAACCCAATCTTACTACGATCATTGGGAAACACATGTGCCGTCAATTCCATAAATATTTCAAGTTGGTTGATGAACCCTCTGCAGAGATTAGGGTCACCGTCATATCTAAGCGGCAAGGGTGCAGAAGCCATTAAACCTTTCACTGCAGCCCCTGAGGACCTTGTATCACTCTCCGGTGTCAGACTTGGCGAGACCACCGGACTAGATCCAGACTTGTCAACAAGTACAGTGCATTCAAGGATAGTTTGGATTGCAACCGCCAATTGATCCAAACATTGCTCATGCATATCCATCCTCCAATGGATATTCTGTGTATTACCATCACTCTTGTTGTCTGAGGTCATGGACCTTTCGTACTGTCACGGTTTGTTAAGACTCTCAGACGTAAGGTTAGGTAAAAACACAACTTTATTGAAAAGTTTAAGGTAATCCCATAGGGTGTTTATACACATACAAACAATACATAGAATAGGCAGATGATAATGACAATAGCAATATAGGTTCTACCGGCCCTGCCAATATACCGGGCAAGGCAACCTGGGTGAGTATGTAACAAGTGGCTCTACCGGCCCTGCCAAAATACCGGGCAGGGCAGCCTAACGGAATACCAGTGTAGTAGGCTCTACCGGCCTTGTCAATACCGGGTAAGACAACCTTAAGAAGGAATAGTGAACGGTTCTACCGGCCTTACCAATATACCGGGCAAGGCAGCCTGATGGAATAGCAATGAAGTAGGCTCTACCGGCCTTGCCAATACCGGGTAAGGCAACCTTAAGATGGTAAAGTAAAAGGTTCTACCGGCCTTACCAATATACCAGGCAAGGCAGCCCAAGGGAAGGTGACAACCACTGTGACCTAATGACGGTCAGATGGCAATGACAGTATAGATGAAGATAGCTGCTACCAGGTCAAGTGGTTACACAATAGTCAGAAACTCTAGTACTCGTGAACTGTAGGAATCATAGCTGTCTAGGACTGGACAGCGCACTCGGGACCCTCAGGTACCTGAGTGTAGAGACAGGGAGTAAACCAGCGCCCTTACATTGGGAACAACAAGCTGAACCTGAGCAAACCCACAGGTATGGAGCGAACCAACGCCCGCGCGTTGGTAACCAACAAACAGAGAAATATTGTCACAAGGCAGTGGAGCAAACCAGCGTCCGCATGCTGGGACCAACAGGCAGTAACGTGAGCCGTGAGGCTTGGTGGAGCAAACCAGCGTCCGCACGCTGGGACCAACAGGCAGTAACGTGAGCCGCGAGGCTTAGTGGCGCAAACCAGCGTCCGCAGGCTGGGAACCAGTAGTGCAAGTATATAGGCCTTCAGGCCAAGGAGTAAACCAGCGCCCGCACGCTGGAACCAACAGGCTGAAAAGTGAGCCGCAAGGCTTAGTGGAGCAAACCAGTGTCCACACGCTGGGAACCAATAGTGCTGTGTATAGGCCTTTGGGCCAAGGAGTAAACCAGTGCCCGCACGCTGGGACCAACAGGTGTACGTGTAGCCGCAAGGCTTAGTGGAGCAAACCAGCACCCGCACCCTGGGACCAACAGGTGTAGTGTAGCCGCAAGGCTTAGTGGAGCAAACCAGCGTCCGCACGCTGGGACCAACAGGTGAAATGTCGCCTAAGTGAACAAGGAACAATGTCGCCACAGATGCAGGAACTGGAAGCAGGAAACGACAGGAACCAGCAGAGAAGATCAACCGGATCAGGTACAGCAATGAAGACTGCAGCAGGAACAGCAGCTACTGACGACTACAACCGGAAACGGACTGGAACTGACAAAGCAGGCAGGAACTCAGGAACAGGTCGACTCAGGAACTCAGGAACACAGCAACATGCCCAATCAGCTACAATAGCAAGATGAAAGTGGATGCTGTCAGAGACACCACGAAAGGGCAACCAGAGGGTGCCCAGACTGAGTTTAAAAAGGCAATGTGAGGCGGGCTGAAGGCAGACAGCCAATGGGAGCCCCCTATAGGTGATAGACACTGGATTGCAGCAATCACGGGAACCGTGATAGTGCTAGAGCCAATAGCGCCACACAGGCACGTAACCGGATACTGACTACTCTGCTTTGGATGACAATATGAGCCGCCGTCTACAAGGCCCCAACGCGGCCGGCTCAGCAGGAGCAGCGGGAGTATAAAGGCTCTGCAAGAGTTAACAACAGCACCCGGTTGGATATATAGCTTAGAAAGTATAATCGGAGGCTCAGCGTATAACGGTATCGCCCTGCAAGTGCCAAGGAAGACTCAGCTTTGGACAGTACAGCTCTGCAAGCGTAACCGGAGACTCAGCTTAGTAGTACAGCTCTGCAAGCGTAACTGGCAACTCAGCTCAAGAGACACGGCTCAGCAGGAGTTAATGGATACAGTCTCGATCCAATCAGACGCGAACACAGCAGGAGTCAGAATGTCGCCCAAGGGACAACAGCAGCAGGAACGTCAGCCAGGCCGGGTCAGATCACGGAGGGGATTCCCAGACTCCCCAAAAACAAAGAACACAATTCTTGCCTATAAGACTTTCTAAACTACACGAAAATGTTACTTTGCTTGCCTATCCTACCGCTGCAAAATTGTGCTCCTTACTCTATCTCTCTTAGACATAGACTGGCATGCGACTGGATCCTAACACCCCTTTTATATTATGCCTATGGGAAGGGAAATTTGGCACATGATGGAGAGTCTTACCTATGATATCAAAGCAATAAGCTAGGTGGGGAAAAAGGCGGAAAAGGGTCACTTTTCACAAAAAATATTGGGGTTTGCCCAACCCTGCTGATCTGATGCCTTTGACCTTGAAGTGTCCTTGTTGAACAAACTGGTTCACAAGGCAAAAAACTCCAGGGGGGTTATGCACTAAAGTGTGATAAAGAGGTGATAAGGTGGAGATGACTACTCCAGTGATATCACTTCTCCAATTCCCGTACTATTTTATGGAGACTATGCACTAAGATCTTTCCCACTTGAGAAATTGTAGTGCATATGCTCCATAGATTAACATAGGAATTGGAAAAGTGATATTATTGGAGAGGTCATCTCCACTTTATCACTGCTTTATCTCAATACATTAATGAATCTCCCCCCAGAGGCTTTTGGGACCAGAAATAATTACGCTTTAGTGTCTTTCCTTTCGAATGCTTCAAACATGAATGAGGACTTTGAATTTCCTGACATCTTGAATAGCTTTCAAGAAGCTTGCCCTCATTGTGAGTAAGAAGGGACATTGAATTAGCATAAATCTGTTTGGAGGAAGAGAAGCAAATCTTATTTTGCATCATTTTCTTATTATCTATAGTACCAAATATGAGTTGATTCATTTCATTTATTTCAGAAAGAAAAGCAGTCTTATGCTTTGCGTCTTTAGAGTTTCTTTTGGGGACTATACAATGCATGGAAACAGACTTCTTTGTTCTGAAGTTCCATTTGCATCTTTAGTAAGGATGAGAAAATATTTTTTAGAGTGAAAGAGATTCTCTTGGTGAAACTGTTTTTTTTTTGTTTGTTTTTAATTAGGCTAACTTGTCCAACAAGAAATCTAACTACTGAAAAAATAGACCTTCAAATGGCATGGATTACAGTTTATTCTTTAAAGTAATGTCAGATGCCCATTGCATTAGTCATAAGGTCTCCATCCTGCTGTAGCAAAAGCTGTGATCCTAGCAGCTATTCTGACATATTCCATTGAAATAACAAAAATAACTTAGCTGTCAGTTTCAGGATATATAAAGTAATATTTGCCCTTGTAATTGTATTAATCATGTTGTCTTCTAATTTATTAAGTCATGGCCTGTCAGATCTAGCTACACGTGTAGTGGCCACAATAAACCTAAATGAAATTGTTCCAGTCCCATACCATATGCCATTTCTGCTTTTTTTTAATTCATAGAATTTGTAAATCCACAGCCATTTTTGCTGGAACAGTAGTATTTTTGGACTTTCACTAAAGAGTGAAATTTTCTGGGATAAGCCTACCCAATCCTGGTAGATTTGTGTCTAGAGTCATAAAGAAGGCTAAGAAAGTCTCCAAAGATTAAAGGCTAGCAAGAGGGAAGGAGGCTCTGGATCCTCATTGCCTTTGGATAGGCTACACAAGATTGAGTTAAGGAGAACCCAACTAGCCCTTCCCCAAGAAAATCAATCATGGATGCAAATCCTTGAAAAGAGATCTACTTGAGTAAAACAGTAAAACCACTGGATATGGTGGGGTAGCAGGTCATTCTTAAACACAGGGAGGTGGGGTTCTGTCAACTGTGCGATCTAAAGACTGGAAGGAAAATGCTTATTTCCCTGACTAATATTTAAAAGAAATTAACATTTATGTATGTGCCCATAAATTGTATGTATATGCATAGATTGCCTATTGATGCCAAACTACATACCAGACAGAATATGGAATAAGAAACTAGTATTTTCTTCTGGCATATATTTGTATTCTATGTGCTTTGACGACCAATAAGGAGATATAAATTAATTGATACATACGAGAGTGGCAATACACTAGGAAATTACATTTATATTTTCATAAAGCGACCCCAGTATGTTTTTACAAGGAGGTTTGCCAGTATTGATTAAAATCAACAATTAACATTCTGTGAAAATATTAGTATTTTCTAGCACTGAATTGTTAGACAATTAAAAGATATATTCATATTTAGACAAGTAAAGCATTTTTACATGGAGCCCATATTTAATTCTGTAGCTACCCTTTTGAACAATTATTGAGTTACAAATCTAATGCTAAAATGTGGACAAAGTGCTGGTATATGACATGTGCCAGAACTTAAACTGAAGTCTTTATGAACAGATTGTCAACCAGACTGTAGTAATAATCTTCTTAGCCACCATGCTGTCTTACAGATTGCTATTTTAAGCTACTTCCATTCTCATTGAAGTTTGGCAGCAAATCTTAAACTTCATCTTGAGTTCTTGGATTGAGCTACACAATCTGTATATAAACTGATTTCTCACAGATAGAAAAAAACATATTTGTACAGACATGTATAAGGATGCACATTTTCTTTTTTGCCAGCATTATGTGATATGTTTTGTGGTCATGATACTCATCTTATAGTTTCATGTTTTGAAAGCCTTTGTATAAGCACCATGGTGTTAAGATTTTGCAACCAGTGAAACATACATCTAAATGTTTTGAATACATGAATATTTGATTAAAAAAAAAAGAAAAATATTTCCCAGCAAAATTATTTATTTGGCATTCATTTCTCAGACCACAGCTATCAGTTTGAAAAGTGATGATATGCTGGCAAAGTTACAGAGTTAAAATCAAGCAAAACAGTATTAGGTCAATCAAATTAATTCATAACAGAATGCAAAAAAAGATAGGGCAAAACTGTAATGCTTGAAATTAATAAACTATTTATTGTGGCATTTCACTAATATGTTTTGAGTGAACGAAAGTATAACTTTGATTTCTTCTCCTTCTATAATTTTTTTCCTTTTTTTGTATTAAAAAATGTGTATACAATCTTAGAAATATTTCAAAAGAACCAGTTCTTACCCACATTTTTGTATAAGCATACATTATAACCAACAACCTAAAATAAAGCAGGTGTAAACTTTTTGATGAAAAAATAATATATAGGGTAGGGAGTCATCCTCCCGATAAAGTAATGACATCTCATTGATGGGGATACCTTTTTTCAAAATTATTACAGCTCTTTTTTTTTTTCAAACTAGCTAGCAAAAGAGCCACCTGCAGTTCAGATAGTTATTTTCTGCATACAATGGAAGAGGTTACCCTCAGGCTATTTTTTCCATATAATGTGAGAGAAGGAGCACCACCATTCAGACTGTAATAGCTTGTGAATTAATAATATATGGACAATGGGAGTTAATTTTTATAATTAACTTTACTATTCATTTAAAGGGAAAATCTCCAAGATAATGGTTCTTAGACAACTCTGCCCCCCGGGTGTATATCTATTGGTGAAGCAGAAGCTACATTTTAAGCCATGACAACAAACAGGGGAGCAGAAAAAGAGACCAATTTTTGTCAACACATTTTATTTTTATATCTCTTAACCCTTTCAGTGTCAGATAGGTATGCAAAACATAGCAATGCATTGCATGCCCCCCATTGGCTTTCAAAGGGATAATCAAAGGACATCTAAGGAAACATTACTATCTGTCCCATGAGCTACACCAGAAAGTAAAGGGGAGATTAGGGAGTTAAATGTGTGGCTAAATACTTGGTATAAGAAGGAATGGATTGGTTTTCCAGAGCATTGGGCTATCTTTTCCAGTGGGGGCAATCTTGTTAGTATAGATTGATTGCACCTTAGTGGAAAGGGGGCTACTGTGGTAGCTGTTAGGACAGTTAGATGGTTGCAGGAGACTAGGAAAGGGTTTCCTTTTGGTTTTCTCCTTTTGATGAACTGATCCTATTGAAATTCAGAGGCCTGCACTGGTTTTTGCCATTTCCTCTGTGCCATTTCCATCAAACACATGGACAGTAGCCATTTGTGTATTTGCACTGTACAATTACATTGGTGGTGCATGCCCAGATGGTGCGTAACCCTTTGAGTATCTAGTGCATTGCAGTGCAATGCATTGGGTGCCTTTCTGACACTCAAATGGTTAAGTGAATTTACGTCTTGCAGTGAATTAATAGGTATTTCTGCTCTCCTTTTGATTTGCATTCATAGCGGAATTGAAACGAGACTAAGGGTATTACTTTAATTCTTTCCATATATTTCCTTTGGCACCTTTTTGAATGAGCACATTTGATGCAGCCATCTTTGATAAGGGAAGTTTGCCCTGAACTTGTTTTATGAGCATATGCAAACGTGAGCCATCTTTTATTAAAGGGATAGTATTGTCACTTTTATACAAAAATGTATATTGCAGCCATTAAAAACTTAATCTAAATGCCCCAGTCCCATCTCTCAAACCATAATAGTATGAGAGATGATCTTAGTTAAAGTTCCCCCTTCCCTCCCCTTTCCCTGACATCAGCAAACTAGCAGACTGCAAGGGAATCCGGTCCCAGGACCGCTGAAGGCTCTTCAGCAGAGCCGAGATAGAGTTATTGAAAAAGAAATCCTTCACTGGAACAGTCTACAAAGTGTGCCTGGTTTGCAAGCATACAGGCCATTATGGATGTCTCAGTTTATAAATCAGTGACTCAGGCTATATATATAGCTGTAAGACTAAAATTCAGATAACCAGGTTAAATCAATTTCTTATGTATTTTTAAATTTTTCTATTAATAAGATAACTTATTTATACTTTAAATATATTTTGCTTTGCTTTGCATTGATTACTTACCCCTCTGGCAGTGAAATGGTTGCTTACTCTGACATTACATACATTTTTTAAAGGGATAGTAATAATTCATATATTTAAGATTTAATATTGAAGGTATTAAATAAATAAACTAAAGCATCTGTGTCTTTTTTATATAACATATAGTTTAAGAGTAATTGCTATGAAAAGTTTGCCCCTTTAAGCTACGTCATTTCTCTAGCTAACGGACTTGGATTCTGGTCCGCACACATGATGGCTCGTCTGGTGACCCGAAATAGCATTGCATACAAAGAAAATATTCATGACAAAGGTCTACAAAGGGTGCCTGGTTTGAGGCAGTAGAATATATTCTTTTGTATGCAATGCTATTTCAGCTCTCCAGATGAGACATCTGGTCTGTGGACCAGAATCCAAGTCTGTCAGCTAGAGCACTGAAGTGGCTTAAAGGGGCAGCAGGAGTAAACTTTATATAACAGTTACTCTTAAACTATATGGGTTATAGAAAAAAGACATTGATGCTTTAGTTTATTTATTTAATACCTTCAATATTGAAGCTTAAATATATGAAGTATTATTATTCCTTTAAGTACTTTAGATGTATTGATATGGGGTTTAGGTTCCCATATCAATACATCCATGGGTCATTTTTTTTCTTAGCTTTTTACACTTCATTTCCATGTCGGTGGTTTTGAACATGCGTTAAGGGATCAACAACAACTTTTTTATGGTCAGATTTTTAGCTACAAAATTGAGTCCTGTAACATATTTTACTATCCAACACATGGAATCGAAGCACAAATTTAACTTATTTTCTATTGCTTCCAATGAATAAAAATTTTGGGCCTGACAATTGGATTGAGCCCCAGATTGGGTAAAGACCCTAGGAAAGGGAAAGATAGATCTTTAAAAGCCTGTCAGGATAATTTATTGGATTTGATGGGACCCTTAGCTAAGATCTCTGATTTAACTGAGGAAGCCACAGCCAATAAAACCACTATTAACATTCTTAGGAGATGGATGCAAAGGTCAATCTGCTTTGACGGTAACATTATTGTTATAAGTTAACAGAAACGTAGAAAAAAAGAAAAGACAGAAGGTGCTCCTAGAGTAACACTGTATGGCAATATAAAGCAATCACTCCCCTTCACTGTATGGAATACTATTCATAAGTGGTGTATTCAGTAAAGCACTTATGTGCTTGCTGGAAATAAGAGCAGGAGGGATTATCACTGTCCCGACAACAGTATCTCTTGGTCCACACCATGGGCAACTTCCAGAACATCCATGTGGAAGTAACATGTAAAAGAAAAGACGAAATGGGGTGCCCAATAGTGCCTGATCAATTTTCAACAACCAGTTTTGTAGTAATAATTATTATAGAGATCCCGGTCCGGGGGCCTGCAAGAGGCTCTGCAACAAAGCCAAAATCACGGTACTTAAAAATAATTCATTCATTGGAAAGGTCTACAAAGTGTGCTTGCAAACCAGGCACACTTTGTAGACAGTTCCAATGAATTAATTCTTTTTAACTACCACGATTTCAGCACTGCTGCAAAGCCTCCTTGAGTCATGCGACTGGATTCTCCTGCTGTCAGCTTTACAGCTGATATCAGGAGAAGGGGAGGGAGGGGGGAACTTTGAATCCCTATATCTCTCAAACCATAGCAGTTTGAGAGATAGGGTTTGTTGCAAATAGATTATTTTTTCAATAGCTACCTAAATCTAAATATTTTGGGGGGACTTTACTGTCCCTTTAAATAGATGAGCCAAAGGAGAAGTGTTGACACGTTTCGCAGTTAAAATCTGCCTTTTCAAGACATAAAGGCTCTATCTAAAATGAAAAACAAACTGGAGTCCCCCACTTACCATTGGATTGGATGGTGAAACTAGACTTGAAAGATGCTTACCTAACAGTCCCCATGGTTTACAACGGTATCCTTTTAAAAGGTTGCAAGGAAAAAGAGCGTGTGACCATTTGAAACAGTTACCATGTCGCCACACTAAAAATGTTGACGTGAGAATCTTGCACTACATGACAGCATGAGATTCTCATTTCAAATAGTAAAAGTTCGCATGCTGCTGTAATAATGTTACGTCATGCTCCATGATGTCCTGGAGCTGTAATAATGATACAATGACATTTTCTTGCATGCCGTGCTGCCCCAGAGCTGTAAAGGAACCATATTAATACAGCTTCGGGGGCAGCACAGAGCACAAGAAAATGACATGGTAATATTATTACAGCTCTGGGGCAGCATGTGGAGCAGGAAAATGACATTGTAACATTATTACAGCTCCAGGGCAGCACGTAGCTCAAGAAAATGACATGGTAATATTATTACAGCTCTGGGGCAGCACGGAGCACAATAAAATTACATTGTAACATTATTACAGCTCCGGAGCAGCATGATGTGATACAGCCAGGGCAGAATGCAACCTTTTACTATTCAACATGAGAATCTCACGTGCAGTGCGAGATTCTCACGTTGACATTTTTAGTATGGTGACATGGTAACTGTTTCATATGGTCGCACGCTCTTTTGTGTGCAACCATTAAAAAGTAAGCCATTTACAACTATGAACCTTTCCTTCAATTCATATAGGTCAGAAGAATATGGCAATTTGTTTGCCTACCATTCAGATTGCCCTATGCCCCCTGGTGCTTCACGAAACTCATGAAACCAGTGGTCTCCTTTCTGTGGACCAGGGGTGTACATATGATCATATATCTGGATGACATACTCATCATTTCACAGGATCTGACAACAATAGAATTACACCTCCTATGGACTATTCAACTGTTAACCCATCTGTGTTTTGTCATAAATTCTCACTCTGCCACAATGGAAGTAGAATCTAATTCTCAAAGAGAGAAAAAATTATTCTGCTCAAAGACATTATATCTTTGCAAAGTATATCCACAATGGTTACTTTCAGCCTTAATCCAGGTGATTTTCCCAGGTCCACTCCATTCACGCACTTCAACGCTTAAAAACACTCCATCTACACAAAGGCTTAGGGTATTCAGATTTTGTTCCCTTGTCTCCAGATGGGGAAGAACTGAACTGATTGCTGTCTCATATGGAGGCATTGACTGGCAGAGCCATTTTTGGTACATCTCCAGAAATCATTATTGAGTCAGATGCCAGTCATCTTGGCTGGGAGCTCGTTGTGGTTCCCTTACTAGCCGAGGCAAATGGTCTCAGGAAGAAATAGTTTAGAATCTTCAGCAGGTTCTTTAGCTATCAAGAGACTTGCTCACAGGTCAACACACGGTTGCATTTTATTCAAAAATGGACAATGTTAGCCAAACTGGCCAAGGAATTTTGGGATTTCTGTGTGTTTTACAGATTTATCCAATACAGTGGCAGACTGGCAATAGAGACACCTCAAAGTTTGCAGAGATTGGAAATTGTACAGAACAATTTTAAATCAAATCAAACACGTTCACATAAAGGCTGAACAAAAGCTGTAAGATTTTCCAGTTAGAGATCAGATCTAGAAGCATTGGTGTCAAAAGTGTTTCTTCAATCATGGACAGCGAGAAACAACAATGCTTTTCTCCTATTTGCCATGATTCCCAGAGTCAGCAGTCCTAATAACTCCCTTTTGGTTAGCACAGCCCTGGTTCACATCTCTTCTGGAACTGTCAATAGATTACCCCAGATATCTTCTGTGGTTTCCTGTTTTGTTGACAGATCCCTTGGGGAGTCTTCACAAATGACTGGTTTCAAACTAGTTAGATCTCATGGCATGGCTGATTGCTGGAAAACCAGAGCTGTCGAAGGAAACATGAAAACTTTTGGTTACAAATTATATTCAAGCAAGAAGATTGTTCAAGTTAATGAATCGAATTTTCTTCTTAGGCACTGATTATTCGTATATGTTCCGTTGGACATACCATTTATGCCTCTTATCCACGGAGATATGATTAGTCATACAATGATAAATGCTTAATTGGTTGTTTCTATGGATTACAGTATATCCTTGTATATTAGACATATTGTTTTGTTGCCCTGAATTTAACTACTGATGATTTGATATATATTCAATTATTCATAAGATCTTTCCAGAGTCTATAAGAGTGGGTTGGATTGTATTTCATACAAATGTGTTCCTCATAATCCCTATCTTATTACTCTATGGATTACAGTATAACTCATGTTCTAGTTACTTATTGTTTACTAATATATGCTTGCTATCTATAGGGACAGTATCTTTATATCCCCTTTGCATGTCAAGAGATTCTTCTCCATCTGGTCCCACTATAGTACATATTATTTAGCATGTTGCGCGACACCATGGAGACCAATGATTTGAGTTTATTCATTATGTACTGCAACATGCTTGATCCACATCTTTGAAGAAGTAGTATTATTTTATTTATATACTTTGTTCATATCAGGAAATATCTTTCCATCTGGTCTTACTATGGTATACATCATTCTGTAGTATTGTGCATGCTGCACGAAGTTAAGGAGACCCGCAATATAAAGATCAGTATATTAGAGAGTTCCTTCAGATATGCCAATTAGGAAGTCATCAATTATATGATTTCATTGGCTTTAAACTGGGGCACTTTACTAGAGCAATGATCCATTGTGATGCTCCTACACGCATGTTGCGCGATGCTGATGGTTCGCATTGCCAGAGGACCGGCAGGTCGAGGATTTGCGATCAATGAATTTTAGATAGGATGTTGTGCTGCTCTGGTAGGGGTTTCCTTATGTTCTTTAGATATTAGCATTTAGTTTCATGTCGGATGGATCTATATATCATACAAAGTTGTTAAGTTTCGGTTATAACTCAATGCTACAACATTATCAACAGACCTTTAGCAGGATATTTGCACACTTGGATCATTATAGCATCTATCCCTTTCAGTGCCACAGTGGTATCCAACATATTGCAACACAGTGGGGTTGAATACTTAAAAAAAAGCACATATAACCTATGGTACACATAGGTTATATGTACTTAATTTAAAAAGCCATCAAATGTCATCCCATGGATCCCCTATCCAGAAGGATAGGTGATCCATTATAAGGAGGTGTCAGGAGGGGTCCTGATGCCCCCTGGAGGTCCGAATTATATATTTAAAATACATATAAAATACATATTATATGAAAGATCATATAACTTATGTTACACATATGTTATATGGCCTTTAGTGAAAATGCCAGCAATTGTAGTCTGTATTGATCACTTATACTTCTGAATAGGTGATCAATGCTAGCGGGGTGTCAGGACTGGTCCTGATGCAGCCCTTGAGGTCTGAACTTTTTTTTTTTTTTTTTTTAAATACAATGAAAAAAAAACATTTAGTACACATACACAGGCAAGGAATGCAACCGCATACCTTGCCTATTAACCCTTTGAGTACCAGAGGGGTAGCAAACACATTGCTACCTCTATGGTTTTCATAGGGTTATTAATGCAATACAAATACAACAAGAACAGGTCGAAAAAATTGGAGAAGAACAATGTTGAATTAAATAGAGAAAAACATGGGAGCACTATAAGTCAAATTTGAAAGGGTGGGTTAAAATATTGAATGTGAACGATATTTGTCAAATTAAAATGGTGAAAGAAAGCACTGTCATTCGAATTTCAAAGGGGGGGGGTTAATATGTCAGATTTCGATAATGTGGGGAACACATCTAACTCTAAACTTGATCTTTCTGTCATCAAACGTACGCCTATTTCCTTGGTGTTTGACATTTTGTGCATTTTTTAGGAAGTAGGTGAATAGAAGCAGACAGAGCCAGTTTTTTCAGCACTCTGAAATGTGCTGTCTACGGCGGTTTTGTTTTACAGTTGTTCTGCAAAAGAATACCGGTGTAACACATATTTGCAAAGTACACGTTGCTTGTTTTTCTTGTAGAGACAGTTTTAGCATGGGTAATAGAAACAAGCCCTTGGCCTGATAACGACCTCAATCTTAAACAACTTTCAGCTAAACTCACAATGTTCCAGAAGAGTACTATTTTATATTTCTAGGAGAAGAAAAATGCTTCTAGACAGATGTTCTATCCCTCTTTCCCTCATAACCCTAAACTTTGTGTTGTAAGTTGTTTACCGGCATACAAGACAGCTACATCTAATCTGAGGTTTCTCAACGATCATCAGATGCTGATCTCCTTTCATAAGCCCCACCTTCCAGTCACCTCTGTCAATCTAGCCTGTTGAATTTGTTGGATCACACAATCAGCGGGTATCCACGTGTCTCGTTTTGGGTCACATTCATCCAGAGGACTATAGCTTCTCAGCTATTGTTAATGGGAGGCAGATTAGAGGATTTTCTCAGAGCAGCTGAGTTCCAGGGAATCCACCTTTTATTTTAAACCTATAGATCATGTTTCTTGTAATGTTATTGGTAAGCTTTAAACCAACATAATATGAAGCCTCTGGTCTTGTAATTAAAAGTAATAGATTTTCCTAACTTTGTGAAGAAAAGTCAAGATTTTATTAATGACATTGAGATGAATATTATCCCCCCATATTTACCCACCCTATCATACTTCTCCTGTGTTTTGACTCCACATTTTGAGCGTCCCACAGGTTGTTGACGAATTTTCCTCAACATGTTTCCTCAACCTCAAGGTCATTTTTCCAAAACAGAGTTCAGAGCTAACGGCGCTTAAATTGTTTGAAGTTTGATTTATTTCAAAGAAAAAGGAAGAATACTAAGAAGACATGCAGTTTATATGGGATACTGTCACCTGATTGGCCAATGGTGTTGGAAGGTATTAGCATTTTTTTATGTGTTCAACTTTTTTTTCTCCTCAGTTGCACAAACTTCCTTTAACTTTGCTGTTGATGTAGTAGTATTGCAGTGGGCATTTTCGCAGCCATATAATTTCCACAGAAAACTGGCAAACTGTGTTTTTTCCATTAAAAGATCCCCCTCAAAAAGGGACCTTTTTGACCCATTATAATAACCATGTAAATTTCATAGTCTTGCACTGCGGGTGTTAAAAGGATTGTAATGTTTCACAAAAACAGCAGCTCCAATTGATCTTCTTAGTATTTGGTCCATGGAGAGTGTTATTTCAAGATTGTCAGAGTTGTAGCTCAAGAGTAATTGAATGATAAAGTATCCCCCTCCTGTCCCTTTTACTGATGTAACACTGCTCACCTCAGGGCAACAAGGCTGTCTGATAGATTGCAGACAGGGAAAATCTTCAGTGAGCATAAGGAAAAACCTGTCAAGAGAGGCAGAGACAGAGCAGGCGCAAGGATGTCACTATGGCAAGATGTCTGTGCTCCGCACTGCCTGTCAGCGGGGGAAGAAAGGAGAAATCTATTTAATAAGGTAATAAATCTGACGACTAGCGCTACTAAGCAGCTAGTCGCCATATGGGGAGTTATTTAAGATAAACTTGTTATGCAGTGGTAGTTCCGCTTTAAATACAAGTATACATTACATTGTTTATAATGGAAATGAGATAAGAAAGGTATTCCAGATACTGATTCTTGGATCAGTCAATGGTAGAGGACGTGATTTAAATTGCATTCTTCCTCTGAGGAGTCCAAGGTATTTATGATCCCAGAGGGATCGTAAAGGTTATAATGTGATAGAAACTCTCTGTCTCTCTATTCAGCCATTAAGTCAAAGAATCAAATTGTAACATTAATTTTACCTCCCATAATTTTCTGAAAAATGATAGCTTTCACCCAAAACACTCAAAGAACTCCATCATATACAGCCAGGCCATCAGATACAATTGCATCTGTTCTGGCATGGTGGACCATGACAATAACCTCAGAAACTCAGAGGAGACTTTATAAAACAGGGTTACAGTGCAAGGATTATTGACAGTCAGATACAGAAAGCTACTCGCATACTAAGAAAAGATCTGTTGAGCTACAAAGAACAGCATAAGGTAAACCATGTGCAACTTGTAGTCACTTACCACCCCCAAGTTGAAGCTCTGTGCAAAATATCAAGAGAACTTCAAGCAACCTTACATACAGATGAAAGTCTTAAGAACTTTTTCCCACAGCCTCCCTTACTCTCTGTTACAGTTTTATGGACACTCAGACACAGAAGGTTTGGTAAAACACAGTTTTATTACTAGCTCAAGGATCATGTGACCCACGTGGGTCTAGTACATACAACTACACAATACTGTCACAGGTCAGGCTACAGAAATTAATAGTAACCCACACAGGTCCAGTAGATACAGATGTTATAATACTGACACAGGTCAGGTCACAAGAGCGCCAGTAACCCACTCAGGCCCAGCAGGTACCAAAGGTACAATACTGATATAGGTCAGGTCACAAGGAGAGCAGTAACCCACTCAGGCCCAGCAGGTACCAAAGGTACAATACTGACATAGGTCAGGTCACAAGGAGCGCAGTAACCCACTCAGGCCCAGCAGGTACCAAAGGTACAATACTGACACAGGTTAGGTCACAGTTCGTGTGAATCTGGTTACGCAAATGAGCAATGACACTACTTGGCCAGGAACGCCAGCAGGCCCTAGTAGTGCCACGGACAATGGAGACTCCCTATGCAGGGAGTGAGCCCAATCGGTAGGCCACCAGTAGGTGACTGAGAGGAGGCTACTACTATCCCACGGCATAGTAAGAGATAGATTAGGCAAACGGAACAAATGTAGGCTCGGAACAGGAGACCAGCGGACAAATACCTTAGCAGTCTAAGGAAGGCTACAGACTGTAGGGTACTTTAGGCAACAAAGGTGGACTGCCGTGTAGTGAGGACAAACGGTACCGACAGACTGGGTATCATGGGAAACTCCCGGACAACAGAGCAGAGCTGTGACCCTGACACGCTGTAGCACCAAACCGTAAAGGTGAACGGATGCTCAGACCTGGACAATACTGCCTACTACCAGAGGCTAACCGAGGCATCCTGAGATAACCCGACCTCGGGAGGTAAGAACATACAGGTCAAGCGTACCGGGTGCAACCACAACACCTAACACCGTAGTGAAAGGATAAAAGCGCAAGGTAGTAACACAGGGTCACGGAGCAGTGTAGAACATAGTGCTAGATAGAGGCAACAGTGACTGTCAGATACAGCAATGCTAATGGAGGAAGGACCTCCAAATGGCAGGCAACTGGTAGTAATAGTACCGGAAGATACACAGAACAAGAACGTCAGCTAGGCCGGGTTGATACACAGAGCAGGGACGTCAGCCAAGCCGGGTCGGTACAAAGAGCAGGAACGTCAGCCAATCCGGGTTGGTACACAGAGCAGGAACGTCAGCCAAGCCGGGTCAGTACACAGAGCAGGAACGTCAGCCAATTCAGATTGGTACACAGAGCAGGAACGTTAATCAGGCAGAATAGTCAAACAGTCCGAGTCATACACAGGATTCAAACGAATAACAGGAAGAAGCACTGGCAACTGGTACACCACGAAAGGGCAGCCCTGAAGTGACAGGGCTCAGTATAAAAAGGCTAGAGCTGGGCGGAGACAATCCACAGTAGCCAATAAAAGAGAATCAGGAAGTAGTTTTGACATAACAATGTGCCAGCGAAAGCACGGGCACCATGACACTCTCCTTCGGGCATCCTCCCAATTTAAAACAACTGATGGTAAGGAGTGCCCTGAACAAAAAAAAAAAAAAATGGCACATTACCCTGCCTACAAAGTAGGTGTGAAATGTGCACACATTTACACCACAGACAAGATACCCATACGGATACCCAGTTACACCATAAGATCAACGGTAATTTCACCTGCAAGTCATCATGTAATATAACTCATCATGTGTGCAAAATGCCCAACAGCTCTTTATATGGGGGAAACTGGACAGCCATTACATAAGACATTTAATTCCCACAGATCCAGCATTAACACAAAAAGTCAGAGACACAAGTGGGACAACATTTTTGCCAAAGTGGACACAGTGTCAGAGACATTAGACTGACTGTACTGATGGGACAATTTCGCACTCAGTGGGACAGAAAATTATGGGAGGTAAAAGTAATGCTACAATTTGATTCTTTGACTTATGGGCTGACTAGAAACAGAGAGTTTCTGTCACATTATCACATTGTGAATTAACCTTTAGGATGGTCCTTCTGGGATCATAAATACCTGGACTACTCAGAGGAAGAATGCAATTTAAATCACATCCTCTACCATTGACTGATCAAAGAATCAGTATCTGGAGTAACTTTCGTATCTGATTTCCACTATAAACAATGTAATGTGTACTTGTATTTAAGAGAGACGTTTTCATATTTATCTGTATAACATTATAAATGTGTTTAGCTGTTTAGTTAGACAATAAAGGTATCAACTTTACAAAATTCTTAATTTCTAAGTATAATGTCCTCAGAGGTGGACATGACTGCTACTTGCCGGACTCATACCCCTAAGCTATGTTCACTTTAGCTGTCAATTTTCTGGCTTCTGCACTATTCTTTCATCAAGCAGGTCATAAGAGATGTCAGGACTAGTTTAGGGGCAAAAATGTCTGCCTCAAACCAAAATAGGTGAAAAATGGTGCTTCCCACTTAGCAGAATGTTTCCTGTAAAAGTTTTTCTGCTTTTTTTCACCTAGTGCTTTGCATTGAAATCAATGGGAAGAACGAATTTACACAAAGCACATAACACACTTTATTTTATTTCCCACAGGAATAGTATAAAAGGGATCTCAGGGTGCCTGTGTTGGTGGAGACTGGGGAAAGAATCAGTTGAACAAAGATTTTTTGGGGGGGGTTGTTGAATGGGGTTGGGGGGACAGCTTACTGGCTGGGAGGTACATAAGCATACATTCCAGCCAATGGAAGGCTGGAAAGCATTTTGAAAAAGGTCTGGCCATATTAAAGCCAGTCTCTGTTTAAATTTTCCACAGACTGGCTCAGGCAATGGCCAGAGATGTAACTTGGGGGGATTTTGTCTTCTGCATTTCTGCAATGTGTCATGTACCCCTCCAGCATTCCAAAGGTTAAGGCCAGCATTTCTTTAATGCATTTTTTGGAGGCATGTTTAATTGAACATATTTTTCCCTTACAGAACATCTTTTTGGATGAAGAAGAGGATTAGAATATAGAAGATCAGAAGCATGAAGATGAAGAGAAAGAAGAAGATGGAAGATAGAAGATGACACAAGAAAACTGACAGTGGATGACAGGTAAGCATTACAGGTCTGGGGTATGGTTTTAGGATAGTGTTAGGGTTAGTATTGTTTAACATTATTGTTAGGGTAGTGTAGGGTTAGTGTTTGGGAGAGTGACTGTGTGTTGAGCTCACGCTTGGTGCTTGATAGTGTGTCAAGCACCACGCATTAGCCATTTTCCTTTGATATTCCCATTTCTCATGATATTTAGCATGGGTTTCAGGAACTTAAAACACACAATGAACGTTTGGCCAAAAGTCAGGTTCTTTGGCCTAACGTTCTTTGTGATTTCTGTTGGTAGGGAAATTGAATACCCTACCGGCTGTTTTATCATCCACAGTTGAATTGAGGTCTTAGACTTGTATTAGGCCCAAGCCCTGAGGAATCATTGATGTGCAGGACTTTGGCTTGTTAGAGGCACAAGCCCTAAAGAAACATTCATTTTTAGGACTTAGACTTGTTGTTAGAGGTCCAAGCCACGAGTAACAATTGATTTGTAGACTTAGGCTTGTGTTAGAACCAAGCCCTGAGGGAACATTGATTTGTAGTACTTAGATTTGTGTTAGGTCCAAGCCCGGAGGAAACATTGATTTGTAGGTCTTTGGCTTGTTAGAGTCGTAAACCCTGAGGAATCAGTGATGATTATTGGTTGAGGCTTGTTAGAGTCACAACACCTGAGGAATTAATGATCATTTTTGGACTCAGGCTTGTTAGAGTCACAAGCCCTGAGGAATCAGTGATGACATTTTGGACTCAGGCTTGTTAGAGTCACAAGGCCAGAGGAATCAGTGATGATTTTTTAGATTCAGGCTGGTTAGTCACAACCCTGAGGAATCAGTGATGATTTGTGGACTCAGGATTGCAGTCTTAATAATATGATAAATCTTCCCTACCATCACTTTAGCATATTCTGTGGGATGGAATCTCCTCACATGCTGCTTGATTCCATGCCTGCGATTATACTCCACCAGATTGCCATGTGTATACAGTGCACCACACTATGTTGAATGGGTGGAGATGAACTGCCACATCCTAGCAACTACAGACTCACTATCAGCTGGTTAGGGAGGAAATGATGACAGAGGTGGATCACTAGAAGACGTTGCTTTCCACCTCTTCTCTTGGTGCCCTTGAGGAGAGACAGAAGGTATAGCAAAAGCGTCTCCTGATCTTCTTTGTGGGGGTTTGGCTTTAACATGCTTCACATAAATGTCATAGTGTCTATATTTCATGTGTGTTATCAGGGAGGTTGTGCCAAGGTGAGTCCCCTCCTTTCCCCTTTTCACTAACTTTTCATATATAGTACACAGTGCCATCACTGATGACTGCACTGTGCCTTCCCCAAGGACAATCTCACACCCAGGATCTCAGGGGGAGGGGGAAAAGTGGACAATAATGGCCTCTTTCGTCTTGTTCCCCAAAATCCCCTTCATTGGCTGTGACCGAGGACGCTGCTGCAGCTGCTTCTTCAGAATAAGCACAAGAACTAGGACCAGGAGTATTGCTGGCAAGTGGAACTTGTCATAGACTGCATTCCCACAGTGGCCACAGTGGTCTGTGGCACACTAACCTGCTGCTCATCAGCCTGCAGCACTTGCAGCTCAGCATCAGCATCAGCAGAAATTACAGCAGCAACAAATTCACAAATTCTTCAGTCTAACTGCTGGTAGTGGTTGTGATGCCCATCCCCATTTGCACATCCCCAGATCCCAGGAGACGATGTCAGAGAGACTTGGCATCATTAGGTCTGGGGAATAAGAACACCCAGGTCCTTCTGTGCTGGTGGTGCTCACATCCTCCTCTGACTCACTGGACACATCACAGTCCTTCCAGCTCCTCCTTTTTTTGTCAGATGGAGGCTCATCCTGCTAGCCAACAGTCTGAGTCTCTGCTGCCTTAATTTTGCTAAATAAATAGCATCAGAGTAGCCTAGCATCTTCTCTATCTCTCTAGCTGCGTGGTTTTTGTGTTTCACTTCCTGGAAATGTCATGTTTTTGGCACAGAAACGCAGAAGACATGTAAGTAAAGGGAAGGGAAGTTTGTAGCCATTGAAAAAAATAGCAAAAACATTTTGGCAGTATGTGAAAATAGCCAAGATTTTAAGGGCTTTAAGTTTTCTCTGACTTTTTCCAGGAACACAACAGGGCCTTTCACCCACCCTCAGTTAGGACATGAAAAGGTAAGCGGACATTTCTTATTTAGAAATGTTAGTTTCCCTTTAATACTTGTTCTGATATCCTGGATATTTTGTATTTCACAAAAGGGGCTGCATTTATCCTTGTGATTAATAGTTTTATTTCTAAGAGGGCTATAGGTCTATAATGTCTGAGAGTAAATGCATTACAAAAGGTATCTCTAATCTTAGTACATGTCCCATTACTACCTTCCTCCACAGTTGTTTACATCAGAATCGCTCCTAGCAGCATAATTTATGTGGGATAAACTATGAAAAAGCAAGGAGGTGAACTCTTGGAATATATTGACTCTATAAACCAGATGTGGGCAACCGAAGGCTCTCTGCAATTCCCACTGTCCCTGAGCTGCCAATGAGTTATAGCTCTCATCATCTGGAGGGTCTCAGGTTGTTCAGTCCTGCTATAAACAATGATTTTGAGATTGTTAAGGCTAAGCATATATAGTTTATCCCTTTCAGTGCCAGGAGGGTATCCATTGTATTGTTTCACAATAAGTTAAATACCTACACTGTCATTCAAAGGGTTAAGCATGTATTTAATTAATGAGATTTATCATTTCTAAAATTCTTAGTAATTCAGAATATCACATGCAGCCACCACACTGGTAAAAATAACAAGAAAGCACTAAAAAAGAATAATGAATAGATCATCTGTATTAAAACTCTCTGTCTAAAGGCTTGAATAAAGGATTTTCATTCACTCCTTTTATTTATATAATATGGCATTTTTGTCCTTTTCTCTTGTCCATTTATCATAAATGTGTAAAGAGTTGCTCCAATGCCATTTTCTGTAACTTATTTCATCATCTGATCTAGTCATTTTAATCTACAGGGTCATTCTATTGGAATTGACTTATCAACAAACAGTATAGGGTATGTTGCTTTTTCTACTTCTGGGCAGCTTCATCAAGCTAAAGAGGTATAATTCTGGTGCAAATCAAGTGTACCATAAGGTTGGAATTAAAATTCTGACAACTGTCTTTGATTTAAATGTGGCTTTTAACCCTTTGAATGCTAGCTAAGTCTCAGATGTACTGTTAAGGGTTAAAAGTGCCATACAACTCAATAGTGCAACTGGATTCCAGAAGAATTGTATTTATTTGCTTGATGATAAAGGTTCTATATTTCTATAATTTAACTCTAAGTCCTAGATTAAATTGTCTCTGTAGCCAAAAAAACACCTGGTGGCAATTTTTTAAGACATTCAAGTACATGTGCTATAAAAAAATACCCTTTAAAAAAGTTAGCATCCATTGGAACCCATTATAACACATCCTATATTCCCATTCAACTCCATGCATTAGGCAGAAACATATGTTAAAGGACCCACTTTAACGGCTTAAAATCTGCGCTATCCCCTAATGCATGTTTACACCTACAGACACAGAAATTGAAGGGGAAAAAAAGGGGAAAAAACCTAAGTGGCCAATGGATGTACTGAAATGGGACCCTATCTTCTGCATTCATCAATGACAATCAAAGGGTTAAACTCACACAGCTAGTCCAAGTAAAAAAATGTGATTTTTCTACAAATTGAAAAAAATGCTTTCTAATCCTTTTTGCTATTGTTTGTTTATAAGTACAAATAGAAAAATATATTGTGGTAGTTGATATCAATCATTTATTGAGGCAGTGAAAGTGTTTAAATAGGCTTCCAACTCTACTGCTGTTGCCAGTGGTGACGACAGGAAGGCAGGCTAAAAATCCATTTCTGTGGGAAAATTGAACAGAGATTGGCTTTTATATGGCAAGTCCCTGTTCAAAATGGTTCCCACTGACTGGGAGGTGTGCTTATGCACCTCCCAGCCAATCAGCTTCTATCAGTTTCATCATACCCTGCAAGAAGCTGATTGGCTGAGAGGTGTATAAACGAGTCACCTCTGAAACAGAACAAAGTCCCTTTTTGACTCCATCCTGAAGGAAGGACAATACCAGTGGAAGGTCAAAGACCTGTGGGGACATAGTCTTGTCTGCAAACCACCAGTGGAAAATGGACCAGGCCTTATTGTATGCCTTAGAGGAAACTGGTTTCCTAGCCTGGATCATGGGGATATGGCATCATCTGAAAATATTTTTCTCTACAAAATGGTAGTTTCTCCATATTCTTGTACCACAAGGAGCCCTGGGGAAACAGATCTGGTCTGTGTGGGCAGAACAGACTGACCAATTACACAACTCATGCCCTTCTTTGCCAGAATGAAGTGATTAGGATAACCATCTCCTTTTCCATTCTTATCTTCCAGATCACCCTGGGGATGAGAGGAATTGGGGAAACACATAGGACAAGTGAAGACTCCATGGGATGGGCATTGCATCCATTACGAAGGCCATAGGATCCCTTGTGTGTGTGCACAGAATGCAGGAACATTGCTGTTTTCCCTGGTCACCATGAGGTCTCTGGCTGGGAACCACCAGTGTTGAACTAGAAGGCCTCTGGATTGTGTTCCCAGTTTTCTGGATCTATGTCTTGATGACTAAGAAAGTATGCCTGTACATTTTCCACACCTTGCATGTGTACTGCTGAAATGGCAGGAATGTGAGCTTCCACACAATTGAGGAGATCCTTCACCTCTATCCATGCTCCCTCACTGTGGGTTCCCTCTTGGCAAATGATGTATGCCACCACCAAGGCATTGTCTGATTGCACTCTCACCAGAATCTTCATGAAAAACTGGGACCAATAAAGATAGCCAGATGAATTGCTCCGAGCTCTAGAATGTTTGCTCTAGAATGTTGATGGACAGTAAGCTCTCCTCCCCTGTCCCGCTGCCCTGGACACCCCAATGTCCAAAGACTGTATCCAAGCCCCTTAGACTAGCATCTGTCGTTACCAAGGTCCACTCTGGAATGACAAAGTGCTTTTACTCTCCAGGTGTGGCCGATGTAGCCACCACTGATGGTCCTCCCTGGCCTCTGGAGACAAGGTCATCTGATGGATGAGATGCTCCAGATTCCTGGGCCACATTCAGATGTGCCTCTGAAGTTCCCTCATGTGGAACTGTGAGTAGTAGACAGCTTCCAGAGAGGACAACAGTCTAATTTTGTTCTGGGTTCCTTGGAACCATTGAGGAAAAGAAGCGATTGCAGCTGATTTCTTGGGCTGCCAGGTCTGTCTGAGCTTTCATGGTGGAGAACTGTTGGGAGATCTGAGGGGTTTTCACCTTCTGTGTCCGTTATTGACAAGGGGAACAAATTCCACATGCTTTCCTCGCAAGAAAGGAATTCTTGGTGGCAAGTTGAGGCAACAAAGTGCTCTTACCACCAGTAACATCACTAATTATCTGTTACAGGCCAGCCCCAAAAAATGGCTTTGCCCTGAAAAAGCAAGGACACCAGTGACTTCTTAGAAGATTGGTTTGGCAGAAAACATTGCTGCGTCAAACAAGGCCTCAGTGATGTAGGCATTAGCTTCCATGATGTTGGCCACCAAAACCAACATGTCTTCCTTAGGCACATCAGAATTCATAGCTTCTGACAGTTGTTCACCCTTGATAGCAATGGCCTTGTTGCAGACTAAATCTTGAGCCACAAGGTGCAGCATGCAGAAACAGAAAAAGCTGAAGATTTGACAGAAAATCTGGCCATGTCAAACAAGGACTCAGTGATTTAAGCATTAACTTCCATGATGTTGGCCACCAAAACCAATATGGTTTCCTCAGGCACATCAGCACACATAGCTTGTGGCAGCTGTTTACCCCAGAAAGCAATAGCTCTCTTGACCCATTCTGAGGCAAAAATAGAACTCAGAGCTGCACCGGGGGCCTCAAAATTGGAATTGAGTAAGGAGTCAAGGCTTTTATCTGACTGGACCTTGAGCCCCTGAAGCATCCACCAGGGAAAGGGCAATGTTCTTCACCAAGAACAAGAGGGGGGGGGGTCAACCTAAGGGGACGAAGCTCACTGTGACAGAGCCTCAATTGTAAAATGGCATAACTTAGAAAAGCATTTATTAAGGAAAAGTCTTATCAGGAGCTTTCAACTGATCCATAAGTATCTAATCAAGAGTTTTATTGGGGGAAAAACAGGGTGTCGTGTTCTCCCCATTTTTCTGACCTTATTCCTTTCCTGTTTTTTGTCTCAGTCCTTTCTATGTGCTGGATCCTTGTTTTCTGCTCTGGTTTTATACTCACTCTTAAGCCTTTATCTGGCATGTCTGACCTTCTGTCTTGGTACCATGCTCCCACTGATTGATTCCTTGTTATTGACCCTGCCTCTGTCTCTTGACTATTCTCTTGCTTGTTGTTTGTGCATCATGTTGCCTGACTGTTGCCGACCCTGCTAGACTGACTATCCGACCATCCAGCTGCCTTATTCCACTATCCAACTCATTCAACCAGTTTGACTTTCACTGGAGCAGTATGAGTTTGGCTACTTTAGCCTTCTGTTGGTCATGTTGCAGTTCAACATTGAATCCCTTGACATCTGGTCTCATCACTGAGTCGGAGGTTGTACTTCAGCTCAGCAACTTTAGATTGGTACAGCAGGTATCTTTGTGTTCTTGTCTGTCACCCTCCAATGAACACAGTAGGTAGTAACTATCCCCTAGCCAGTCATCCTGGGTGTCGGCTGGCTCCTCCAGTTGGCACTAAACTGACCTAGCAGTCAGCATCTTTCATTCAGCCTTGGCCACAGAAAGGCTGCCTAGGAGGTGGTCAACACCAGATAGTTCTGAATCTGTAACGGTTTATTTGACACTCAGACACAGTAGGTGAGATAAAACACAGTTTTATTGAACAGACTCAGTAACGATAACCCTCACGGGTCCAGTAATATATATATACACAATGTAGCACTGACACAGGACAGGTTACAGCAATTTATACCCACACAGGTCCAGTATATGTACAATACAGAAATAACAATATACTAACACAGGTCAGGCAAAGTTTGTGTGATACTCAAACGAGGCAGCAATGAATGGGTTACTATTAGGCCAGGAATGCTGACAGACCCTAATAGCGCGAGGCCCTTAAGCCTCTCACTCAGCAGAGGATGCACAAATAGCGAGTAACACCCAGTAGACAATGGAGGCCCGGGATAAGCTTGTGGACTGCCGTAGCAGTAATGGAGGACTGTGAAGGTATGCCCGGGAGGGCACCCAACAGAGACTGCATGGTAGAATAGCCGGTGGATAAAGGCACCTTCCCCGAAGGGGTTAATGAACCAATGTCGACTGCCTGATCGTAAGCACAGCCTGAGGCGCCCAATGTAAGACCAACCTCAGCATATTGGCAGGAATGAGGGTCAAGTGTACCGTGGTGCAAAGATGGAAGATGGACACCGGAATGTCGCCCAGGCGACACTAACTGAACTGAGACTAGACTGCAGGAGTAGCACTGAGGCAACAGTGACTCTGTCCAGAGACAGAGAGAAGCCCGGAGGTGGAACCCAGACTGAGGACCAGAATGGGACCGCAGGCAGGAGTGATACACAGGTGATGTAGCCCAACTGGGCTGGTACACAGAGCAGGAACGTCAGCCAATCCAAGTCGGTACACACAGCAGAAACGTCAGCCGGGCTGGGTCGGTACACAGAGTAGAAACGGATACAGCAGAGTAGTCAGGCAGTCCGGGTCGGTACACAGACAGGAACGGATACAGCAGAGTAGTCAGGCAGTCCGGGTCGGTACACAGAGATCACACGAGAACTGGAACAAGCACTAGTAACAGAAACACCATGAAAGGGCACCGGAGAAGTAACAAGGCCCAGTATTTAAGGACAAATACTGGGCGGGACAAGGTCACTCCAGCCAATAAGCGTCAGCAGTAAGCAAAGACTGACAGAATGTCGCAGCATAGCACGGGCACCGTGATAGAATCCCACTCTTTGATCCCCAGCAATATATATATAATGTGTGTATGTATGTGTGTGTGAAGGATATGCACTCAAGCTGAATGCGTAGATTCTGGACTGGGTGCTGCAGAACTGTAGAACATTCAAAGAAATGCTGCGCACTCAAGGATTTAATGATTCATTGTAAACCAATATTTATTAGTGAAATAAAGTGCAATGTTTCGGTCCTCAGTTGGAACCTTTATCAAGCAAACACGACAATCATATAAATATATATATATATATATATATATATATATATATATATATATATATATATATATACTCTAAAGAAGACCCGCCTTGTGTGACCCAAACAACCCACGGTGATGACATGTGAAGTCATGGAGTAAAGAGGAACATATAGAAAAACCATCACCAAAAGACCCATAACACCCAAGGGAGACTGAAACAAAACAGTGCCCCGCTGTGTAGAAAATTAGAATATAGCTATCCACAATTAAATCACGTTGTTATACTGACATTATAGAAAATTACTTATCAGATAGAAAAAAACTATATATGTTTTATTCATTAAGTCTGTGTAGACTCAAAGTATTCAATTCTTTAATCCAGAAGCACTCCCTTTGTATTAACTTCTTAAAGCGATCTCCTCATCGTTTATTGGCTGGAACATGTTCTTTAGCAATGAAGTTAAAATACACGACTGGATGGTTTTTAATAAGGTAATGTTTAGCCACAGGTGTATCTGAATATTGGTCCCCAAAAGCCACCTTAATAGCTGATCTGTTGCACGCCATTCGCTCACGAATGGTGCAAACAGTTTTCCCTATGTATGCAAGTTCATATGGGCATGTGATCATGTATATAACATGATCAGTTATACAAGTAATATACTGTTTCATTTTGTACCTTTTGTTGTGCGGATATGTGAAGAATTTACCAGTTCGCATTGATCCACAGGTGGTACATCCTTTGCATCTATAGCATCCTGGAGGGGATGATTTAAGCCCATGTATTTTTTTGACGAGTATAACTTTCCAACGACAGGTGGATTCCTGAAACACTGTGGGAGTTGCTCTTTCTTCATATGAATTTTCCAATTATTCCTCATGAACTTATGTATCTGCTGGGATGTTGATGTGTACTTAGTTGAGATAACAAGTCTATCCTGGTCGGCTTCTTTTTGTGCTCTATCAGTATCAGCTGATTTTCCAAAAGATCCTTGCATAAAATATCCAGTTTTGTGACAAAAAAAGTATTTCAGATCAATGGAGACTACCTACATTGCTTTTATTTTGCAGATGAAATCATACGCTTTGCCAGTAGTGCTGATTGAAGAACTGCAAGAATGCATTGAAAACTTACAAAAGGAAAGCAAAAATGTTGGTCTGAAGATGAATAGCAAAAAGTCATGTTTAACAAATTTACTATACCAAGGATAATCACAGTAGATGGACAAGAACTAGAAGAAGTGGACAAGTATGTTTACCTTGGACAGGAAATGTCACTAGATGGTAACACCATGATGGAAATTGAGCTTTGAATAAAATTGAGATGGAAAGCATTTGGAAAACATAGTAGTACTGTCTTTAAGAGAAATTTACCACTCTGGCTCAAGCAAAATGTTTTTGACCAGTCTGTCCTCCCAGTCCTTACATATGACTGTGAAACACGGACACTGAATGCCAAAGCCATACAAAAACTTAAGGTTACACAGAGAAGTATGGAACAGCAAATTCTAAATATAACAAAAATAGACAGAAAATGTGTGCATGTATTCATCAGCAATCAAGATCTATGACATAATTGAAAGAGTAAAGCACCTAAAATGGAAATGGGCAAGTCACATGGCAAGAGGATCTAAAGAATTTTGGAATAGATTCCACTCAATTCTAAACGCCCAAGAAGAAGACCAAAGACAAGATGAGCAGATTAAATTTGCCAGTACACAGTGACAACAAAAGGCACAGGACCAAGGTTGTTGGAGGCTTGCTTTGTCCTGCAGTGGATCGACAATGGGGGCATAGAGACCCAGAGTAATCCCTTTGAATCCCAGCATGGCATGAGGAACAGTGGTTAAGGGGGGGTGAGGGACATCTTATAATCCTTAGCATTGGATTTCCCCATATGCCCTTTAGTGCCAGACATTTCCCTGAGAGAGTGTCTAAATCTAGTGAAACTAGATTAAGTATCACCCAGTTTAATGCAAGAACCCTAGAAATATCAAAAATGGACTTAACTGGTATGCAGATGGTTAGGGTTAAACTGGAGAAAACTGCAAGTAGAGTGAGCTTCTGCACAGGATTAGCAAGGTAGAAGTAAGATGGCCTCCAATAAGAGTGTAAGCCAATCGAAAGAAAGACAAGAAACAAGGTTTTATGAGAATTGTAGTCTTCTCCCTTACTTGTTGCCTTGCAACACCTGTTACTCTAGATGTGGGCCGAGGCATGCTCCTAGGATACTCAGAAAGTGGTCTGGATGAAAGAGCATGAGGAGACAAGAAGATAGAGCCTTCTCTGACCATTGCAAACAGTTGCCCAAGTTTGTCCCAAAGAAGTTTCGTCCATAGAGGTTAATGTAGCAAAGATGGCTGTGGGCAGGGTCCGGTTCTTACAGTAGCCACTACACGGTAATCAATCCCAAAACAAAAAATAAAATAAAGGAAATGTCACGGTTTTAATTAACACTCAGACAATTTGGTTAAGGTAAAAAAATGCAGCTTTATTAAATAAATAATAAAGAACAGAAATGCCCTTCAACAGGTCCAGACCCAGACAGGGAATAAGCTTTTCTGGATCTGACACAGGTCAGGGGACAAACAGAAGGAGGTATATACAATAACTGTAAGGCAGAGTGTAGAATCTGGAACAGGAACTGGAATAAAACCTCAGCAGTTCCAGCAAGGAGGCGCCCTATGAGATGGTAAGTACTGCAGGGCAAAATCCCCAGTGGAACAGGGGAAAAAGGTGAGGCCACCGGACTTGCCCAGAAGACCAGGTATAGGCAGCCTAAGTGACAGGCACAGACACACGTACACGGAGGTTATGCCCAGAGGTAACCGGAGCAGGCACAGGTAATATATGTAAGGAATAGGCAGCCCACCAGACAGGCACAGACACACATACTCGGAGGTTATGCCCAGAGGCAACTGGAGCAGGCACAAGCTGTATAGTAGCGCAACCGGAGGCAACGGTAAGGCACAGGCTGTATAGTAGCGCAACTGGAGGCAACGGTAAGGCACAGGCTGTATAGTAGCTTAACCGGAGGCAACGGTAAGGCACAGGCTGTATAGTAGCGCAACCGGAGGTAATCGTAAGGTACAGGCTGTAAGGTATCACTACCAGGAGCAACCGCAAAGGCACAGGCTGTATAGCGTGCAACCGGGGCAACCGTAAGAGCAAAGGCTATATAACACGAAACCGGACACAACAATGGGCACAAGTGGAGTAGCTAATGCTAGGAGTAATAGCCAATGCTAAAATCGGTGCACAGAGAGCGAGTCAGCTCAAGCCTGGATAGCTACACAGAGAGTGATAGTCAGCCAAAGCCTGGATTGGTACACAGAGAGTGGTAGTCAGCCAAAGCCTGGGTCGGTACACAGAGCGCGGTAGTCAGCCAAAGCCTGGGTCGGTACACAGAGAGTGGTAGTCAGCCAAAGCCTGGATGGGTACACAGAGAGCGGTAGTGTAACGGTTAGTTTGACACACAGACACAGTGGTTTAGGATAAAACACAGTTTTATTAAAATAAATAACCTTCACAGGTCCTGTAGTTATCAGCAGAATAGTACAGACACACAACAGGTTATAGATACATAGGCCTACACAGGTCCAGCATAAACAATAAGTCCACAATAGTCTATACTGACACAGGTCAGGCAGAGTGATGGATTCCCAGGCGCAAGGTCTTGCGTGGGTTAAAGATCTTCAGAGTGTAAACAGGCCCTTGTGCAGAGAGGTCAGTGATGGGACTCCCTGCATATAAACAGCTGTGGAATTCGTAACACCAAAAGCCAGATAAGCAGAACTAGCTTGAGCTGTTTAGGCAATACTGAGAATAGAGACACGGGAGGTACTACTGTAGCAGTAACGCAGACAACACTTGCACACTGCTGAAATCTAACGGAGGCAACCGGTGGCTCAACAGCCGGAGTAGTAACGGAGGCAGACACTTGATCTGAGCAGAGGCAATGACGGAAACTAGGCCCAAGGTAAACTGCCGTAGCAGTAACAGAGACAACACTTGCACTCTGCACAAGTATCACCGGAGGCAACCGGTGGCTCAACAGCCGGAGTGGTAATGGAGGCAGACACTTGCTCTAGGCAGAGGCAATAACGGAGACTAGGCACAAGGTAAACTGCCGTAGCAGTAATGGAGACAACATTTGCACTCTGCACAAGTATAACCAGAGGCAACCGGTGGCTCAACTGCCGGAGCAGTAACGAAGACTGGCCACTGATACTCTGCACAAGGAAATAACCCAATTGCCAGACAGTCAGAATGTCGTCTAGGAGACACAGCACAGGAAAGCCAACCAAGCCGGGTAGATAAACGGAGCAAGAACGTCAGCCAAGCTGGGTCGGATCACAGAGCAGGAACGTCAGCCAAACGGGTCAGAGTCACGGAGCAGGAACGTCAGCCAAGCCGGGTCGAATCACGGAGCAGGAACGCCAGAAGAATAGTCAGGCAAAGCCTGAATCGGTACACAGTGAGCGGTAGTCAGCTAAAGCCTGGATCGGTACACAGCGAGCAGTAGTCAAACGGAATAGAACACAGGAATCGTAGTCAGGCAAACCGGGTCGTAACAGAATCGGCAGCGGAGACAGGAGCAAAGTCAGACAAAACCGTATCATACACGGAACAGGATACTCAGCAACAAACATCTGGTCGGGAACACCACGAAAGGGCACCCAAGATAGTGAGAACAGAGTTTAAATAGGCGATTGCTGGGCAGAGCAAAGCCCAGAGTCCAATAAAGGGCAGCAAGCACCGACAAGAAATCACTGTACCGTGATAGGAAATTACCCCAAACCTCCAGGAAACACCTGGGGAAGTGGAAAAACTAATTTAGTGAGGGTGAACTAGATACTAAATGGTATCACTCCTGAGTATCTATTCCCGTCCTAATTGTATAATTGTATAATTATGGAGGATAGGTGTTGACACCAAGAATCACACTCTGACACTCAGTTAAGAAAAATGATACTTCCTTTATTGCTTCCTGCTACATGAGAATATAGAGGCAGTAGATAAGGCGTGCACAAAGCTATAACAGTCTCTTATAGATTGGTTATATTCTTATCTATGTTTCTTCCTCCTGGTTTCTTGCTCACGTCATTTTAGGTGTAGTCTCGGATGGAGACGCCATCTTAGATACCTCGTGTTGCAAGCTCGATGGGAGGGGGAGTGAGTTAAGGTCGATGGGAGGGGGAGTGAGTTAAGGCAAACAGGCATTTGTATTACAAGCAGCACACATATAAAAAGAAATAGAAACTTCATATATAAAAATAGGCATTTTACTTAGGTCGTTGATCACAGTGTTTTCAGTGGTTCTATCCATTACAGTCCCCCCTTAAAATAACTATTTTACGGTCCCTGAGGGTACCAAGGTACCAGAACCTAGCTCATCTGTCATAGTGTGCCTTGGAACTCTTTTGTGCCGCCCGCTAGATGAGTCATGGCTAATCCATAACCCCCCTTGGTATGGTCTTTGCACAGAAGGAAGTCAGATGCTGTCCCTATGAACTGAGTGCTTTGTATGCGGGGGGAAACTGCTGTAGTGGAGGGTAGGGTGATTCAGGGTCAGTGTCATCACAGTTTTCTAAGTTAACCATGGTAGGGGTCCCCAAACTCACAGCTTCCTCGCACATCTTCCTTGCAAAGGGGAGGACACAGCATACTACCAGGGCTAGTATGGTTAAGATCAATACTATAGTCACCCCTAGCTGGATCAGAAAGCTCTTCCATCCCTTTGCCAACCCAAAGTATTGGTCCCAGGGGTCATCTATTCCAGAGTTCTTTGTCAGGTCTATTGATAGGTCCTCCAATTTCCTGATGCGTACTGTAACTTTCCCTGTGGGTCCTGTATTGTCTGGAATGTAGGTGCAACAAGTTTCTCCTATCATCTTACAGACCCCACCTTTTTCAGCTAGGATCATATCTAAATCCATCCTGTTCTGGAAAGTCATGGTGGAAGTAGGCCCTAGCTGGTCAGCTAAGCCTTGGAGTGCGTCCCTGGTGTAATTTACAAACCTCTGCTGGTTATAGTAGATATAATTGATCCAGTCAACATTCTTGTTGATGGTGAGTTGGGGTAGTAGGGATTCAAACCCTGCCGTCACCTGGTCTCTAGCTTTAAACTCGTCAGGTACCCCCCTAGGCACTCCAATGGCATCTATGTACATGTGTGGGTCAAAGCTGCCCCCTGGGGAGGATCTCTTTCTTCTCTGTTACAATCCTCACAGACTAGGCTCAAGTTATCCCCTTTCTGTCTATGGTCTATCTGGTTTAGTATAGGCCAGGATGGGAGTGGGAGACTAATCCTACTGAGTGCACATGGTCCCCTGTAATATTACCTGGAACATATGAGTAGGAAGTATTACCAATACTGCATGATGTCACTTGACACAGAAAGGCATTATTTCACATCAATATCTGTAGTACAACCACTGAAAGAGTAATACAACTCAGCATTAGCTATAGCAATAGTGTGAATGGCAGTCATATTAGGCCATAGTTGAGGCTTTTCCTAGCCCCAGCCCACCCATAGTAGCGAAAGTCACTTGCAGAGTTGCAGGGTTTAAAAGGGGTGAAGTTATATATGTACTCTTGGATTACAGCTAGCGAAGCAGGCACGCTAATGAGGCAAGTGGTTATAATGTCAGTAGGGCTGACAATGTTGGACAAGCAAAAGTTTGTAATGTTCAGAACAAGCTGGGCTAAGTAGATCCAGACATTGGAGTTCTCATGGGTCTCTTGGTTTGGCAAAGCTCTGGGGTGTCTCTGCAGTCCATCTGACCCCAGTGCAGAGGTGGCCTTTAGAAATTCTTACATGAGTGAGGGTGAGACATAAGTTGCATACATAAGCCAGCCTCCCACCCCCAAACTTATGATGTTAATACACACTAGGCCACCATTACTGATCTTTAGGGGCACCTCCCCAAGCAGGCCGCTTTCAGTGCCAGGGGGTGCTAGCTTTCCAAAGGGATGGATCTTCATGATGTTCTTGTCTCACGTAGGCAGGTGGTCAGGGATTATTATGCCCGTCAAAACACTTACTTGATGATCTCACGGTGGCAGGCGATGCAATAAGCCTACTTGCTGGTATTCTGGAACAAAACCCTCAGGCCTTCACCCTGTTCTACCTCCCTCTGGGCATCTGCTGGGCACTGGGAGGGTACAGGGCCTTTATCCTGCTCAGGCTCTGGTGCAGCTTTCACTCTGGTGTGGTATATCCAGGTCTTTCCTTTATGCAGATTGACTGCGCTGTGACTTGTCAACAGAATCTGGAATGGACCCTTCCACTGGGGCTCCAAACACTCTGTTCTCCATGTCTTTACATATACCCACTCTCCAATCTGGAAAACGTGCACTGGGCCAGCCAAAGGCAAAGGCTGTTGAACAGAAAATCTGTGAAGAGAAGAAAGGGTAGACTGCAAAGCAGTTACATAATCCCTAATCTGCTGATTACCAATCTCTAAGTTAGGTCCCTGATGCATCAAAATCCTATTCCAGGGCCTACCAAAGAGGATCTCTTAAGGACTAAGCTTTTAAGGATTTGGAAGGGGTCACCCTGACGTGAGTCAAGGCAATGGGAAGCGCCTCTGGCCATTTGAGTCTTAGTTCAGTACATAGTTTGGTCAGAGAGCGCTTAAGAGTCTGGTTCATCCTCTCAACTTGTCCAGAGGTTTGGGGCCTCCAGGGGGTGTGATATCTCCAGTCCACCCCTAGAGTGACACAAATACTTTTAACAATTTCAGCTGTAACATGTGTTCCGTGGTCTGACTCTAACTCGGGGCAAACCAAACCTTGGAATTACTTTTCTTATTAACACCTTAGCTACTGATCCCGCAGTAGCTCCTTTCAAAGAAATGTCTCTGGCCACTTAAACAATTAATCAACTATTACAAGTGCATACTAAAATCCCAGTACAGGTGGCAACGCAACCCAATGTAATCTACCTGGAGCCATTCAAAGGACACCCAAGCCCATTGCCTGGCCCCAGTGATTAGAAGATGTCACATTTTAGGATTTATTTACAAGCATATATCACACAAATCCCAACAATTTTCTAACTTATTATGTACAAATCTGGTCCTACCTCTATCCCAGCAAGGTGTTTGCCCTAACATCACTTCCCTGATGAATACTCTCATACTAATTGCACAAAATCTGCACCATGACCAACCTAGGCAGAAGTACTCTGCCATCTGGGACAACCCAGCAACTACCAATCAACTGGCAATGGTACTGATATGCCAATTTTACCATTCCTCAGGGGTATATACAGGCTGCACCTTTGTCAAATCAATCTCATTATTTTGGGATTACCCCATATTCTAAAGAGATAGGGGTCACGACAGCTGCCTTGGAAGCTAGATCAGTTCTAGATCAGTTCTAGATTACGTCTGACTCGCCCTTCTGGGGGCCCTGCAGTGCATGACTGCTACCAGGCGAGGCAGAGGTATAGCTTCCAATAATTCTTTTACCCACAGTTGCACAAGCCCCCCTTCTTTCCCACGAAACAACAAAAGCATGAACAACACCAAAAGCATTTTTTTTTTTGAATCAGTAAAATCATTTACAGATTGATCTCAAACACATTGCAGCGCTTTAGTCAATGCTATGATGTCAGCATCCTGAGCTCAGAGACAATTAAGGAGTCCCTCAGCTTAAACAAACTGTTCCAATTTAGGGTAAGGGAGGGACACATCACTCAAAGCTGGTCTAAGTAAAGTTACTTCCTCCAGGGCTTCTACACAATTATGCTCTGGAGGATCATTTATGTCATTCGGCAATAGTGTAACTGGTTTTGGCAGAGTTAAAGCAGGGGCAAACATTAGCAACTGCTTCAGACTGTCAAAATCACACACAGATAGTTCATCCCATACTATCCTATCAGGAGAATCATAGTCAGTTTGTCATACAACCCTTCAGTCAAAATATTGTCCACTATTAGCTTAACCCTTGCCTAGCCTCTTTGCTGATGGGGTACTATCTGACCTAGACCGGTTCTGCATTAGGCTGCAAGTCAATAACAGGTTGGGCATCTCTACCAACCCCTGGCTTTCCAGCTGCTCAAACAGCAGAGGGTACTGAACGCAGAACTTCCTCCGGGATGTCTGAATCATGACTATCCTGGGAAGTGTGTCTCAGTGGCATCTGGAAAGTCAAGTCATAATAGTCAGGTACATGTACTTCTATCTCGTCAGCGTCAAAAGTTATCTCTGTCCACAATCTGGTCAACAGATCCCTTCCCAACAGTGCAATGGGGCATGACTCAGATAGGAGAAAACCATCTTGGACCATAGTCCCTTCTATAGTAACGTCCATAGGTTGTATATATGGCATAGAGGAGGGAATTCAATCCACCCCTACTATACTGATAGTTGTCTTCACTATGAATTCCACCCTCCCGCACTATAGGATAATGTTAAAAAGACTGATTCTGATCCTTCCTATTCTGTCTTATTACGGGAGTCATTTATTTCTGCATCACCACTGTCAGATGCACCTTCTTCCTGAGGATTTCTGTCTGTATGTCCATACTTATTCCTCAGCTTGGGCAATTTCTCTTCCAATGTCCTTCCTGCTTACAGTAAAAACATGTATTCTTTCCTACCTGCTTAGATCTCGCTGTACCACTTACATTATTCCTTCTACCTGCTTCAACAGTGCCAACTTTACCTGCAATTGCTAAAGCACTAAACTTTGCCTGGTCCTTCAATACCTGCCTAGTCTTTTTGTCTTCCTCTGTATCTCTGTATATAACTTCTGTCCTTTCTTTCTCCATTACTTCACTTACTGGCTTACACAACACACTCTCAGTCCAAGTCAATTTCCACTGAATTTCTAAATTGCTCTGTCAACAAAGTAATTTGGTCTCCAGAGTGGCATCAAGGTCTAGCCCTCCATACACTGTCAGTGTTTCCCTAAGTCCATGCAAAGATGTGGCAAGGGACTTATCCTTCTGCTGTACAACTTACTGCACCACAGGATCAGAGAACAGTAAACAGTAATACCTTATCAGTCACGTCATTAAGAGGGAATGCATCTGCAGTCCCTACTTATCTGTCTCTAATTTCATTAGAAGTTAATTTCCTATATGTATCAACAATCCTTTCTCTTTCATTCCCCCATAACATTATTACAACTGTGAAGGAATTACACAGGAGAGGGAAGGGTCTGATGTTGCACAATCGTCTCATAGTGGCAGAGAATCAGCACACAGGCATTTAACCCCTTCCTCTCATTTTCAGGGAAAGCAGGGTTGCTGTTTCTCTAATTAACAGACAACAGGTTGTAAAGGGCACATATACATAACTACAATTTGTTCTTATGGAGGCTAAATCACAATTCAACAAATCTTCAGTTGAACATATACATATATATATATATATATACTTGGTGCACCACTTCAGTTGAAACATATGTTTCCCAAGGAGTCAAAACAGGAGGAGAAGGGTGTCCGTGACCATGCCGGGTGGACTGGCTGGACTATTCAGTCTTAGATCCCTGAGGACCATTGCACCGGTAAGACCAATGCCAAAACCCCCTCAGACACTTTCAACAAGACAGCCCCCACATTCCTGTATCTTCTCACTCAAGAACATAATCTCAGTTCTATTATCTCTAACACATTGACAATTTCTTTAACAAATCCTTATTTTTACTTGCTTGGATCCATACAATTGATTACACAAAATCAGGATTGAATTTACCTAAATGTTGCAACCTTTTATCTCAGAACCACCACCGTGTGCCTATCCAGGCTAATTACTGGTGGCCAACCAGTACCTGACCCTGGCAATACATTTCCACATAAATGTACAAAAAACCTGCCCCGTCAGAATCATCGGATCAATGAGTTATTACAGTCCCCTTTTAACAAGGAAAAACAAAACGGTATATAGATATTTAAATCCAAATCTATACCATAATACAAATCTATATTTCCACCCAATCATGTTTATTCACCCTTAGTTCCCAGCTACTAGACAACATATTAACAATAGGACCTTTAGAAAAACAGCAGCGTTGGTGACCTTGACGTTTTGTTACTTGTGTCTAATCTAAGAACAGAGAGAACAAGAGGGAGAGGTAGGAGAATGAAATAGAGAAGGGAGGGGGAATCAGAGCTGCGCTATCTTTCTCATAGCATCAACATTTTACAAGCATGGTGGCTTAACCCCTGCCTAGCTGTCACTAAGTGAATGCATAATATGTTAGTACCTGATTTTGGTATCAATTCCCCCCCTCTTACTTAACCTGTACGTTCTTATTCTTAGTACAATCACTGATCTTGAAAAACAATACAACACAGAACAAGGTACGTACTGGTGTCCGGTGGGGAGACCGCGGAGAACGTCTTGTGATTATGGAGTCCCCACACAATCAAACTACCATGATATGTGCGCCCGCGCAATCAAACTACCATGATGTGCGCCCGCGTGATCAAACTACCATGATGCGCAAGCCCAGTGCCCCATTCCCTCCCAACGCGCCAACCGTACTGCCGGGCAGGGGTATCCTTGCACTGACCCAGTGCCCCACTCCCTCCCAACGCGCCAACCGCGCTGCCGGGCAGGGGGTATCCTTGCACTGATTATAAAAATCCCTCCGATTCACTCAGCCTCGGGGGTCTTCACCGGGACACGTGTATGAACATACACATAACATAACAGAAACCGGGCAATAGACAGTCAAAATGACAGGTTTGATATTACCAGAACCACGGGCAACATATAAGGTTACCTGTCTTTGATGGCCTCAGTACAGCCGTATGAGTCACAGAAATAGGCCAACAGGGGAGACAGAGGTACGAGGATCCCACCGTACTCTGGAGGTGATCAGTCTCCGTCCATGTCCGCCTGGTTGGTCCACTCCGGCACCTCGTCTCACGGTTGTCCCTTCGGTCCACAACCCGGGGCCCCCTCCGTTGGGCACCAAATTGAACTAGATACTAAATGGTATCACTCCTGAGTATCTATTCCCGTCCTAATTGTATAATTATGGAGGATAGGTGTCGACACCAAGAATCACACTCTGACACTCAGTTCAGAAAAATGATACTTCCTTTATTGCTTCCTGCTACATGAGATTATAGAGGCAGTAGATAAGGCGTGCACAAAGCTATAACAGTCTCTTATGGATTGGTTATATTCTTATCTATGTTTCTTCCTCCAGGTTTCCTGCTCACGTCATTTTAGGTGTAGTCTCGGACGGAGGCGCCATCTTAGATACCTCGTGTTGCAGGCTCGATGGGAGGGGGAGTGAGTTAAGGTCGATGGGAGGGGGAATGAGTTAAGGTAAACAGGCATTTGTATTACAAGCAGCACACATATAAAAAGAAATAGACACTTCATATATAAAAATAGGCATTTTACTTAGGTCGTTGATCACAGTGTTTTCAGTGGTTCTATCCATTACATGGGGAGTAGAAATAATCCCCCAAAGCACCCAATACACTCCTTGTTTGCATTTGAGTCTATTGTTATGTTTTGATAAAGCAACCACGTTGCTGTGAAACGCGTTAGCGTTGAGCTCTTTGATTTTTTTTTATAATGTTTTTATTCATGAGTATATTTTATTAAAGTTTTGCTACTTGGAAATCAGCTGTCTGGATCCATTCTGTTGCTCATCATCAGCCCTCCAAGTGGAGACGGAAGCAATATTTCTACAGGCATTGCTTGTCAGATTGTCTGATACCAGCCTTTCTGACCAACTGTAAATGAGAGTGTATTTTCACATTATTCTATCGTTATCCTTTGTGCATCATTTTACACTATTGTGTGTCTTTTATATGTTGGCTCATTGCTGGGAGATTCTCAGCACTGAGGATACCATTAATCCAGAAATGCAGCTCTAAATTTGCAAGGAATCTCCAGCATGCTTCATTGTTGCCTGCAGACACTCATTTTTGTACCACTCTCCAGCCCTTTGGTGAACAAACTGTCAAACAAACAGCCAGATATTTAAAATTTTGACTTATCAGTCCAGAGCACCTGTTGCCATTTTTCTACACCCTAGTTCTTGCATTTTCGCTTGGCCTTGTTTCCACATCAGACCACTTCTGACCAAGCTTCTGCGGACAATAGATGGCTGTACTAGGATCACTCTGGTTTTTTTTTGCCAATTCTGAGCTGATAGCACTGCTGGACATCTTCCAATTGCGAAGCGAAGTAAGCATGATGTGTCTTTCATCTGCTACACTAAGTTTCCTTCCCTGACCACCGGACAGTACATCCGAAAACACCTGTTTACCTTGAAATGTCTGCCTGGGACATACCTTGCTGATACTAAAACTACCTTATGTCTTGTTGCTGAGCTCAGTCTTGCCATGGTGTATGACCTTTGACATTGTCAGCAACCTCACCTTGTTAGCTGAGTTTGGCTGTTCCTCACCCAGTTTTATTCCTCCTACGCAGCTGTTTCTGTTTGTTAATTATTGTGTTTCAACCTATATATTAAATTGATGATCATTAGCACCTGTTTGGTATAATTGTTTAATCATACACCTGACTATTTGCCTACAAAATCCCTGACTTTGTGCAAGTGTACCTAAAAGAACTGATGCTGTTTAGAAGCCAAAGGGTGGTCACACCAAATATTGATTTGATTTAGCTTTTTCTTCTGTACACTCACTAAGCATCTTGTTAATTGATAAATATAAACTATCAACTATCAAATGTCTATTTTTGAAAGTATTTTTACATTACAGCATTTTTTCAAACTTATCTAAAAAGTTTGCATAATACTGTATGTTTATAAGACTGTAAACATTCAGCTTTGATTTCTATATACAAGTTGCACATTTTGTCAGTTTTTGTCAGAAATGCCTATGTTTTCTTTCATACATAAAGCCCATAGAGTTGAGTGCTATGTTGAGTATTCATCTGGCACTCAAAGGATTAATAATGCATAAGATTCTCTTCTGGCTGTTTTGTTATCTAGCATCCCTCGCTGCCTCTTTCTTTGTAGACAGAGTAACAGAATTGAACATACTTTACAGTCTTTTTTAATGCCAGTTGTATACATCCAGAACTGTGTCTTTTTTCTTATTTGTGTTCTTTCTTATGAAGCATGAGATGAACCATCATACCTAACCACATAGCCTCCTAAACTCTCTCCCACCTAAAAGCCATTGAATCAAACAAAAAGTTATTAATAGCATTCAGTAGGGATTTCCACCTAAATAGCCTTTCCACTGCATTGAAATCAATGATAATAATGTATCATTCTATGTATTCCAGCCCTGCCAAAGTGTAAAAGGGGAAATCAGCTTACCGCATGTCATCAGTCTGTGCTTGAGAAAGGAAGAGAGAAAGCATATGACTTAGGATGTTAGCTACTATAAGCAGACAGGCAAAATGTGTGTGTGTGTGTGTGTGTGTGGTGTGTTTGTGACAGACATATTATACCAAGACAAACAGGAAAGTACATCTACACATTATGTGTTACTTACATGTATTCCCTTCAAGAATAAGCAAGATAAGTATATACTAAAGTGTGATGGTGCTTCACCAGCTGCTATGACCTTTACACTTTATTGTGTGGTGTTTATTCTTAAGCTAACAGGTCTATCATACACTATATTGTAAAAATTAATACTGCAGACCTTGGAAGAGAAAGAGGAATGTTGACAATAGCTACTAATGTGTAGATGCAGACAGGCAAAGAGGGGGAACTGGAGTTGCTTGGTTTAAGAAACATTTGTCCTACCCAGTTATCAGGACAGTTGCAGGTAGTATGGGTGTGATTTGTAGACAGTTACATGGAGAGTTTAAAAAAAATACTTCAAACTTATTAAATTCATGTACATGTAGACCTCTACTCTGAGCTAGGTTTCCAAAATGCACTTTAATACCTAAAATTAACTTGATAGTCTGTCATTTATGTAAAGATGATGGAGCAGATGAGTTCACTATTCAGTGTAGTATCAACTCTTTTAATACATTCCAGTTACCTGCATTTAATGATTAGTCTTTAGTTCACAGCTCCTCAAACTAGAAAATAAGCTTCAGCAATCTGTATGGTAAATCCTACAGTGAAAAATGAATCCGTTATTTTGTCGAAGTCCGAGGAGAATGCACAAATCCACCACACAGCTCATTTTCTGTGCTTGCACATTAGATTTAAAGACATGCTGCTGTACTTTGACATATTTACTAGAGCATATAATTGCTTTAGTGCATACCACTGCACACAGAACACAATTGTTAAGGCTTTAACACAAGCAAGACCCAAACTTCTCTCCCATACCATGCACAGAAAAATGAGTAATTTTAAATTGATTTAATCTGTCTTGTTAGTACATCATGAAAAACAAGGTACAGAGGAAAGAAACACCCCCTTCCAGAAATACCTATGACCTTTGTCACTGCCCTCAACTTGGTAAATATGCCATAATAAGGTCAGAAAATTAGGCAGTTGGAGAACAAAAAGATGGGTTAATTATTGTATTAGTATTTCCCCCTTTATTTTTTATCAGTTTGTAATTTGAAAGTAAGCAGCTATAGACTGTAACTGAGTTCAAGTGCAGAAAAACATTGTACTTAACTGCTGTATGAGGTCCAAATAGTTATTCCCATATGTTAAACAAATTAGAAGGCACATATTCCATCACATATAGTTCACAAATAAAGACCACATAGCAGCTTATCTCTCAAATATTCTGAATCAAATTTAAATGATCACTTTATAATTTTTCATATATATTTTTTAACAAGTTCAATGAAATCGTAGGACATCTTTGATACGTATTTTTATTACTGTATTTTTTTTTTAAAGTAAACATTTTCTTATCTTTATTTAGTTTTGACTAGTCTGTTTGTTTTATCATTTACTTTACTATATTGCACCTTCTCTGAACAGACTTGCACTAGCAACTGAGAATGTCATAAATGTAAAGTAAGGCTGTAGTAACAAAACACAAGACACACTGAAATCCATAAACCATTAAATTACAGTTTGAAAACTAGCTTTTGTGCTTCAATCTATTACACTTAATTTAGACATCTAGTATATGTCCATGTATCATTAATGTAATATAAGTGACATATATGTGTTGCTAAAACAACAGGTTAAAATGTTATAAGGTGCCATTTTTAACAGCCTACTAGTCAGAGAAAATAGTAGTAGAAATGCAATGATTTGGGAAGATAGAGAAATGGTTTACTAAAGTATGTATCTTTATTTATATAGTGTCGTTCACATAAACAGACCTTTATAGAAACAGAAATAGTACAATACAAAAATAATACAGGGCAGGAATAAGAGAATCAGGCTAAAATGTGATCATTGCATCATTAGCAGGGGGAAGTACAGCCAAGGGAATCATACATTGAGAAGGGGACCCTTCCACAAAGAGCTTACAATCTAATTGCTTTTTTGGTTTTATGCAATTAACCAATAAACATTATTATAATTTCCCTGGGAAATATTTGTGAGAAAAGCTTCTTGTCAGTTCCAAATTTAGAGCTCAACATTTGGATCAAGTCCAGGAGAGATGCACAAATGTTCACTATAATGAGGAAATGTGCCTGGCAATATATGGAAATCGCTTTACCTTGAATAATAAGACACACTTTCCCATATGCACGAAGATTTAGGGAAGATATATTGATCAACAGCAAAAGATGTTGGAATAAAGCTGCTAACAGACAACAAGAACAGAAGCAGCCCTCCCTAATTTGCTGTCAGAGGGTGAATGGGGTGCAATGAACATGGGGCATTCAAACACGATCACAAAGTTTCACAGTTATCAAGACAGATGTAGTATATCATTTTGAGTGCCATATGGATGAGTGATGCATTGCCACTGGCACTCAAAGGGTTAAATGGGGAAATGCTCAGGCCCCAAGTTAGATCCCACTGCCTCCCAGAAATCATGTTTAGAAGACAGAAAGGTGAAACACAAACAGGGTCATGGTAAAATTATAACCGACAGATATCATACAGTTATATAATAAACTTACTAGAAGTAATGCCAAGCAGAGCACTAAGAAATGTCCCTTTCCTGTGGATATTGTTTTTCAAGTCTGCTAACTACCTTAATACTACACAGTACTGACTGGCCAGAACAATGATGTTGTAAGCTACAAAATCTAGGACTATTATTATTATTATTATTATTATTCTTTATTTATATAGCGCCGACTAATTCCGCAGCGCTGTACAATTGGGGAATAGACATACAGAGGTATTAAATAGTACAATCAGATGTAGCCTGCAAAATCTATGTAAAAAAAACACAGTGTTCAGCTATATGTCCCACTGATGACAATTCAAAGAAACATGTCAGTAGAGATTTATTAGTCTACTTATTTGTCTCCTCAGGCCTTCTGGTATTTTTTCATACATGGATTTTGCAGGCCAATCCTGGATATCGTCATCAACACTATCATTCTTCTGTCCGGTGGATACTGAATATCATGGAGTAAACTAGCAGACGTGAGAAACAGTGGATATTATTTAGTGATTTGCTATTCTAAGATCTCCTATTTTCAAGCATGAGGGAAGCAAATTTGTTTCTGAGAGCTTCAACAGCATTACCAGCTATCAGAACATACCATATGTGCATATAACATATAAACACACTCTTGGGAATATGAAACTGATTCATTAAGTTGGATTTCACTATTTAAATGGGCCTGTTTTAAAAGAGGCACTGAAACATCATAGTCCTAATGAAAGCATGGAGAAAGCATGATGATGAATGTGTGTATGATGTGTAATCAAAGAGATAAGATGGCAGAGACAGCTTAATGAATAAACAAATTTGCATGTGAAAGTGAAAATAAGTGCTATCACTTTAAAGTATAAGATCAGCAGTATTAAAAACACAACCCAAAAAAGAGGTAGAAAACCAAGTAAATATAAGAAACATTTTCCACAATAAGTGAATGTGCAAAAAATACAAAAAGAGATTGACTTATCTGAATAATTCTCTTTTTCTTGAAGTGGATAAGAAACAGGAGAAAAAAACTCCATAGTGAAATGCATTTTTAATAGATCTCATAGTAAATGACATAGCTGTATACTCACAAATAAACATGCAAACTGTATTGGATCAGTCTGCTAAAACCTCTTAGAAACATGTCAGAAAGTGATGCTTTGTTCCTCAGTGGTTATTGTCAGTGCTTGAATGCCAAGTTTGGCGGAGACATTATTGAAGCTCACATATTTATACCACTGGATGCCCATTAACAGAGACTTTGAAATAAGTCATTCTTCCTTTGACTGAGGTTCTTAGAGATAATCAAGGCTTAATTTAGATGAGGCCAAGTTTCCAAGGTTCTGACGTTGACCTGACAGTGACCACCAAAGTGAATTCTCTGATTTTTATGTGCTTTTAGCAAACTGATCCAACTCTGTCTGTTGTTGTCTGATATAGTAAAGGGATAGTAATGCTTCAGAAAAAAAAGCAGTTCCGATTAATCCCCATAGTATTTTGGCAGCGAAGAGTGTTATTTTAATACTATCTGAGTTGTAGTTCAAGAGTAATTGAATGGTAAAATATACCCCTCCCACCCCTATTACTGATGTAACACTGCTCACCTCATATCGCAGTGAGGGACAATGTTCAGTAAGCATAAGGAAAACCCTTTTTCAAGGGGGGCAGGGTTTTACTTATGCTCACAGTAAGAAGATTGCCCCTTGCTGCTTTTTTTTTAAAACATTACTATCCCTTTAAAAGTATTTCCATATGTCTCTCTATATTTGAGGTTATCCCCACTTCAAGAGAATTATGCATACTACAAGATGGACTCAGTTCCAGTTTGTCACTATATCACAAAACTGGACATTGATCTAAATATAGTGCATCTCCCCTAGATCACTGGAATTTATTTTTGACTTGTACATTTACTTGTTCATGCTGTATAAATATATTTTGTATAAACTTTACTTCAAATTTCAAGTATTAAAATAAAATAATCATCAAACGTTCTTATTTAAATGCTTGCTTCTCAGTAACATTAACACACAATATATTAAATAGAGGCATTTATTGAAACAGTAAACGGACATAAAATTAGTTTCAGACATATCCTTAAATTAATCCTTTTGTGTTTTCTGTGTAATCCAGTCTAATGTGCATTTATAAGGTGTGAAATCCAATGTGTAAAATTTACATTTTGCAATATTTTTGACTACATACATGCATTCCTTAGTTGGACAGATAAATAATTAAACTTATCAAAGAGTAAGTGGTTTTAAAAGTTAATGAGGTGGTTGAAAGATTAATTAGAACTTTAGGAAGAATTTGTGCAATATATTATGTAAACATAGCACATGACAAATGGCACAGCACATGGTCTTTTAATGCACTATTAAATTGTAACTGTCCTGGGTAAAGAAATGAACACATAGATGGCCAAAGAACTTACTGTAATATATCAACTTCTCATAAATAATAGGTACCTGTCAAGACAAAACTGCTTTCTAAGCAATAATTCAATTTAAAAAGTTGTTCAATGACTGTATAATAATTCTGTAAAAGGTCATTGTAAAATCTGTATAAAATGTAACTGTTTGAAAATAGCAGGGAGCCCTTTGAAAGCAAAAGCAGACAGATTCAAGCAATTAGCAGTGATATATACATAACTTATTGCTTATTTTGTTCACAGCTCTGTAACTTGACCCACTAAAACTTTTAATGATTGAATTGTTTTAAAGCACAGTACAATTATGTGCCCCAATCAGTGTGTGTTATGTTAAGCAGAGATAGCTATTGCATTCAGATGTTTTCTATAGATAATATATTACATCATTCATTCATAGTTTCTGATTCATGAGAGTTTTCTTATTTTATGATGGACACTACTTTATTTTGTAAGTAGCTAAAGTAACAGGCTTGCACATTTTCAACTGGTCATAAGCAGAATTCATTAAGTAGTAATCATCTTCATTGCTTTGGGGTCTCATCATATGCAATCAAAATACCATGCAGGCTATTACTGCTTGAATAAAATTATTTTAATTATATACTTACAATGCACTAGGTGATGGCAATAAATGGTTTATTTTATAATTGTTGCTTTGTGAAGTCAGAATTTTCTGACAAAAAATAAAATCCAGATCATCTGCTGTCTATGCCCTCTATCCCTGCGCAATGCTTTCCAAAGCTTTACTGTACTTTTCAGCAGCTCAATTTCTCTTCTCCAATAATAAGTGCAAAGTCAAACAGAGAGACCAGCAGAAGAACATTTGAAAACTTTCCATTGAAGATAACATTCTAATTTTATAAGAAAAAGACTAATCATAAAAAGTATTTTTTTATAATTCTTAAAAATGTATGCTTGCTTATTGAAAAAACAGTTCTCATTCATATAAAAAAATGGGTTACATTATTAACACAGCAGAATGCTAATTATCATGTTGTAATCTATATTTTAGAAGAAGAAGGCCATCATGTGATAGAAAATGTATCCATGTATCCATGACAACCACTACTCTGGGAGGCAGTAAGGAGGAAATATGCAAATCTCCTCCATACTGTTTCCCCAACACATATATGGGAGAGTGATTTTGCTAGGACTCATCAGGGGGCAAAACCTTTGCAAAACTCTCTGCAAAGACTTGCATGTTACTACTATTGCCATGTACTTTTCCACATACTGTGTCTTACCTCTCCTACCTCACTCTCATTATGGCATAAGGCAAACACAGGAAGAGCGCAAATCACGAGAATACACGACTGCACTAATTCTTATTTAGATGTCATCCAATACTCACAATTCCTGTGATGGAGTGCTGGTTGTGAGCAACAACCAGCTGATTCAAATGGGGTAATAATAAACCACCCCATTACTTTTACTTCTCACAGGACAGACAACTAGAATCCACTAAATAAAATCTACTTTATTGTGTAAAAATATTATAAAATGCCAAAATAATGGAGACATATAATATGTATAAATATAAACTATATGTGGATGTGTTTCAAAGAGAAACTCCTTTATCATACACTATAAGGCATATATTTCATAAAAATATTATTGATAAAATATTTATGACTTATTCTAAGAGTTTCCTACTTCAGGAGCATCCACGAGTTCCGATTTTCTACCACTTGCCAAAGATTCGTAAAAATGTTCAAAATCCTCCTGGTCATCCGATAATTTCAGGAATTGGGTCTTTGTCAAGTGGTTTATCCGAATACATGGATGAATTTCTACAACCATTAGTTCCACAATTCCTCTCCTATCTTGAGAATATGCTACAATTATTAGCATTAATTGAGCAAATAGAATGGAAGAAAAGTTATGGGTAGGCCTTGAGTGATGTACAATCATTGCACACTTATATAACAGATAATTTAGGTATAGAAGCCATTCAGAGTATGTTTATTCAGTCTGGAGTACTGCCCAATAAACAGCAAGAGTTATTTCCTGTTTGAAGGGCAGTATTGTTTACAGACTACTGGAGTGGCTATGGGCTCCTCATTTGCTCCTTCATTTGCTAATCTTATATGGGGATGTGGGAATCCATATTATTTAAAAGTAAGACCCCTTATTTGAACAATATTGTCATGTATAAGAGGTCATTGATGATCTGATATAGTTTTGATGATTTTATAGGGCAACTTAATGACAATCCCTTAGGTTTAGTGTTTACTAGCAAATTTAACAAAAAAGAAATAGAATACTTAGATTTAGTTTTATCCTCAGATGGATCCAAAATTATAACAAGAAATTATAGAAAAGAGGTAGATTCCAATGGGTATCTCCACGCAGATAGTGGCTATTTAAAAAATTGGATAAGCAATATCACATACGGCCAGCTTCAAAGGATTAAAAGGAATTGATTGAATACTAAAGATTTTGAGAATGAAGCTGAAGTACTTAAGCAAAAATTCTCAGAAAAAGGTTACAATACATGTAACGTGAAAGAGGCCTATGAAGAAAGTTAAAAATATTAATAGGAACTCCCTTCTTGAGTATAAACTCAGAAAGAATACTAAGGCTACAGATAGACCCCCTGTGTTTGTTACTACTTATAACAAATCGGCCTCAGATATTTATAAGATTCTTAACAGACACTGAAGAATACTTCTGCAAGATACAAATTTGAAAGAAATAATAGGACCTAAACCAAATCTGGTCTTTAAAAAGAATAAGAGCATAAAAAACATTCTAGCCCTGAGCGATATTACTAATAGAGGAGGGTCTAATATAGAAAATAATTGGTTAACTCAGCCCGTGGGGACTTTTAAATGTGGAAAAACCAATTGTACCACATGTGCTCTTCTTCCTATAAATGACAAAGCCTTTTTTACAAGCACTAGAACTAACAAAAACTACAAAATAAAAAGTTTTGTGAATTGTTAGAGTACTTATTTAGCTTACCTTGTTACTTGCAGTTGTAAACAACAATATGTTGGGAGAACTAAAAGAAAGCTGAAAACAAGAATTACCGAACACCTTAGAAATATTAGAATAGGTCTTATGACCCATAGTTTGTCTCAGCCTGTAGCTACTTGTCACAATAAGGAAATAACTGGGATGCAAGTACAAGCTATAGAGAAATAACTAACGGTCATAGAGGTGATAAGCTACTGAAACTCAAAGAGAAACATTCTGGATACGTGAATTAAAGACTAACTACTAATGGGTTGAATATAGATATTGACCTTGCAGCCTTTATTTAATTGATGGTAATGAAATCAGTTAGTATAGTTTTATTCCAACTTCTAAGCCCCATTTTTAGAGAATTCTATGTCATTTTTAATACAAAATATTATTAGCATGTAAAGATCACTTATAATGTTTTAGGGTTTTATTTATTTTAATATATTTTCACACACACACATATATATATATATATATATATATATATATATATATATATATATATATATTTATGGTAAGATCTTATAATAATGGTAGTTATTTGTATATATATTTTTATCATTTATTCATATGATTATGTTGTTGGCAAATGGTGGCCTAATTTGTGTAATTTTTATTCAACAAATGGGAGTTATTAAGTATTGAGAAAATTAGCTTTTTACTTTGATATATGGCTCCTAATTTATTTTATTTTTTGAAAGTTTTATTCAAGGTTTTTATCCATTGATTCATGCATGTTGTCTTATGAAATATCTTAATTTTGTAATGTTAACATTGTGGTTTGTGCACAGAGATTCTGTTGGGGTGGATTGTTGCTTATGCATTTTGCGAGAGGCTGTGTATGTGCTACAATGTAGTCTGATGTATATTAATGATTTTAGAATCATTCTTATTTTTAAGTGTGCTGCATCTGGTTGGAGACAGCTCAACCAGTGAAGTTTGAGTGGGGTGACCAATCAATTTAAATACTGAATGGTTACGTGACCGCTGTCTTATACTATAGCCCTTGATGAAGTTGATAGAACGCCGACGAAAACGCGTTCGGTCTGGTATTTAGTGAGCACTCAGTGCTGGTCCCAGCTCCGGTCCCTCTCTAGTATTTCCCTATTCATTCTGGTCTCTAGCCTGTTCTTTTGTCCGCATCCCTAGTATCAGCCATCTTGTGTGGTCCATATTTATCTGTATTTAACATCACTGCACAGTAACAGATTTATTCTGTGAGACTGACATGGATCCAAGTAAACGGAATACGAAGGAAGGAGCATACCGGAGCCGAGATACATGGAATAAGAGGAAGGTGGCATCGTGACCAGTAATGGGGCCTGGGACCCCTAGATGCTACTTGTCAATTTTGACTATTGTGAGTGAGTCTGTTTGATATTCACATTGTTTCATTAAACATATTGCACTTATATACGTTTTCCCTTCTTTTTTATGATTCATATTGTGGACAACGGGAGCACCTGAGCACATTCTTGATTTTTGGAGTAATTACTAGGATGGTGGATTACAAGGCCACTTGACATTAGAGTTGCTGCATGGGATATCTTGTTGATTGAAAAGAAAAACTGAGACGACTGCTCATCTTCATCTCATTCATATTTTCATTATATCATCATTAATTATTTCATCTTCATTCATTCACTACTAGACTGTGGACTTTACACCTCATTCAAGACCTACAGGTGTGACTGTATCTTGTTTTTGACTTTTAGTATTATTATTATTTTTTTTTTTTCATATTGGTATTGAATAGGTCAAGTGTAAGTGGTTCGCACTTGCCCATTTGTTAATCTTATTTTCTCTCCACTCTCTCTTCTCTAATATTCACTTTCCATGCTATCCACTATTCTATGTCACATTCTCTTTATCTTCTCTTTTGTCTCTGCCTTCAAAACTTCTCTTGCGCCCCTGCTACTATCTCTGCCCTCTCATCTTTTATGTTTTGTCTACATCCACAGGGAATGTGTTGCCACTAATTGTTATATAGAAGCTAGGAGGATATTCATTAAACAGTGATAAAGAGGTGATAAAGTGGAGATGACTTCTCCAGTTTATCACTTCTCCATTTCCTGTGTTATTCTATAGACCCCATGTACTTAGATCTCCAAAGCTGAAGAAATCTTAGTGCATAGGCTCTATAGAATAACATGAGAATTGGAGAAGTGATAAACTAGACAAGTCATCCCTGCTTTATCACCACTTATTGAATCTCCATCAAGGTCGCTATGTAAATCCAGTACGCGTGTACTCTCTTCACAACTTTAACCTTTGAATGCCAGAGGGGTACACAATGCATTGCTTTGCAATGCGTTGTATACATCTCTAGTGCTCATAGGGTTAAACTTATTATTCCTACATGCACTTAAGCAAATGTTTACACAATCTGCCTTCTATCAAGTAATCCATAATTCACAATTTCAACCTTTATATATCTGTAGTCACTCTATTGATCACTGTCTTTCACAGCTTTCTAACCTATTCACCATCCATGCTGTGGTATCATTATTAGTTTTTGCACTTCTAAAATTCTCTGTTCTCATTCTATGCTTACCTCTTCACTATCCGACCATAATTATTGCATTTTCATGGTTCCCCTGTGTATCTTGTAAACTCTGCCTTGAATGTCACATGCTATTCTCCTCCCATCTCTACCTATACTGCTGTTTGTCATAGCTTTATTATACTATTATGTACAAAAGAAGAAGGGGGTGCCGAATAGTGTAATTCATTTATTAGAGTATATAAAAGAAATATAAATATATATTCTCACAAAAGTGATGGTCAGTTATCTGAAACTGACAAACAGGCACATGGAGATACAAGTCAGTCTCCATTTGGAACTAGTGTATGATCTACCACATGCAGATGAAAAAGAGGATCCAGGTGGCTTAAACATCATATATAGATTTATACACATATATAAAAAAATAAACTGTTTAAAAATTAAAGTGAATTCACTCCTAAAATCAAACAATTTATAGGACCATATAAGAATAACTTGTGTTGCGGTTTAAATCTCACCTCTTCCTCAGAGTATGACATATCTCCTACATAAAAAGCTTTAAATATGCATTAGAAAGACACAAAGAAGACAACTTAACTGTTACTATTAATCCTGACAAAGGACTAACTAATGAACATGTACCTACTATTAATGATATTGGAATTTTAATTAGTGGATTGTCAACTGACAAAAGAGACTTTATAATCCACTCCAGACATAACAAATGAATTACACATTCCAGAGACACACCAGTCATATAATGCACTATAATACCATCTCTAACACTGCAGAGGAGACCAGTTGTACATTCCTCATTTTGACACTATCACAAGTGTCTTTAAAGCTAATAACGATGTTACATCTATGGAATTTTATGCTTTTCACACGATGATTAGACACAATTCTTACAACCATTTTTCTCACTATAGAAAATTAGCACACCAGTATTGGGTAGGCATGTACACTAAAATAGAATCTGAACAATTGAATTACATTTGTGCTAATCAAAAAACATTACAAGCAGTCAACCTAAAAGTCATTTAAAAGATGAACTACCAAATGATGCTCATTCAGACAGTCAAGGTCAAATAGTTATTTTACCTTCAACATGTATTAGAGGACCATGATATATTAGAAAACACAAGAGGGAAGATGCACTAAGGTGTGATAAAATGGTGATAGAGCAGAGATAACGTCTCCAGTGATATCACTTCTCCAGTTCATATGTTATTCTATAGATCCTATGCACTAAGATGTCTAAAGTCTAAGAAATCCTAGTGCAGAGGCTCCACAGAAAAACATAGAAACTGGAGAAATGATATCACTGGAGAAGCTGTCTCCGCTTTATCACTTGTTTATCACACCTTAGTGCATCTCCCATTATTATATATATATTCCATTATGGCTGTCTTCATTTATTCAAAACCTTCACATCCAATCCAAAATGGGCTGACATACAAAATACAATTCTACACGACCAGCAACCATGACTCAACAACATTATAGTACATGTATTCCAATTAAAAGTTTTAGCCTTTGTGGACCTCTTAATAAAATATGATACATATATAATACATATGATCTGTTGAGTAGCAAAAAAAGAGGATTACCAATTTCAACATGCTCACATCCTTGTATAGTTACAAAATAAAATTACACAACATTGGCAAATTAAACTCTGCTGAAATTATCAAACCAAAATACAGATCTAACACTTTATTAAACACAACATGTGGTCGCCTTAACCCACAATATCTCCTTGGCTGAAAGAGAACAAATTAACCATAAAATGCCCCAAACTCTTTGTTTTACAAACACATTTCTAAGGATGGTTATCCTATCTACAAAGACTCCCCCCTAAAAAAAATAGAAGAGGATTTACAACAACAATCACACACAAAAACATACATTATTGACAATGTATGGATTGTATCTTTGTTATCCAAAGCATTAAATACACTCATTAATTCTGAGTACTGTCACTCTAAAATCAATTGAATACATATGCACATACGTCAACAAATGGTACACCAATTGTGTTTGCTATATCAAAAGAAGGAGATGAAATTTCACATCAACTAGATACATTTCTACATCTGGTGCAATACGATGCACACTAGGTTTTCAAATACACTGCAGATACCCTAGTGTTCAAATCAACACTTAGCTGTTCATTTAGAAAATGGGCAACATATATACTTTAGAAGTTCATCATACAGTGTAAAATATAACAACCAACACCTACATCTCTAACTGCGTTGTTTGAACCAAAAAAATTTTTTTCATGAAAACAATTATGTACTAACAGGTGTGAATATACTACACATGGAACATATCACTGCACACATTTAAAAAAATAAAAAGGAAAGCCTGTACCTGGCTACTACAACATTTTCTCCTCTGACACATTTGGAAGTGTTTACACTCATTACAACAACTTGTATGCTAGAACCTTAGACTACCTTTACATCATGTAAAAGGACCCACATAACAAGTTTTAACTATTTAAACATTTTTAACAACATCACCTACAGCGCATATCACTTAGCATGCCAAACTTTACTTCTGTTAGAAAGTGAAAATGATTGGGATCTTACAGAAGCTGCTGTTAAGTGAGACCCCAGTAAAATGCAAACTCTTTCCTGTCTATTACTAACCATTTGTCATGCATCACATCCTCTACAGCAACTGAACTCTCTGTGTCTATGTCTGAAGACACACAGGATAAAGTACACAAGAAATAATGAACAGCATCACATACAACAATGACATATACAACCTAATCCTTCTCTTATTCCAACACATGCTTACTTCCATTTCCAACCAAACACTTCAAGATTTTATCTTCCCACATCAATACAAATTAATACATTTACTACAAATAAAATAACTACAACATCAAAGGTAGATGACTACATTTTAACAGATGAACCTTTACTAACTCACGAGCAATACGTAATTGAGGACACATCTTACAAAACACAGCAAGCAACATAGAAGGACTGTTCTTCATAGATGTAACAGGAGGAACCAGAAAAGGTTTAATTATCAAACTACTACTAACAAACGAGGGGGGAGATTCAATAGGGGTTAAAGAGGGCTCAAAATGTTGATGTCCTGTCAGAGCAGTGTCGAAGGCACATCAACAGTATGTGCTAAAGTGTCTTTGCCATCACATCCCCTCAGTCTGACAAAAATCTGCACACATTGACATCCATCTGACATACCTTCACCAGGTTTATGAATTTTCACTCACCATATAAACAATGGTCTATTTCCATATAGAAATGAAGCAGAATGACTCATTTCCATATGGAAAAGCAGGATAATGAGGCATTATCTTATTCAAGGGGATGTGTTTATATGTTAATCTGGCATTTCACCACATGCACTAAACACCGATAGCAGTCACTGCTATCGGAGTTCACAGTCTCAACATTGCTTACCTAAGGCTGGTGAAGCTGGTACCTCCCTGTTCTTTGCTATGCAGTAAAAGCCCTCAATCATAATGAGGTAGGGTTGTGAATTGTTGTTGATGTGGAAGAAATGCTCTCACTCACACATCACCAGCAGTACGACAATCCTGAAGTCTGAGAGCATTCTCTCTGCTACCTCACTTGGTCAGTAGGGAAGTGAAGAGACTCTTTTCAGCACCATGAACAGCATCATTCTATTAACCCTTTGAGTGTCATAGGGATATGCATTAGAAAAAGTATTTCAAGCAGTACATAATAATCCCCTCAGCTCTGTATCATACACTGTGCACTCCTAAGGGAACAAGGCTAGGGGACAGGCAGTATCCATGGCAATTTGTGGCTACCAGCTGCACTCCAGCCTTGTTCCCTTGCCCACTTATAGCTACAGAACCCCATGTACACTACCTGGCCCTCAGATTTGTTCCCTTGCCCACTGGTAGTCACCGATCCCCATGTACACTGTCTGGGCTAGGTAATAAGGCTGGGGGGGCTGTCAGGCAGTGTATGTGGCACAGTGTATATGGGGCTAACACACATTGCTGCTTCCCCACAATATAAAAACTTGATGTGTTGCGTACTCCTCTGGCACTCAAAGGGGTTAACAAAAGTTGCCAGCTTCATGTTAGACTATAATCTCTACCATATTTGCTAAACAAATTATCGACACTTTAGAGTTATAATTATTTTATATAAACATAACATATGAATCATTCTGATGCTGCTAGTTGGGTTGCAGCGACATTTAACAAAGCGACATCTCCCGCTTTTATACATGGCAAGATTCTCGTGTCATCCTTTTCATCACACGCTGTTTAGAATGCAACATTTTAAAAGTGAATCGCATTAACAACATCATGCAATACAACCCAGCATTGCTATGTCATTGTGCAATACTTTTTAAAACTAACAACATGTTGATAGCCTTAATCTTATGTTGCTAAATAAAATGGACACAGAATAGCACATATATAATTCTCTTGATACTACAAATGATGATGATGATTATGTACAATACCCATTAGAATTTCTCAACTAACTCAACTACCACCGTTACTGCTATTAAAAGTTGGAGCAGCAATCATTTTACTATGCAGTTTAGATGCAATGGCACACTACATTTACTTCCTAATGTAATGCACTCCAAAATTATAACTATTCAGGCACAAGGTGAAACTGTTCTTATGCCACATATACCACTTATACCTTCAGACGTCTACATACCACTCAAATGGTTACAATTTCCAGTCAAATTAAGATTTGCAATTACAATCAGCAAAGGACAAGGACAAACTGTACAAGTTACAGGCACTGATTTGCATACTCCTTTCTTTTCACATGGTGCACTATATGTTGTACTGTCTTGTGTAGGAAACCCACAATCATAATACATTTTAGCTGAAGAAGAGGACAGCATAACTAAAAATATAGTGTACCATGAATTACTACAAAACTAATCACATTTTTTTTGTCCTACACATACTTTTCACACTAATAAAAACAAACACATCTCATTTTGTGTACAACAAGAAGTTAGGTTCTGCTTTACATGGTCCACCTTGATGTGGTAAGTAGGCTCCAACTATATTTATCTCTTCACAATCTTCCAGAAGCATCAGTGTAGTTCATTAAGAGACCCTTTACAATACACTTTCATATACATTGCACAACACACACCAGCACCTAAATATATCACGGGTAACACAGTCACCACATTGCTAGTACTGACTAAATGAATATATGATCGTTAAAATGCATACAAATTAAAACACAATATATATAATGCAAAAATAAGCAAAATGGGTTAAAGTTTTTAGCTTGAATATCACAGTGGATGGCTATAGCACTGAATAATAATTTGATATGTGATGGGTCATGAACAGATGAACTAGATATCATGTTCTAATAGAATTAATGGATATTGATAAAGTAACTTTACAATGAAATATTGACTATGATGTAAATCTGATTTAATGTCCACTATGGAAAAATAGAAAGGTTTAAAATATTAAAATGATGTTCTGTAGTAATATGCGACCTCTAAAAGTGATATAGATGGACGACAAGCAGGTTGGGCTTGATGGTGTAGCAGAAATACAATATTGTATAGTTTAAAAGAACAAAATTGAATCAAGCTTGGCATGTGTATTTAATAGGGTGTCAATTAATTTGTGCTGAATAAGCAATACTTTATCTTCATTCATTGTAAACTGCTATCTGCCAATTCTTTTATGTTACAGGTACAATGGTTCATCTGATCCTATCATACTTTAAAGTTACCTTCAAAGCTTTTAAAAAGTAAATCAGTGGTATGCTCTACAAACAAACAAAAAAGAATAAAATCTAGGGTACAGATTAAACAACAAAATCTGCTTTTAAACCAGCAAATAAAATATTTGCGGTTTTCGCCCACTGGCCAAAATTCTTCGCCAATTTTTCAATGGCTAGAAAGTTTCGCCCATTGATTTACATGGTTTTCGTTATAAAAACGTGACATATTTGCAGAAGTGAAACACAATAGAAGCAACTACAGAGTGAGATAGAAGTGCTGTGTTTTTCTGCTGTTATTTTTTTGGAATATTGAGACAGAAGAGGCTCATAGTGATTGCTATCACTATGAGAAAGTTTAAAAATAGTGAAAGAAGGAACTGGAAGGACCCTTATGTGTCCACTGAGTCTGAGAAGGAGGAAGTGAACACTACTGAAGCAATGCTGTCCAGTCCCCATAAGTCACCCCTAGGGATCTTGGGTGATTTAATGGGAAGGGAGGAAGAAAGGGTAGTACTAGTGAGAGTAGGACAGGTCAGCTGTCTGTGCCTGCTGCAAGAAGTGCTGCCCCTGCTGCCACAAGTTCTGTACTTGCTGCCACCATTGCTGTAACTGCTGCCAGACATGCTGCCCCTGCTGCCACTAGTGCTGTGCCTGCCGTCAGACTTGCTGCCCATGCTACTCTACCACCATTGCTGTGCCTTCTGTCAGATGTGCTGTCTCTGCTGCCACCAGTGCTGTGCTGCTGCCAGTGCTGAACCTGCTGCTACCAGTATTGTGCCTGCTGTCAGACTTGTTGCCCCTGTTGCCACCAGTGCTGTACCTACTGTCAATGCTGAACCTGCTGCCACCAATACTGTGCCTACTGTCAGACATGCTGCCCCTGCTGCTACCAGTGCTGTGCCTGTTGCCACTGCTGAACCTGCTGCTGCCAGTGCTGAACCTGCTGCTATTGTGTCTTGTGATACTCAGAAGGGGTGGAGAAGATGATGCCAAATGTGACAGCAGGGGACCCTAATTCACACTTGCCATCCCCAAGCAGTCCCGCCAGTGCTAGTACTACTACTACTATGAAGGTCCAGATGTTTTTTAGTGTTAGGTGTGACAGAGGGGGTAAACAGTATCCTCATTTTACTAGTGACTGTGAGGAGGAAGACTCTGCAGCTGAACTTGATGTGGTTGGTGTTAGTAGTAGTATCAGTAATGGTGAAGCAGCCGATGGGACTAGTTTTAAAGGAGTGGTAAGGGAAGCATTTGAGAGCGTCTAGACTAGTGGTCAAGGGAGCCCACATCATTCCTCTGGCCCTGGTACTCCCCTTCCCTTCACTACAGTGTCCAAGTGGAACATGAACCTGAAGAGGCCAGAACTTTTGGGCGAGAGCAGGCACAGAATTAATACCACCACCACCAGCTGGAGCACAAATTAGATGCCTGTGTCTGCTGCTACTGCTGCCAGTCTGCCTTCTTCACATCACCAATAAATGACAAGTGTGACATTAGGGGACCCTCTGTTACATTGTTCGTCACCTTCTCCAATCAGCAGTGAGATGTCTGTAATACAGCAGCAGCACGTAGGGAGTGGGACTGGTGGTGGTGATGATGCTGGAGAAGCTGGGGTGGAAGAGAAGTTGATGGCCTTTTTAGCAGAAACTAAGAAGGAATGGGAGACAGGGATCAGGATGGGCATCACCATCACCACCACCACAAGCAGTGAACTTTTGTGATTTGCAGAATTTGCAACTGATCTAATTCCAGCTGCTGCTGAGATGCAAGGGCAACAGGATGCTAAGGAGCAAGCTAGTGTGCCACAGACTACCACTGAGGACACAGTGGGAATGGGGTCAACAAGTGGCAGCAATAATCCTGGCACTAGTTGCAGTGCTGATTCTGAGACAGTATCAGCAACAGCATAAACATTATCCGCTACTACAAAAAGTGAAAGGGGATGTGGAGGACAAGAAGAAAGAGGCCATTTTTCTCCCCCCTGTTCCCTCCCCCTGAAGTCATGAGTGTTGGACTATTTTTCTTTTGGGGCAGGCACAGTGCAGTCATTACCAATGGCACTATGCTCAATTTGTGACAAGTCAGTGAGAAGAGGGAACAGGGGGGAGAAAAATGGCCTCTTTCTTCTTGACCTCCACATCCCCTTTCACTTTTTGTAGCAGCGTATAATGTTTCTGGCACAAGCGCCCTGATATCACACATGAAACACAGACAACATGACATTTATGCCAAACATATTAAAGCCAAACACCCACCACAGAAATCAAGCACTGCTGTTGCTGTACCCCCTGGCTCTCCAGAAAGGCAACAAGAGGTGAGGCAAAGATCAAAGAGGAAGAAGAGTAGAGAAACCCAGGCAGAGACTGTAAGTTCCATGACGAGTGAAACAACTAGCTCGCCATCACCATCATCTTCTTCTTCTAGGGTAACTACATCTTATGCCAATCCACCTCATTCATGGTTACCTCTCCCGCCAAATGATAGCCACTCTGTTGATATTAGGATGTGGCAGTTTGTCTCCACCCATTGCGCATGGTAGTTGGTGGAGGAGAATTGCAACCAGGGCATTAAGCTGCATCTGAGGATATTCCATCCTGCAGAATATACTAAGATGGTGGCAGGGAGGGTTCATCATTACAATTAAACTGCCAGCAAGTTGTCATGTGCCCTTAGCGGGGTCTGGACAAGGGGTATAGTGACAGTTGCAGTACTTGGGTTCTGGTGTCATGGTGTTTGGATACAGTTGTGCCCCCAGATGTTATTTACCACACACACTGTGCACATTGCAGTTGCTGATGAGAGGCACAGTTCCTGCTCTCAAGGGAAAATTTCTATTCTAATAATAACATACCCATGATTTTGGAGGAGGGGCAGGTGGAAAAGAATTATTGGCCAACTTCTTCTTTTCTCCACATATACTGGGGGCTACTTATTGTGCTGCTACTGCCTCAGGTGAGTCACTGGAGCTAGTCGTGGCAAGTGGAACCTTTATCATCACCCATATTACTGCTATTGTTGATCCCATTCCCTTTCAGCTGCTTAATCATCCTGTTGCTTAAACAACTCAGCAGCAGCAGCAAGAACAGCAGTTACAAATTCCACAATTATGGACTCAGGAGGACATTTAACATTGGTCAGTGGCCACTGGCCAACATGACCTGCTGCCACTAAGCCAGCAGGGCATTTTTTTTCTCAGGGCTTGTGCTTTAAAAAAAAAATATGTAAAAAAAAAAATAAATAAAAAAAAACATAGTCCTACAAAAAATAAACAATTTTTGGGGGTTTCTAACAAACCTAAGTCCTACAAATAAATGTTTCCTTAGGGCTTGTGCCAAACAAGCTTAAGTCCTATAAATCAATGTTTCTTCAGGGCTTGGGCCTCTGATAAGCCTAAGTCTTACAAACCAATGTTTCCTCTGGGCTTGGGCCTCTAACAAAAAATCTAACAAACCTTCCTTTACAAAATACTCTATCAAGTCAAGTATCAGTCCACCCCAGTGGCAGCTTATGTCAGGGGGTTCCTGTCTCTATCACTTTACATACACATTTCTTATTTTATTTTATTGATGTATTTTTTTATTAACTGTCCCCCCAATACCAGTCAAGAAACCCTCAAAAACAAATTCTCTGTTCAACTGATTCTTTCCCCACACACCACCAACACCCTCATGCCCCTTTTATATTATGTCTTTGGGAAATACAATAATATTTTCTATGTGTTTTGTGTAAATTCAATGTTCCTATTGATTTCAATGGAATGAGTTAGGCAAAAAAAGTGGAAAACTGGCACTTTTCACGGGAAATTATTCGCAAAGCGGGAAGTGGCATTATTCGCCTATTTCAGTTTGAAGTGAAATTTTTCACCCATTCCTAATTTTAACCTTACAGCAATTTTTTACACCTGCCTAAGACTATATATATGTGTGTGTTTGTGTGCGGCTACCAATAGGAGAAGGATGGGTCGCCAGTATGTATGCTTCCATGGTTACTGTGGGACAAGGCTGAGACATCAGTATGAGTGGTTCTACGAGGATCCAGGCTTTCAGAAGCTTTTAAAATATCTTTCAGCACAGACTGACAATGCAGTAAACTTAAACTCCTCTTTATATGGTAGGAAAACTTGGGGAAAATTCTGCACATGGAAGGACATATACAATATCATTGAGTTTAATGCATAGAAAATATGGAAAAACGACACTTTTCTTGCATATCCCTGTGCCATTATTTGAATGTTTCTCTTTCATGTGAAAGTCTTCTTACATCCCTAATAACTAGGAACTTTATCAAGACAACTCAAGTAGTATAACATGCCCTTTAAATGCATAGTAATACTTCGTTTTAACTTTATTTTATTTTGTAGGCATCAAAAAAACATGAGGAACGATATAAGTCTTATCTCTCAAACATTTATGGTTTAAGAGATATTCACAAGCAAAGTTCCCCTCCCGCCCCTTTTTCCTAGTGTAAGCAATCTCTTCTCAGATGTGGAATGCAGTCCATAGACCAAACAGATAACAGGAGGGGACACTCTTATTCCTATGAAAACAATTAAATCCCTGCCCCCCTTGACAAGCTTTTTCAGGTTTTTCCCTTATCTTAATTGAAGATTGTCCCCCTCTGCAATCTACCTGGGCATAATGGCTGAGCAGTGTTACATCAGTAAAAGGGGAGGGGGGGACACTTTGTCATTGAATTACTCTTGAACTACAACTCTGACAGAATTGAAATAACCCTCGCCAAAGTACAAATACTATGAAGATTAATTATTATGAAACATTACTATCCCTTTAAATACCCAGTGTAAAAAAGGAAATATAAAAAAGTCAACACTAAGACCTTGGTGACATCATTACATTCTTACAAGTGAAAAATAATATAAGCAAAATTCAAAAGAAGATAAAATATCCATAATAGTTACAGGCCAAAAGGTGTGCTGCCCTGTCTCAATTATTAAAAAGTATTAAACAGTATTTACATATTTACAGTATTTACTTATTTAAAAATCCCAGTTTACATATAGTTAATAAAAAGGGCTTTAAATTCCTGAGGCCTACATATTCAAAGAAGCATGTTAAGCCTTTGAGTCAAATAAGTATAGTTCTGAAAAATAAATACACATATCCTATCATCCATTATTCCATCCATTGGGTAGTCAAAGATATTCAAAGGATCAGCAAGGGTCTTAGTCATAGTTATTAAATGTACCCTATATCGAGTTCTAGTTCAGGCACTACAGTGGCTCCACACCTCTCTGAAGAGTTTAATGCTGCTAGATGAATCCCCAGCAGTCCAAGCAGTTTGTTTTCACTGGATATTTAACCCTTTAACACACAATGATGTGCAAAGACTGTCACTGCTGTCCAGGCATTAAGGACCAGTGATGGTCCTGGCAAATCATGGAAGCTTGTGATCGCATCACTGCTACATGCCATGCCATCATCGCAGATCACTTGTGTTAAGAAAAAAGTGCCCTGGTCCTCCAGAGGTCCAAAACCTTGGACCGCACAGGGTTAAGGGACGATAATTCACTACTTGATAAAAATCACACCTTATACAAACACACATACACACATATATATATATATATATATATATATATATACGCACTGACATGCACAATTGGCCTGGTGGTCTTTCAGAAACATGCAGGTGCAAACTAATCTCATTAGCATACAGATAGAATAGTGTACTGTGGTATACTAGCTGTGATTGACAAAGATGATGCATGCCCATTTGTTCTATATTAAATTATTCAAAAAAATCAAATAAAGAATATTAAAATGTAAAATAGGTTTTCAATTTTCTAGTCGATTCCAAGTGAAAAGAAAGTAATAATTTAGAAGGGAAAATAATAACAAGGTCTTTGATTTAGATGTGATTGACATGACTGGAATGTATTGGTTCTTATGTTAAAATTCAGCAAAAGCAGTACTGACACTGTTGTTACCTTCAGGCTTCTATTGTCTCTGCATAATTAACTTAAAAGCAGTTAGTGAGAAAATGATTAGTGTTTACTCTAAGCTGAGACAGTACCATGGTTTTTAATTAGGGAGACATCTAAAATGAATGATGAAAAATATCAATTGCAATAGACTGTTTTTTTTCAAGCGAAAATAAGATATTTCTATATATTGTGTTTAGGAAGCATATTTATGTTGCACTAACTTTGTTATTAAGCAGATAAACATGAATAATGTCATGAATATAATTTATATCTGAGCTCAGAATTGATATTATGAAAAATTAAAAGATGACAAATTGATGATCATTTAGAGATGCTGCCAAAAAGAAAAGTAGAACATGTTCATTTGCTGACCATTTGAGTCACTCATATAAACAGTGATGTGTATAATGGTGTGGATAATAATGTATCATATAATCATGGAAGTTTAGTTCAACAATAGCTGCAGACTCTTAGGTTGCCTACCTCTCCTTTTTGTAAACATGCAGGATTATTTGTACCCCTAATCTTTTGCCCTATCACATTTATGTGTAAGTAACTATCACATAAATAATGACAGTAAAATATATGAATAACATGGGTATCTTTTCAGATGCCAAAACTTGTTAAACTAAGGAATTATTGTACAAAACAAAATTGGGCATTTTTCACCACTGACGTGCCAGGACCATCATGGGTAAACACATGTTAAGGACCAATGGCGTCCTGGCACGTCATGGAATTCAAGGGTCCCCATGCAGAGAAACTGTGAGCGGAAACAAGCTTTATTGTGGGATATCTCTGGTACAGTCATTGGAATAACAGTTTTTGTTTTTTACCTGTGTTCTGTTAGTGTGGTAAAAGGGGGGTTAAAAACTCCCTTTGACGGTGTACAAGTGATTGTAGTCTGTGTCTGTAGTGGGTGTGTTTCTTTTTGACTGATGACTTGTAACTGGTGGCCTTATGTGATACACAGCGAGTAAACAGTTGAATGTGTGAATCTAGCTGTAGAGTGTTTAAGTGCAGCAGTTGGGTACATGCTTGGAAGTACTTGTCTTATCATTTAGTTCTTTACAGAAAATTCCCAGGCACACATACATTGGGCACTGTTCAGAAAGTCTGGCAATTAATTTTTAAAGAATACTATGTGGTTTTCCAGGAGTAGCCTGGTACTGAGGAGAAAGCTTTAATCCAAGACTCATTCACAGCCTCCTCAGAGACTATTCCATCACAGACAGTTCAGAATTAGAAGATGCCCCATTGCCAACTCTCTTCCCTAGCCCCCACCACTCTATCCCCCACCTCATCACCCCGGTGTTTTCTTGATGTACCGATAAAATTATAAACCATGTAAAAGTGCAATGCTTTGAAATGTGCAAAGTAATGCTGAATGCATTGCTTATATTTTATATATTCCTGTACTGGGTAGAAGAACAAAAGTATGTATTGTGATTTTAACATGCTAATAAAACCAGTGAGCTAAGAGCTGGAAATTTAAACAGTAGGGAATTCAAACGTGATAAAACAGGGGGACAAAGTTTCCTTAACTTAATTTTTTTCTCTGCTTGTCTTTTAACTCAAGTTACTGGTATAATATCAATGTTAGCATGACTGTATATTTAGCTCAATGTACAACTGTTATAGGGTACATACTTATGTGGCAGATGTGAACAAGTAGCCTCTTTTGAAGTTCAAGTTAGAGATCTGGAGAAGCAAGTTGCAACACTGAGGAATATTGCCATTCTTGTGAGTGGTTTGATACTCAGTAGGCAGAAGGAAGCTAGCATAGGAAGTACTGGGGGTGGAGACTGCACAAAGGAGGAGCAGGTAGCTAGATGTAGATCTAACAAAGTGGGGAAGAGAAACAGGGAGTATATGCCTGTATGCTATATTTTGTGATGCTGTTGGGGGTGTTGTTACAGGAATGTCATTGCTTAAGAGGACTGTTCTCTCTAACAGCTAGAACAGCCCTTCTAGTGCTGATAGTATCTGGAATTCAGGAAGACCTAGACAGATTTGGTGGTAGGGGATTCCACAATTAGAAATACAGATGAGGTAATCTATTACCAGTATCACTACAATCAAACAGCTTGCTGTCTCAAGCAGACTGAATTGTAGAAAACCAAATAGTATAAAAAAAAATAATAATAATAAAATAAATGGCACAGACCATCTCTTAAGTGAAATTAGGTGAGATGAATATGTCTCATGAAATTAATATATACAGTCTCATAAATGATGGTGCATGATAAAAAGAGAATATCTATTGATGAAGTGAAAACTGTATGATGAACATCCTATATAATAATTTGCGAAATAGTTTGTAACAACTCAGTTGTGCAAAGTACAGACTGCTGCACGTGCTGCAGTCATGCGCAGTAGAGACTGCCCGTGACTCAGCTGATAAGGAGTGAGGCACTCCAAAGTATCAGCCGCAGCACGGGCAGTCTCTACTGTCCATGACTGCCCCTCGACCGGCCTGCACTGTGGCCCGTATACACAGGCTCTTCAACTAGTGAGTATGTAGTCATTTTTCTATTTTCATTATTATTTATTCAGACCTTACTGGGGGGGGCAGCTGGACCCTTCCTAATGCCCCCTCCCCCCAATTAGGTCTCAATAAAAAGTAATTAATTCTTTTGTATGCTAAATTATAAAGCAACACATTGGACCCCTCTGTGGCTACACACAGGGTTATTTTTTTATATAAACTTTGTTGGGGGACATCTGGACCCCTCTGGTGATGTGGGGAGGCTTTCCCTGATCCTGCACACTCCTACCTGAAAGTTTGGGTATGAGTGAAGCAGAGGAGCATGTTACTTTCTTGAGTCTTCAAAACTGACCTCCCAGCTTGATATGTTGGTCCTAATGCCCCCTGAAAAAATATATAAATAAATAAAAAAAATAGGAGAGGGGAGATAGGGAGGGAAAACAGCCATGAGTCAGACATGGGTTTGGCCATTCTGGTAAACATGGCAAGCCCATGTTCCACAAGTGGCTGGCATTCTAGTGATTAAATCATGAAACATAGCCCTGTATATTGCATGTTTCATGGTCTTCTTTTCATTGCTTTAAGTGCTACAAGACAACCATGAAGAATTCATTCTGTAGGGTTGCGCTAAAACAACATATTCACACTTGCAAAACAGATTAATGTTATTTTGTATTGCAGAGGTGGTCAACTTGTGGATCATCAGCTGTTATTAGGCTACAGTAATTACGTTAAAAGCCACTTGGTTTACAACAGTAGTACCTGACTTCCTGTACGTGGGCCAGACAGAGGCAGCAGCACAAGCCTCAAGAAGAAAGAAGAGGTGTAGCTCTAACATAGTTTTTTTTTTTTTAAACCTGTGCCTCTTGAGCTGTTGTTTGAGTACAGTTAAGTCTGTAGCCTATACAAAAAGATGAAAGACACAGAGAGGAGGCGCTCCTAGTGTAATATGTCAATGATTCACAATAAATTGTAACCAGATAAAATCTACTCACAAGGGTGATGTTCAGTGTGAAACATATGTTTCCACTGAATTTCAAGCTTTGTGGGAACTCGGACCGTCCCAAAGGTCTACTCCAAACCAGAGTGCTTGATTTACTGGCTGCACCTCTTCATCATCCACATCAGGGAAGTACATACAGAAAAAAGCACACAGAAAGAGAGGGCGCCAAATAGTGCCTGTAAATGCCACACAGAATTATAACCAATAATATAAAAGGTTATACTCACAATTGGAGTTGCTGGTTAGAGGCATATACCCAAAACCAGCTTTTAAGCTTGTGGAGAGTTTCAAATCTGTCTCCACTCAGATAAACTTGAAAACCTGTCCAGGTGGTAACCAGTATCCAAGGGTATATTGTAATTTCCAAGGGCAAAAAAGAGTGGAAAAAGTTGAAAAAACTGTAGAAGGCTGCTTGATGTCTAAAATCCTTTTCATTTATTAAAAAATATATATATATAAAACAACAAACCAATTGTAGAAAATAACAATAAATATGATAAGGTAATGTTTCGCAGCTCAAAGGCTGCTTTTTCAAACCAACTGGATTGTTACACAATAAAATATACATAAAGAAACAAACATGGCAGCCATACTCATTTTTAAACTTCCCTCCTAAATTTTCATTGGATGACCCCACAATGAGTCATCAAATGACCTTGGAATGAGAGATCTAATTATTTAAATATAAATTTAAAATAATAGAATGGAATAACATATTACTAATTATCAAAAAAACTGTATTTAATCTAATAGTTAATTATTATATAAAAAATAAAGACTATAACTTTTAAAGTATGTCAATGTATGTCATTGAACAAACTTTATTTGAATAGCAAAACTTTATTTAAATATAACAAAATATGCCCTGTTAATATAATAATCTACCATAAACAATGCTCTTTAAATTATCTGATAATTTCAGTGATGGAAAAGAGAATTATATCTCATAAATACTATAAAGACTATAACTTTTAAAGAATGTCAATGTATGTCATTGAACAAACTTTATTTGAATAGCACAACTTTATTTAAATATAACAAAATATGCCCTGTTAATATAATAATCTACCATAAACAATGCTCTTTAAATTATCTGATAATTTCAGTGATGGAAAAAAGAATTATAACTCATAAATAATATAGAGCCAAAAAGCAAAGACTTACAGGGAATTCAAAAAGGAAGCGCTCTAATAGCTAATTTGCCTGTATTATGAGGTTCATCACTAAACTTATGATACAAATAAACTTAAACAAATAGACCAGAGGGGGACTTGAATATACCCACACACAAATCTGCACACACCATGCCACATATAAAACAAGAGATCACACAATAAACTCGACAATGCGGTGACCAATGATCAACCGCAGCGATGACATCAGCATAAACAGAGTTTACCGCTACAATTTACAACAGATAAATACAGCAATGACATCGATAACAGGACAGAAACAAAAATGCATCCAAAGGACCACTCATATATCCCCAAGAGCAAACCCCAAATGAACCCAAGAACTTTAATTGATCGTTTCCAATCATTAATAACGATCATAGAAGTTAAAAAATGAACCATATCTTAGAGGTAATCATAAGGAACAAGCCATAAATAGAATGTGTCAAGTACATAACAAATCTAACACACCAAGAAACACAAAGTACAATATATAAGAACCAAAACAAAAAAGGTGTATATATATATAAATAGAAATAGAAATTCCATCAATCCCATTGGGCTAGACCACAACAAAAATATATAGGTGCTGGTGCTTCTTGTGTGCTTTTATAGAGGTATCTGTGTAAGTTTCCTCTCTCTCTCTCTCTCTCTCTCTCTCTCTCTCTCTCTCTCTCTCTCTCTATATATATGTATTTTTTATTTTTTGTTATTGTTATTTTATATTTTATTTCATTTTATACCATATGTTTTTATCATATTATCATTAATATAGCATATTAGTTTATTGTTAAGTGGGTAGGATAGATGGGAGGATATGTGTCCTTCTAGGTCTAGTTGCCTCCATTTTGTTGTGGTCTAGCCCAATGGGATGGATGGAATTTCTATTTCTATTTCTATATATATCCATCTTTTTTGTTTTGTTCTTATATATTGTACTTTGTGTTTCTTGGTGTGTTAGATTTGTTATGTACTTGACACATTCTATTTATGGCTTGCTCCTTATGATTACCTCTAAGATATGGTTTATTTTTTAACTTCTATGATCGTTATTAATGATTGGAAACGATCATTTAAAGTTCTTGGGTTCATTTGGGGTTTGCTCTTGGGGATATACGAGTGGTTCTTTGGATGCATTTTTGTTTCTGTCCTGTTATCGATGTCATTGCTGTATTTACCTGTTGTAAATTGTAGCGGTAAAATCTGTTTATGCTGATGTCATCGCTGCGGTTGATCATTGGTCACCGCATTGCCGAGTTTATTGTGTGAGCTCTCGTTTTATATGTGGCATGGTGTGTGCAGATTTGTGTGTGGGTATATTCAAGTCCCCCTCTGGTCTATTTGTTTAAGTTTCCAGGGGATTGAAGACATTCCCCTCCATTGTCTGCAATCGTAGTTGCCTCTGAAACGATGGAGCGCAAGTTTTTCATAGTGATGAACCTCATAATACAGGCAAATTAGCTATTAGAGCGCTTCCTTTTTGAATTCCCTGTAAGTCTTTGCTTTTTGGCTCTATATTATTTATGAGATATAATTCTTTTTTCCATCACTGAAATTATCATATAATTTAAAGAGCATTGTTTATGGTAGATTATTATATTAACAGGGCATATTTTGTTATATTTAAATAAAGTTGTGCTATTCAAATAAAGTTTGTTCAATGACATACATTGACATACTTTAAAAGTTATAGTCTTTATAGTATTTATGAGATATAATTCTTTTTTCCATCACTGAAATTATCAGATAATTTAAAGAGCATTGTTTATGGTAGATTATTATATTAACAGGGCATATTTTGTTATATTTAAATAAAGTTGTGCTATTCAAATAAAATTTGTTCAATGACATACATTGACATACTTTAAAAGTTATAGTCTTTATTTTTTATATAATAATTAACTATTAGATTAAATACAGTTTTTTTGATAATTAGTAATATGTTATTCCATTCTATTATTTTAAATTTATATTTAAATAATTAGATCACTCATTCCAAGGTCATTTAATAACTCATTGTGGGGTCATCCAATGAAAATTTAGGAGGGAAGTTTAAAAATGAGTATGGCTGCCATGTTTCTTTCTTTATGTATATTTTATTGTGTAACAATCCAGTTGGTTTGAAAAAGCAGCCTTTGAGCTGCGAAACTTTACCTTATCATATTTATTGTTATTTTCTACAATTGGTTTTTTGTTTTATATATATACTTTTTAATAAATGAAAAAGATTTTAGACATCAAGCAGCCTTCTACAGTTTTTTCAACTTTTTTCCACTCTTTTTTGCCCTTGGAAATTACAATATACCCTTGGATACTGGTTACCACCTGGACAAGTTTTCAAGTTTATCTGAGTGGAGAAACTCTCCACAAGCTTAAAAGCTGGTTTTGGGTATATGCCTCTAACCAGCAACTCCAATTGTGAGTATAACCTTTTATATTATTGGTTATAATTCTGTGTGGTATTTACAGGCACTATTTGGTGCCCTCTCTTTCTGTATGCTTTTTTCTATACAAAAAGAGCCAGTTTTTGAGAGGGCACTCAGAGGTGAAGATTTCTGAAGGACAACCAGATCCTTTCTCCGACCTGGTAGGATGGTGTGGGTAGGCATTTACGATTAGCCTGGAGCTCCTGGGATTGTTGTGAGTGTCATAATGACTCTTGGACCTGCACCCATGTGGAACGGATTCACTGGAGATGATCCTCCAATGCTGGGATCCCCTGGGGAGGGAAGGAATCTGGAATCATGCAAGGTTGATACCCATAATTCACCATGAAAGGTGAGAGCTGGGTAGAAGCTGAGACAGCACTGTTATGAGCAAACTCCGCCCAAGGTAGCAGATCCGAACAATTTTTCTGATGGTCTGAGATGTAACACCGCAAGAATTGCTCAAAGGCCTGAATAGCCTTTTCTGTTGCCCCATTCCATTGCGGGTGATAGGCTGAGGAGAAAGAAAGTTGGGTACCTAGTTGCGCACAGAAGGTCCTCCAGAATCTCGAGACAAACTGGCTACCCTGGTCGGAAACTATGACTTTGGGAACCCCGTGTAGCTGATAGACCTCTTTGACAAAGACCGTAGACAACTCTTTAGCTGATGGAAGTTTTTTAAATGGTACGCAATGAATCATCTTAGAAAATCGGTCAACGACCATGAGGATGACAGTGTGACCATTAGACAAAGGGAGGTCGACTATGAAGTCCATGGCAAGGTGTGACCGTGGCTTCTCCCCATTGGATATGGGTTGGAGAAGGCCCACTAGTTACGGTTTTTGATGAACATTCAGACAGAACAGTAAGGTTAAAATGACTTTATTGAGTAAAGTGCATACAAGAATGAGGTCTCAGGCCCACAACACAAAACAACACTATATAATGGATATATAGTCAATAAGCAATGACTGTGAACAGAATGACTGAGATGAGATACAGGCACAGGAGGTATCAAGGGCAGGCAACCCTCCTTTAGAGAACCTGGAGGAATTAGGCTACTGGACTATCACGGTGCCCATGATTTGCTGACTTCTGCTGTCAGTCAGGTGTGTGTACTCTCCATTGGCCACCTGTCTTGTGCCCGCCCAGTATTGCCTTTATAGACTGGGCTGAGGCACCCTTTTGTTGCCCTTTCGTGGTGTCTCTATGTCAGCAGTCACCTGCCTTGTACCGATTCCCTGGGCCTGTTTCGCTCTGCTACCTGTATCAGCGTTGCTTCACTGTGTGGCTGCCTGCCTCCGTTCCTGATACGGTTGAGATATCGTGCCTCCTTCCGTTCCTGATCTTGTGTTGCTGTTGTTCCTGCTCCGTTCCTGACCTGGTTGGCGGTGTTGTCGTTCCTGCTTCCGTTCTTGATCCCGTGCTGCTGTTGTTCCTGCTCCGTTCCTGACCCAGTTGACGGTGCTGTCGTTCCTGTGGTGGTCCTGGCTTGTTTGCTGACGCTGCTGCTTGTCTTCCGTCTGGCTGCTGAGTCGCTATGATGACATTCTGATCACTGTGCATTCCATGTTCACCGGTTGCTGATCCTGTTTGTATAGAACCGGTTGGACATATCGTTTGTCCAGTACGGGATACTGGTTGACTCCACGATCACTGGTTGCTGATTTCGTTTGTATAGAACTGGTTGGACATATGCTTATCCAGTATGCGGTACTGGTTTACTCCAATTTCACCGGTTGCTGACTCCGCTTGTATAGAACCGGTTGGGCATACGCTTCCAGTATGCGGTACTGGTTTACTCCAATTTCACCGGTTGCTGATTCCGCTTGTATAGAACTGGTTGGGCATACGTTTCCAGTTACGTGGTACTGGTTTACTCCTATTTTACCTGTTGCTGATTCCGCTTGTATAGTACCGGTTGGGCGTTACGATTATCCAGTACACGGTACTGGTTTACTCCACCATCCACTGGCTGCTGATCCCGCTAGTTTAGAGCCGAGTGAGCGCTATTGTTGTCCAGTACACGGTACTGGTTTACTCCACCATCCACCGGCTGCTGATTCCGCTGTGTAGAGCCGAGTGTGAGCTATTGCTGTCCAGTTCATGGTACTGGTTTACTCCACGATACACCGGCTGCTGATCCCGCTAGTATAGAGCCAGTTGAGCACTTTGTTGTCCAGTACGTGGTACTGGTTTACTCCACATCCACCAGTTGCTAATCCCGTTTGTATAGAACCAGTTGGGCTATACTGTTGTTCCATACATGGTACTGGGTTACTCCACAGTCACCGGTCATTGCTGTCTCTGTTTCTACACTGGTTTGGTCTCCCTGGTTGGGAGACTGGTTTGCTCCACTGTTCCATCTTATGCTGTTGCTCCATCAATGCAGCATTAGTGGAGCTGTTCCTCTGTCCTCCTGTGTGGCTGCCTTGCCCGGTAATTTGGTAAGGACGGTAGAGCTACATTCAGATTGGCGTGTAACCTCCAGGCTGCCTTGCCCTGTATATTGGCAAGATCGGTAGAGCCACAACCAGCTTGTCCTGTTAACCCTCTAGACTGCCTTGCCCGGTATATTGGCAAGGCCGGTAGAGCCACAACCAGCTTGTCTTGTAAACCTCCAGGCTGCCTTGCCCGGTATATTGGGAAGGCCGGTAGAGCCACATTCAGATTGTTTTGTAACCCTTTAGGCCACCTTGCCCGGTATATTGGCAAGGCCGGTAGAGCCTCCCTTGTGTATCTTGCAGTAAGTACTGTTTGTACCCATTGTGTATATGTGATTTATGTGTATTTACGTGTATGACTAAGACCCGTGTCTGAGAGTCAAAACAAACCATGACAGTGACCCCAGCTGACAGCAGGACAGAGGATGGCAGCAAGTCCTGGAGACGGTAATAGGCATGAGACCCAGACGCCTGGGTGGCACAGAACCCAAATAGGCAACGAGGCAACACTGACCACGGGACAGGGGACCCAGGGTGACTGAGGCCACCACTTACAAAGGGTAAACCCTAGAGCGCTAGGGGTGGATCGTAGGTGAACACTGGAAGGCCTCAGGTGTCCCTTCACCAGACAATGGAACAAGCGCAAATGCTGGCTCTAGGCCCGCTGGCTACTAGACAGGAATAAGAGCTCAGGGTCTCCACACACCAAGTAGTGCATGCCAATGCAAGTGCTGGTACTCACCCAGGCACTGCAATACGAAGGAGCACAAGGATTGCCTAGACAGTCTAGGCACTGAACTAGTTAACAGGAGATGCCCAGAGATACATAGGAACTCCCACAGGGAGTGAGCCCAGCAATGTGCAGAGGGAGACACAGAGAGATCAGAGTAACTCAGTCAGCACCTGCTAGCACTGTACCGGTACTTCACATGTACACACTGCCACAGGCAGTAGGAGTAAGTGGCTATAGCACGAATGCTATGCCTACGGTCAACAAAATAAGATAAGCGCCACGCAGGGCACCCCAACAAGGCAACCGGAATCAGTTGAATGTAATTATCATGGTGCCCGTGATTGCTGACTTCTGCTGTCAGTCAGGTGTGTTACTCTCCATTGGCCGCCTGTCTATTGCCCGCCCGGTATTTCCTATATAGACTGGGCTGAGGCACCCTTTGGGGGCCCTTTCGTGGTGTCTCTATGTCAGCAGTCCCCTGCCTTGTAACTGTATCCTTGGGCCTGCTTCGCTCTGCTACCAGTGTCAGCGTTTCTCCAGTATCAGTGCCTCGCCAGCGTGGTTCCTGACTCCGTTCCAGATCCGGTTGGGCTGTCGTTCTTGCTTCTGTTCCTGATTCCCTGCTGCCGCTGTTCCTGCTCTGTTCCTGACCTGGTTGGCAGTCCTGTCATTCCAGTGGTTGTCCTGGCTAGTCTGCTGTTCCTGCTGCCGTATCCTGACTGTTATCATCTGGCTGCTGGGTCGCCTGGGCGACATTCTGATCACTGGTTTACTCCACATTCACCGGTTGCTGATCCCACTAGTATAGAACCGGTTGGGCGAAACGATTGTCCAGTACGCAGTACTGGTTTACTCCTCATTCACCGGTTGCTGATTCCGCTAGTATAGAACAGGTTGGGCCTCACGATTGTCCAGTACGCAGTACTGGTTTACTCCACATTCACCGGTTGCTATCTCGCTAGTACAGAACCGGTTGGGCGCTACTGTTGTCCAGTACGCGGTACTGGTTTACTCCACATTCAGCGGTTGCTATCTCGGTAGTACAGAACCGGTTGGGCGTTAATGTTGTCCACTATGAGGTACTTGTTTACTCCACATTCACCGGTTGCTAATCTCTCTAGTATAGATCCGGTTGGGCCTTACTGTTGTCCAGTACGCGGTACTGGTTTACTCCTCATTCACCGGTTGCTGATTCTGCTAGTATAGAACCGGTTGGGCCTCACTATTGTTCAGTACGAGGTACCGGTTTACTCCTCATTCACCGGTTGCTGTTTCCGCGAGTGTAGAACCGGTTGGGCGTTACTGTTGTCCAGTATGCGGTACTGGTTTCCTCCACATGCACGGGTTGCAGATTCCGCTATGACTGAACCGGTTGGGCATTACTGTTGTTCAGTACTCTATATTGGTTTACACCACAATACCGGTTGCTGATCCATCTTTATAGAACTGGTTTGCTATTCTGTAGTCCAGTGCTCAGTACTGGTTAACCCTTCATTCACCGGTTGCTGCTGCCTCCTTTATTGCACCGGTTTGGCCTCCTTGGTTGCGTTACTGGTTTGCTCCACTGTTCCATCCTATGCTGCTGTTCCATCTATTCAGCATTAGTGGAGTTGTCCTTCTGTCCTTCTGGCTGCCTTGCCCGGTATATTGGCAAGGCCGGTAGAGCCGCATTCAGATTGTTGTTACCCTCAAGGCTGCCTTGCCCGGTATATTGGCAAGGCCGGTAGAGCCACACTCAGATTGTTGTTACCCTCCAGGTGTCACGGTTTGTTAAGACTCTCAGACGTAAGGTTTAGGTAAAAACATAAATTTATTGAAAAGTTAAAGGCAATCCCATAGGGTTTTCATACACATACAAACAATACATAGCAGATAATGACAATAGCAAATAGGTTCTACCGGCCTTGCCAATATACCAGGCAAAGCAACCCAGGCGAGTCTGGAACAAGATGCTCTACTGGCCCAGCCAATATACCGGGCTGGGCAGCCTAACGGGATTCCAGTGTAGTAGGCTCTACCGGCCTTGCCAATACCGGGTAAGGCAACCTTAAGATGGAATAGTATGCGGTTCTACCGGCCTTACCAATATACCAGGCAAGGCAGCCTGACGGAATACCAATGAGTAGGCTCTACCGACCTTGCCAATACCGGGTAAGGCAACCTTAAGGTGGCAAAGTGAAAGGTTCTACCGGCCTTACCAATATACCGGGCAAGGCAGCCCAAAGGAAGGTGACAACCACAGTAACCTAATGACCGTCAGATGATAATGACAGTAAGATGGAATATAGAGGTTACCAGGTCAAGTGGTTTCACAGTAATCAGAAACTCTTGTGCCCATACACTGTAGGAATCAATGCTGTTAGGACTGGACAGCGCACTCGAACCATGAAGAACCTGACTGCAAGTCAGGGAGTAAACCAGCGCCCTACGTTAGGAACATGCAGGAAGAATGAGAGCCGTAAGGCTTAGTGGAGCAAACCAGCGTGGGCACGCTGGGACCAACAGACTGAATGTGAGCAGCAAGGCTAATGGAGCAAACCAGCATCCGCACGCTGGGACCAACAGACTATAATGTGAGCCGCAAGGCTAATGGAGCGAACCAGCGTCCGCACGCTGGGACCAAGCAGACTGTAATGTGAGCCGTAAGGCTAATGGAGCAAACCAGCGTCCGCACGCTGGGACCAACAGAGTGTAATGAGAGCCGCAAGGCTAATGGAGCGAACCAGCATCCGCACGCTGGGACCAAGCAGACTGTAATGTGAGCCGTAAGGCTAATGGAGCAAACCAGCGTCTGCACGCTGGGACCAACAGACTGTAATGAGAGCCGCAAGGCTAATGGAGCGAACCAGCATCCGCACGCTGGGACCAACAGACTGTAATGAGAGTCGCAAGGCTAATGGAGCAAACTAGTGTCCGCACACTGGAACCAACAGACTGTAATGTGAGCCGTAAGGCTAATGGAGCAAACCAGTGTCTGCACGCTGGGACCAACAGACTGTAATGAGAGCCGCAAGGCTAATGGAGCGAACCAGCATCCGCACGCTGGGACCAACAGACTGTAATGTGAGCCGCAAGGCAAATGGAGCAAACCAGCATCCGCACGCTGGGACCAACAGACTATAATGTGAGCCGCAAGGCTAATGGAGCGAACCAGCGTCCGCACGCTGGGACCAAGCAGACTGTAATGTGAGCCGTAAGGCTAATGGAGCAAACCAGCGTCCGCACGCTGGGACCAACAGACTGTAATGAGAGCCGCAAGGCTAATGGAGCGAACCAGCATCCGCACGCTGGGACCAAGCAGACTGTAATGTGAGCCGTAAGGCTAATGGAGCAAACCAGCGTCCGCACGCTGGGACCAACAGACTGTAATGAGAGCCGCAAGGCTAATGGAGCGAACCAGCATCCGCACGCTGGGACCAACAGACTGTAATGAGAGTCGCAAGGCTAATGGAGCAAACTAGTGTCCGCACACTGGAACCAACAGACTGTAATGTGAGCCGCAAGGCAAATGGAGCAAACCAGCGTCCGCACACTGGAACCAACAGGCTGAATGTGAGCCGCAAGGCTTAGTGAAGCAAACCAGCGTCCGCACGCTGGAAACCAACAGGAGGAAATGTCGCCGAAGCGAATGAAGAACAATGTCGCCACAGATGCAGGAACTGGAAGCAGGAAACAACAGGAACCAGCAGAGAAGATCAACCAGATCAAGCGGGGCCAAGCAGACTGGCAACAGGAGCATCAGCTACTGATGAGAACAACCGGAACCGGACTGGAACTGACAAAGCAGGCAGGAACTCAGGAACAGGTTGACTCAGGAACTCAGCAACAGGCCCAATCAGCTACTGCAGAAAGGAGGAAGTGGATGCTGTCAAAGACACCACGAAAGGGCAACCAGAGGGTGCCCAGACTGAGTTTAAAAAGGCAATGTGAGGCGGGCTGAAGGCAGACAGCCAATGGGAGCACCCTACAGGTGATAGACACTGAATTTCAGCAATCACGGGCACCATGATAGTACCACCCTTTCAAAGACCCCCTCTCCTAGAATAGGGTCTGGGTTTCTGAGGGTATTTGGCATGAAAAATCAGCTGTATCTTGGGTGCATGAAGGTCCTTACTATCCACCCAAGATCGATCTTCAGGACCATAACCTTTCCAATGCACCAAATACTGTACCCTTCCTCTAAGCCTTCGGGAGTCAATGATACTCTGTACTTCATATTCCTCCCTACCTCTGCTGCCAAGGTGCGGTATTCAATGGCATAGTCGCCCACCGTGCGCCTGCCCTGTTGTATCTCCATAAGACGTTTAGCAGCAGAGGTGGTTCTACCAGGAGGCTCAAACACGCTCCGAAAGGATTGCACAAATTCACTGAAACTCTTAGTGCAAGGTTTAGCATTTTCCCACAATGGGTTAGCCCAAGCCAATGCTCTACCAGTCAGCAGGGATATCATGAACCCAACCTTACTACGGTCACTGGGAAACGCGTGTGCCGTCAATTCCATAAATATTTCAAGTTGGTTGATGAACCCTCTGCAGAGATGAGGGTCACCGTCATACCTTAGCGGCAAGGGTGCAGAAGCTGTTAACCCTTTGACTGCGGCCCCTGAGGGCCTTGTATCACTCTCCGGTGTCTGAGTTGGTGAGACCACCGGGCTAGAACCAGACTTGTCAGCAAGTACAGTGCATTCAAGGATAGTTTGGATTGCAACCTCCAATTGATCCAAACGTTGCTCAAGCATATCCATCCTCCAATGGATATTCTGTGTATTACCGTCACTCTTATTGTCTGAGGTCATGGCCCTTTCGTACTGTCACGGTTTGTTATGACTCTCAGACGTAAGGGTGCTCAGACTGAGTTTAAAAAGGCAATGTGAGGCGGGCTGAAGGCAGACAGCCAATGGGAGCCCCCTACAGGTGATAGACACTGAATTGCAGCAATCACGGGCACCATGATACCAGGCTGCCTTGCCCGGTACTTTGGTAAGGCCAGTAGAGCCTGTCTCCATTTCACAGTGCCATCTTTTAGGCTGCCTTGCCTGGTATATTGGCAAGGCCGGTAAAGCCTACCATGCTGTATCTTGCAAAAACTACTGTTTGAACCCATTATGTACTTGAGATATATGTGTATGTTCAGGACCCGTGAGGGTTCCCATTAAACTTTTCAATAAAGTTTGATTTTTATCTTACTCTGTGTCTGAGAGTCAAAACAAACCGTGACAGTAATACCGGCAAGTAGGACAACGGACGAGGCACAGCCATACACAGATGGCAACAGGGCAATGGCTCAGCCAGGACTGGATACAAACCAACGGAAATCACAGACTGGTCAGGAGCACAGGAAAGGCTCAATAGCCAGGCAGACTAGCACAGAGAGGGTTCTAGCCATGTCCTTTGAATAACAGAGCGGTTCTCAGCCAGAGCAGTACAGCAATGGAGCAAGTTCACAGCCAGATTAGTCGGTAACGGAGCAGGTTCACAGCCAGATCAGTTCAGCAACGGAGCAGGTTCTCAGCCAGATCAGTTCAGCAACAGAGCGGGTTCTCAGCCAGATCAGTTCAGCAACGGAGCGGGTTCTTAGCCAGATCAGTTTAGCAACGGAGCAGGTTCTCAGCCAGATCAGTTCAGCAACGGAGCGGGTTCTCAGCCAGATCAGTTCAGCAACGGAGCGGGTTCTCAGCCAGATCAGTCAGTAACGGAGCAGGTTCACAGCCAGATCAGTTCAGAAATGGAGCAGGTTCTTAGCCAGATCAGTTCAGCAACGGAGTGGGTTGTCAGCCAGATCAGTTCAGCAACGGAGCAGGTTCTCAACCAGATCAGTTGGTAATGGAGCAGGTTCACAGGAACCACAGGAATGTCATCAGACAGGCCGGGTCATACACGAACAGCAACACAGTAGCAAAACGTCAGGCTCAGATACACCACAAAAGGGCGCCTAAGGAAGGACATCCCAGGGTATATAAAGGCAAGCCCTAGTAGAATCAGTTATGACCAGCCAATCAGAGCACAGCAATGATAACAATGTCGCCATTCAGAACAGGAAGCACGGGCACCGTGATACCACTAGAAGGTGACAGGGTGATTTGCTTAGATTGTAAGCTCCTTGGGGCAGGGTCCCTTTCCCAGTGTATGATTTCCTTGCTGCACTTTCCCCCACAAATAATGTATTGATTGTGCTTAACCTTAAGGCTCTTAACCCAGTTCTGTAGTTTTGTATTATATTATTTCAACTTCTGTTAAGCGCTGTGTACATGTATGGCGCTATATAAATAAAGATACATACATACATACATTTGGTCTGCGCACAGACTGGACAGGCAGCAACAAAGACAAAGTCAAAGTTCTGGCCACCAGAAGAGACTGGAAACCAACCAGAGGAGCTGGTTCTTTCCGGGATGACCTGCTAATTTAATATTATGGTAGGTCGCAAGCACCTTGGTATGGAGGTCAGTAGGTACAAAACAGCGCCCAGAGGGAGTTTCAGCAGGTACATCTACTTGGGCGGCCCATATTTTCTCCCCAAGGGGAGATGTTATGCTGGTACGTATGGTGGCCAGTACTTTGTCCTGAGGAATAATAGGACAAGGAGGACTCTCCTCTTTAGCGCCTGAGAACTGTCTGGATAGGGCATTAGCCTGGACATTTTTAGTACCTGGGAGGTACAAGACCACATAATTAAAATGGGACAAAAATAAGGGCCATCTGGCCTGTCTTGGAGACAAGCTCTTAGCATCAGACAAGTAGGTAAGGTTTTTATGATCCGTGAGGATTAGGACTGGCATGGAAGTTCCCTCAAGCAAATGCCTCCATTCTTTGATAGCCAGTATTATCGCCAGAAGCTCTCGATCGCCAGTCTCATTATTGCACTCCGCAGGACTTAGCTTCTTCAAGAAAAACCCACACAGGTGCAACTGGCTCTCAGGAGTTGGACTTTGAGACAGGAAGGCGCCTACTCCTGTTTCAGACGCATCAACCTCAAGTATGAATGGAAGCTCGGGTTTCGGTTGTGCTAAAATGGGTGCTGTGGCAAAAGCAGCCTTTAGTGACTCAAATGCCCTGATGGCTTCCGGGGACCAGTGAGTGGAGTTACCATCTTTTTTGGTCATGTCGGTAAGGGGTTTTACAATAGAGGAAAAATTGGGGATAAATTTCATATAGTAGTTCGCAAACCCGAGGAAACGTTGAAGGGAGTGAAGGCCTACAGGTTGCGGCCAGTCGAGAACAGCCAAGAGTTTTTCAGGGTCCATATCAAAACCGACCTCTGAAATTACGTACCCCAAGAAGGTGACCTGTTTGCGATGGAACTCACAATTCTCTAATTTGCAAAATAGGTTATTTTCTCTTAATCTTTGCAAGACTTGGTTAATATCTGAGTGGTGGCTTTCCATGGAGGATGAATGGATCAGAATGTTGTCTAAGTACACCACCACGCACTGTTGGAGCATGTCCCAGAATTCTTGAATGATGTTAAATGCAGTTTTCCATTTATAGCCCTCCTTTATCCGTACAAAATTATACGCCCCTCACAGATCTAACTTAGTGAATACCTTACACCCTTTCAATCCATCGAATAGCTCAGTAACCAGTGGAATAGGGCAGGCATTCTTAACCGTGACATGATTGAGCCCCCTGTAGTCAATACAGGGTCTCAGTTAACCACTCTTTTTCTTCACGAAGAAGAATCCGGCCCCGGCAGGAGAGGAGGACTTGTACATGAACCCCAAGGACAGAACATCAACAACATACTCCACCATAGCTTTATTCTTCGTGACAAAAAGAGGGTAGACTTGATCTCGAGGAGGTATGGCTACCGGTTGTAGTTCAATGGTACAACTGTATGGGTGGTGAGGTGGGAGCTCACCAGCCCGGCCCTTATCGAATACATCACAAAACTCTTGGTACTCCTCAGGTAGCAAAGAGACCGAGGATGTGGTTAGCACCCTCCCCACTTTTACTAGGCATGTCTCATAACAGTTGGGTGACCATGCCATGACTTCAGCCCTTGCCCAATCGATCATGGGATTGTGTTTCTCAACCATGGATAACCCAGGATCATAGGATAGTGAGGAGAGTGGATCACCTGGAATTGTAAGGTTTTGTGATGGAGAGCCCCTACAGCCATAGACAAAGAAGCGGTTTCGTGCGTGACCTGCAGCGGCTGTAGGGGTCTAACATCAATCACCTCGAAGGCAAGTGGAGTGGTACGGAGCTGCAATGGAATGGAGTGCTTCTGGACGAAGTCACTGTCAACAAAGAGGCCCGCTGCACCAGAGTCTATAAGTGCCTCTGAAGTAATGGAACTTTTTCCCCAAGGAAGCCCAATGGAGACTAGTGGTTTATCAGTATGAATATCCTGGGGCGCTGAGATGCCACCTAAGGTCTATCCCCTATAAGACCTTAGGTACGGTCATCCCGGACGTGTGGGACAGTTTGGCAGTAAAGGCACAGGCCCTCCCTCCTCCTCAAGGCCCATTCTGCAACTGAACGACAAGTGAACCCAATCTGCATTGGCTCCACATCGCCTGAGGTTTTGAGACTAGGAGATGCGGGAGGAGAGGGAGCTATGGGTGGGGACAAAAGGCTCAGAGTTAAACAGATGGGATGCCTCCACAGGCACTCCCTAAAGGAAGGTCTCTCACGGATTCGGGAGTCAATCAGAATACAATATGAGACCAGTTCCTCTAAATCATTGGGAAGGTCATGGGCTGCAATCTCATCTTTAACCGTATCCGAAAGCCCATAAGAGAAAGCAGCCATGAGAGCCTCATTATTCCAACCAACCTCAGCTGCCAGTGTACGAAATTCTATGGCAGAATCGGAAACCGTCCTAGTACCCTGCTGGATGAACATTAGGTCCTTGGCAGCTGAGGTGGAGCAGCCCGGTATACCAAATCCCCTTTAAAAGGATGCCACAAACTCAGGGTAATTGTATACAATAGGTTTCTGCGTCTCCCAAAGGGGATTAACCCAAGCCAAGGCCCTGTCAGAGAGTAAGGGAAATCACGAGACACATCTTACTCCTATCAGACGGGAAGGACTGTGGTACCATCTCCAAATAGATGCCAACCTGGTTAAGAAACCCTCTGCATTGGTTAGGGTCACCCCCATAATGCTGGGGAAGCGGAGCAGACCCTGTCATATTTCTCATAACACTGGAATCACCATTGGCAGCCAGAGCGGGTGCGGCAGTAGCTATAGGGTCAGCCTGCTCTGAGGACCGCTGAGGCTGTGGAACCAGATGCTCAGTACAGAGCAACAAAGCCTGGAGGGCTGCAGCAAACTGGTCCATGTGGTGGTCTACCTGGTCCAACCCTGAAAAAAATATTCAGTGGATTGCCTGCTTCTCCTGAGGTCCTTGTGTACTGTTAGGGACCAGGAACCAGACAGGACACAAAAAGGTAAAATGCAATACACCTTTATTAGTGCAATGAAAACAGAAGCATGATCCAAGAGCATAAACCAAAAGACACACTAGAATCAGGAACCAAGACAGGTAGTCAGCTGAGCCGGAGTCAGGAAACCAGATATCTGCGAAGTCAGGAATAAGCCAAGGGTCAGAAGCACAGAGGTCCACGATGTCTGGAACAAGCCAAGGTATCTGGAACACAGCAAACAGGAGCGCAGAAAAATCCACAGCATCAACAGGTCAGCAAACAAACACAAGAACAATGAGGAAGTGAGCCAAGCTGCTATAAACACCCTGAGTCAAGTGAGTAATCAGAGAGGTCAGCTGATTCATATCAGCTTCCTTGATGTCCTCCCATCAACTTAAAATTAACCTTAGCAAAAACTAATAACTTTCCCTCCCTCTCCAACCAGCCTTACCCCACATATTGCCCTCACTGTTAACAGCACCACCATCCCACCATCCTCTAGAGCATGCTGCCTGGGGGTCACATTTGACCTTGGCCTATCCTTCATTCTCCACATTCAGTCAGTCTCCAACTCATGCCACCTGCATAAAATCTCTAGAATCTGACCGTTTCTCACCCACTACACCACTAAAATTCTAATCAAAACATTCATCATGTTCCGTCTTGACTACTGTAACTCACTACTAATTGGCCTTCTTCTCATCCTACTAACCCCACTACAGTCCTTAGTAAACTCTGCTGCAAGACTAATCTACCTTGCTCATCACTTCTCTAACACATCTCCACTTTGTCAATCACTACATTGGCTCCCATTAGCATATAGAATCAAATTCAAAATTCTGGTGCTAATTTACAGAGCCCTAACTGAACCCTACTATGTTTCATCTCTTATTTCCAAATACACTCCCACTCGCCATCTTTGCTCTGCACCTGACCTTCTCTACTCTACAGCTCTTATTTCATCCTCCCAGTCCTGTCTACATGACTTCTTCTGTGCTGCCCCTGAGCTCTGGAGTTCCCTCCCTCTCCCCATCAGACTCTCCTCAGCCTTCAGATCTTCAGACGCACACCACTCCTTCCCTGGATCACTACACCCAATAGCATTTCTTTCTCCCACAAACTGACCAGCAGTTCATGTGGCAGGAGGCACTTATACCCCACAGCATTTACTCCTTCTTTGTCCAACTTACCTTCCTCTAGACTGTAAGCTTTCACAAGCAGGGCCCTCTGATTGTTTTGTTTTCCATATTTGATTTGTACTGTTTAATAACTCAGTAAGTCTATTCCCTATTGTACAGTGCTGCGGAATATGTTAGCACTATTTAAATAAAGAATAATAATAATAAAAATAAAAAGACACAGGCAGCTGTAGTCCAGTTTTCTTGCCTATCTTGCTGTTATTGTTTGTGTACTGGGGAGGTCTGGGGAAAGAAGTTGTTGATTTTGTTTTTTAATTATATATTTTTTTTTTAACAATGATAAGATGGATAACTTAAAAAATAAAATAAAATAAATAAATATATTAGGTGACAGACAGATGACTGGGACCCTGACAAAATAAAGTTTAAGCTCTAAAGAGCATTTTTATTGAAATCACTTAATGTCCTAAGCAAATCATTTCAGGGGACTTGCCCATTCATCAAGTGTACAATACCTCTTCAGCAGTCTTGTTTAAAAAGATAGTAATCCTTAAGATGTAAAAACATATATGTTGTAGGGTTTATGTCCCTGAATAAAACAAGGGTACTCCCACTGCTGAGAGATATTTTATTAAAAAATGATAACAGCTCAAACTTGAATTTTTAAGGTGCAATATCACAGTGGCCTTAAAATTTACAGTGGTGCTGTTGCTACACAATCCTATAGAGATGTATGGTCTACAGACCAGAGCAGTCCATAAGATGGTGCAGCAACAGTACCACTGTAACATTTTCAGGCCACTGCAATATAGCACCTAAAAAAATCAGGTTTGAGCTGTTATCATTTTTTAATAAAATATCTCTCAGCAGCAGCAGTACCCTTGTTTTACTCAGGGGGATAAACCCTATAACATACTTTTTTTTTACATTCTAAGTATTACTATCCCTTTAAATGCATGAAAAGGCACCAATTTGTGATTCACTGGCATTAATTAAACACAATTAGCATGATAAATACAATTAAAAGAAAATGAGGAATATACGCCAAGCCTAAGGTCAACCACAACTCTGTGCAGGTCAGACCATTAAGCAGTGTTCCATTAGGAGCATACAATACAATCAAATTTCATTAGAAATAAAACAAGAGTATGAATATAATGTTAATATACATAAAATCAATGAATGTACTAATATATTCATCCAAATTAAACTGATCATATATATTTTCAGTAATCAAACAACAATCAATTAGCCCCTTTAATTGTTGTTTAATTTCATTTAAACCAGAATGAAAAAACATAACAGTGGTGGTAGAAACATTTAGTTATAGACCTAGATCTGGTAAATTCATTAATACCACTAGAGGTAAAAAATGTAAGGGAGATATTCATTTGAAAATCCTAGCTAGACACTGTAGGGCCCAGATCTACGATATAAGCAGATGAGTGTTACCTCAATTATCACTATGAGGTCTGTCGTTTAACTCTTGGTTTGCTGTGGGGGAAGTGCAATGCACCAATCAACGATGGGTCATATCACCTCCAAAACACACACACACACACACACTCCCAAATTCATGCATACAACTCAGATAATGTAGGATTATAAGGAATAAATGCATAGGTGTTTGAAGTTAACATTGCTGTAAGGTCTATTGTTTAACCCTTTGTGTACTGGAGGAGGGAGCATCACATTGTGCAAAACATTATGCCACATGCAACACTAAAAATGTTATATACTGTACATGCTGAAGTGTCCTTGTGGCTTAGCCTATGTTGGCAAAACCTCCAGACCAGTGAAACTTCGGACTGGTGAACCTAAAAGGTTTATTCTGAATTGTAAATTAAACAAAAATATTTCTGTCACGCCTGTTAGCAAACACTTTAAATAATCTGGTCACAATGCCTCACAATTTAGATGGTGTGTATTTGAAGCTGTTAAAATTCCTTAAAGAGGGGGCAACTTAGAACATAGTTTACTACAGCATGAACTAAGATGGACTGACAAACTCTGCACCAATGGGTCATAATGAACAGTATAATTTTCAATGCTTGATTTAGTAACTTTGGTACAGATTGCATGCCTTACTTCCTTGTTCTATCTCTTCTTCTGTCTTCCTTAGGGTAATTATGCTGCTCAAATAACTTTGTTTAAAAATGTAGTAACCAGTAGTCAATAATCGATTGTTAAACTACTTGAAGTCAGTATATTTTTCTCTGACATACTCTGTTACGTATAAACCTATTTTTGGAGGGGACAAGCAGGTGATCACCATCACCACCTCAACCAGCAATATTTCAGGACATTAATGGATGGCCCCTCCACCACTACCACAAAGAAGGCACTGGATGCCTACTACAGTGGCAAAGTCACAATACAGGTCATATGGGCCCACACTACAGCCACAGCCACCCTCCTGGACAGAGTCACAGCATTGGCCCCGGATACGACACCACACCCAGGTGGGAGGGAACCACCTACCAGTGGCCACGGTGACCCATGGCCACTAGATTATGAATATGTGGGCCTAGTCGGGGAGCCACAGTGCCCTTAAAAGCAAAAGGAATTCCCAAGTTCAGGAGCCATAGATGTGGTGAGGGCAAAGGCATTCCCAGGATCCGCACATTCTGGGCCCTTGCCTACAGGACCACAACACACCTCACCACCACCACCAGCAGAACCCAAAGAGGAAGTGGAGGAAGCCAATGGCCAGCAGGAGCAGGTAGAGGACATTGTGGAGCCACCACCAGCCCCAGAGAGACCTACTTCTCAAGCCACTTCAATGTCCACAACATGGCAATGTATGAAAATGGACACACAGTGTTTGAGCATCCATAGAAGGCAATTTAGGGAGTCAAGGACAACTAATAAACACCTGAGAAGGTTCCAAAGAGAAGCCCAGAGAAACACAGCAACCCTCAATGCCCTTGAATCCCAACAGACAGTTCTGACCATGGAGGTCCACACAGGAATAATGGACATGATGGGCCAGCTGATGTGGAAATGCAGGAACTCAATCGCAGGGAGAACTTGTGGATGGAGAGGGAGCAGCAAACCATGGAGGGGTCCACCGCAAACACCTCCCACTCCATTGTGACCCCTTCAGCAATACCATGTATCCCCAGAGTAACCAGACAATCAGTGAGAGCATCCACCTCAGCAGCCCCTTCCCAAGTGCAGCACCAAAAAAGAAATAAAGCCCTATTTGTCATCATTCCCCAAATAAATTTGCACTGATTCATCTGACTTTTGTCTGTGAATGTTTCTTGTTTCTAACAGGTAAAATGGTAGATATGTCTACAATGCATTGCAAATTAGTGCAGTAAACACAATTCCTGCACATATTACTTGTTGTACCATGGGTATTTATACAAAACACATACAGTGTTGTCCAATTTCAATTCACAATCTATCTAGCAAAGCAAAACAACATGAAGGTTTTGTGTGGCAGTGATATGAGCTGAACTCGAACATCTGACAACTACACCTTAGCATACTATGTGCTAGACTGTCCCTGTTTGGTTCCATCTACTGGTGTTGTTAGCCAACCATGTTTTGGCATTACATTTTCACTGACAGGATATATCAGCCAAACAAAGATATGCTGGGATTCACACTCTGATGAGGGAAAATCCATCACACACCTAGTAACCCAAGGTTAAATGCTGATAGCAATGTTGAATAAGGCTATAAGACAGGAGCATGAAGAGGCCAATAGTTGGCTCAACTGATTATACTATGCGGGGTGAACATTGGGAGTTATGCACTTAGGTATGATAGGGATTTGAAGAGTTGGAAATGTCTCCCCTTAGTGTTATCATTTCTCCAGTTCCTATGTTATTCAATAGAGCCTGTATAGTAATATCTTTCAAATTAGAGCAATCTCAGTGCATAGTTTCCATTGAATAACATTGGAACTGGAGATCTGATATTACTGGAGAAGTCATCTCCAATTCATCAGACCTTAGTGAATCTCCCCCATCATCTCCTTGCATCAATACATTTCAAACTCCACTCATGGTCCACATTTAATTGAAATACTCCTGAGTTAAGTACATGCCTTCATGAGCATAATGGATGCATAACACATAACCATTTTACTATCTGCAGAAATGGCTAATCCAACATCAAATACAACAGACATATCATAGATGGTGATAGGCTTCCTTTATTATATTTAGCAATACATTAGAGCATAAACATATTTGTATTGTACCAATATGCATTGAAGACTTCTAGAAGCAAACATAGGGTACATTTCACATAAAATCAGGCTACTTATGTATCCAGTTTGAGCTGCTCAATATTCATCCAAGAGGACTTTGAACACTGAAGAGGAGCAGTACTGTTTTGTAATATTGAAAGGTTTTTCAGGGGTTGTGAACAAAGTCAGGTTTCCCAATTACTAAACACCAGGAATAGAGAACAGCAGGAGGTGAGCTTCATGGATGTGTAGTCAATGTTTCACCAGGGTCACTCGGACATTCCTCTGTTCCATGATGGGTCATGCCATGGATGCCTGCGGGAAGGGATACTGGATTTGAAACTGCACCATCTGTGTGTCATGCAAAGGATGAAGCATAATTATCCCATCAACCTTTTGTACTCCAGAGGAATAGACAACCCTTGTGAAACCCGTAAGATTAGGAACAAGGGGATGCAAACCAGCCATATGTATGTGTGACATTGAAGCATCATTAGTATGTGAACCAAGCCCCTTGAAACACAAACACACACACAAACACACACAACAACATGGTGGGCTTTGCAAACTGACTTCCATATAGTTTATCCAATGCTGTAGACAACACTAACACAGTATATCCATGCCTATTGTTGTTCTCCATTAGTCTTTGCACAACTATTGATCTTATGCTAATTCCAATACCCCTTTAACATCTGGAATGCCAGAGTGGTATCCAATGCATTGCATGTCTTTGCATTGGATATGTTTCTATCACTCCAAGGGTTCTAGGGCTTTTATGGGTATGTTTAACTTTTTTTTTTTTAATAAAACTTTATTGAAAAATTGCACAATTGTACAATGCAAAGAGACAGGAACTGCACATGATATATCAAAGTAATACATACAGTGCGAATAACATATTAACATTGTGTAATATTCGTATAACAATAATGGGCTGATTAACTCTATAAGCAGAGATTGACAATGAAAGTCAGAGCAAAAGAATAAAATATGAAAGTAAATAGAGAATGTGTATAAGCTTCATGAGAAGGTTTAAGGTACAACAGTGAAGATCGTAGAATCGATGAGATGATAAGTGATGCTAGGTAATGTAGGCGGAGATATCTTAGAAAAAGGAGAGGGGGAGAGGGAACAATAGGGAAGGGAGAGAAAAGAAAAAAAAATATATGAATGTCTCGTATAAAATCAATGTGAGTCAGGAGAGAGTCAGGAGAAAGTCAGGAGAGTCAGGGAGAGGTGGAGAACCTAGACTGGTCTGAAGGCTGCAGTAATGGGATTTCAGAAAGCAAAGCAAAGGAGGTCCGGAATGCCCATGGTTTGTCGTGGTTGAAAAATCGGATAAAGTAGAAATTATAATGATGACCTACTATCTATCCAGTTTTTCCAGTGACGTAGGAAGGCTGAGTCAGAGGAGGTGTTAAGAGCATGACATTGTTCAATGGAGATAAGTGTCCATATGTTGAAGCCATAAGGAGGAAGAAGGAACCAATCTAGACTTCTAAAAAAGAGGGATCAACGATTTAGCTACAGAGAGCATAAATATCAAGGGGGTCTTATGCCGCAGAGCCACGGAGGAAAAGGCAGACAGGGGAAGATAAAGAAGACAGAAGACAGGGTCAAGAGGTATGGTGACACCTACTACTCTGGAGATTAAATTAAGAACAATTGACCAGAAAGGAATAATAGGAGGACAAGACCACCAAATGTGATATATCGTGCCTATATCAGAGAGACATCTCCAACAAAACCTAGAAGTGCTAGGATAAATAGAAGCAAGCTTCATTGGTGTATAATACCATCTGGTCATAACCTTGAAGTTAAGTTTGCATAATTTAGAATCTCGCACAGTTAATAGGTTATGAGCAAAAATTATCCTAATTTGAGAGGAGCTAAAAGAAACATCAAGATCCCTTTCCCAAAGAGTGATAAAATATGGGGTCTGAGATGAGGTCGCAGATAGCAGTAGTTTGTAGCAGAAAGAAAGAGGTCGACCAGGGGAAGGGAGAGCCAGACTAGATTCAAAAGGAGTTAAGGATCTGTGACTATATCCTGCTGACAACCAATCAGAAAACCAATGACTAATCCGGGCAATAGTCCACCAGGGGTTCTGCAAGGCTTGCAAGGAGCACACAAGGGAGAAAAAACGATGGGTCTGTGCCCGGTGGCAGAAGATCCTGCAGAGTGGTCAAACTCCAGAAACATAAGGTGATTAAATGCTCATTGTGGAGCCCTGCAGGAAAAGTAGGGTTACCTTCAAGAGAAATGAGCGGAGAAGGAGATTTTAAGAAGGCATGGTGTTTATTTACTGTTGACCATGCGTGAAGAATATGTCCCAAGATAGGATGAGAGATATACTGATGTGGAGGAGGGCGTGAAGTGGTCCACAGTAGTTGTATTAAGTCATGTGCCCAACAAGTCTGCCACCGCTGTAGTCCAGTATGTAGGAGTCGGTTTCGTAAAGTCATAAACTTTCCTCAGGGCCGCGGAGAAGTAATAATTGGAGATGTCAGGCAAGCCAAGCCCCCCTAATATGGATTTTCAAAAAAGGAGATCTCGACGTAGTCTCAGGCTTTTAGAGGCCCAAACATAGTTCATGACAATAGTCGAGAGTAAGTGATTTGGGAGGCTAATCAGCAGAGCTTTGAAAAGGTATAGAATTTTAGGAAAGATTAACATTTTGACAATGCTTATTCTCCCAAACCATGAGATGTAAAGTTTGGACCATTGAGCAAGATCCAGTTTAATCGAGGATAGTAAAGGTTTAAGATTTAGATCGGGAAGAGCCATCAAAGATGGGGAGAGAAGTATTTCAGAGAAGAGTTAGGCCAGCTGTAAGGAAGAGAGCGACAGAGAGACGCAACCTGAGCTTTAGGTAAATTAACATCGAGAATCTCAGATTTAGAATAATTTATCTTCGCCTGAGAATAAGCACAGAAAGTATCTAGCTCCTTAGTGATGGCCGGGAAGGAAACTAGTGGATTTGTGACAAAAAACAGTATGTCGCGGCATAAGCAGCAGATTTATATTCAGTATTTCTGATCTTCAGGCCTGATATTTGTCGGTTAAGTCTAATCAAACTAAGGAATGGCTCCAAGGATAAGACAAACAATAACAGTGAGAGAGGACATCCTTGTCTCGTCCCGTTGGTAATAGGGGAAGATCTGAACACATACCGTTAACCTTGACCTTGGCGGAGGGAGATGAGTATAAACTGAGAATAGCAAATAAAAACCTAGGGCCTAATCCTATATTTTGTAAAACTGCTTCCAGGTACTACCATCTTACCCTATCGAAAGCCTTCTCGGCATCAATGGATAAGAAAGCAAGAGGTATACATCCGGATGTATTAATCGCACAAGATGTGGCCTTAACCTGTTCGCAAGGATCTTAGAAAATACTTTGAGGTCAGTGTTGAGTAAAGAGATCGGCCTGTAATTGCTACAAATATGCGGATCTTTATTTGGTTTTGGAATAATCGCTATAAGAGCCTCAAGTGACTGAGTAGGAAAAGCAGTTCCATTCAAAATCAAATTAAATGACTGTAACATATAGGGGGAGAGAACCTTGGCAAAAGTATGGTAATATTTTATTGAAAATCCGTCAGAACCCGGGCTTTTGCCTGGTTTCATAGATTTAAGAGCTAGTTCCAATTCCGCTAAAGAGATGGGTGTTTCCAAGTCTGAAGAGTCAGCCCTGGAGAGAGAAGGGACATGATCATATTTCAAATAGTCTAGTTCGGAGGGCATAGAGCAAAAAGGAGAGGCGTCATCTGTTTTCTCCAAGTTATATAAGGATTTATAATAGTCGCGGAACATGGAGGCAATATCCGGAAAGGATCTAGAGAGGGAACCAGTGCTGTTTTGAATAGCAGTAACAGTTCCTATCCGTCTAGTTTCTTAACCAAGGAGGCCAAAAATTTACCACACTTATTCTCTTTCACATATTGCCTATACTTAAACCACATATGAGATTTCGCAGCGTTTTGTTACATCAACTGATTAAGTGACTTCCTGGCTGAGAACAACTCTTCTTTATCGGCCGTGGAGAGCGAGGCCTTATGTTTGGACTCTAATGAACGGATGGTGGGTTTTTTTTGTCCGTTGTGTGGTGTATGGCCAAAAAAAACGGGTGCAGAATTTAATCTGTCAAAAAGTATCAATTTGTTGTGTGTTAGCACTACCGCATGGAATTGAATGGCTCTGGGGATATCTCTTCCATAGTTTTTAATGGATATAATATTATCTTCCATTGTGATTTTAAAACTGCCGTTAGCTATTCGTAAGACAGCTAATTGAATGGTTTACCTGTGCTTTCAAAACCACTATCGGCTGTTTTTTCCTTAATGGAGTCAATTGAATCAAGGCCTATAAGTCACACCAAATATTTAAAAGAAAAATATTGGTAAAATATATTCTAGTGCAAATAAATAATGTATTGCTTACACCTACTGTGTGGTATATTCCGAATACAAAAAGCTATGAAAACTGTAAAACAGCAGACAGTGAAACAATATGTTTAATCATAAAAACTCAGCACACAGCTTGAACTGTCAAAAATAAGTCAGCATGATAGAACAGTGTGCAGAATGATAAAAATAAAACATCATAGCATTAGAGTCAGGATATATAAAACTTAGGAATTCCTATACACTGGGTCAGAACAAACATCAGTGTTTACTGTTATCAACTAATCCTACAATTGTCTTTACACAGCGTCTCATCTTTGTTCTCATCCAGATGCCACATTTCTTAAATGCTTTTACCACTGACATTTTACTGATTGACTTGAACACTTGAATAATGGTGTGCCACTTCATAAGCCTACTTTGTATCAAATCATGATCTGCAGCCTCCATTCATTTATCAGTTTCTTCATGCATTAAGACTTTAAAATATTTGTTAATTGACACATCCAGTGGCTAAATCTAGCAGGTAAGATGTCCTGGAGTCTACTGTGTGTGTATTAATTTATGTGACTCCTTCTTTTTCAGTAATATGTGCCTTGTGCTGGTAACAAACTAGGAAAAGTTTTTCATTCCTTTTTTTTTCATTTTTAAAAAGTACACCAGTATGCTTAGCCCAGATGTTTTCAAAGCACATTTTAATTCAATCTCCAGCCATCTTTAAGGGTGAACATAGACCAGGACCCCACATGGAATCTAATTCTTTATTGTTTTTCCTTTTAAATATAAATAGTGGATGTATCTTTGTTCCAATGGAGCTGTATGCGAAAACAGCAGTATACAGAGTTTACTTATGCTTTGATGTCTTTTTTTTTGACTGCACACAGTTCTATTAAATGGAATATAAAATGTAAGGGAAAATGTGCCCTTGTTTCCTTAGTCAAAATTAAAATTAACATTTTTCCATGCATCAATTGTGAAAAGAAAGAATCTTAGCTTTGTATTCAGCTGATAGCTTCTCTTTTGTTTTTTTAAGAATTTTTATTAAAGTAATGCAGAGTTCAAGTACAGAAGTTGCAGTTATGTAACAAGAATCAGTCATATACAACTAGGATATGCTATGATGAATACATCAAAATTGGAAGCAGTCAGTAAACAGCAGCAATGAAGACCACTTATTCAAGGGGAATGGCAGAACAGATGTATTTATCAAACGAAGGCTTAAGAAGAAAGAAAAGAGGAAATAAAAAAGAATGAGAGAGAGAGATGGGGAATAGGAGGGAGAGATGGGAGAGAAGAAAGGAAGGACACTCTGATAATAGGCTATATACTTAGGATAGCCATGGAAACCTAAGTTATAGGGGCAAAAGTTGTGCATTGCCAAACCCACTGCTGTTAAGGAGAGTAATGATCTGTGGAGAGGTAATTATGTGACCCATTTCTACAGAGACATCGTCTGTCTTATCCTTACATCAATATGTTTCTAAACCTTGATGATAGTTACGTTTTACCATACAAGTATATACAGAAATAAAATGAAACACAGTTAGTAGGATATGTACAGTTGACAGAAATGAAATTCAGTGAGCAGGAGGGACCACACATTTTTATCCTCTTACACAAATAGTGATGATTAACCCTACCTGCCACCAGCATATTCTGAGGGATAGAATCTCCTTAGATGCCACTTGATGCCCTGGTTGCAATTATCTCCAGCACACTGCCATGTGTTGTCAACGCACCACACAGAGTGTAATGTGTGGACACGAACTGCCACATCCTGACATCTACTGAATGGCTATCGCTGGTGGGGGGAGGTAAAGATGAACTAAATAGATCACCAGAAGATGTACTTAAATGATCTTCCTATGCCCGGACCCTAGAGAAAGAAAGTAATGGCGAGCCAGCTGTTATGCTCTCCATAAAACTTTCAGCCTCTGGCTAGGTTTCTGTAGATTTTAATCATATGTTTAATTTCTATACTGCCTTGTACATATTTTTTATCGGGATATAGTATTATATGGTAGAAAAATTCAAAATGACATTACACTTGACCACATACTAGAAGGATTTAAAATTATATCTCTTTTGAGTTTTTAATATGGGACAAAAGGTTAAACTCCCAAGACTTGGGAATTCACCTCTTCTAGGTGTGTTCACTCAGCTTCATAATGTGCTAGGGGCATTTAAAATGTAAGCGACCTATAAATATGTTACTAGAACCATAATATAACCATTCTCTGATGAAGTGTCCTTGAGCACGAAATGCGTTCGAATACTTAGTCCCAATAATAACACTAAACCAGGAGAAACAGGAATTCAGTGGATTCAACAACAACACAGTGATCACAATAATCACTTGACAGTGAGAGAAAACAGCTTATTAAGTTGGAGACGGGAGGTAAGAAAATCCTGTCCGCACCTGTCTAACAGAGAGATACAAGAGTTCACTTGTTAAAGAGATGGGAGGAAAAGAACCCTGCCCGCACCTATTCGTTGGTGCGAAGACGGGAGGAGGAGAATCCTGCCCGCTAACAGTAAGAGAAGAACGGGTAAACAAATACCATCTACTTTCATTATACATGGAGGATTATACATCTACCCCTAAAGAGGTGAACTGTTTAAATATGAACTATATATAAAAGGCAGGAGGAAGTGAACCCTGCCGGCTGAATATATTTAAGTGAAATCGGCATTATTGAAAATTCTTTTGATTAACCATTGAATGCCTGACTTACTTTCCCTGGTAAACAACTAGTGCTTTATGAATATTTGGGACTATTTTCTATTTTTCCATACAGAGTTAATTCCATAGAGCTGTACTTATGTTTTAAAGGCATAGTAAAGTCTAGTAATAATAAAAACTAATATTGTAGCTATTAAAATAATAAACTAAATAAAGTCAGTCCTATCTCTCACACCTTTATGGTTTGAGAGATAAATGAAGATAATGTTCCCCCCTCACTCCCCTTCTGTGAAGTAACCTATAAAGCCAGTTGCAGAATATCCTGGTCTCAGGACCAGATGGAGGATCTTCAGCAGAGCCAAACTAGCGTGATCGTGACACAAATACTTCTGTCTACAAAGTGTGCCTGGTTTGCAGCCATACTTTGTAGACCGTTCCAATGAAGTATTTGTATCACAATCGCGCTATTTCGAGTCGGCTGAAGAGACTTGTCTGGTCGCATGACCAGAGTCTTGGGCTGACAACTTTACAGGTCATGTCACAAAAGGGGGAGGGAGGGGGGAACTTTATCTTCATTTATTTCTCAAACCATAAAGGTTTGAGAGATAGGACTAACATTGTTTAGTTTATTATTTTAATAGCTACAATATTATTTTTTTATTACTAGACTTTACTATCCCTTTAACATTGATGTAAAAGGTATACCTGTCATTCTAGTGTATTTAATAAATAGTTTTTTATATTGACTGTCTCTCAACCATCCATTATTGTTATATACAAATTTTATTTTTAAGATTTGAGCACATATTTTATATATTCTTGGTGGTATTGGGTGTTGGTTCATTTTTAAGAATCTTAGTCTCCTAACATTGCTGCATCATAAGGCCTGAGGAATCAGAGATCATTTTTATCACCCAGGCTTGTTAGCATCACAAACCCTGAGGAATCAGATATTTGAAGGACTTAGACTTGTTAGGAACAAGCTCCCCAAAATAGTTCTTTGTAGGCTCCTGGTTTATGTATAAAGAACAACCTGTCACGGTTTGTTTTGACACAGACACAGAGTTAAGATAAAAACACAACTTTATTGAAAGTTTAAAAAGAACCCTCACGGGTTTGACATTACACATATATCTCAACACGTAATTAGTACAATGCAATGGTGAACACTGGTACGGTGAATAATAGAGAGGCTCTACCGGCCTTGCCAATACCGGGTAAGGCAGCCTTAGGATTGGCACAATATGGAAATAGACTCTACCGGCCTTAACAATATACCGGGCAAGGCAGCCTGGAGACTGGCACAACGAGAGAGAAGGATCTACCGGCCCTGCCAATATACCGGGCAAGGCAGCCTAGAGACTGGCACAACGAAAGAGATGGCTCTACCGGCCCTGACAATATACCGGGCAAGGCAGCCTGGAGACTGGTACAACAAGGGAGAAGGCTCTACCGGCCCTGCCAATATACTGGGCAAGGCAGCCAGGAGACTGGTACAACGAGAGAGAAGGCTCTACCGGCCCTGCCAATATACCGGGCAAGGCAGTCTGGAGACTGGCACAACAAGAGAGAAGGCTCTACCGGCCCTGCCAATATACCGGGCAAGGCAGCCTTGGGCCCAGAGGCAACAAGTACTGGTACAGGAGCGTAAGTGGCCTCATCGACTGAGAAGTGGTGGAGTAAACCAGTTGCACATACTGGACTACACAGAGGCCTACCGGTGCTATATAGGTGTCAGCAAGCAGCAGGTGAATTTAGGAGCAAACCAGTACCTGCGTACTGGACTACACAATGAAACTACCGGTGCTGAATAGGAAGCAGCAAGCAACCGGTGATATATGGAGCGAACCAGTACCAGTGTACTGGAGTACAAATAGACACTACCGGTGCTGTATGGGAAGCAGCAAGCAACCGGTGATATATGGATCGAAACAGTACCCGCGTACTGGAGTACACATAGACACTACCTGCGCTGTATGGGAAGCAGCAAGCAACTGGTGATATATGGAGCGAACCAGTACCCGCGTACTGAAGTACACATAGACACTACCGGTGCTGTATGGGAAGCAGCAAGCAAGCGGTGATATATGGAGCAAACCAGTACCCGCGTACTGGAGTACACATAGACACTACCAGTGCTGTATGGGAAGCAGCAAGCAAGCGGTGATATATGGAGCAAACCAGTACCCGCGTACTGGAGTACACATAGACACTACCGGCGCTGTATGGGAAGCAGCAAGCAAGTGGTGATATATGGAGCGAACCAGTACCCGCGTACTGGAGTACACATAGACACTACCGGCGCTGTATGGGAAGCAGCAAGCAACCGGTGATATATGGAGCGAACCAGTACCCGCGTACTGGAGTACACATATGAGCAATGGTGTGAAACAAGAGGCAGCAAGCAACCGGTGGGCCAAATGAGGAAACCAGTACTGCGTACTGGATGCACGGAGGCCTTACCGGTGCTACATATGAGACAGCAGGCACCCGGTGTGCATGGAGCAAACCAGTACCCGCGTACTGGACTACAAAGTGTCACAACTGGAGCTGCTTGGGAGCAAACCAGTACCTGCGTACTGGACTAACAGATAACACCCAGGGATGAGAATGTCGCCCTGGCGACATGAAAACGGAGAAAATCTGCACACGAATCCAGAAGCAGGAACAACAGCCAGGCCGGGACAGGAAGCTGGAACAGTAACGGCAGACGACCGGATCAGGAACGGAAGCAAGAACGTCAGCCCAAACCGGATCAGGAACGGAGGCAGGAACCACTTCAGCAGAGGAGGCTGTCAGGCAGGTAAGCAGGCGGAATCTGGAAGGTAGTGTATGCAGCTAAGGCCCCAGAAAAAGGATGCAGGTGGCTATAGACACAGAGACACCACGAAAGGGCAATCAAAGGGTGCCAGAACCCAGTCTATATAGGCAATACTGGGCAGATTCAAGACAGGCAGCCAATGGAGAACCTTCCCAGATAACTGACAGGAAAAAGCAGCAATCACGGGCACCGTGATACAACCCCTAAGAAAATAAAATGCTGTATTGGCCTAGTGCCAGCAGGTCATGTAATGGTGGCCAGTGCCACTGAGACATGCCCCGGTGTCAGTGAAGCATTTGCGACTGCTGTTCTTGCTGCTGCTGAGTTGTTTAAGCACCAGCATGATTACGCAGCTCCAAGGGAATTGGGTCAACAAAAGCAATGATCCGGGTTCCACTTGCTACTACTAGCTCCAGTGGTGTGCCCAAGGAAGTACCAGTACCACAACTAGACCCCACCACTTCAGGTAAACATTGAGAAAAGAAGTTAGCCAATGATGCTTCTCCTCCTGCCCCCTCCTCCAAAATCATGGGTGTGTTTTTGGAATATACATTTTTCCCTTGAGAGCATGAGCTGTGCCTCTCATCAGCAACTTCAATGTGCCCAGTATGTGTAGGTAATAGGGGAAGGACTGTGAACAATGGGCACATCTGCACTCATATCAAACAACTGGCACTACTGTAACAAAACACCAAGATGCCTAGGTCCAAAATGTGAAATCATACCACCAGAAACCAAGTACTGCTGCTGTTACTATGCCTCTAGTCTGCTCCCCACTAAGGACCCATGACGACTTGCAGTTTTAATAATAATGATGAACCCTCCCTGCCACCAGCTTAGCATATGCTGCAGAATAGAATCTCCTCAGATGCTGCTTGATGCCCTGGTTGTGATTATCCTCTACCACATTGCCATTTGTGGTCAGTGTATCACACAGTGTGCAAAGGGTGGACACGAACTGCCACATCCTGACATCTACAGAATGGCTATCAGCTGGTGGGGGAGGTAACAATGAATGATGTGGATTGCCAGAAGATGTAGCTATATCTCCCCGCAGCTGGGCCATAGAGCAAGAAGGTGATGGCGAGCCACCAAACTTTCAGGCTCTAGCTGGGTTTCTCTGTTTTTTATCCTCTTTGATTTCCACCTAGCCTCTGGTTGACTTTGGGGAGAGGCAGGGGTTACAGCAACAGAGGTTCCCTGGTGGGGGGGTTGGCTTTAATATGCTTCACATAAATGTCATGGTGTCTGTGTTTCATATGTGTTATACTATGACTGAACTGTGCCTGTCCCAACGACCTCAGGGGAGAGAGGAAAGGTGGCCTAAAACCCACCTTGGTTCGGCCTTTGCGTTTCGCTTTGGTGGGGACGAAAAAGACGCTGCTTCCTCGCCATATTAGGGTGTTTAGGAGCTGTAGGCAACAATGTGCTCTTACCCCCAGTGGCCTTCAGTTCAGGCCCAAAAAGAGAAAACCCTGAAAAGGGAGAGTAATTAGCGGTTTCTTAGATGGTAAGTCCGCAGACCAAATCTTAAGCCACAGAGTAAGTCTGGCAGCCACAGAAAAGGCAGAAGCCTTAGCTTCAAGCCTGACAGTGTCAAAGAGGGCATCAGTCACAGAATTCTGAGCCGCAAACATATTGGCCACAATTGACGAAAGGTCCTCCTTAGGGGCACCCTTGCGGACAGCTTCAGTAAGCTGTTCAGTCCAAACAGCAATGGATCTGGTAACCCAAACAGAAGCCAAGGTAGGCCTCAAAGAGGTACCTATGGCCACAAAACTAGACTTCAGGATAGCCTCAAGCTTCCTATCAGTTAAATCCTTAAGTGCCGTGGCATCCACCAAAAGCAACGCAGTAGATTTAGACAGTCTGGAAGAGGTGTAGCCCACTGAGCCAAGGCTGCACAGAAAAGGGATACAGCTTAGAGAATCTCTAAGAAAGAGCAAGATGCTTGTCTGGAATTTTCATCTCATCCATGATTAACTGATCTAGAGGAACTGTGGGACAACTGGACCATGGCACTCAAAGAGTTGCTCACCTTTCTTGCAGGACTTTTTTCTTCAGATCACCATTGAAAAGGAAGAAGCCTCAGAGAGACTCCTTTGGAAAGAGAGACATGGGTTACATGATTCTCTCCCAGGGCTGCAAGGTTTCACAGACAGCACCTCTTAACTGGGCAATCCACCAGGGGAAGTCAGTAATGGTAATCCACCTAATGGGGAATTTGGGCATAGCCACTTTGAGCGGCTGTGCTTTAAACTGATTGGCTGGGAGATGAGTAAACATATCCCAGCCAGTGGCTGTGAGAGAATTAGAAGTGAGGTTGCCCATATATAAGGGCAGCCTCAATTCTAATTCCCTCATACTGGAACGGGCATCGGCCCATAGACAACAAGAGGGGGGGTGCGTGATGCCTTATTCTGTCTCCGCCTCCTCAGCACCTCACAAAGTGGCAGAGACAGCAACAATTATATGCTAGGTGTTATTTTTATTTTCTTTTACTTATGGCAATACCATTGGATTGAAATATATTGAAAAGATTTCTTATCAGTTTTATTATTTTGGGGGCATTTGTATTTTAACCCACTGGCACTCAAGGGGTTAAACATTGTATGCTTTTAACTTAAACTTTTGTTTTTCTTTAACAGCAAGAAGATAAAAGAAAGAAGACAGAAGATACAAAAAAAGAAAGAAGATACAAGAGAAGAAAGAAGATAGAAGAAGGAATGTAGAAAGAAGGAGACAGACAGTGGATGACAGGTAAGTTTAACACAGACCTTTTAACGATCGGTGCTTGATAGTATGTCAGGCACCGATGGTTAACTTTTTTAGTGTTAAGTTCCCAAAACTGGCATTATTTAGTGGTGTTTTGGGAACTTAACACACAAAATGGACGATTGGATACAACACCAGTTTTGTGTCCTAACGTTCACTATGCTAAATGTCGGTAGGACATTTGAATACCGACCAAGACATTTTATTTTGTCGGTCGGTATCCATTTTGCCCTACTGACATTTTTCTACTCCAACATTTGGATCAAGCCCTAAATACCTTGAAGTTTTGGTAGAATATAGCAATCCCATTGTGAGGTATAGATGTACATAATAAAAGGTTTTGCGCCTCTCTACAGCTAAGCTATTGAGCTTCAACAGCCTCCTTTTGAGAGATGAATATAATTATAGTAGCATACCAGTTTATGATAATAAGTTAAAATTACATACAGTAAGATATGCTAAGTTTTATCATAGGTCTCCAAATTGTTTCACATATCATCCATGTAATTTCACTGAAGTTTTAACATGTTATTATATTGTCTTTAATACATTTTGTTTTACTTGCCAATTTTTCATTATTGTTTTAGGGATTTGACTATAATGTTGGGAGAAGCACCATAAACTAAAATAGAGATTTCATTTGACAGGGAGCTCCACTCTTACTTGGAACCAATAGTTGGGATTAACCACTTCAGCATTTCAATGATATTCACCAGGATATACATTAGTTAAAAGGATATCTACTTTTTCCTTGCAGTTATTCTTACCTTAGTGCAAACTGTTTTTCTTTTGTTAATAATTTAATGGAATCCCACTCTTAGAGGAAGATATTTTAGTATTTCAGCAATAGCATGTTTGCACATTCGGTTTTCAGATTTTTCCACATGATGCACAACATTATCCCTATGTATCACTGCAATATTTTCATTACTGGTCAAGTTATTATTGATGACTTTTAGTAACTAAAAAAATTCAGAAGAATGAATACAATATTTACCTAAATTCACAATGTAAAAGATATAAAAGATCACCAGAAATAACTATTAACAGAGGTGAATAAGGTTGTCCTTTCTTTTCATTTTATGTAAACACACCACACAAATGTATATATATATATCTATATATATATATATATATATATATATATATATATATATATATAGAAAACAAGCATATCTAATATTATAAACACACAATCTATAATTATTACACAGAATTCTTAATGTGTGTATATCTATATCTCTTATACATACATATTAGCCTATACATTAGCTCCATCCAGTGGCACAAGGGCTTTTTAATGCAGAAAAATTGCTTTCAGATTTTTCTGATCAAGCAAGCATAATTCAAGGTTACTCGGTACAGTTTACATGAAAAATAAAAAAAATAAGATATTTATTTATTATTTTCATTCATAGACTTTTTATATTTTTTATTTTTTATGTGTTTTAATAGAGAAAAGGGAATATACAATATCCATATGAACAAAAATGCAATGTTATCAATTAGTTGGTACAGCAATTCAAAATGTCATCTATAGGTTTTTAATTTTGCCACTAATTCCAGAACCCCCCCCCCCCCCCCCCCGCAGGATCTAACTTTTTAAGAAATGTGTGTCTTTATCTAAAGGCAATAACTCCAGGTCAATAAACATAATCTGTAACTTAAATATGTTTTTGGTGCCTCTCAAGTATAATATGTTTGACCATCAGATTTCTGTTAAATAATAATTTACAAATGCTTATAACTGCTTATAAATTATGAATTTGGGTAAAAATTTGGAATTCAGACCATACCAAGCTTGCAAATTTGGTTGAGCTCTGTTCAGCTGTGTTCAGATATGAAACACTCTTTGGGAAAGCAACGTTTTGCTCTGCAAAGGGCTAATCTATGATACTTCAGCAATAGGGAAGCAGTTGGAGTTACTGCACCTGGTTAGAAATAGATGCATGCAGCAAGTTATACCATCTGAACATGCATCTAACCATATATTTCTATATATAAGAGAGCTATCCATTGACATTCATTCCTGTTATGTGAAGTGAGTAAAGTGATGAGGATTGGCTGCCATTTTGTTGGAAACACAGATGCATATGTACAGATATCTAAAAGTATAAATACCTATTTGTACCTCTAGATAGGGATGGGTGAAATGTCCCGTCGCGTTCCCATGAAAAAAAAATCAGGGAAAACCACTAGAAAAAATGTTTTGCTATTTTTTCAATGGCTAGAAAGTTTTTGTCCATTTAATCATGCCGTTTTCCAGGAAGTGAAACAATAGAAGCTGCTACAGGGTGAGAGGTGCTAGGCTGTTGTGCTGTGATTTAGTAGCAAAAATGAGGCTATCACTATGAGCAAAGTTAATAACAATAAAAGGAGGACCTGGAAGGACCATTATGCATCCAGTGAGTCAGAGGAGAAGGAAGTGACCACTACCACCAACATAAAAGGGTCTGGATGCCCTAGTTACCCAGACTCAATGCTGTCCAGCCCCCCTACATCACCTCTAGGGATCTTGAGGAAATGTTCGTCAAGGGCAGAGGAAGAAGAGAGTAGTAGAGTGAAAGGACAGGTCAGCTTTCTGTGCCTGCTGCCAGTGCTGCCCCTGCTGCCAGTACTGAGCCTGCTGCCAGTGCTGCCCCTGCTGCCAGTACTGAGCCTGCTGCCAATGCTGCCCCTGCTAAATCTGCTGCCATGTGTCTTGTGATTCTCAGGAGGGGGGAGGAGGAGATGATGCCAAGTGTGACAGCAGGGGACCTTAAGTTACACTTATATCTGGTGATTCTCAATTACTTTTAACTTAAAACCATCTATATTGTAAAATGAATTGTTACAAACTATGGTTAGAGAGATGAAAGAGTATGCATTTAAAACATACCTTACAATTTTTCTGGCCGGTTGTTGGTTTTGACACTTTGTGAGCCAATTAGTGACTACACAAGGTATTTTAAAACATATCTCATTGACAGAAGAATTACTAGTTTTATTTTAATAGCATTAATAAAAGTGAAGAATTAACGCGTTTAATCTAGGATACACTGTTTAGGACTTAGAACTGGTATCCATCTTTAGGCACATGAGGGTTGAGATAGACTAAGTTTTCTCTTCTTTTGTCCCTATTTTCTTTTTTCTAGTTAATATTAGCTTAATTTTGAAACCTGCTAGTGCAGTTCCCATTAGATTTGAGACAGTCATTCCTTGACTACAAATTAAGTAGTGTTCTAAGTCACACTTGTCATCTCCAAGCAGTCCCGCCACTAGTAATACTACTAATAAGACATTTCAGCAGCTTGTACAGAGTGTTAGGAGTGAAGGAGGGGGTGATCATCATATTACTAATGAGGAGAAAGACTCAGGGACTGAAAATGATGTGGTTGGTGTTAGTAGTAGTATCAGTGAAGGTGAAGCAGTTGGTGGGACTAGTGTTAGGGGAGTGGTAGGGAAAGTAATGCAGAGCATCCAGTCTAGTGGTCAAGAGAGCCCACAACATTCCCCTGACCCTGGGATTCCCCTTACCCCTACGGAATTGTCCACAGGGAACGTTATCCTGAAGAAGGCAGAACTGTTGTCTAGCAGAAAAAATACCACCAACACCACCAGAAGCACAGATCAGCTGCCTGTACCTGCTGCTAGTGCTGCAAGTCTGTTTTCACTGTCGTCCAATACAGGTCACTGGTACTCTGGGAGGCGTAAGTCCCCTTTAATAGGCAGGAACAACTATGCAAATGATTTGCAAGGGGCGGAGCCTCCCCTCTTACTTAAGCCACCTTCTGGCCAGAGCCACTTAGATTGATTTGTTCCTGGTGTGCTTGCACACCAGGTAGAGAACATCTATGCATCTTAGTGTTTTATTATTTTTTATTCAAATATGGAATACCACCATTAGGAGGGTGACCATGGCTGTGAATTGCCCTCTTTAAAGTGGCTGGTGCAGCTTCCAGGGATTTTCTGTGGACCTTATGCCCTGAAGAGGGGACAGCTTGTGTTAAGCAGCTCCCCTACTGGGGAATTTACCTCTGGTTCTTTCCCACCTTATCATGGTCACCTGAAGACAGAAGTCCTGCAGGAAAGGTGAGTCACCCATTGAGTGCTGAAGGTCCACTTGTCCCCACAGTGTCCCTTTGATGGGCTTGTATTTGGGAGTTTTAATACACTCCAGCACTCATAGGGTGTTTCTATTGCATTATTACTGTTTTATGCAATTTCTGTGGTATTCTCTGGGTTTTGGAGCTTTGGGTATTCATTTATTTATGTTTCTCATGTGTTTCATGCTTGTTTGGGCACTTTTTAATGTTTTCCTAAACTTTATTAAAAATGGTGTTCCGCGCCTTTAAGCGCGGCTTTTTCCCGCTCAGACGCAAGGGCTCCTTTGCTCGCTATGAGAATTCACAGTGTGGGACATATCTCTGGAACCGCTTGTCACAGCAACTTCAGAGAGGGCTCATTTTAATGCTAGGCTCCTGCTCTATCATCCGGAATGTGTTTTATTTATGTGGGGTGTTCAGGGGGGCTTCGGGCACTGTTTGGGGTACTTGTAAGGGAAAACTACATTTCCCATGAGCGCTTGGTTCGTGCTCGTTTCTGATTGGCTGTCATGACGGCCGCCATTTTGTGGTACTTTTCCTAGGCGAGTACACTACGCAGGGACCGAGCCTTCTCTCTCCTCAACAGATTAACCCTTCGCTGGCCAGATAAGTCCGATTTTAGACATTTCTGGGGTGAAACTTTAATCATTTACACTTTTTCTGGGTGATAGTGTTATTAGTGGGGTATATTGACGCTGTGAGCATGTCTACTTCACTGGAGCTAGGGGCTAGACCAAAGTCTAAGGAGGATGGGGGGTCTGCTACCCCCATGGCGTTTTGCTCCTCTTGCCAGATTGGGCTGGCTAGCGATAATGTGGGATCTATGCCCTAATTGTACTGGTCAAGATAGCAACCCTGGGCTTCCAAGCCACGCTATTGAGCCATCTTGGGTGAGGGAGTTTAAAGCTGCCACTAGGGATCTCAGATCCACGCTTCAACTCTTTCCCTCTCAGATTCAGGGGGCTCTCCAGGTCTGGCAGACCCCCTCTACCATCAGGACCTCCCTGCCTAAGCCACAGGGAGCTCCTGATGTCACTGATTCTTCTGAAGAAGAACTCTTACAGGATTCTGATGCTGAGGAACGTACTGTTATTGAATCTAACAGGTCCATTGGGGACCCCTATGAGTGTGACCCTGAAGTTTCGGCTGAGGGTCTGATCAGAGCGGTTCTGAATACGCTCAACCTTCCTCTGACTCAGGAATCCACTTATGATCCTACTGATGTTTTTCAGAAAAAGCCATCTAAGCCAGTTGTTTGTTTTCCAACTAACCCTACTCTTGCCCGTCTGGTCTCTGAGGCATGGAAGAATCCTGATAGATCTTCCTCTGTCTCCAAAAAGTTTGCTAAACTTTACCCTTTTCCTGAGGCTGAGCTGGCAAAATGGGTTCATCCTCCCAAGGTGGATGCTCCTGTTTCTAGACTATCCAAATCTACCGCTTTGGCTGTCTCAGATGCCTCTGCCCTGCAGGATTGGACGGATAAAAAGCTAGAGCTTTCTCTTAAATCTATTTTTGCCTCCATTGGCACTGCCATGCGCCCAACCTTTGCTGTGGCATGGGTTAATAGAGCCATTGCGGCCTGGACTGAGCGACTGACTGAAGCAGTTCGCCAGGATGCGCCAGTATCTGAACAGTTGCAGCTACTTGCTAATATCACTGAAGCTCAGAACTATGTTGCTGACGCTGCTTTTGATGCTGTGCGCATGATGGCGAGGGCCTCCACTTCTTCTGTGGTGGCTAGACGCGCTCTTTGGCTGAAAATTTGGTCTGCTGATACAGCCTCTAAGAAAGCCTTGCTTTCCTTGCCCTTTCAGGGGAATTTGCTTTTTGGGTCTGAACTCAAAGAAATGATCAGTGAGGCTACTGGCGGTAAAAGTACTCTTCTACCCTCAGTCTTTAAGAAAAAGTTTCCAGCCAAACGCAATCGGTCCTTTCGTTCCTTTCAGACTGAGACACGCTCCTCGGCCCAAACGGGTCCTCCCACTACGCGCTCCTACTCCAAGCCCAAACAGTCCTGGAAGCCCAAAGTTGCCCCCAAGGCCAAGACCTCCAAGACTGCTTCGGCATGACTCGCCGAACCCGGGTCCGCATCCGGCTGTAGGCGGTCGTCTCCGCATCTTTCGCCGGACTTGGGAGGAGTCAGTGGCGGACCCATGGGTTCTTCAGGTGGTGTCAGAGGGATACAGGATCCCTTTCTCTTCCCTTCCTCCTTTTCGGTTCCATTTTACTCGTCCTTCTCAGGAACCCACAAAAAGGCGTCTGTTCGACGACGCTATTCAGGATCTCTTGGACAAAGAGGTCCTGGAGGCGGTTCCTCAAGGGGACACAGGTTCAGGATTTTATTCCAACCTGTTTGTGGTAGCCAAAAAGGACGGAGGAGCTCGTCCCATTTTGGATCTCAAAGATCTCAATGCCTATGTGGTGACATCCCACTTCCGCCAGGAGTCCCTGCGCTCTGTGATTGCAGCAATGTCTCCAGGGGAGTTTCTTGCCTCCCTGGACCTTCAGGATGCTTATCTTCACATCCCTATTCATCCAGAGAGCAGGCGGTATCTCAGGATTGCCTGCCACAGGGGACACTTTCAGTTTGCAGCGCTCCCCTTTGGGCTGACTTCAGCTCCTCAGGTCTTCCAGAGGGTGTTGGGCTCCTTGATAGCGGTGCTCCATCAGGATGGGATCAGAGTGACCCCCTACATGGACGATCTCCTACTGAAGGCCTCCTCAGCGGAGCTTCTCCATCAGCAATTACAGATGTGCATGCACACCCTGAACCGTCATGGCTGGATCCTGAATCTGGACAAGTCGGACTTGATTCCATCTCAGAGGCTTCTGTTCCTGGGTCTCCTGTTCGACACTTGCCAATGCATGGTGTTTCTTCCAGAGGACGTGGCTCACCAGATAGCCGTCAGAGTGGCTGGGATTCTGGACATGGACGAAATTCCAGTACCGAAGTTGTCGTCCTTAGTGGGGAAGTTCATTTCCACGATCGAAGCAGTACCATTTGCCATGGCCCACTCCAGGGATCTTCAGAGATTTGTGATCCAGACGTGCAAGAATCATCCAGATCATCAACATCTGTCTGTTTCTCTTCCTCCTCATGTCGAGTCGAGTCTGCACTGGTGGTTAGATCTCTCTCATCTCCTGAAAGGGAGATCCTTTCTAGTTCCTCATTGGACCACAGTCACTACGGATGCCAGCCTTCGGGGCTGGGGTGCAGTCTGGGGTCGCTTCAGTGCTCAGGGGAAATGGGGTCTGGAGGAATCCATGCTCTCCATCAATGTTCTGGAACTTCGAGCTGTCCGGCTAGCCCTGAGGCACTGGGAGTCTCAATTGACCGGTCTTCCGATCAGAGTGGAGTCCGACAACGCCACGGCGGTGGCTTACATCAACAGGCAAGGCGGCACAAGAAGCGGTTCCGCCTGGTGGGAGGTCAAGGATATTTTGTCTTGGGCAGAAGATCACGTGCCTGTCATCTCTGCAGTTCATATTCCAGGCGTGGACAACGTCATGGCAGACTTCCTCAGTCGTCACACCGTCGACAGCGGAGAATGGGCTCTTCACCCAGAGGTGTTTCACATGCTCACTTAACGGTGGGGGATGCCTGTGGTGGATCTGATGGCTACCAGACACAACAGGAAGGTTCCGGTGTTTTGCTCCCGGTTGAGGGACTCCCTTGCTCTAGCAGTGGATGCCTTGTCGATCCCTTGGGACTTCCCCCTGGCTTACATCTTCCCTCCTCTTCCTCTATTGATCAGAGTTATCCAGAAGTTGAAGAGAGAACGTTGTCCTGTCATCCTGATCGCCCCAAACTGGCCTCGCCAGTCCTGGTATCCGGAGTTGATGGCCATGTCAGTGACGGATCCGATCCCGCTTCCTGCCCGTCCGGAACTACTTCTTCAGGGGTATCTGTGGAAGGAGGATGTTCACTCTCTCCATTTGATGGCATGGCGGTTGAATCCTCGATTCTAGCAAAGAAAGGATTTTCTCCTTCTGTGGTGTCGACTATGCTCAGTGCTCGTAAGCCTGTGTCTTCCAAGATCTATCATCGCATATGGTCAACTTTTGTGACATGGTGTTCTGATAAGAAGTTATCCCTTGAATTCCATCTTCCCACTGTCCTGGCCTTCTTGCAGGACGGTGTGGATAAGGGGCTCAGTCTGAGTTCCCTCAAAGTTCAGACTTCTGCCTTGTCTGTGTTTTTCCAGGAAAGGATTGCTATCCTTCCTGATGTGAAAGTTTTCTTCCAAGGTGTGACTCATGTTCGACCTGCCTTCAAGAGTCCTGCTCCCCAGTGGGACCTCAATTTGGTGCTGGGAGTTCTCCAGCGACCACCGTTTGAATCCTTGGCTTCCATTCCATTACGTCTAGTGACTTGGAAGATGGCCTTCCTTTTGGCTGTTGTGTCAGTGCGCCGGGTAGCAGAGTTACAGGCCTTGTCTTGTAAACCTCCTTACCTGGTGTTCCACAAGGATAAGGCTGTGCTTCGCACTACCAAGGAATTCTTACCTAAGGTTGTGTCCGAGTTTCACATCAATCAGGAGATTGTGGTTCCCTCTTTCTGCCCTAATCCTTCATCTGACAAGGAAAGAGATCTCCATCTGTTGGATGTGGTGCGTTGCCTCAAGTTTTATGTTCATCGCACCGAGTCTATCAGGAAGTCTGACGCTCTATTCGTCATTCCTGAGGGGCCTAGGGCAGGGAGACCGGCTTCCAAAGTTAACATTGCATCTTGGATTAAGGCTACTATCCGTGAAGCCTATAAGTTGAGGAATAAGCATGTTCCCTTCCGGGTGACTGCCCATTCCACCAGATCTATTGGGGCCTCTTGGGCCTACAAGAATCAAGCTTCTGCTGATCAACTGTGCAGAGTGGCCACTTGGTCCTCTGTCCACACCTTTTCTAAGCACTATCGAGTTGATGTACTGGCTTCGGCTGATGCCAGTTTTGGACGGAAGGTCCTGGAGGCAGTCTTGCCTGTGTAGGTCTTCCGCTCTGTGATCCTTAGTGCTTCCTTACTGTTGAGCCCGGTTGGCTCTGGTTTCGTGTGCTGTGTTAGTTCAGGGATTGTTCCCTTGGTTGGTGTCCGTTGACACAGTTTGGGCTATGTTATTAACTGGTCATAGCAGGTCTAGTGACTTGGGCCTTGCGCCTGGTCCTTGCCTTTCTTCCCGCCTCTGGATCAGCTCAATGTTTGTACATCCCAGAGTACCAGTGACCTGTATTGGACGACAGTGAAAATAGGATTTTAGTCTTACCTGTTAAATCCTTTTCACTTAGTCCATACAGGTCACTGGTCTCCCACCCTGTCAAGGGACCAGTCTTGGCTCTCCTGTGGCATCCAGTGGGAGACCGTTCGGGCATGCTCACAGGAGTCTTTCTTTTTGCTTACCTGAGGTCAGCTTTTAGGGTCTCAAATCAATCTAAGTGGCTCTGGCCAGAAGGTGGCTTAAGTAAGAGGGGAGGCTCCGCCCCTTGCAAATCATTTGCATAGTTGTTCCTGCCTATTAAAGGGGACTTACGCCTCCCAGAGTACCAGTGACCTGTATGGACTAAGTGAAAAGGATTTAACAGGTAAGACTAAAATCCTATTTTCTTCAGGTCACATTTCTCATCATCTCCCCCAACCAGATGTCTGTAACAGAGCAGCAGAGGTACTACTGGTGATGATGATGATGATGGTGGTTGAGAACCTGGGGTGGAAGAGACATTAATGGCCTTTTTAACCCAAACTGAGAAGGAATGGTAGACAGTGATGGGCATCATCACCACCACCACCACCAGCAGTGAGCTTTTGAAATTTGTGGAGTTCCTGTTTCTGCTTCTGCTAAGATGCACGGGCAGCAGGATGCTGAGAAGCAGGTTAGTGTGCCACAAACTACCGTGGACACAGTGGGAAAGGGTCCAACCTGCCAACAGCAGCAATACTCCTGGTCCTAGCTGCAGTGATTCTAAGGCAGTTGCAGCAACAACAGCAACATCATCCTCTGCCCCAGCCAGTGAAGAGGAATGTGGAGGAGAAAAAAGAGGCCTTTCTCCTTCCACCTTTCCCCTCCCTCCTGAAGTCATGAGTGTAGCACTATTTTTCTCTTGGGGCAGGCACAGTGCAGTCATCAACAACGACACTGTGCGCAACTTGTCACAAGTCAGTGAAAGGAGGAAACGCACTTTGGCACAACCGCCCTGATAACACACACGAAACACAGATACCATGACATTTATGAGAAACATGTTAAAGCCAAACATCCACCACAGAAATTGGGCACTGCTGTTACTGTTCCCCCTGACTCTCCCCAAAGGCAACAAGAGGTGAGGTGCAGATCAAAGCGGAGGAAGAATACAGAAACCCAGCCAAAGACTGAAAGTTCTATGATGAGTGAAACACCTGGCTCGTCATCACCTTCTTGCTCTAGGGTAACTACATCTTCTGCCAACCCACCTTGTACATCGTTAACTACCCTACCAAGAGATAGCCACTCTGTAGATGTCAGGATGTGGCAGTTCGTGTCCAACCATTGCACAATGTGTGGAGGAGAATCGCAACCAGATCATAAAGCAGCATCAGAGGAGATTCCAATCCCACAGAATATGCTAAACTGGTGGCAGGGAGGATTCATCATTACTATTAAACTGTCTACAAGTTATCATGCGTCCTTAGAAAGGCATTGCTAAGGGGCAGAGTGACCCAGGTTACTGCTGTTGTTGATCCCATTGCCTTTGAGCTGCCTATCATCCTGCTGTTTAAACAACTCTGCGGCAGCAGCAGCAGCAAGAACAGTGGTCGCAAATTCGGCAATTACATCAGGGCATCTGACAGTGGCCATTGGCCAACACGACATGACCTGGCATTTTTTTTTCCTCAGGGCTTGGGCCTAACAAAAGTCTTATTTCCTACAAAAAAAAAAAAATTTTCCTCAGGGCTTGGGCCTCTAACATCAGATCTTATAAATCATCCTCTACAAAATACTCTATCAACCAAGTATCACTCTACCCTAGTTGCAGCTTACATGAGGAGGTCCCTGTCTCTGTCAAATTATGTACACATTTCTTATTTTATTTATTTATTTTAGCAACTGTCCCCCTAATCTCAGTAAATCCCCCCCCCCCAAAAAAAAAATCCCTGTTCAACTGATTCTTTCTCCACACTCCACCAACACATGCACCCTCCTATCCTTTTTAAACTATACCTTTGGCAAATAAAATAACATTTGCTATTTGCTGTGTGTAAATTCAGTGTTCCCATTGATTTAAATGGAATTTGCTAGGCAAAAAAAAAAGCGGAAAAACTGCAATATTCTTATGAAATAATTTGGCAAGTGGGAAGTGCCGTTATTCTACGATTTTGGATTGATGTAACATTTTTCAACTACTCCTATGAGGTACAAAGTACTGCCTTATCTTGATGAAACACCAGGAAGGGAGGTTTACAAGACCAAGCTTGTAATTCAGTGACTGGATGCACTGAGACCACTGCCAAGAGAAAAAACATCTTTAGTGCCAACTGGCTCAAACAGATGGTGGTAAGGGGCTCAAAAAGGGGCCTCTGTAAAACTCCCAGAACCAGGTTGAGATCCCATGGGTGGAATGGGATCTTTGAAGGAGGGAAAACCATGTGAAAGTGCTGAGATCTGAACCTTAAGGGAACATAAACTGAGCTCCTGGTTCACCTCATCTTGGAAGAACACCACCATTAAGGGAAGGTCAAAGGCCTGTGGAGACGCATCCTTTTAAGCAAAAATAATTATAAAAATGAACCATTCTCTATGATATACCTTGGAAGAGAACAGTTTCTTGAACCATATCATGATGGATATGACCTCTGCAGAAAAACCTTTCAGTTGGCTTCAAGAGCCATGCTGTCAAAGCCAGTTTGTCTACATCCTCCTGCCACAGGTGACCCTGGAGTAACAGATTCACCTGGCAGGAGGGCAGAGCGGATCCTGGACAGAGAGACTGACCAGGTCTGCAAACCTCGCCCTCTTGGGCCAATGAGGAGCTATCAGAATGACTGACGCCCCATCTTCCAAAGTACCCTGGGGATGAGAGGAATCGGAGGAAACACATAAGAGAGGTGTAAGTTCCACAGTATTGATATTACATCCATGGTAAAGGCCAGACGATCTCCCATCTGAAAGCAGAAAGTTGGCACCTTCCTGTACTCCCTGGTTGTCATAAGATCTACGTAAGCACCCCCCCAACACACACACACTGTTGTGCACTTAGATAGAACATTCCGAACTTATTTCACATTCTTCTAGATCTACCTCTTGGCAACCAAGAATGCCCACCAGAATGTTTTCTACCCCTGGAATGTGAACGGCTGAGAGGGCTGGAACATAGCCCTCCGCCCAACAGAGGAGACCCTTCACTTCATTCCATGCTGCGAGTACCCCCCTGTTGATTGATGTACACCACATGTGTGGCGTTGTTGGACTGCACCATCACTGGTGACCCTAAAAGAATGAGTCCAGTGTAGAAGGGTTAGTCAAATCGCCTGGAGTTCCCAGATGTTGATAGACAAGAGGGTCTCATCTGGACTCCACCTGCCCTAAACACCTAAATAATCCAATAATTATAGGCCTCCTTAACGTAAGGCATAAGGACCAATACATTTTCTTTGGCCATGTCAGTACAGATAGCATCCACCAGCTGCTCACCCCAAATGGAAACTTCCCTGTTAACACAGGCAGAGGCAAAGTTAGGTCTTAGTGCTGCCCCAGTGGTAGTGAAGGAGGCTTTGAAAATGGAATCCAGATTATTATCCACTGGCTCCTTGAGTCCCTTTACATCCGGAAGCAGGAAGGAGGTGGTCTTTGCCATCCATAAAATAGGGAAGTCCACAGTGGAGGGCGTAGTCTACCGTGCCAAAGCCATAGCAAAAAAGAATCTGGTCAAGAGTGTTATTGGGTAGAAAGAAGGGAGAAGACTTCTTACTCCTCTGAAGAGGAAGCCACTTCATCAGAGGCATCAGAGACCTGAAGGGTCTCCGAGTCCACCCTAATGAGCCTCTCCACAGAGGGGAGTGGTTCAGCCACATAGGAATCCCCACAGGAGTAGGAAGAATCGAAGTCTTCACATTCTCCATCAACATGCTCATCCTAAGGAAATTCCTCATCAGAGGAAACTCCATGAACCTGTGAATGACCTTTAGAAATGACTGAAGTACCGCCAGCATAGAGAAGGGAATTTGGGTCACTGAAGACAAAATTTGTCTTGACCCATGCTGGCTCTTAAAGGGGAACTACCACCCAGCAAAAACTTTACATTAATTAAGTCTTCATCTGGCGACTAGCTGCTTAGTAGCACTAGTCGCCAGAAATATTACCTAGTTTCAAAGATTTTCAAGTTTTTCGGAGGCTGTCAGTAGCAGTGACGCTTCCTGCTACTGTCAGCCTCCGAAAAAGTCGAAAATCTTTGAAACCAGGTAATATTTCTGGCGACTAGCGCTACTAAGCAGCTAGTCGCCAGATGAAGACTTAATTAATGTAAAGTTTTTGCGGGGTGGTAGATCCCCTTTAATCAGTAGTGAAAGGCCCTGGTGGAGTAGCGGGGACTACAGTGACCCTGAATATTCTCTAGGAAGAGGAACAATGTTTGAGGGGATAAGGGTAGTGTCACGCTCCTTCGGGTTACTCTTCCTACCACCGTCTCTATTGAATACTGTTGCCTTTATCTACCTGGGTCTGCCTCCGGCACTTGTTCGATTTTCACGCCGAATTGCTGAGGGTCCTTGTTGTAGCTTCTTGAGTTCCTGAGTCCGACCCTTGCTTTGCCTCCTGACTTTGACTCAGCCTTCCGATTCCTGAATATTGTGCTTTCAAATCTCGACCCAGCTTCCTTCTCGACTACGAATCCGTCTCATCTCCACGTACCTTGACTCCTGTCTGGCTACAACCTCGGCTTTCCTTTGACTACGCTTCTTCGAACTTGTGACTCTTTTCCTGCTACTCTGCCTCGCAAATGAGTATCTCTTCAGCTGTTGTTGCCAGGACTTTGGAATCCAACTTGTATCCTGCCATCTGCCACGCATCGAGTGTTCCTCTAGTGGTTATTTGCCTGAACATTCCTGAGACTTCTGGACATTCATATTGCTGTTTATTCGACTCTAAACCTCAGGCCTTCCAACTGAGTTGAGGATGTCATTGTTGGTAGGCCCAACGACCTCTCCGCCAAGTCGAGGGTGTGGACGGTCAACGTAGTACGATTCCCTGTCTTTTGCCTGACCAATTAGTCGAGGGTGTCGTAGTCGTAAAAACTTTGAACAACGCCTCCAGGCTTCTGACTAGTTGAGGACAGTGGTAGTCGAAGATTCAACCTCTTGCCTGACCGAGACCATTGGAACGCCTCTGGTGAGTCGTGATTGTTCATTTGTTTTCGACCCAGCTTCTGTATCCTGCTCCTTCAGAGGATTCTGTTTGTGCTTCGACTGTGAGATCCCATCTTACTGAGTTTTCTCTCAGACATTGACAGTAAAATTGAGCCATTCAATATGGATGCTGCTGAGGCTTCTCGCATCACCTCCAGACAGGAACAGCAGGAGCAGATCCTGTCTTCCCATGCAGCACACTTACAGACTCTTAACCATAAGCTGGACACAATGATGGAGATGCTAAGCACCGGCTCTCCTTCTCCAGATACTCAGAATCCTTTGGTACCGGATCCTCAGCTTGGTATTTCTAGACTTATAGCCCGGCACTAATCCCCCCATGGGAAGGACTTTTCTTCTCTCCGAACCCGAGAATCAGGCTCTTCTGGAGTACATTATAAAAAACTTGGCTAGAGGCTTCATCAAACATTCCTCCTCCTTCAACCCTGCTCATACTTCTCTAAGCAGTTCAGTTCATCAGAAAATAACTATGATGCCGGAAATCGTGAGTTCTTGGCCATTAAGATGGCCTTAGAAGAATGGCAACACCTGCTGGAAGGTTCTCAAGTTCCAGTCATTATATAAACTGACCATAAGAACCTTTAGATCCTGGAACAAGCCCGATGCCTGAATACAAAGCAGGCCTGGTGGGCCCTTTTCTTTACTCATTTTAATTTTATAATTATATATATTCCTGGATCTAAGAACTTAAAGACAGATGCCTTATCCCGTCTCTTCACGTCTGACCCAGAACAACCTCCTGAACCTATAATACCTGCCAAACACTTTGTGGCCAGTATGTCGCTGTACACATTATAGCAGATCAAGTCCCTCCAACATAATTTCAGTGGGTGAGTTAAAGTGAAACCCAGTCATCTTCTTTATGTCCCTAAGCGCTACCGTTCCTTTTCTGAGGTGGTTGCATCGTTCTGCTATGTCAGGTCATCCAGGGATCATCAAGAACATTGAACTCCTCCTCTGTTGGTTCTGGTGGCCTTCCCTGAAACAAGATGTGGAAGCTTATGTCAAAGCTTGCACCCTTTGTACCCAGTTGAATCATAAACCCGCAGGACTTCTTCATCCACTGCCATCCCCTAGTGCTCCATAGGCTCATTTAGCTATGGACTTCATTACTGACTTCCCGTACACTTCATTCCCCTTAGGGGTTGCCCAAAGCTCAGACTCTGGCAGACATCTTCATTAAGGAAATCTTCTGCCTTCATGGAGTTCCTGATCAAGTCATCTCCGATAGGGGTACTCAATTTACCTCGAGATTTTGGAAGGCTTTCTGTTCTTGTCTAGGGATTAAGTTGAACTTCTCCTCTTCCTACCATCCACAAACCAATGGACAGACTGAAAGAACCAATCAAACACTGGAGATTTTCCTTCGCCATTATGTCAATGCCCATCACGACAAATGGGCACCTTTGCTCCCTTTGGCTGAGTTTGCCTTCAATAATCAATACCACACCTCTATTAAGTGCTTGCCTTTCTTCGCTGATCTGGGTTATCATCCCCAGATCCTTCCTAATCTTCCTGCTATGGATGTTCCCGGAGTCGACGCTCGAGTACATTATCTTCATCTACACTGGTCTTCTGTTCATCAATACTTACAGGCCATCTCTACTAGATACAAGTCCACTGCAGAAAAGAAAAGACGACTGGCTCCTTTATACTAACCCAGCAACCAGGTCTGGTTGTCCGCTGAATATCGCCATCTGAAGCTACCATCTGCTAAGCTACGGCCCAAATACGTGGGTCTGTTTTCAGTCAAATCATGCCTTTCTACACTTACCTACGCTCTTGACCTGCCGTCTACCATGACAGTGGCCAACTCCTTCCATGTGTCCCTTTTACATCCCTTGGTGAGGAACCAGTACTACCAACCTCCTAGACCTCTGGCTCCTATTCTGGTGGAAGGTCAGCCAGAATATGAAATTAGCTGGACTTTGGACTGCAGACTAGTTTGAGGTCTGCTACAATATTTGGTTGACTGGAAAGGCTACAGTCCAGCGGACCGTTCTTTGGTGCCTGAAACTGAGGTTCATGTCCCTGCTCGGGTGCATGCCTTCCACCTATCCCGTCCTGATGCTCTGGGCTGTCCTGAGTCTGGCACTTGAGGAGGGGACACTGTCACTTTCCTTCGGGTTACTTCTCCTACCACCATCTCTATTGGCTACTGTTGTCTTTATCTACCTGGGTCTGCCTCCAGCACTTGCTCGATTTCCTCGCCAAGTTGTTGAGAGTCCTTGTTGTAGCATTCCTGAATCTGTGTACCGACCCTTGCTTTGCCTTCTGACCTTGCCTCAGCCTTCTGATTCCTGAGTATTGTGCCTTCACATCTCGACCCGGCTTCCTTCTCGACTACAATCCATCTCATCCCCAGGTACCTTGACTCCTGTCTGGCTCCAACCTCGGCTTTCCTTTAACTACACTTTTTCGAAATCGCGACTCCTTCCCTGCTGCTCTGCCTTACAACAAGTATCCCTTTCGGCTGTTGTTGCCAGAGACTCCTATTGTCTTCTAGAGTGTCCCTCCAGTTGTTATTTTCCTGAACGTTCCTGAGACTTCTGGACATTCTTATTGCTGTTTGTTCGACTCCACACCTCAGGCCTTCCGACTGAGTTGAGGGACTCATTGTCGGTAGCGCTGACGACCACCCTGGCCAGTGTGGACGGGCGAAGTTGTACGATTCCCTGTCTCTTGCCTGACCAATTAGTCGAGGGTGTCGTAGTCATAAAAAGTTTGAAAGGCGCCTCCAGGCTTCCGACTAGTTGAGGACAGTGGTAGTCGAAGACTCTGGTGAGTTGCGATTGTTCGATTGTATTGGACCCAGCTTTGTGTCCTGCTACTTCAGAGGTTTTTGTTTGTGCTTCGACTGTGAGATCCCATCTTACTGAGTTTTCTCTCAGACACTGACAGATAGCCCTGAGTCTTTTGTCTTGTATTTACCCCCATGCCCCTTACAGTCCAACATACTTCTCTCTGAAAAGTGTCCCAAACACTAAACACAAGAGAATGTCTCCAGAATAATAGTACACCTTTAATAATCCAGATATACACATATAAATACACTTATCTGGCAAGCAAAGGCTTAATCTTGAGAAGAAGAGCAAGGAGAGTTAGACACTGGAAAGGATAAGCAAGAGAGAAGTAAAATGAGCACTGCAAAACTGACAGCAAGTAGAAAGAAAGCCAGTGAAAAGGGAATTCTGGAAAGGGTAGTCTTCTCTGTTGCCATGAGCCCTTTGGACACTTAGAAAGTGGACCAGATCATAGGGCATGAGGAGGCGAGAAGATAGAGCCCTCTCAAAACAGTTGCCAAGATATGTACCATAGAAGCTTTACCCATAGACATCAATGGGGCAAAGATGGCAACAGGCAGGCTCCAGTTCTTGAAGGGGCCTTCCAACGAAATTCAGACTAAAGGTGAAAATAAACCCCCTAAAGCACATACACAGCCAGAACGACTGAAAGGGTTACTCATCAGTCTTCTTTCTTCATGTTACCATGACAGAGAGAGGCCAGAGTCCTAAAAGGACCCTGTCATGAGGGAAAACTTGCCAGCAGGAAAGCTCAGAGTCCCCCTACCTATTCGGAATGGAAGACGGGAGTGAGTGACCAACTACTTCTGACCAGATTAACCTTATTGCGAAGAGGACAGGATCCCAGCCTCCTCACATCCTTTATTTCTTTATGGAACTCTGAAAGCTCTTTCCTACCGGATACTCCTGCTGCCTAATGATAGGTGTCACTGGGAGTTTTAGATATTGCTCCTGGGGATGGATGGGGTTGAGGCTCGACCCAGTTGATTTTGACTTTGAAGTTGTCCGCGTCCTTATCCTCTCTCCTGCTTCATCATATTTCCCTGCTGCCTTCTCAAATTGTCTGTGCCTGTTCACTCTATTTTTCCTTCCTTGGCTTTTATCCTTTTTAACATATAGGTATACAGAACATTTGTCTTTGTCTTATTACAATACTCTCAAACCATGACATGGAAGGCTCACCTCGCCTGTCCATTCCTTTGCCCCCACCATGCCTCTATTTTCCCTTCTCCATCTCTCATCCTATATGGATATCTCTCTTTTCTCTCCTGGTTCTCTATTAATAGTGGGATAAGGTCTGTTCTTCTGAAAAATATGGCATAAATCTGATATATTTATACTGTTGATTTTATGGTTATACTAGGTCATCCTCGACTCTCTAACACTATTACTTGTATCTCTTATGCATGTCCATTGTAAATTTTATATCCCATTTTACTTGTCAATACAGATATAATTATAAAAATTAATAAAACAACCTTGTCATCAGGATTCCCTCCACAGGGTTGAAAAGGTCTACAAAGCACTTGTGTACTGGTCAATCCACTCCAGAAAAGCTCAGTGATGGTAACCTGACTAATGGGGGATTATACAGCTCCATATCTAAGAAGGAAATAAGAAAAACTAAGAACCTGTGTCTTGCCCATCCAGCTTCCAGCAGAAAACATGAATTCTGTTAGCAGGCGGGGGGTTGAGGAGGAGGGAGTATCCACCCCAAAGACTCTGTCTTTTGAGATGTGTTACCTCCAAGAGGAGAGACTCAAACCCTGTGTTCCATGTGGGACATAAGAGAAACCATTTTTCTTTAAGATGCTGGCTTCAAGAGCCAAGCCGTCAAAGCTAGTTTTGCCACCCGAGGGTGGCACAACAGGTTCCAAGTCAGAAGTTCTTAAAATGGAACTGTCATGTATGTCCTGGACCTCCTACCACCCTTTTATCAATCAAATTGATGTAGTCATGCATATCTCCTAACATCCAATGTATAAAATATACCTAAATTGTTGTCCAGCAGGAAGAGCTCTGCCATCTTGATAACCTGAATCTTGATTGGCAGTGCTCTGCCTCCAGCAGCTGTCAGTAGGCGAGGAAAAGTCTGTTCCTTCTTTACAGATCATACTGATGGGTGGGAAGGTTGTTGGTGGGTTAAATGAAAAAAGGGAGGTAATGGAAAACCATGCGGCACAGCTTGTACACATGGACCTACAAAGTAACGTCACAATGAAAAATGTACTTGCTTCTAATTATGTATATAAAAGTAATTAAAATAATAAAAAGGCTTATACATAGTTTGGATAGATGAATTGATTACCATTTACTTTATTTGTGGTGAAAGTTCCACTTTCAATGGTCTGCTATAACCAGACTAAGAAGATCAAAAAAACAAGAGCAATAGGGCAGAATGAAACAATCATGATGACATGAGTCCTCAGCAGCCTGGGAATTTGGGGAGTTGGAGAAAACACATACATCAGAGGAAAAGTTGACAGAATGGCCACTACATCAACTACAAGAGCCAAAGGATCCCGGGAGCTGGCACAGAACTGAGGAACCTTGTGGTTCAGACAAGAGGTCATGAAATCTAATGTCGAGAGCCTCCAACAGTGGACAATCAAAAAGCCTGCCACAACATTCTCTACCCTTGAAATGTGAACCATGGAGTGGCCCGACACAAGGGCCTCGGCCCACAAAAGAATCTACCGGACCTTGGCAAAAGCTGTTGCTCTTCTTGCCCACTCCAGATGGATGATGTATGCTACCGCAATTGTATTGTCGAAGTGAGTCTGCACTGGAAACCACTGAAGGGGTCGGGACCAATGAATCACTCACATCCTCAGTACTTTGAAGGCCAGAAGACACATCCCTGGTAATGTGTGTGTGGGAGGGTCGATAGTGCAAATCACTCACCTACAGCTTCCTAGATGCAACTGGAGGCAAGATACATCCTGTAGAAGAGCTGTGTGTGTAATCCAAAATGGTCAACAAGGGAACACTTGGTCTAAAATGGGCAATGTCTAAATTTGTCAAAAATGCTTAAAAAAACTAGAAAATCAATAGAAAAGTCTACTGCCTTAAGGGGACAGCCCATCGAGCGTGGGGAAAGTGCCCCAGTAAGAAGGAAGACACTGCAAGGGTTAATAGCCCTTGCAATGTTACAGAGAACACCAAAGCTACATCCATCTTTGTCAGGGCAGCCAGAAACATGCATAATCCAACAGCATATGTAGATAACAGAGAGTGCAAGCCATGCAACAATCCACATGAATCAGTGAATGCCAGATAAGGGACATACTAACAGGATTAGAACACGTAATAGGTTAAAACTTAAATATAATATTCATTACTCAGGCTCCCATTATAGTTCATGAAAACAGCTTTGCGAAGCTACGAGGTGAAGACTAATAAGACAAGCCAATATAATCGTTAACAGTAACTGAGCACTCTAAAGGACAAATACTTATAGGAAAAGAGTCATTGGTCATAACTGCGTTTAAAATCAGTACATTTTTTTATTAAAATCCTATATACATGGGAATTACATAGACTCTACATTTCTCCATTGGAACCTATCAGGCAAACACTTGTTTCAAACGTTTCTGTCTCACACGCATATATATGTTGTTTCTCGTGTCCACACATCGCTGCACATGCTCTATGATGTCACCCGAGCGTCCGCAATAAACATACAAGAAATGTATCAGACTTGTTGACCCATGTATGATAAAGGTAAGTATTCACTATTTGGTTGTATAATAAGACAAGCTAACCTCGACAGCTTTGTGGCCCTGAAGAAAGAACCTGTGCACCAGTCAATCCATGAAGTAGGAACCCAGGAAAAGGAGCCTTCCTACTGGGACATTATATAGCCCCATATAATATAAGGAATAAAAAAAAAGTCTAATGAAGAGAACTGCGACCTTGTTATATACTTGATCACAATATCGCTTAAAGCAGAGCTTATCAGGAAGGGGTAAAGTGGAAAGTAGGAGGGAGTTTCTGCCTCAGAGACCTTTTTTTGAAGTGCCCTGACCTACTGGAGGATACTTTACCCCATGGTTCCTGTGGTTCACATTGGATGAAAGAGAAATAATAGTATGAACTATTAAAACTATACTGTAGTGACTAAATTAATAATTGATAATGGAGCAGTTGTGATGCTTTGGTTTAATTAACTTCTGGTGACAATTTCAATAAATGCCATACTTTTGGTAGTATTTTTATAACAAAATTCTATTGGTTCAAAAAGCAGATTTAAGAAATCTGTACATTTCTTTCCTTTTTTATGCCTACGCTAAAAGTTAAATTAACAAATTCATTGCTTTTAGCATTAAAAACTTTTAAAAGCAATTTACTCAGATGTTGAAACTTGTTAGAACCAAAAACAGATACAGTGATAAATGACCCCTTCATCTGCTGAAGGAGACAGCAATGTAATAGCCCTTCAAAAGTATTTGACAATAATATCAGTATAACCAAGCTGACAACCAAGTTACAAAAGTCTGTTTTGGGTCTTAAATGGATTTGATCTATTTTACTCAATTCAAACAGTTCTATAAAAACACTAATATAAATCATAGCTACAACAAGATTTTCAGAAAAACATATACTCTGAACATGTAAGAAAAACATTAATGTAAGAATTAACCTTTTTTCAACTCATTTTGTTACTTTATTATATTTGTACCTACCACTAAATGTATACATTGTTATATTATATTCACATATTTATTATGAATAAGAGACTCTTAAATGGTAAACTTAATCCCTAGACTGAATTATCACACATCTACAAGACAAAAAACAAGTTTGTGAAATTTGTATACAGCATTGTGTTGTGTTAGTGATATCTGAGGACAAGTTTGATGACTGTTTTGAGACATTATTATGATACATACATCACTATAACCACTGACATTCTTTGAACTTCTGTCATTGGGTAAGAATATTATATTTTACAAGAACATTTATCTCAAAGCTCTCCATCCTTAATCTGCATGTTTGTGAAGCAAAGGAAGGGCTCATCAGTCGGTGTTGAAAGGGTCAATATGTTATCAGTTTGTGACTGTTTAGTCAACCAATTAATCAATCATATGCAAATAACTACTGATTAATCAATGTGAAACCTAGATACTTCAGAGGTTTTAACCCCTTAAGGATTATAAGGCTATATAATAGCCTTATTATTTGTACCTTAGCATACAAGGTTGCAGTATATACACAAAAATATATACACACATTATATATGAATCAGAGCTTTAACCCCTTAAGGACCGGCCCCACACGCACAGTGCTGTCACTTAAGGACCACGGAGCATTTTGTTTTTTAACCATTCAACTCCCCGAACGGTGTGCAGCCGCACAGGGAGCCCGGAATTCCATGAAGTACATGTACGTCCTTGGTCCTTTAGGGACTGCAACCTCATGACGTACATGTACGTCGTGTGTCATTAAGAGGTTAAACAAATGGGATGTGCTGTCACCAGTGCTAGTGCTCCCAGTCCATGTAGAGGAGATCAGATCCTTTACTTTTACTTAAAAGGATACTAATGTCCTATAATATTTTTATTTGGTATTGTAGCTTTAAAAAAAAAAAAAATTACGTGAAACAAATCCCATCTCTCAAACCTTTACGGTTTGAGAGATATTCGGTGCTAAGCTTCCCCCTCCGTCCCTTTCTCCTGATGTCAGCACTGTACTGACAGCACGAGATCCCTGCCCTGGGACTAGGTGGCGGCTTTTCAGCAGAGCCGAAGTTGCGTTATGTAAAAAGAATTACTTCACTGAAATGGTCTACAAAGTGTGCCTGGTTTGCAAGCACACTTTATAGACCATTCCAATGAAGTAGTTCTTTTTAAATAATGAGATTTCAGCTCTGCTGAAGAGACTCCTCAAGTCGGCCGACTCAAATCTCCTGCTGTCAGCTGGAAAGCGGGGGGGGGGGGGACTTTAGATGTGAATATCTCTCAAACCATAAAGGCTTGAGAGATGGGATTTTCTGCAAATATATATATATTTTTTTTAAAATCTACAATATTATATAAAATTATTATTGGGATTACTATCACTTTAATAAGATCCAATAGATCTCAGTGAGCAAGCATGGGGGAGCTCACATGCACATACGTATAGGGGGAAAATTATTGTATTTAGAAAAGCTAACTTTTTTAACCCCTTGACTACTAAAATCAACAGAAGACCAGCAGATATATGTATTCCATAAATGGAAGGCCTAGTCAGTTTTAACTATGGATATTTTATGACAACTACATTAACTGTGGGCAAACAATCAGGGGTGTAATTATGAAAAGCATATTATATACACATTTCTCTATAAAAATATATTTACTTATGTAAACAATAAATAAAAAATAAAGTTTGCAAAGACAAACAAAAAAACAAACCAGTGAAATATTATTTGATAGATGCTTAGCAAGAAACATAAAATTTAAAGTGCTACTTAAAGGAGTAGTAGAACTTTAATCTAAAAATAAAAACATACATGGCAGTGCTCTTTTTGTTGAGGAACATAATGGTACTCCCACTGCTGGGAGATGCATTATACCAAAGTTAGCACAGTTATATATTTACTTTACAGTAATATTGCCAACTGGTATAAATTCACCTAGCTTTCTACTGGTATACATACATTTATTCTATTGGATTCTACAGGAGAGGAAAGTCATCGACTACAGTTCTGCATGGTCATGGTACGTGACAGTAACAGTTTCATTACTTCCTGACATATTGAACAGTGATAGCTTCTGAATAAAGCAACTTTCGGCAGTGGTAGAACACTTTTTTTTTTACTCATTAGGAAACAACCCTATGACATTTGTGATCCTTTATAGTGAGAAATATACCCTGTCCATAAGGTGATATTTAGAAAGAAAATAAACAACAAGCTATGTGCCCATTTAAACTGGAAAATATTCTTGTATGAAACATCTGCTAAACATGGGACACCAACGTTTGATAGTGCATGTGCAGTTAAAATAAAACAGGTACTGTAAAACTTGTTTTCATTTGAGTTGAAGAGAGAATCTGTGTGAGCTAAGCCTCACACTACATTCAGGTAGTGTCATCATCAGTATCAGAGTGGTGCATGATGTCACGTGTGGGGTGGTGCTAGTGCAGCACACACACTGATAGTGAACACGCTGAAGTCTTCCCGCCGTATGTTCCCACTACTGGCTGCAAAAGCAGCCAAGTCAATGATTTAACCAATTAAGTTTAACATGACAAGAAATATTTGGTTTTACATGTCCTTTATTGCCATGTATTGGTGGGGTGGGGTGGGGTAGGGTAGGGTGTAGGAGTGCTGTGAGTACCCCTTTAAAGTACCTTTCCCCAGACCGTTTACCATTCTTGAAAACTCCTGGAGCACATTATAATAAAAGTTCCTTAGTTATTGCAGTGCTTCACTTAGAACTTCGCCTTTCTTGTAAATGTACATAATTTTGCAGCATTACTGGAAAATTCCCACTGTAGTGAATTATTTAATGGTCAGTTGTCAGCCTTTATATAACATGCCTCCCACGGAGACCAGGAGTGGTTGCAGAATGTGAAAATACAGATAAATAGATGCATTAAGTCCTGAAAAGCTTTCATGTCTTGGAGTTTGACAGGATATTGATTACATTTGTGTCTTTATAGAAATTGTAATGAAATGTATGTATTTTTATTTTCTTTTAACAATTTCTAGTCAGTAGTCATTTTATTGTCATTCTGTGGCCCTTGCAAGGCTTTTAAAAGATGATATTGTTTCCGCCCTAAAGCTGGGTAGAACCAATCAGAAACTTCAAACAGGGCATTAGGAAAGCCCACATTTGGTTTCTTTGGTCCTATCCAGCTGGTGGGACAAACACGGAGTGATTGTGATATTGTTGGCTGCCATAAGTGCTGCATGTTCAAATGAATGGATCCCCTGAAGCCACTGGTAGTGCTTCCCAGGAAAGAGTTATGGCAGAGGACCCTATTTCTCCACTCTAAACTATATAGTGTTGACAGAGAAAAGAGTTGAGAGCATACCTCCAGATGCAGGTCAAACCAGGATTCATATTGCTGCCTCAGAAATATATAGTCAGCAATGAGATGAACAATGATCTCCTCTTTCGATCTTTCGTCACAGGCGGCATGAATTCCATCAATGGAAAGTACAGCTTTCACATTACGACAGAACTTAATGGCATTTGTTCCAATGCTGGAATGCACACCTGGAGCATCCAGATCTCAGCCAGGAAGTGGAACAAGGGCCCCAGGACTGATAGGCATACAATGGAGAAGGAAGCAGGTAAGCAGCATGGTTTGCCACTTATAATTGTAATGCTCAATCTTATGCTCAGCACGTCAACTGCTTCCAAGCCTCAGACCTCTAAGGATAAAAATAATCTAGATAAATTGGTTAATACATCAGCTGTAGAATCTGTTCAAACCTCAGGGACACATGTTCTAGTCCTGGCAAGACCAACTCAGCCTTTCCTAAAATAAATATCTAGGACATACTTGAAAATGAGAGACAATCTCAATGTATCCCTCCTGGTAAAAGACTTGCACTAAAAAATTAAACATATAATCTGCTAAGGAAGATAAATCACAATTCAAACACAAAGTGTGTGCTGGTTGTGATAAAATTTGCTGAACCAGTGGCTGAAATATTGCCCAGATTTTTAGGGAAAGCTGCAGAAAATGAAATGCCTGTTACACTTCAGTCAGTCCCTTCAAGGAAAACATGTCCATATCAGAATGGACAACATAGCAATGGTTATGTATACAAGTAACTTAGGGGGCACAAGGTGTCAGAGACTGAACACAGAGTTCAGAATCCTGCTGATCAGGGCAGAAATCAATCTCAAGGGAATATCGGCATCTCGTATCTCGGGACAGACCAATGTAGAGGAAGATTTTCTAAGCAGAAGCAGGCTAAACAAGGGAGAGTGGGCCTTAAATCAAGAGGGCTTCAATCAGTTAATTCAGTAGTGTGGACAGCCAGAAAAAGATCTCGTTGGTTAAGTCAAATAATCAGAAAATGCATACTATATTACTCCAGGTGGAGGGAGACTGAAGCGCTAGGCCAAAATGCACTGAAACTTCAATGGAAATTTCAACTTGCATACATATTTCCTATGTTAAGGGAGGTGGTGAAGAAAATCTGGAGAGACAGAGAGAAACTTCAGGTAATATTAATAGTCCCAAAATTGCCCAGGAGGGTGTGGTTCTCCCAATTGCTTTAGACATCAGTGAAAACACCATGGGCACTCCCTCTGCAGCCCGATCTTATGAAACAAGGGCCTCTAGTTCACAGCAATTAACAGATATTACAGCTGATGGCGTGGAAGCTGAACCGAGCTCTTTATGATCTAAACCAGCAATGCATATACTTGGAGGCAGGAAACCTTCAACATCCAAAAGGTATATTGCAGCTTTGTAAGATGGTGAAGCAGGAACAAAATTAAAAAGGTTCAAATCAACAGAACGGTCATCCAGGATTTTCTTCAGGAAGGATTTAATTATGGATTGCATCCAGCATCATCTTTCAAGGTACAGTTATGGGCTATCTCATCAGTCCTAGCCAAACTTTTTGCAGAAGATGACTTGGTAAGAGAATTCATTAGAACCATTTCTAAAACAAGACCAATTATAAGAAAAGAGGATTTTAGTCTTACCTGTTAAATCCTTTTCTCTTAGTCCATATAGCTTACAGGTAGGTAACTCTGGGAAGGCAACAGCCCCTTTAAGTAGGCAGGAACAATTCTTGGAAAGAATGAAGGGTGGATCCTTCCTCTCCTCCTTAGCTGGTGACTAGCTAGTCCCCTCCCAGTTAGATTTGAGACACTAACCTATCTAGCTAGAGAGCAAGAAGGAAAAGAGAAAAGACTCCTGTGAGCATGAACCCAAAAGGACTCCCACGTCCAGTCACAGGGGAACCAATCATGGCCCCTTGACAGGGTGGGAGACCTGTAAGCTATATGGACTAAAAGAAAAGGATTTAACAGGTAAGACTAAACTCTTCTTTTCTCTCTCGTCCAATATAGCTTACAGCAACTCTGGGATGTACCAACATTGAGTCCCCAGTGGTGGGAAAGACGGCAAAGACCAGGCACCGGTCCCTAAGATACCAGATCTCTCACAGACTAAATAGGAAACAGAATAGCCCAACTAACAAAGCGTCAATGGACACTTGAACTGCAAAACAGCACACCAGTAACTGTGAACACAGCACACTGAACAAGAAGCAACAGGGCACAACAGATAAAGATCTCTAAGACACAGGAAACAAAGTCCTAGGCAGGCCGAGCTGCCTCCAGGACTTTTCTGCCAAAGCTGGCCTCAGCCAAAGCCAGAACATCAACACAGTAGTGTTTGGTGAAAGTTTGCACAGACCACCAAGTGGCTGCCTTGCGCAGCTGATCAGCAGAAGCCCGATTCCTATAGTCCCAGGTGGAATTGCTGTAACACGAAAAGGAACAGGTTTCTCCTTGAGTTAATAGGCCTTGTGAATGGTAGACATGATCCAAGACGCAACATTCACCTTGGACGCTGCCTTACCAGCCCTAGGACCCTCAGGGATGACAAAAAGTGCACCAGTCTGATGGACAGACTCAGTGTGGTGCACAGAGAACTTAAGGCAGTGCACAACATCCAACAACTGGAGATCCCTCTCCTTGTCAGATTTAGGGTCAGGATAAAAAGAAGGCACAACAATTGCCTGATTGATGTGGAACTCAGAAACCACCTTAGGAAGAAATTCCTGGAGGTACGAAGAACCACCTTGTCCTTTTGAAACACAAGGAAAGGTGGTTTGCAGGATAAGGCCTACAGTTCAGCGACTCTGCGAACAGAGACAATTGCCAAGAGAAAAGCCATCTTCCAAGTCAGGAGACGAAAAGGAATGGTAGCCAAGGACTCGAAGGGAGGTCGCTGCAAAACCCCCAGGACCAGATTAAGGTCCCACTGAGGAGTGGGATGCTCAAAGACAGGGAAGGCATGAGTGACACCTTGAAAGAAAGCCTTGATATCCTGAATAACTGCAATGAGTCTCTGAAAAAAGACAGAGAGAGCTGAAGTCTGGACCATCAAGGAACTCATGCTAAAGCCTTCGTTCCCTCCATCCTGCAAAAAAGACAGGACAGTCGGCAGATCAAACTCCTGTGAGGACAGATCCCTGTCCACACACCAAGAGTGGAAGATAGACTAAATCCAGTGGCAAGCCTTTGATGAAAGAAGGCTTCTGAGCCTGAACCATGGTGGCTACTACCTCAAGAGAAATCCTTTCTTCCTCAAAATAGATGATTCAATTTCCAAGCTGTCAAACCCAGATCCTCCATGTTCTCCTTCCACACGTAACCCTGCAGGAGGAGATACGTTCTGCGTGGAAGCCAAAATGATTTGTACACAGGCCCAGTATCTCCAGAATCCAAGGTTGCCGGGGCCAGTAGGGAGCCACTAGGATGACCGGAGTCCTCTGCATATGTAGCTCCCTCGGCACCCTGGGGAGCAAAGGAAGAGGAGGGAAAATGTAGGCTAGAGGAAACTGACAAGGAATCAATAAAGCATCCACTGCTACAGCCAGAGGCTCTGACCAGCAGGAGCAAAACATCAGAACCTTCCTGTTGTGTCTGGTGGCCATCAGGTTGATCCATGGAAGTCCCGATCTCTGAACGATGAGGTCGAACATCTCCTGGTGAAGCTCCCATTCTCCACTGTCTACAGAGTGTCAACTCAGGAAATTGGCTAAGATGTTGTCTATGCCTGGAATATGTACTGCGGAGATGGCAGGGACATGTTCTTCAGCCCAGGTTAAGATAGCCTTGACCTCCAACCAGGTTGCAAGACTTCTTGTGCCATCTTGTTTGTTGATATAAGCCACGGCCGGGGCGTTGTCGGATTGGACACTAACTGGACAGCCCTTGAGATGAGACGACCAGTACCTCACAGCATGGAATATCGCCCGGAGTTCCAGAGCGTTGATGGGTAGGAGAGATTCCTCTGCTAACGACCCTGGACATTCAGGTGACCCAGGACCGCTCCCCAACCGGACAGGCTGGCATCCATTGTTACAGTGGTCCAAATTGGAATCACAAACTGTCGTCCTTTCTGCAGGTTAGAGATTCAGCCACCAAGGAAGACTGAGCTCCACATGAAAAGGAAGAGAAAACTACAGCTTCAAGAGATCTGGGTTCCCCTTGCAAACCTGGATCACAAACCTCTGTAGTTCCCTCGCGTGAGCCATCGCAAATGGTAACGCCTCTATCATGGAAATCAACTCTCCCACCAGAGAGGTTAGTTTCTTGGCTTGAAAGGACTCGCAAGCCAGAACTGAGGAAACCTTGTTGGTGATCTGTTGAACATCATCCTCCGTCAGAAAGACCATGCCTTGCAGGGTGTTGAATTGAAGACCCAGAGAGACCAATCTCTGAGATGGAATCGGGCCCAACTTGTCCATGTTCAGAACCTAACCATGATGGGTGAGTGTGTGAATGCAGTTCTGCACTTGCTGCTGGAAGAGGACTCCGGATGGAGCTTTCAAGAGCAAATTGTCCATGTATGGGGTTACCCCAATTCCCCTCTCATGCATGACAGAAATTAGAGCACCCAAGACACGAACAAACACCTGTGGGACTGTGGTCAGACCAAAAGGGAGAGCCAAGAACTGGAGGTGCCCTTTGTGGCAAGCGAATCTGAGGTACCGCCGACTCTCTGGATGAATAGTGATGTGCAGGCAGGCATTCTGCAGATCTAAGAAGCCAGAAATTCCCCTGGACACAATGACTGCCCGTAAGAACTCCTGGTGGTAATGAGTCAAGGAATTAAGATCCTTGAGGTCCAGAATAGGACGGCAGCCGCCATCCTTCTTGGAGACCACAAATAGGTTGGAATAGAAGACCAAACCTATTTCTGGTATGGGAACCGGTTCCAGAACTACCTTGTCCAAGAGAGTCTGGATGGCCCCGCTGAAAAGACAAAGCTTTTCCGGTTCCTGAGAGAAGTGAGAAGGGAAGAACCACAAAGCAGGAAGAGATGTGAAGGGAATCCTGTACCCTTCGGAAATCACTTGTAAAATCCACAGATCCACAATGGTGTCTGTCCAAACACTGAGAAAATGCCGCAGACATCCACCCACTGGTGCATGCGGTCCTGGGATAGGGGAGTCAAGCCAAAAGAGGTTTGGTGGGTCTGGGCTTGGTGAAGGACTGCTTGGGCCTCCACTGCTATTTAGGCTTGGAAGAGGAGAGTGGGGCCTGAGAAACTGCTGAGGTCATTGTGTGCATCTCACCCAGGTAGGGACGAAAAAGATGTTGCCTGCAAAGCTGAGGTTTTTCTTGGGATCAAGGGCAACAAAGTGCTCTTGCCCCCAGTGGCCTCACTGATAAGAGTCTTCAACTCAGGATCAAAAAGGGACATGCCCAGAAAGGGAAGGGAAACAAAGGATTTCTGAAACCGAGTCAGTACACCATGTCTTACACTAAAGGGAATGCTTGGCAACCATGGCAGAGGCCTTGACCTCAAGCCTGATAGTATCAAAGATACCATCAGTAATGTAATGCTGAGCCTCTGAAATGTTAGCCAGAAGATGAAAAAGGTCAGCTGTAGGGGCACCCTGATGGACAGCTACAGTAAGCTGCTCTGTCCATACCACAATGGCTCTACTTACCCAAGCAGAAGCAAAGGTGGGCCTCATAGACGCACCTATGGTCGCAAAAGTGGCCTTCAAAATAGCCTCCAGCTTCCGGTCAGTGAAATCCTTGAGAGCAGAAGCATCAGTCACAGCCATGAACATAGAAAGCCTAGAGATAGGGGCATCAACCTTAAGACAAAGAGCTCACTGAGCCAAGGCCGCCTCTGAGAAGGGGTACAATTTAGCAAATCTCTTAGGCAGAGATAGACGTTTGCCAGGGGTCTTCCACTCATCTAGAACAACCTGGTCAAGAGTGGGATTAGGTGGAAAGACAGTACACTGCTTCTTGCGCCTTTGAAAGACATCAGTAGATTGGGATTCCTCAGAGACTGCAGGAATATATAAGGTATCTTAGAAAGCCTCAGCAGAAGGCTCAGGGTCAGCCTCAAAGGGGTCCCCAAAATACTGAGTGTAAGCTCATTCACAACATTTACCCTCATCAGAATCCATCAATAGATCCTCATCAGAGGAATCTGATACATCAGGAATACCCTTAGGTTTAGGGGCTGCAGACCTGAATAATGTCTGGGGCTTCCAGGACTGGAAGACCCCGTGAAGGTGCATAGGGAACTGTGTCAAGACAGACTTTGTCTTGTACCCAGGGTGGCTCTTGATCATGTCTGGAGAGCCCTGGCAGAGATGCAGGGGCCGCAGCACATGGAGGGCATAAATGACCTGAGTATTTTCTAGGAAGCCCTGATTGACATGAGGAATAATGAGTAATGGGTGTCAAAGGCACCCCAGGGTCCTTAGTCTTAGGTTTAGCCCCAGGACCCAAGGGGTCTGACATCCTGACAGGAGACAAAGTGTCAAACAGTATAAGGAAGAACCCAATACTGTGTCCCAGATTAAAGAATTCACCCCAGAAAGAGCTAAACTACACTTATCTGGCAAGCGAAGAGTTAAATTTCTAAGTGTGTCCCAAAAGTTGTAAAACACATAAGGATCACCTGAACAATAGTAGAAAACACTGGACCCCAAGGAAAATGTGTGAAAAATGTCACCCAAAGCACCTAACATAGCACGGAAGGGGTTAATGTACCACAGAAAACCCAAAATGTTCCAAGGACTCTACTCAGACAGAAAGATAAACCCCAAATGAGTGCAGGAGTATACAAAAGTAGGAATTCCTAAAGGAGACCCCTGTGAGGAGGGGAAATAGTGAGACAAGTGGACCATGGCGCTCAAAGGGTTGCTCAACTTTTTAGGTCTTCAGCCTTCAGAATACCATTGAGAAGGGGAGAAGCCTCAGTTGGCTTCTCCAAGGGAAAAGACATAGCACTCAAGGTTTTCTCCCAGGGCTGGAAGGTCCACAAACAGCACCTGTTAACTGAGCAATCCACCATTGGGAAGTCAGTAATGGTAATCCGGCCTAATGGGGGAGTTCTACATCCCATATCTAACAAGAAAATAATTAAAAAAAAAAAAACCAAAAACTAAGCAGAACTGTTCTCTGTGCCTCTTCTGTACAAGGAACAAATCTAACTGGGAAGGGACTAGCTAGTAACCAGCTAAGGAGGAGAGGAAGGCTCCACCCTGCATTCTTTCCAATAATTGCTCCTGCCTACTTAAAGAGGCTGTTGCCTTCCCAGAGTTACCTGTAAGCTATATTGGATGACAGAGAAACACACTTTCCCTGTGGATCCTGAATTTGGTCTTGAATCAGCTCTCAATATCAGTTTTTTGAGCCCACTTATCATATTCCTCTGCTTAAGCTTACTTTGTTGCAGACCATTTTGAGTATTCATCAAGATAAGTCTCAGACCTAAGGTTGTATTAGTTTCATCTCAGTCATGAAATAATTCTCCCTTCATTTAGCCAGAATCCCAACGGGCATTGGGAGGCACAGTTTCATAATATTGGATTACTTAACAACATATCTCCATATGAATGAAGAGGACTCAGGAATTCAGGAACACATAAATTATTTGTGTATTTTCAAGGAAGATTCAAAGGCAGGGCAGCATCAAAATCCCCCATAGTGAGACGGATCAGGGAATGAATTAAAAGGAGCTATGCAGAGGCAGGGATGAAAGCACATATAAATATAAGGGTACATTCAATAAGGGCTGTATCTACATCCTGGGATAAAAGAGAACATGCTTTCCCTGTGGATACCTGCAAGGAAGTTACCTGGTCGTTAATATCTACCTTTATAAAGCAAGATCAATTGGATATTCATACCTCTGTGAAAACCAGACTCAGAAGAAGGGTCCTACAGCCAGTACTGTCCCCCTAACTGTAGGATTGTACTTGTACCTTATCACTTTGGGTACATCTACATACATTCTTCTTTTTCCAGTGGCTGCATCTTCCCACCCTGCTTTGCCTTGGTGTTTGTACTGCTTTGGAAGTCCCATCTTTTAAATGCCTTATGAGGGACACAGAAGAAACAGGAAATTTTGCTTACTGATATTTTGTTTCCTTTGTCCCTCCAAGGCATAGCCAACCTTTATTATCTCTGTCAAAAGAAAACTGAAGGTGGGCTTTTTGAATACCGCTTTAGAAGTTTCTGACTGGTCCTAACCAGCTGGAGACAATCCCATCTATTAAATGCCTAGAGTATGTGATATCAGAGTACCTGACCTGTGCTGGATAGCAAATGGTTAAATATACTGTATAAACCATTGTGTCTGCTGAAATTATTTCTAAAACCTGTGTGTTAAAGAGACAATGGGCTCATTGCAGCATTTTTCCTGTTTGCTGGTACATAGTAACTTACTATATAAAAACTATACCAAAATGAGGTAATCTTTCAACAAAGGCAAGTGTCAGGAAACAAGGAGTTCCACACTAAAACTGCTACATTCGAGGCCATAAAACAATGAGAAAGCGTACTACCAAAATAAATAAATTAAAAAAGACTATATACAGGAAACAAAATTAATTCTAGAGCTAGCTATAGTCACCATGCGAAAGCCAAATGCACCAAGCCTAACAAATAGAAAACAAATTCTCGGAATACCCACAGACTTAAAATGTGACTTTTAATCCTTTGACAGGTCTCCAATACATTTCAGAATAATGTGTTTGTGACTTATCCAGCATTCAAGGGGTTAAAAGCTCAATTTAAATCAATGGGAATATGGTTTTTCCCAATATGGTACAGCTGGTAATCGAGCTTCCTAAGGCCCTTATGCATGAAGTAAAAGCACTACAATTCTGAGGCAAACCAATTGTAATATATATACTAGTTTAAAAGCACGTGTACACGGTCCAAGGTCCGCGTAATGTTAACCCTTTGCGTGGCGGAGGGGTACGCAACACATTGCTTTGCAGTGCGTTTCGTACCCCTCTGGCACTCAAAGGGTTAAGAGGCCGCTACCTCACTGCTCCAAGCAATGCAGTCTTGGTCGCCTCACTCACGCAATGCACTCATGTGCAGTACAGACTGCGCATGACTGCATCGTGACAAACATCATAGCGACTTACTATATAGGTGAATATATATATTTTATATATATATATATATATATATATATGAATGAAAAGACTCCCATTGACTTATATTGGACTTTTAAACCCTTGAAGGTCTACAAAGCATTGCCTCACAATCGTCTTAGGGATTGCTTCATGATTAATTGAATAGCCATTAGCACTTAAATGGTTAAAACGTGAGAAATCACTGCCTTTGGTACACTTTAGTTGTAGGACAATTTGTAGACTGAATCAGCATTCAATACACATAATTAATTTGCTTTTTCTTTTATCAACAGACAGACTTTTGTGATATAGTAGGTTTGATACCATCTGCATTTACCAGTATGTGCGGGGAAAAAAAGGACAGAGTTCACATCAAAAATAGATATTTTATTGTTAAAGAAAATATACCTTATAATCATGAATTGTTTATGAACTCCAGATTAATAAGCAATCTCTGAAGCCCATCCTCATGGACCTTAAGAGTTTTAGTACAGAACACGTTTCTCTCTCTGATAAATTTCTCAAAAGGATGCACACCCCCACCCACACCAAAGTAATGCGACTTGGTAGCTAGATATACAATCCCATCTTTTAGCAATAACTTTTGAAATATATCATGCAATGCACTGTAATAGGCAGGATTATATATGGTCTCTGATGTAAGAATAATATCATATTTCATAGAAGGTATTTCATTTTGCATTAACTGACTAAACTGTGACCATTCTCCAGAGAAGAAACGACATTTGGATAGGAGCCCAGGCTCCACTTCTGACTTTTTATGCCTTTTTCTACTTGGTTCCTCTGTAATGTATTCATTGAAATCATCCCTGTCACAGTTCAGAAGTGCATTGGGCATGGTTATCTCTTCTATTACAGTGCTGTTGTAGTCTTGGAAATGCACTTCTCTGGCTTTTCGTTTAAGAGCAAATAAACCCAAAAAACCAGCTCCACAGCCAAGATCCAAAACTCTTTTTCTTTCAAAATGTATATCCTCATCTTCAAAATATCTCATGAGATCAAAAGTACATTCCCAAATTTTCATTCCACCCTCATAGACACCAGAAATTAAATCAGAGTTAGAGGTAACAGTTTTGCTTACTATGTTTTCATTATTGGAATCTTTACCTAATAATGTCATTTCCACAACAGACACATTTACAAATTGCAGACCTGAGCTGCTTTCAACAATCTTATTTTCTAGTACTCTACTGACATCTTCTGGAATTTTGTGTTCTTTGGCAAATTTTATCCAGCATGTTTTTTCTTCAACCAGGCAATTATTGCTTGTGTTGCTACAGCTAAATATGTTATTTTTAACAGATGATGTCATTAGTCCTGTTTTCTTGACTTCTTGTGTTGTCTCTGGCTCTACTTCACTGTCTCCTAATGGCAATTTATTATTTCCTGAATTTTCTCCTTTGTTTATGAGTAGTGGAGAACCAATGTCAGATGGTACACTTAATTCACCTTCAAAAAGACTGCTTTCAGTCTCCTCTATAGTGAAATTAAATTGAAATGCCATTTTGGAAATGAAAAACTCAACCAGAAAAATAAAAAAAGGATTTTACAAATGTGTTTTTTTTTCTTCTTCTCATCCCCAGTGAACTTCAGTTACCCTGAAAAGAAAAAAAATAGAAAATTTCAGTATGTATTCAACATATATACATATATATTTTTTTCCCAAACAAGGACTGTAGGAATGCACTCCGTTTAAAGCGAAACTTTCACCAGCATGACATAGAGCAGCAAATGATGATTACATTAGCGATATGCACACACTTTGTTTTATTTTCAAGTATAATTGCTGCATTAACAAAAAAAAAATAACCTTTTATGCAGACAGGCAGCGGGGAACACAGCACACATCTTGCAGAGCCGGCATTTCTGCGTCTACACTGTCCGTCCCCTTCAACTCTACCACTGATGTTGAATGCCTTTGTACCAAAAGGCACCGGAAAGGACTGACAGAGCAGGAACAGAGAGCGCCTACTGCAAGATCTCGGCCAGTGCCTGTCTGTATAAAAGGTTATATTTTTCTTTAATGTAGCATTCCTACTTGAAAATAAAACGAAATGTGTGCATATCACTAATATAATTATCATTTATGTCTTGCTGGTGAAAGTTCCGCTTTAAAGCTCTACAACAATATCTGGTGCCAGATTTCTGCGCTATTTTAGATACATAAATCAAAACTGAACGGCACTCTCAGATTTTTCGTACAATACAAAATTTTTATTCAGCTAGGTCAACGTTTCAGGCCCTTACTTGGTCTTGATAAAGGCCTAAGTAAGGGCCAAAATGTTGACCTAGCTGAATAATTGTATTGTATGAAAAATCCGAGACTGCTGTTGAATTTTGATTTATTTTTTATATATACTATATTATATAATATACATATATGTATACACACACACCCTGGATGATGTCAAATATGTGTACATATGCGTGTCCTTTTCTGGGGCCTGAAAAGAAATTCTATTGACAATTTACTATATATCATATGAAGAAAATGATCCCATTGCATCAAAATAACCTCCTTAAAGCATACATTTCCTCAAAGTAGATATCCCAATGAATTAACATTAAGAGCCTAGTTTGGTGTTATTAAATGATTCCAGAGAACTGTACTAAAGGACAAAAATGGGCATTTTTTTTTTTTTTTTTTTTAAAGTCCACTCTTTCAAAGTTACTCAAGTTGTTGAATAAATTCTAATAGCTTGAGAACAATGTTAATAAACACAACATATCTAACACATCATATAGGTAATTTCTGCTTTTTGATATGTAGTCCCCTGCTGGCACATGTTAGCCCTTCCTTCCATCTCCAACCCAAGTGCAACTTTAACCCTTTGCATTCCATGTATTTGTGCAATGAATAACAATGCATTTTACATATTTGGTCCTTAAAGGGTTAAATACATTTGGCAACTGATTTAGGGGAGTGGGTTTCGTACCTACACCTTCAGCATGTGCTTTGTGCGCAATGGAGGGTCCAGGAAACTATTACTGAGAGGCTCGGCCTCTTGTTGTCAACGTTGTCTAAGTGGCTGGATAGGCCTCTATCCTTCAATTACCTGTGGCTTGATGCTCACACCCCTCTGGGAAGCACCCCTCTCTCAAAAGAGATTGGGGGGGGGGGGCGGAGATGGAGGAGTGGGAGTGGTCTATTGCTAAGGCCACCCCGCATAGGGCATCCTTACATGCAAGCCATTCAATTGAGGATCCTACATAGGATGTATTTTACATCAGTGAGACTGCATAGAATGGGCGTTAGGGATACTGACTTATGTGACAGATGTTCTCTTGCGGCTGGTACCTTTATACACCTTGTTTGGGACTGTTTGGAGGGGTTTCACTACAGGGAATGTTTTTTTGCCTCTTTGTCTGGGGTATTGGACAGACGCACCCTTCAAACCCTGAATTTGGGCATCCTATCCATATTTTCTGATGACAGACTCCTGACCTGTTAAATCCCTTCTCAACGAGACCATGATTATGCCAAGTAAGGTAGTCACTATGGTATGGATGTCTTCCACCCCACTTTCACATGAGCACTGGACTAATCTAGTTGCCCAGTACCTTCCACACTATTGTCTTGTCTTTTCACATCAAGGGACTCCGTACAGGTTCTGTGCTATCTGGTGCTTGGTTGTCCCATTTTGGGATTAGACCCTCTCAGGATTCAAATGGGGAGACTCTGCCCACATAGCTGTGGGGGTTGGTACACTTGGGCGTTGGGGATGCCGGGGGACTGTGGCCCCTGTGAAGAGAGAGGGTTCCTCCCTTCCCTTTCTTCTCCCCCCCCCCTTTCTTCTTTCGGGGTACTTTTTTGTTTTCTATGAAAAATAACATAAAATGGGCTTGGTAGATTAGCGAGATGCTAATCTTTTATCCTTTGCAATTTGTATTTTATATTATCTGTAACTGGTAATATGTTACACTGATTACTTTATGTCCTGTTTTGATTGATTTTCATTTGTATCTCGAGGTTGCCCTACTCAATAAAAAAAAAAAAATAATAATTAAAAAAAAAAAAAAAAAAATTATATATTATATATATATATATATTATATATATATATATATATATAATTTTTTTTTTTTTTTTTTTTTTTTTTAAAGAAGACATCTGTATTTGGAAAATGTTCTTAAGTGCAGCAATATTACTCACTTCCCTATTTCACTTAGTTATTGCAGCACTGTATTTCATACAGGGAAACATTATCAGTAGTGCATTCTAAACTCATGGTATTTGAAGGTATTATATACAATAAAAGTGAACTGCTGCTGACTCCTACAAGAGAACAGTCAGTGAAGTCAATCACTAATTTAACTGACCACCTGCCAAACAGGCTACATATACCAAAATGTGAGAGGCTCAGAGGATGACCAAAAGCACAAGTGGCTTGTTCTATGACTAGTCACCTTTCTGAAGCATCAAGTTTTAGTTACAGCTACCGTATCCAGTAAAATAATTATATTTCATTATGTGCACAGTGAAAGGATTAATAAAATATCTTGTTGGTATAATAATGTTTGACCTATTTATGTTTTATAATTACAGGTCAGACAAGTCAAGGGTCAACTCTTTTGAGTAATAGATGTGTGCAAACCCCCGTCTCTCAAAGTATTTGAGTCAAATGGTTAAATGAAAGGAGTGTTGAATGTTTAAAAACATGCATGAGTGTCAGACATGAGTGCATACATCTTTGTTAAGGTGTTAGCTACGCTGTAGTTGTCTGCAGAGACAATTTCATTATGAGATGGGCTACTATTCTAACAATGAGGATATGTATCTCCTCTGCTAAACAGCACTATGGCAGCTTCCTTGCTCTCGTATAAACAAGTATTTTTTTTAACTTTATATAAAGTTTTAATGCTGTATAGGTAGACATCCTGTGAAAACAAGCCCAAGCTGCTTAAGTTGCTTTAAATGTGACAGTTCAACTTTAAAAGCTTATAACAACTACATAAATGAAGAAGACAAAAATATTCAGTTTTGGAAAGAAGATAACCAACAACACTAAACAAGGGTTCATGTGCCTTTCTACCAAGCCTGGTTTGCAGAAATGTTTCCAGAAGTTTGCACTACAGGAAAAAAAAAAATGTAATTTATTTTTACATTTTCACCCCTTCAAGTGTACTGAAATTGTCAAAAAGTTTGGAATGTCATAATGTATTCATTAGTTACTATTGCAAAATCCCACATCCTAGCCAATGGGTGTGTGGTAATTAGCTTGAACAGGGATTGACAACATAAAAGGAAGTTCCTATTCAAATTTCCCACAGTGAGCATCGGGCAACAGCCCAAAAGGTGCAAGGAGGGGAATTTTTTCTATTATTTAATGATAGATTTAATATCGATATTTCTCTTTTACAGGTTCAAAACTAAGTTTAAACAAGAAGAATGAAGAGGAACACAGGTGAATGACAGATGAAGGAGAAGAAAAGAGGATTTTAGTCTTACCTGTTAAATCCTTTTCTCTTAGTCCATATAGGTTACTGGTCACTTTAGGTAGGCGATCCACCCCTTTAAGCAGGCAGGAACAATTCTAGAAGTGAATGCAGGGGTGGAGCCTACCTTCCCTCCTTGGATGCAGCTAGCCAATCAGTTCCAGTAAGATTTGAGACACTAACTATTGACTAGATAGTAAGAAGGGAAAGAAGACTCCTGTGAGCATGAGCCCGAAGGACCCCCACATTCTGCCACGGGAGAGCCAAGCATGGTCCCTGGTAACTTTGAGATGGCCAACCAAAGTCACCAGAGCATATATGAACCATCAGATCAGAGATAGCCCAACAATAACAAATGAAGTGTCAACGGACACTGAACAGGGGTAAAAACACCCCAGGAACTGTTACACAGCACACTGAACTAGAGCCAACAGGGCTCAAAAGTGAAGGAGCACTGAAGAACCGAAGAAGATCCTAGACAGGCAAGACTGCCTCCAGGATCTTCCTCTTAAAGCTGGCATCAGCCGATGCCAGCACATCAACATGTTAGTACTTTGAAAAGGTGTGCACAGACGACCAAGTGGCAGCCTTGCACAACTGATCAGCTGAGGCCTGATTCTTGTAAGCCCAAGAAGCCCCAACAGATCTAGTTGAATGACCCGAAAGGGAACAGGCTTCTTCCTTAGCTTGTAAGCCTTACAAATAGTGGACTTAATCCAAGATGCAGGTCTCCCTGCCCTGGGACCCTCAGGAATGACGAACAGTGCGTTAGACTGTCGAATGGACTCAGTGCGATGCACATAAAACTTGAGACAAAGCACCACATCTAACAAGTGGAGATCCCTCTATTTGTCAGAAGTAGGATCAGGGCGGAAGGAAGGCACCACAATCTCCTGATTAATGTGGAACTCCGAAACCACCTTCGGGAGAAACCTCTGCGAAGTGAGAAGCACCGCCTTGTCTTTGTGAAACACCAAAAAGGGTGGACTACAGAGCATGCAACTCCGCAACAAGGTGAACTAACACAATCGCCAGGAGAAAACCCATCTTCCATGTCAGCAGGCGTAGAGGAATAGTAGCCAAGGACTCAAAGGGAGGGCACTGAAGGACGCCCAAAACCAAGTAAAGATCCTACTGAGGAGTGGAAGTCTTAAAACCAGGACGAGTATGAGCAACGCCCTGGAAGAAAACCTTGACATCAGGAAGAATAGCAATACGCCTCTGAAAGAAAACAAAGAGCGCAGATGTCTGAACCTAAAAGGAGCTCAAATTGAGGCCCTTATCCACACCTTCCTGCAGGAAGGCCAGGACTGTAGGAAGATTGAAATCCTGAGATAGGTCCCTACGAGCACACCAAGAGAGAAAAGTCGATGAGACTCGATGGTAGGCCTTAAAGGAAACAGGTTTGCGTGCACTAAACATAGTAGCCACCACACCAGAAGAAAAACCCTTCTTCCTCAGTATTGAGGATTCAATTTCCAAGCCATCAAAGCTAGCCGATGGACATCCTCCTTCCACAAGTAACCCTGTAGATTATGATCCGGACAGCAAGGGATCCGGAATGGCTCCACCACTGATAGGTCCAGAACTCCGGAAACCAAGCCTGTTGAGGCCAGTACGGAGCAAACAGAACGACTGGACAGCGCTCCAGTCTCAGTTTCCTTAACACCCTGTGCAGCATGGGAATGGGGGAAAGATGTAAGCCAGAGGAAATAACCAAGGAATGGACATGGCATCCCCTGCTAGAGCTAGAGGACATCAGAATCTTCCGGTTGTGGCTTGTCGCCATCAGGTCGATGCATGGAACACCGCACCTCTGAACAATGAGGTTGAACACCTCTGGATGCAGTTCCCACTCTCTGCTGTCCACTCTGTGTCGACTGAGGAAGTCTGCCAGGACGTTGTCTACACCAGGAATGTGAACTGCGGATATGGCAGGAACATGTTCTGCCCAGGACAAACTAGCCTTGACCTCTAACCAAACTGCTGTGGCGTTGTCGGACTGGACCCGAACCAAGCAGTCCTCCAGATAGAGCATCCAGTGGTGAAGGGCATGAAATATCATCCGAAGCTCCAACATGTTGATGGGAAGAGACTTTCCTCTGGAGACCACCATCCCTGAGCATTCAGGTGACCCAAAACCCCTCCCCAGCCAGATAGGCTGGCATCCGTCATCACCGTGGTACAGAGGGACACCAGGAAGGGCTTGCCCTTCAGCAGATTGGAGAGGTTGAGCCACCACGACAGACTCAGTTCCACATGAAGAGGGAGAGACACTGACATCTTCAGGAGAACCCTGGTAATAATGAGTCTTGACCACAAAGGAATTGAGATCCTTCCGGTCCAAAATTGGACAACAGCCGCCATCCTTCTTGGAAACCTCAAACAGGTTTGAATAAAAACCCAAACCCCTGTCCTGAACGGGAACCGGTTCCAGAACCTCCTTGTCCAGAAGGGCCTGGGTGGTGCCGCTGAACAGACGCCATTTCTCTATGCCCTGAGGAGTATGAGAAGGAAAAGAGGTGAAAGGTGATCCTGTACCCTTCTGCCACCACCTGCAAAACCCATGGGTCTACCACTGAGTCCTCCCATATGCTGTGGTAGTGGAGCAGAGTGGGGACCTGGGTTCGACGAGTCATGCCAAAGAAGGTTTGGAAGCCTTGGGCTTAGTGGAGGCCTTAGGCTTCCATTGTTGTTTGGACTTGGAGGTGGAATGCGGAGCTAAGGGAACCGCCTGGTTCGCCTGGCGTGTGTCAGTCTGGAAGGAATGAAAAAGCCAATTCCGCTTGATAGGCGACTTCTTCCTGGAAACCATAGGCAGGAGGGTACTCTTACCCCTGTGGCCAACTAATCAGATCCTTAAGTTTTGGTCCAAACAGAGAAGTGCCCTGAAAGGGCAAGGAGAGCAATGCTTTCTTAGAAGCAGTGTCAGCAGACCAGATCTTGAACCAAAGAGCTCGTCTGGCAACCACAGACATGGTGGAAACCCTTGCCACCAAATCGATGGCATCAAACAAAGCAGCAGATACACAGTGTTGGGCTTCAGAAATGTTGGCAAACGGCCGCAACATATTAGGAGTAGGAGCTCCCTGACGAACAGCAAGTGTGAGCTGTTCAGTCCAAACCGCAATGGCCCTATTCACCCAGGCCACAGCAAACACTGGGCTTAGGGAAGTACCAGCGGTGGCAAAATGGACTTGAGGGAGGCCTCAAGTTTCTTGTCAGTGCAGTCTAAGAGCGGAAGCATCAGCAAAGCAGTGAACTTAGAAAGCCTACAAACAGGGGCATCCACCTTGGGGGAATGAACCCACTGAGCTAGCGCCGCATCAGAAAAGGGGTAAAGCTTGGCAAACTTCTTGGAAACAGACGGTTTTCTGTCCCAAGACTTCCACTCATCAGACACTAAACGGTCAAGAGTGGGGTTAGGTGGAAAACAAGTACGGGGCCTCTTAGGCTCCTGAAATACATCAGAGGGGTCCGAAGAAACTTTGTGAACCAAGGGAATGTTTAGGGTGTTTAAAATGGCCCTGATCAGGCCCTCAGCCGAGGGATCAGGATCGGCCTCAAAGGGGTCCCAAAGGAACTGATGGGAGATTACTGCAGAACATTCCTCGTCGTCAGAATCCACCAACAGTTCCTCTTCAGAGAAATCTGATACGTCAGGTACTCCCTGCGGTTTTGGCAGGGAAGATCTGACAGAAGTAGGGGTCTGCCAGGAGTGGAACACCCCCTGTAACTGGGATGGAAAGAGTTGTAATGTAAACCGGAGGTCTCTAGTAGCAGCCTTAAACTCTTGCACACAAACTAGTTTTAATGCATGGCTGGAGGTCCCTGAGGGAGACTCAGGGACAGAGGAACACGTTGGGCATAAATGACCTGAGAATTCTCTAGGTAACCCTGATTGACATGAGGAGCAATGCGCAATGGGGGGCACAGAGACCCCAGTGTCCTTTGTCTTAGGCCTAGCCCCAAGCTCCAACGGATTAGACATTCTCACAGTGTCTAAATGTTCAAAGTATAAGGTATCGCCCAAATACAGTGTGTATGATTAAAAGTTCACCCCCGAAAATCGCTAAAATACACTTATCTGGCAGGCGAAGGGTTAATCTGGAGAGGAGAGTCCAAGCCCTGCGTAGGATACTTGCTCAGGGAAAGCACAAAATGGCTGCCACGACGGGAGCCAATTAGGAACATTGCACGATGTAAGCGCTCATGGGAAATGTAGTTTTCACAGAAAAAGTACCCCAACAGTGCCCGAAGGGTCTCCAACGTATCTTGCAGCACTCGAGTTTTCACCAACTGAGGCTTCCTGGAGTATTTCATACATTTTATTAATATTATAGCCCATACAGCTGACTGACACATTCCCTAGATCTGTTTGCCCTCACTATACTATCTACATCACACACGATGACAACTCGTAGCATATATCCTCTGATACATTCTATTCAATGTTGCAATGAGCATTTACCTCAACATCACCACTAGTATCTCCTCATCTAGACCACATGCATGTATGCAAAGTGAGGGAGTCCCGCAACGCAGATCTATTGTATTAGCTGGCTTGGGTCATTGGAAAACTGGCAAATGACCTCAAAAAAATGTATTGGTAATTGGTATCGGCAAGAACTTTACATTACATACATACACCATCTCTTGATTCTCCCCTTTTGCCTCTTTCTCCCCCTCTTGATTCCCACCTTTTGCTTCATTCTCCCCATCTTGAGCCCCCTCCTTTTGCCTTGGCTTTTTCTCTCCCTTTTGATACCCCTTTCTCCCCCTCCTTGACTCTTGATTCCACCCTTTTGCCTCTCTCTCTCTCCCTCCTGATCCTTCCTCCTTTTGCCTCTTTTTTTTTTTTCTCCCTTAGTCCCTTTTGCCTCTTTTTCTCCCTCTTGACACCCTCTCTGCCTCCTTCTTCACCCCATCTTGCCTCTATTGATCTGCCTTACCCTCCTCTGCCAGGTGCTTGCTGTTCTCTCGCGAGCCCCAGCAGAGGTCAGCGTCGGAGCGTTGCCTTGGTAACACGAGGTTACGCTGCAGGAGGGAGAAAGGCGACCGGGGAGCATTGTGAGCAGCTCCTCGGGCTCCCTCTCTGCAGCACCGACCCTGACACAGGGTATCGGTGCTGGAATCGGCCGTATTTGCACAAGTACGAGTACTCGCGCAAATGCCGGTATCGGCACCGATACCAGTATCGGTGCAACCCTACTACATTAGTTACAAAAAACGAGCTATCATCAATCCCTGTATCAACACTGCCCTGTGAGGTACCACAGCCAGCATTTAATTCCCATGTCGCCTCATTTCACTTATAGTGTCCCTACTAAAACGAGATACTCTCAAGTTAGTTTACTACCCTATACAGCCTGTTCCCCTAACATAAAAGTTAAAATAGGATTTTAGTCTTACCTGTTAAATCCTTTTCACTTAGTCCATACAGGTCACTGGTACTCTGGGAGGCGTAAGTCCCCTTTAATAGGCAGGAACAACTATGCAAATGATTTGCAAGGGGCGGAGCCTCCCCTCTTACTTAAGCCACCTTCTGGCCAGAGCCACTTAGATTGATTTGAGACCCTAAAACTGACCTCAGGTAAGCAAAAAGAAAGACTCCTGTGAGCATGCCCCAACGGTCTCCCACTGAATGCCACAGGACAGCCAAGTCTGGTCCCTTGACAGGTAAGACTAAAATCCTATTTTCACTGTCGTCCAATACAGGTCACTGGTACTCTGGGATGTACAAACATTGAGCTGACCCAGAGGCGGGAAGTAAGGCAAGGACCAGGCGCAAGGACCAAGTCGCTAGAACTGCTATGAACCAGTTAATTACATAGCCCAAACTGTAAGTGTCAACGGACACCAACCAAGGGAAACAATCCCTGAACTAACAAAGCACACGGAACCAGAGCCAACCGGGCTCAACAGCAAGGAAGCACTAAGGATCACAGAGCGGAAGACCTAAACAGGCAAAACTGCCTCCAGGACCTTCCTACCAAAACTGGCATCAGCCGAAGCCAGTACATCAACACGATAGTGCTTAGAAAATGTGTGCACAGAGGACCAAGTGGCCGCTCTGCACAGTTGATCAGCAGATGCCTGATTCTTGTAGGCCCAAGAGGCCCCAATAGATCTGGTGGAATGGGCAGTCACCCTGAAGGGAACATGCTTATTCCGCAACGTATAAGCTTCACGGATGGTAGCTTTAATCCAAGATGCAATAGTAACCTTGGCAGCCGGTCTCCCTGCCCTAGGCCCCTCAGGAATGACGAATAGAGCGTCAGACTTCCTGATAGACTCGGTGCGATGAACATAAAACTTGAGGCAACGCACCACATCCAACAAATGGAGATCACGTTCCTTGTCAGATGAAGGATTAGGACAGAAAGAGGGAACCACAATTTCTTGATTGATGTGAAACTCGGACACAACCTTGGGTAAGAATTCCTTGGTAGTGCGAAGCACAGCCTTATCCTTGTGGAACACCAGGTAAGGAGGTTTACAAGACAGAGCTTGTAACTCTGCTACCCGGCGAACCGAAACAATAGCCAAGAGAAAGGCCATTTTCCAAGTCAAGAGACGTAAGGAATGGAAGCCAAGGATTCAAACGTTGGTCGCTGGAGTACTCCCAGCACCAAATTGAGGTCCCACTGGGGAGTAGGGCTCTTGAAGGCAGGCCGAACATGAGTCACACCTTGGAAGAAAACCCTGACATCAGGAAGGATAGCAATCCTTTCCTGGAAAAACACAGACAAGGCAGAGGTCTGAACCTTGAGGGAACTCAGACTGAGCCCCTTATCAACACCGTCCTGCAAGAAGGCCAGGACAGTGGGAAGATGAAATTCAAGAGACAATTGCTTATCAGTGCACCATGCAACAAAGGTTGACCACATGCGATGATAGATCTTGGAGGACACAGGCTTACGAGCACTAAGCATAGTCGACACCACAGAAGGAGAAAATCCTCTCTTTGCTAAAATCGAGGATTCAACCGCCATGCCATCAAATGGAGAGAGTGAACATCCTCCTTCCACAGATAACCCTGGAGAAGTAGATCCGGACGGGCAGGGAGCGGGATCGGATCCGACACTGACATGGCCATCAACTCCGGATACCAGGACTGGCGAGGCCAGTTTGGAGCGATCAGGATGACAGGACAACGCTCCTGCTTCAACTTCTGGATAACTCTGATCAATAGAGGAAGAGGAGGGAAGATGTAAGCCAGGGAGAAATCCCAAGGGATCGACAAGGCATCCACTGCTAGAGCAAGGGAGTCCCTCCACCGGGAGCAAAACACCGGAACCTTCCTGTTGTGTCTGGTAGCCATCAGGTCCACCACAGGCATCCCCCACCGCTGGGCGAGCATGTGAAACACCTCTGGATGAAGAGCCCATTCTCCGCTGTCGACGGTGTGACGACTGAGAAAGTCTGCCATGACGTTATCCACGCCTGGAATATGAACTGCAGAGATGACAGGCACGTGATCTTCTGCCCAAGACAAAATATCCTTGACCTCCCACCAGGCGGAACCGCTTCTTGTGCCGCCTTGCTTGTTGATGTAAGCCACCGCCGTGGCGTTGTCGGACTCCACTCTGATCGGAAGACCGGTCAGTTGAGACTCCCAGTGCCTCAGGGCAAGCCGGACAGCTCGAAGTTCCAGAACATTGATGGAGAGAAGGGATTCCTCCAGACCCCATTTCCCCTGAGCACTGAAGCGACCCCAGACTGCACCCCAGCCCCGAAGGCTGGCATCCGTTGTGACTGTGGTCCAACGAGGAACTAGAAAGGATCTCCCTTTCAGGAGATGAGAAAGATCCAACCACCAGTGCAGACTCGACTCGACATGAGGAGGTAGAGAGACGGCCAGATGTTGATGATCTGGATGATTCCTGCACGTCTGGATCACAAATCTCTGAAGTTCCCTGGAGTGGGCCATGGCAAATGGTACTGCTTCGATCGTGGAAATGAACTTCCCCACTAAAGATGACAACTTCGGTACCAGAATTTCGTCCATGTCCAGAATCCCAGCTACTCGGACGGCTATCTGGTGAGCCACATCCTCTGGAAGAAACACCATGCATTGGCGAGTGTCGAACAGGAGACCCAGGAACAGAAGCCTCTGAGATGGAACCAAGTCTGACTTGTCCAGATTCAGGATCCAGCCATGACGGTTCAGAGTGTGCATACACTTCTATAATTGCTGATGGAGAAGCTCCGCTGAGGAGGCTTTCAGTAGGAGATCGTCCATGTAGGAGGTCACTCTGATCCCATCCTGATGAAGCACCGCTATCAAGGAGCCTAACACCCTCTGGAAGACCTGAGGGGCTGAAGTCAGCCCAAAGGGGAGCGCTGCAAACTGAAAGTGTCCCCTGTGGCAGGCAATCCTGAGATACTGCCTGCTCTCTGGATGAATAGGGATGTGAAGATAAGCATCCTGAAGGTCCAGGGAGGCAAGGAACTCCCCTGGAGACATTGCTGCAATCACAGAGCGCAGGGACTCCTGGCGGAAGTGGGAAGTCACCACATAGGCATTGAGATCTTTGAGATCCAAAATGGGACGAGCCCCTCCGTCCTTTTTGGCTACCACAAACAGGTTGGAATAGAATCCTGAACCTGTGTCCCCCTGAGGAACCGCCTCCAGGACCTCTTTGTCCAAGAGATCCTGAATAGCGTCGTCGAACAGACGCCTTTTTGTGGGTTCCTGAGAAGGACGAGTAAATAGAACCGAAAAGGAGGAAGGGAGGAGAAAGGGATCCTGTATCCCTCTGACACCACCTGAAGAACCCATGGGTCCGCCACTGACTCCTCCCAAGTCCGGCGGAGACGACCACCTACAGCCGGATGCGGACCCGGGTTCGGCGAGTCATGCCGAAGCAGTCTTGGAGGTCTTGGCCTTGGGGGCAACTTTGGGCTTCCAGGACTGTTTGGGCTTGGAGGAGGAGCGCGTAGTGGGAGGACCCGTTTGGGCCGAGGAGCGTGTCTCAGTCTGAAAGGAACGAAAGGACCGATTGCGTTTGGCTGGAAACTTTTTCTTAAAAACTGAGGGTAGAAGAGTACTTTTACCGCCAGTAGCCTCACTGATCATTTCTTTGAGTTCAGACCCAAAAAGCAAATTCCCCTGAAAGGGCAAGGAAAGCAAGGCTTTCTTGGAGGCTGTATCAGCAGACCAAATTTTCAGCCAAAGGGCGTGTCTAGCCACCACAGAAGAAGTGGAGGCCCTCGCCATCATGCGCACAGCATCAAAGGCAGCGTCAGCAACATAGTTCTGAGCTTCAGAAATGTTAGCAAGAAGCTGTAACTGTTCAGAAACTGGAGCATCCTGGCGAACTGCTTCAGTCAGTCGCTCAGTCCAGGCCGCGATAGCCCTGTTAACCCATGCCACTGCAAAGGTTGGACGCATGGCAGTGCCAATAGAGGCAAAAATGGACTTAAGAGAAAGTTCCAATTTCTTATCCGTCCAATCCTGCAGGGCAGAGGCATCAGAGACAGCCAAAGCGATAGACTTGGATAGCCTGGAAACAGGTGCATCCACCTTAGGAGGATGCACCCATTTAGCCAGCTCAGTCTCAGGAAAAGGGTACAGCTTAGCAAACTTTTTGGAGACAGAGGAAGATCTATCAGGATTCCTCCACGCCTCAGTGACTAGACGAGCAAGAGTAGGATTAGTTGGAAAACAAACAACTGGCTTAGATTGCTTTTTCTGAAAAACATCAGTAGGATCATAAGTGGATTCCTGAGTCAGAGGAAGGTTGAGCGAATTCAGAACCGCTCTGATCAGACCCTCAGCCGAAACTTCAGGGTCACACTCATAGGGGTCCCCAATGGATCTGTTAGATTCAATAACAGTACGTTCCTCAGCATCAGAATCCTGCAAGAGTTCTTCTTCAGAAGAATCAGTTACATCAGGAGCCCCCTGTGGCTTAGGCAGGGAGGTCCTGATAGTAGAGGGGGTCTGCCAGACCTGGAGAGCCCCCTGTATCTGAGAGGGAAAGAGTTGAAGCGTGGATCTGAGATCCCTAGTGGCAGCTTTAAACTCCCTCACCCAAGATGGCTCAATAGCATGGCTGGGAAGCCCAGGGTTGCTATCTTGACCAGTACAATTAGGGCATAGATCCCCCACATTATCGCTAGACAGCCCAATGTGGCAAGAGGAGCAAAACGCCATGGGTGTAGCAGACCCCCCATCCTCCCTAGACTTGGGTCTAGCCCCTAGCTCCAGTGAAGTAGACATGCTCACAGCGTCAATATACCCCACTAATAACACTATCACCCAGAAAAAGTGTAAAGGATTAAAGTTTCACCCCAGAAATGTCTAAATTCGGACTTATCTGGCCAGTGAAGGGTTAATCTGTAGAGGAGAGAGAAGGCTCGGTCCCTGCGTAGTGTACTCGCATAGGAAAAGTACCACAAAATGGCGGCCGTCATGACAGCCAATCAGAAACGAGCGCGAACCAGGCGCTCATGGGAAATGTAGTTTTCCCTCTACAAGTACCCCAAACAGTGCCCGAAGCCCCCCTGAACACCCCACACAAATAAAACACAATCCGGATGATAGAGCAGGAGCCTAGCAGTAAAATGAGCCCTCTCTGGAGTTGCTGTGACAAGCGGTTCCAAAGATATGTCCCACACTGTGAATTCCCATAGAGAGTAAAGGAGCCATTGCGTCTGAGCGGGAAAAGCCGCGCTTAAAGGCGCGGAACTCAATTTTTAATAAAGTTTAAGAAAACATTAAAAAGTGCTCAAACAAGAATAAAACACATAAGAAACATAAGAAAACGAATATCCCAAGCTCCAAAACCCAGAGAATACCACAGAAATTGCATAAAACAGTAATAATGCAATAAAAACACCCTATGAGTGCTGGAGTGTATTGAAAACTCCCAAATACAAGCCCATCAAAGGGACACTGTGGGGACAAGTGGACCTTCAGCACTCAATGGGTGACTCACCTTTCTTGCAGGACTTCTGTCTTCAGGTGACCATGATGAATAAGGAATAACCCAGAGGTAAATTCCTCAGCAGGGAAGCTGCTCAACACAAGCTGTTCCCTCTTCAGGGCATAAGGTCCACAGAAATCCCTGGAAACTGCACCAGCCACTTTAAAGAGGGCAATTCACAGCCATGGTCACCCTCCTAATGGTGGTATTCCATATTCGAATAAAAATAATAAAACACTAAGATGCATAGATGTTCGACTACGTGGTGTGCAAAGCACTCCCGGAACAAATCAATCTAAGTGGCTCTGGCCAGAAGGTGGCTTAAGTAAGAGGGGAGGCTCCGCCCCTTGCAAATCATTTGCATAGTTGTTCCTGCCTATTAAAGGGGACTTACGCCTCCCAGAGTACCAGTGACCTGTATTGGACGACAGTGAAAATACAATAGAATTTCTTACAAATATACAGGCAAGGTATGCAGCGGCATACCTTGCCCATTAACCCTTTCAGTACCAGAGGGGTAGCAAACACATTGCAATGTGCTGTTACCTCTCTGGTAATCATTCAAAACAAATGAAACAAGGGAATGTCGAAAAAAAATTGGAGAAGAACAATGTCGAAATTAAATGAAGACTATAAGTCGAATTTTAAAGGGGGGGGGTTAAAATGTTGAATGTGAACAATATTTGTCGAATTAAAATGGTGAAAGAAAGTCATGGAAGCACTATAAGTCGAATTTCAAAGGGGGGGTTAATATGTCGAAGGGAGGCACTCTGTGTCAGATTTTTATAATGTAGGGTACACATCTAACACTAAACTTGATCTTACTGTCGTCAAACATACACCTGTTTCCTTGGACTTTGATATTTAGCGTGTGTTTTTAGGCAGTAGTTGAATAAAAGCAGTCAGTGCCATTTTTGTTACTTTGCAGAAATGTGCTGTCTACGCCGGTTTTGTTTTATAGTGGTTCTGCAATAGAATACCAGTGTAATGTAAGGCCGGGTTTAGAACAGGTAATAGAATCGAGCCCCAAGTCTGTAAAACAATCTCAAAATTATTATATTTTTATGAGAGATTTACAAAATAATTATTCATCGGTCTCATTTACCCTAGTCTTGCCTATACATAGTCAAGTTTACAGTTTCCTTGTATATTCCCCGACTGTCAGCCCTCGTCAGGGTCAGTTTGGCTCTCGGTTACCTTAGGGTTACCGTGGACGGTCCTCTGACTTCTGAACCGGGGGTTCGATCTTGCTTTCCTCCCCTCCTGCATCCTCATTGGCCGGCGAATATTTTTTTTAGGCTAGCTGCTGTGCCCGATTATCGAGCCTCGCTCAGTCCTGTGGCTAGTTTCCTGTGTTCTGACCTCGGCTTGTGGTGTGTTTCTCCGGTTTTGTGACCCCTGGCTCTGTTTGACGCTGCTTCCTGGTTCCTCTCCATGGTTTCCGTCTCTCCTGCTTGACCTTTTGGCTGTCTTGACTCTGTTATTGTACTGCTCGTTTCTCCGTTTTTCCCCTCTGCAGCCCGTGGCCCAGTTGCTGACTTCGCTGGCGTTCCCGCGGTGGTGTGCAGAGAGCAGTACTGGTTCTTCTAAGCAGGGATTGGGACTTCCATGGCTTCGTGGAGGCATATACAGGTTAGTGCTCCGCTATTCCAATCCATCCTGGGCTACCGTCACAAAGGGGGTTTGGGAGGGTATGCGGTGGAGCAGTAGGTATTGCTCTCCCAGATCACCCCGCCTAATAGTTCTCTGGCCCGTTTCCCTGCCTGCCTGTCGGATGTCCGTTTGTCCCTTCTTCCCAGCCAGCTGTGCAGGTTGTGGTGATCCCTCCTGCCTCTTTCAGTAGGGCACTGCTGCTTCTGGAGGGTACAGGCCTGTTGCCCAGTCATTTAGTGCAGGCCAAGAACAGGTAGTGGTTGTTCCCTCCTGCCCCTCTGCGGGTACTGGCTACTCAGGGTGTAGGTCTACTGACCAGCCATTGGCTTTGAATCTTCCCCCTCACATACCTTTGGTTCTTTGTAACCATTCCTAGGGGGTGAGTCCTTTACTGGTGAGCATTGGTCCAGGTTTCCTCTCCTTCCTTCCAGTTTTGAGGCCAGGGCTCCGTCGGATCTGGATTCTGTGGGTTCACTCCTGGTCCGGGGACCGGTCTCCTAGCAATCTCGGCCCTGCCTGGGGTAGTGGGGCTGGTGTGGTGTTAGAGCCTCCCAAGGAGGCCATATTCCTTGGGCTTTCATCTCGGACTAGCCTAGCTTTGTTCTTGTCTCCTCCTGCCTTGAGACCTCTGGTCTTGGGGTCCGCTGGTTCTCAGCTTTTGTCTGGTGGTCCTGTGCGTCTGCTGTGTTACGTTACAAAGGCTTAGTTAGATATACTCACTTGTACAGTTTAGTGTCCTGGCAGTGGTAGGGTTAAAGGCAATAGTATTCTCTGATCCGTTTTGGACAAAAATGCAAGGAAAAGTGATTTATACATAGCTGTTAAGCACGTATCATTTACATACACACATGATATACAAGGTAGAATAAATAATGCAAATAAATGAATAGTAGCCATTTGTTTGGACTTATTCTGAAAGTGCACAATAAGTGCAGTCAAATTGCCTGTACTTTTTATTTATATATTTTCCTAATATTATTATTATTATATTATTATGGCTTTTACATTTTTATATTCCTAGCAGTGAGCTACCTGGATCTCATCTTTCAGAGATTTTTCTGATTAACGGTTCTAAAAAACAGGATGCAAAACGATGTAATACATTATTACAGTCTGAATCTAGCACTGAATACTCTGTGTGCTCTCCCTTTTACATTCTTTCTTTTTAACTCTTTAGTGACCCTGTATCTTTTTACACTAAAGGACCAGAGAAATTTTGGCCTTTTTAGTATGTCTTTATTTAACAATATTTTTCCTCCATACAAATGCCATTTTTTTAACCCCTTCGCATCCGATGACGTACCCAGACTGTCACGATGGTCCAGAACTTAAGGACCAGTGACGGTCCTGGTACGTCACGTACTTTTACTCACCGCGCTCGAGTAATACCGGGGACTGAAGTTGATTGCTCCAAGACAGGAGGGATCTCTTTCAGTCCCTCGATCGGCGTGCCGGATCATGTGATCAGTCACGTGGGGGGGGGGGGGGGCACGTCGAACTTCCCTATCTGGTCCTTAAAGGACCACACACCCCGGGACTGCTGGTCCTTAAGGGGTTAAGCATAAGTGGGGATTTCTTTTGATACCACATTTATATGCATAACACAACATTTAATTTGAAGAAAAAAATGGGAAAACAAACAATATCTGTATAGGTTTTCTTGTGATCATTTGTACTCAGATGGTTTTTAACTGGATAAAAGGTATGAACGTTTAGCGAGTCACTATCCCTCTGAGGTGAAAATACTTTCCCTGTTTCCCTCCCTCTTCTTGGAGATCAAACTTTGGGCTCAATACCACCAGTAAAACCGGCGGTAATGGCAAAAAAACTAACATCAAAAAAATCAACCATGTACCCCAGCTATTCTATTGCTGGAGAGGTAAATGGCAAAAAGAGTGTTGTTGGCCAAAACTCACGTTTTTGCAAAATGCTCATTATTGTTTTGTGCTCCAACAACTTGATCTAAGTAGTGTAAATTGTGGGAACATCAAAGGAAAAAAAAAGCAAACTGCTGTTTGAGATAAAACTAGTCAGAAATGTATCACTTACATGTCATCCACTGTCCGGCTTCTTCATTTATCTTTCCTTCTTTCTTCTCTTCTGTCTTCGTTTCTTCAGTCTTCTTTTCTTTCTTCTGATATTCTTTTCTTCTTTCTTGCTGTAATATAAAAATTGAATCCATTGTTGTTCGTTACTTTTATAAAATAATCCCCAAAGATGCTACCATTAACCCTTTGAGTGCCAGAGGGGTAACCCTCCGGTGCTCAAATGGTTACTGTAGGTGGCATCTGAAAGTCCAGCCTGCATTAAATACAAATATTTATTTTTTAAATTTTCCATATGCGTTAACCCCTTAACGACCCTTGACGGTCATGGTACGTCATGGGTAAAAAGTGCCTGAACAACCCATGATGTAGTATGACCGTCATGGATTTCAGGGCTGCACGCCATTCCGGGAGTCCTGAGTCCGATCGTTTAAAAAAAAAAAAAAAAAAAAAAAAAAAAATGCTCTGTGGTCCTTAAGGGGTTAAAAGTATGCCTGTCTCGGTTAAAAATAAATTGTCAGTCTCCTATCGGCTGGGAAGTGCTTACGCACCTCCAAGCCAATCAGCTTCTAGTGTGGGTGATGATGAAATCAGTGATACAGTTCCAAGCTAACCCACAGTCACTGTTCCCAAAAGACGAAAGATTGAAAACCTTTAATAGCCTTTCTAACTTGATAATAGCAAACAGACACACATGTTCGTAAAGCACAGATGCCAACAGACTATAGCTCTGAAGAACCACAACAATATGCACTGAAACCTACCCAGCAGCCAAGAACAATTATCCTATATAATAATTCACTAAGTTGTGTGTAACGCCCCACATACGCAGTAGACACTGCGGCGCGTGCGGCAGTCATGCGCAGTACAGACTGCCCGCGCCGTGGCTGATACAGAGCTGGGCGCTCCAAAGGAGCGTCCAGCTCTGTATCAGCCGTGGCGAGTGCAGTCTCTACTGCTCGCGACTGGCTGCCAGAGGCACTGTGGCCCGTGTAACGGGCTCTTCAACTAGTCTGAATATAAAAGGATAACTTATCCTGTGCTTACCTGCTGTTTTTGACAAGGCTGATCACAAAATCCATATATGTAATACAGATCATTCCTCGATTAAATTAATTTTAGCCTTTCGATTAAGTGCCATCTTTTTACTAACAACATCCTAGTCAAAACTACTTTCCTAAATGTAACATCAAGCTATTCACAGGCACATAGAAAGTTTGACTCAAGAATGAGCCTTCTTTGACTGATGAAATGCTGCTTCTGGATGATTTTTCCCTTGAACTATATCAGGCAGTGTTAAACTGGGGAAAACAATCCTCCCAATTCACACTTTGACTCTACAGTGACACCCCTCTTCCCTAAAACACCCTACTCACACTATGGCAAAGTTAACTCCTTGTCAGAAAGTTTGTCCTATGTAGGTAACATAAAATCAGAATGAACTGTTGAAGCCATTTTGTCTGCTATCACATTTTTTTAAGCCTGTGTGTTTAAGAGAGAAAAAAATTGTAAGATTATTCCAGGACTAAAAGATCAATTTTGTATTTTCTCTCATAGTGAGTAATCCTCTCACACATTTCTGATCTATGGGGGGATGTGCACCCCTTTATTAGCAATGCTCATTTCATGTTGTCCATGATGTGACATAGAAGGGAGTGAATGAGCTCATACATTCCGAAGGCCTTCTCTGAACATCGATAACCAATTACTATTAATTGGAGAAATTGTTAATTTAAGATGTTCACCCATGCAATTTTCAGTCTCTTATGTCCATCTTCTGTTGTAAAATTATGTCTTTAGAAAGGTTGGTAAATTAAAAAAGTTAAGAAAACTTTAACTTCTGTTTAACCAATCAGTAGCTCTCTAAAAACGTAGCTAAACCCCATATTTTAATTCCTAAGAGATACCTAATCAGAAAGACTCCTAGGAGTTATTAGATAAGAATATGGGTTTCATAAGAATAAAAGGCAGAAAGAAGAAAGGGGCTTTTTAATCTTTGTTTTTTAAAAAAGGGACTTTCTAGGCAATCAAGGATCCATCCATTACAAACAGATCAAGACTCGATCAGGATTAGTAAATATACATTATTTTAATTGTTTGGGGTAGTATTAGTGACCATTCTAATAGGTCTGGCTGCACTAAAAAAATTCCTCTATAGAAGAAGTAATTGCTAGCATATCTTTAGAAGTTATACAACAATAATGTATTTACCAAATAAAAGAGATGTGTGTGATTGTGTGTCAGCAGTATAGATCTATTAAGAGATTTGTACAGTTAATCTAAGGGTTTTACTTGCTATACTTTGATAGATCAGTCTTCTTGTATAAATGTATGACATGCAGAGTTACATATTATATTACATATTATATTTTCTTTTGTACTAAAATATATGCGCAGACGCTATGAAATGTGATTGGCATGTAACTACAATTGCACATATGTAATGCATGTAATTTCTGGAGTCTGAGATGGTCATTGATGCTACTGTGATCTTGGTGTTTCATTGTTAATTCCTTGTTGTTTGCTATTTAAACAGTTTTATTTTTTCTTCTAAAAAATGCTCTGTTGATGGAGATATATGCTTTATAATTAACCACGTAACGTCAGTTCAGGACAGGCTGCGGTACAGCTCTGTACTGCAGCTTGTCAATCTTCGCCTCCTCATCTCCCCAGTTGTTCCCCATAACCACCTCCTCCGATGACGGAAGAATCCAGCATGTGAGCTGGACAGCTCTCATTAGCAAGAAAAAGCTCCAGCTCACATGCTGGATTCCTCCGTCAGAGCTGGTGGTGGTAATTGGAAATAACTGGGATGGGGGAAGAGATGAAGATTGACAGAGCTGTACTGCAGCCTGTCCTGAACTGACATCATGTGGTTAGATAATAAAGCATATAACTCCGTCAACAGAGTATTTAAAAAAAAAAAAAAAACACAAAAAAACCAAAACAAATTGAACATTTATTGGCATGCGAGATTCACATAAGAAGGACTTTATCAGAGGTGAGAGTATTACAGCTCAAAGTTGAATTTTTTAGGTGCAATATCACAGTGGTCTGAAATTGTATAGTGGCACTCTTGCTACACCATCCAATAGATAGCTCTGTTCCATAGGATGGTGTAGCAACAGTGCCACTGTACAATTTCAGGCCACTGTGATATTGCACCTAAAAAATTCAACTTTGAGCTGTAATAACTTTTGACCAGAACACCTTTCAGCAGTGGGAGTTCCCTTGTTTTACTCAGGGGGATAAACCCTACAACATATTTCTTTTTTCTTATTACTATCCATTTAAATTATATTTATCTAATCTGGAACATTTTGTCTTCCAGATATTTTCTAATTAATGTAAATCATTTATGAGTGGTTAAAAGTTTGTTTGGTGACATTTATGCCAAAGTGGGTAGATCTCACAAAACAAAAGGAACAACCACTTTAAATTTAATATAGCTGTATACAGGGCAGGGGAGGTATTCATATACACTGCCACCAACTGTATTAATTGTAATGGACAATTAACCCTTGCTATGCTCCTGTATTTATGTCAAACTATAACCTCTGGATACAAATAAAGACTGAACACTGTATGCTGGGAATTTCATATATCTAAAAATGCTGGATGTATTTTTCCTTATTTCAATTTTATATATATCCTACTGCATGGATGTTATATGTGTGAGATATATTGGTGCTGTATTCTTGTACTAGTGTAAAGGCCCGTGTACACAGGCCAAGGTCCAGGTAATATTAACCTTTTGAATGCCAGCGAGGTACGCAATGCATTGCGTACCCCTCTGGCACTCAAAGGGTTAAAGGGGAACAGTCACCTCGGGAAAACTTTTGAGCACTTGTTTAATCAGCTAAGAAACATTAAACAAAAGTGTTCTCTCTTTTTTTTTGTAACTTACTTTTTAAGGTATTCAACTTCAAAGTTAAACCACTTCTGCATACTGTGGCATGATGTAGCTGTGGCACGGCTCTCAGGACTTACCAGCAGTCTGTCATTCTTCTCCCAGCTGCCCCCGGGAGCGCGTTCACATTTCAACCTTAGTATAATGCTAACCACCGCTTCCTGTAACTCTAGGAGCCATTCACAACACACCGAAGTGAAGCGTGAACGCTCTCCCGGGGGCAGCTGGGAGGGAGGTGGGAGGAGAATGACAGACTGCTGGGAATTCCTGAGAGCCGTGCCGCACCTACTTTATGTGGAAGTGGATAACTTTGAAGTTGAATATGTTAAAAAGTAAGTTACAAAAAAAGAGAGAGCACGTTTGCCTAATGCTTCTTAGCGGATTAAACAAGTCCTCAAAAGTTTTCCCGATGTGAATGTTCCCCTTTAAGCGGCTGCAATGCAGTCTTGCATCGCCTCACTCACGCGATGCAATCTTGTGCAGTAGAGACTACATAAAAGCTCACAGTCTCTACTGTGCATGACTGATTCTGACAAGCATCCTAGCGAATTGTTATATAGGATTCATTAATGTTTTAATTTGCACTGATTATTATTCTAAATACAACATTTTAATTTATATTTAAATAAAATTGTATAATTTTTCATACATACGTGTAATGGATTTTTATCAATATATTTACTGTGAAGCAGTGCATCAAACCTAGTTTGTGAAAGGATCTCAGATTAATTTGTTATATATTTTTAAGCGAGGTGTACAAAATAGTGGTTCATATTTTATGAACCTATTTTATCTCCTGTACTCTATTCTGTTGCTAACAGAAGAAAGTATACAGTCTCCTTGAGTATTCCTCATCATGCTTCATTGCTGGATTGGCTTGATCCCAACAGCAACATAGGGGTTAACTACCATTAACCCCCACCCATTCTAAGCTAACCCCCCAATTCCCATTCATGCTCCTGAAACCGAGTTCCCTGGAACTGTTTCCAAAGAGCTTTCTTTCTGGGACTAGGAAAGCAGGTATAGTGACTAGGGTGACCACGTGTCTGGGATTACCCAGGACAGAACCGGAATTTAAATGTTTGTCCCTTGTCCGGGGCAGCCCCTCTCTGGGACAATACAAAGTCCTGGAATGAAGACTCCAGAGCACAGAGTTCTAAACGCTAGAAGAACTGCCCATATACTACTGTGACAGAAAGTGATGTCTCTGGAAGGCTACAAGAAAATGGCCTCCAGAGAGAGCTCTGACCACTAGAGAGAGAGAGAGAACTGAGCCTTGATCCTAACATCCGTCAGGACCTGCAGTGTAATTTTGTTGTAGTGTAATGCTAGTCTAAGACTTTGGGAGTGATGGACATTATCTTGTAGGACTTCACAGGCATCACTTCCTGTCACAGCAGACAATGGGCAGTTCTCCCTCTAGTGTTTACACCCTTGTGGTGCACTCTTCTCCCCACAGTGTCCTTAAAGGGATAGTAATGTTTCACAAAAACAGCAGCTCCAACTAATCTTCATAGTATTTGAGCCATAGAGAGTGCTATTTCAATACTGTCAGAGTTGTAGATCAAGAGTAATTGAATTATAAAATATCCCCCCATCCCTTTTACCTAGTGTATCACTGCTCACCTCAGATGTGGAATCTGGTTGCTTGATCAGACAGATAACAGCAAGGGACAGTCTTCTTACTGTGAGAATAATGAAAACCCTGCCCCCCTTGACAGGTTTTTCAGCTTTTTCCCTTATCTTAATTGAAGACTGTGCCTCTCTGCAATCTACCTGGGCACTTCACTGCTTCTCTGAGGTGAGCAGTGTTGTATCAGTAAAAAAGCCGGGATGAGGATACTTTATCATTCAATTACTCTTGAACTACAACTGACAGAATTGAAATAACACTCTTCAAGGCCCAAATACTATTAATTAGAGCTGCTTTTATTATGAAACATTACTATCCCTTTATCCCACAAATGGAAATGTGTTTATCCTAATAGCGACACAATATTAATTGCATACAAACACACAGTGCTAAAGGGATAGTGCTCTATTGCATCAATGTCCTGTTTTGATGGTAAGCGGACCATAAACCCCCCTGGAATCAGAGATCCTGGGAGCTTACGGTCAGACTCAAAAAGTGAAATTAAATAGGTAAAGATTAAATAAGAAACAGTACAGGCTATTTCTGTTGTATATTATGAAGTTGCAGAAAAAGATAAATCAAAATAAAAAGGCTGTTCCTTTAAACCTCATTACTGTGAAATTAAATCAAATATATACATGCAGCATGTTGTTGTAAAGGGAATATCTAGTGGAATATATTTAGGGGTATTTTACAGCAGCCACAGTAAAATGCATGCAAGCAATCAGAAGTTGAATCATGAAGCAATTTTTTTCTTTGAATAGTTATATACTATATCTAAATTAAAAAAGGGACATGTATTTACACACAGTACCAAAACAAATCTTATTCTAGAGAAACAACATACGGTGTATCTTGCATGGGTACACTACATAAAATAAAATAAAAATGTGGCATTGACCACATGTACACACAAAACAAGAAATATTACATTTGAAATGGTCCTATTGGGTTCAGACCCCTCCAAAACCCTTAGCCTTGTCGTTAAAATTTGGGAACAATACACTGCAATATTTTCCTGTTTAAAGCAGAAAAAAATATTCTATTGCTATTACACCTGTGAAATTTTCTATTGAAATTAACAGATTCTTCCATTGCGAATGGAACCAAGTTCTAGTAATATATGCTTCTAAACTAGGCTGGTATTATATCTTTTATTTACAGAGGGTCAACATACAAAACTGTAAACCAATTACAAAAATGTTGCATACTGATAGACTCATCATACACATAACATGGCGAGTGTGTTATGCTCATAAACGGCTACAACCTAGAAAGAAGGTTTAACCACCTCTAGTCCTCATGAGCTAAAAGCAATTTATCTCTCTGCATAATCACAGGTGAACCATTCAGTGGTTCAGTCACTTTAAAGGGATAGTAATACTTAAAATGTAAAAAAAAATATGTTGTAGGGTTTATCCCCCTGAGTAAAACAAGAGTACTCCCACTGCTGAAAGGTGTTTCATTCAAAAGTTATTCATTTTCAAAGTTTAATTTTTTAGGTGCACTATCACAGTGGCCTGAAATTGTACAGTGGCGCTGTTGCTACACGATCCTATGGACAGCTCTGGTCAATTGACCATAAATCTCCATAGGATGGTGTAGCAACAGCGCCACTGTACAATTTCAGGCCACTGTGATAGTGCACCTAAAAAATTAAACTTTGAAAATGAATAACTTTTGAATGAAACACCTTTCAGCAGTGGGAGTACTCTTGTTTTACTCAGGGGGATAAACCCTACAACATATTTTTTTTTACATTTTAAGTATTACTATCCCTTTAACTGATCAGGCAATGATACCTTTATAAATTACATTACTGGTAGCTCTTAAAGGGATAGTGAAGCTTAAAGCGGAACTACCACCTCCTAAAGTCGCCCTGCAATGCTTAGCAGGTGGCGAGTAGCTTACTAATCATTATTTTACCTTTAAAAAGTGCCCACGAATAAAGTTATGCTTAAGCTTCTGAGACCGGAAGTCAGATGTGAATGCACTCCTGTGCAGTCAGTCCTCTTCACACTTCACAGGTATAGCACTGGCCCAGACGACTCAGGAAGAGACTGACGGAGCAGGCACACAGGCTGCAGTAACCTGGCCGTCAGTCTCAGAAACTTAAGCATAACTTTATTCGTGGGCACTTTTTAAAGGTAAAATAATGATTAGTAAGCTAGACTCCACCAGCATAAGTATTGCAGGGCGACTTTAGTGGAGGTGGTAGTTCCGCTTTAATAAGTAAAAAAAATATAAGCTGTAGGGTTTAAGGGAAGATTAGCCCGTCACAGACTTATGGGTTAAACCCCCATGCTATGTTTACTGCACACTTCTCTGTATATGTTGTACTGTATTCCCGTGTGCCTGTATGTCTTGCTGCCCCATGCCTACCCTGGCTGCCCAGAAAAATTAAAGTTTTCTAGCTGTGACAGTCAGGGCCTCCCAGTCCCCATTTGAAAAGTAGGAAGCTAACGAATTGGTCACAACTTGCTGCCCTGTCTTGTTCGACAAATAGGCAGCTCACGGATTGGTCGCCGCTTATCATTCTTTGTAACCTTACTGCCTGGAATTGTTTAACAGGTAGGCAGCTTTCTGATTGGTTGCCACTTGTGCATCTCTTGTCACTCCCATCTCCACTGGCTGGAGATTGGCGCAGCAAGATTAAACTGTAGTTTTGTTTATATTAGGAATTCCCACCCTATATATGTTCCCTGTGTTTCCAAATAAAGTTGTTGAATCCTAGTTCATCCAGTCTGGTGTGTGTGTTATTCGAGGGATGATCTAAACAGTCCCCTCTGACTCCCATTCACTGGATTCCAGCTGTTCTACACAGGCCCTGCTACCCCCTTGTAGCCACATGACAGAGGGGGAAACCTCGCAATGACCAGCAGAGATTGACTGCATCTCCTGATTCCCGTTGCATAGGGTTTATCCTCCTGACTAAAACAAGGGCACTCCCGCTGCTGAGAGTTATTTTGTTCAAAAGTTACTGCAGCCCAATCTTGATATTTTTAATGATGCAGTATCTAAAAGGCCTGACATTTTACAGTGGTGCTGTTGCTACACCATCCTATGCACAGCTCTAGTCAGTTGACCATAAACCCCCATAGCACCACTGTAAAATTTCAGGCCCTTGAGATACTGCACCTAATAAAATGCAAGTTTAAGCTACAATAACTTTTTAATAAAACACCTCTCAGCATTAGGAGTTCCCTTGTTTTACTCTGAAGGATAAACCCTACAAGATATATATTTTCACATATTAAGTGCTACTATACCTTTAACCCCTTAAGGAAGGCTGATCACGCCGTCACTTAAGGACCACAGACCATTTATTTTTGTAGCATCCGCTTCCGGGCTCCCCGCGTGGCTGCACCGTTATGGGTCCTTAATGGAAAACAAGCCATGATGGACCTGGACCGTTGTGGGTCGTTAAGGGGTTAATGCCCAGGGTTGGCTACCCCAGATCTAGATGATGTAGGGGAAATAAGAGAAACCAAGTGGAAAACAACTCTTGACAATTCAACAAGTGGAGGCAAAGGAAAGCAGAGGAGATTACGACTGAGCCAAAATTGACTGAGGGGGCTTTAGAGATAGAAGTTCATCCAGTTAAGACAGGACTGGAAAATAGTTTCTGTTGTATGACTGAAATCACATAAAAACCTTAAAGACATAATTATACCTCATAATAATAAAACGCACTTGGTAGAAAACCCTGATAAACACTAGGAATCTATTATATATATTTAATTGGCACTGGATAACATGTCCACAGCAATGGACTTAAGTATTTGTTGCTGGGGTCCAAGAACTGCAACCCCCCAGCCAGTGAAGGCCTGCTTCCTTCCACAAAACACAAGCACGAGGAGTTTAGAGTCACATACTTCAAAAACAAAGAATCAGGTCTACCTCAGTGAACATGATATTTTATATTAATTATTAATTTTTTCAAAGGTTGGATAAAGTAGTCATCAATCGATTATGTTTGGCTGATGACTGCATAGGTTGGTCATTAGGCATGCCTCTGCCATGCCCTACAGTTACAAGATATACAAGAAAACAATAGAACAGCTTGAGTATGTGAAAAGAGTGTTGAACAGTGCTTCAATGCAGTGTTGCTCGAAATGTCCACTTAGTCAACATTTAAGAGGTCGACCTGGTGAACAGGGGATTTCAAACCTGTGCTTATGCCGCATGCAACAATGCTGGTTTTTAGAATCAGCCAATATGAATAATCAGCGGTTCAGTCAATCTGAAGATCTGCCTGCATTAACCACACTCACTTGTGTGTAGCCTGGGATATCCAGGCAGGTTTGAGCACACCTGACTTCAAATATAATACACACATCGCCCAATTGTATTTAGAGAAGAGAAAAAAAAAAGAAACATAGACTTTGACAGCAGATAAGAACCAGCTGGCACAGTTAGTCTTCCCAATTCCCTGTCTACTTAGCTCTGACTTATTTTAGAACAGCCATATAGCTATTCCAATAGTTCTTCCATCAATGTATTGTTTTTCCCTCAGCCACTTCTGCTGTAAATCTATCAAATAATTCTGTTTAGGCTTGGGTTATAAATAAAGAGCTTTAGTGTTAGTGTGCCATACATACCAACATTAAACCCTTTAAGTACCACAGGAGTATGCAATGTATTGCACACTCCTCTAACAATCGAAGTGTAAATAAATAAATCACAATTTATATCTCCCAACTTTTTAAATGACCAAAGAGGAACACTTGTTTTAGGTGGTGGTGTAACTGGTAAGCAGGGCATTACTGAGCATTTTTAGGTTATTTCATTGCTTGCTAGTACTGACACATCTTTGTGTAAGTGAATAAAGAATTTGAGCCAGACCACATTATTTTAGTTATTCTAATTAATGTATAAACACATATACTTAAAGGGGATGTTTACCCCCTTCACAACTTTGCCTAAATCGTTTCCTGATAAATAATGGAAAGTGTATCCTTTTTATAAAAAAAAAAAAAAAATATATATATATATATATATATATATATATATATATATACGCTTGTTTGGGGAAACTAAAAGATTAAATGTAGCTCTGGTACCTACTTCCAGCAGAGAGTGTTGACCGGATCTGCACCATAGTCTGAGCTTCTATCCAGCCTCCTCAGATGACGGAGGCTGTCTGTTTTTAAGTTGGAGCGATCTCATTGGCCAGAAATCGATCTCTGCCAATGAGATGGCTCTAACTTACAGACAGCCTCCGTCATCGGAGGAGGCTGGATAGAAGCTCAGACTACGGGCAGATCCGGTCAACACTGTCTGCCGGAAGTAGCTACATTTAGGGCAGTAAAGCAGTGCCAAAACCGGAGTCTCCGGGGCAAATCCAGAGAGTTCCCAAGTATGAATATGATGGTAGATTAAACCACGACCATTTTTAAGCCGGCTTTTTCCCTTTGACGAAGATGGCGGAATTGGATGCAAAAAATAACGGAAACATGTCCGAGAATTGACTGACCATGGAGTAAGAACTTTTTTATTCTGATTACAGAAAATTTCTGTTACCACCACTTTTCGGACATCTCACCTTTAATCTTTTAATTTCTCCAAATGAGCGGAGTTTTTTTTTTTTTTTTTTACAAAAATGATACACTTTCCATTATTTATCATTTATAAGGAAACTATTTAGGTAAAGTTGTGAAGGGGGTAAACACCCCCATTAAGGTTAAACAAACATGAATTTGCGTTTTATTTCTGTGGATCAATGTAACACACATATACAAATGACACAGTCTGATCTAAATGGAGGGACACTTTGAAGTTTGGTGTCACGGCAGATCACTACTAGTGATGCAGAATACGTGTAGCATGACTATGAACTGCTGAGCAGACGTTAACCGCTCTAAATCATATACTAGCCGACTAGTCTTTTAATGAAGAGCAAATAAAATACCATGCAATATAGTACATGCAATATTTACCACGGTCTGTGACTGCATTTAATTACATATAACCTTATACTCATTAAGTGAAGACTTACTTGGATTGTGACAAGTCTTTATGCAACATATAACGTTATATTTAACCCTTTGCGTACACATCTGGAAACAAACGGTTAAGTACCATCTCCAGATATACACAAACGTATGGATAATACAGTTGTACACACACATCACATAACGCATTCACCTAAAATTCTCAAATTTTCAGACCTTTCTAACGTATACACTATTCTTCCGGTAACACGCAGCGCATGTGCCTAATCGGGAGGGAGGGGAACGAATCCAAGGGAGTGTCAATAAACTACAGCCTCAGTTCAGATATTCATTCAACTCTAGGAAAACATCTAAACAAGGCAGGACAACAGTAGATACTAATGCAACCGATTAGCAAACGTACGTAGCGCATAAAAATAACAAACAAAAAAAAAAAAACATGTCTAAAGGCACATCCGTTCCTTAAAAATTCAGACGACCCCTAACAGCGCAACTTCCTCTCTACTACTCGGAAGAGGAAAAGCTTTAGTTACTTTTTGAGCACATCGGCAATGTAGAACGTGTAATCATTGTCATTCCACTTGCTGTAGTACAACCCTTCAGTTGATGATAATAGCTGGATATCACTGATTGCTGACCCCTTGTACAGTATGCCTGAGGCACTTAATTCTTTATGGAAAAGTGAACAACCTGAGTCCCTCCGTGTATTCAGGACTACAGTTCCCATCATCCTCAGCCAACTGGGAATACTGGTATTTGTAGTCTTGAACAAGCTGCGAGACTCCCATTGACCAACAATGCTTTAGGACGAAGAGGGCTACTGATAATCCAATCCGATCCCTGCCGTGATTTATTTTTATATGGGACACTGCTCTTCTGTAGCCCTCACTAAATCTTCCTTGCACTTATGGGTGAACAGAGGTTTGGATTTTTCCTCACATTTAACTAGGGAAACAGCCAATATTCATATTTTAAGACTGCACTTAAAGCAGCCTTGCTGTATGCATTTTTCATGTGTCCCTGGCTAAATGTGAAACAACTGCTCTGTCTACCCCAGAAGTAGCCAAACCTGGTCCTCCAGAACAACAGGTGCGCGTCGAACTTGGTATCACGTTGGCTTTAGTATCTGTCACGCCCAAGAGGCGGGACCTGTCACACAGGTCTGCACGCTAGGCATGCACTGCTGCGTCCGCTTGCTGTGAACTGCTCAGAGTGTACGCTCAGGCAGACCTGTTGTGGGGTGCGTGCACGAGCTTGCAAGCTTACTATCTAAGTTGGTATTTTATCGAAGATGGCAACTTCTTGATTTAATCCAGCAATGCTGACTTTTCTTTATTCCTATATTTTAACCCTTTGAATGCCAGAGAGGTATCCAGTGCATTCCAACGCAATACATTGGATACCTCTCTGGCACTCAAAGGGTTAAGTCTTTAGGGTTACCATCTTTGACACTAAATTTTAAACGTTTGAGTGCCAGATGCATTGGATACCTCTCTGGCACTCAAAGGGTGAAGTCTTGCAGGTTACCATCTTTGACACTACATTTTAACCCTCTGAATGCCAGAGAGGTATCCAGCTGGATACTTCAGTGGTTAAAGGCTTACAATTACCATCTTCGATATTACACATTAACACTTTGAGAGCCAGAGGCATTCAATGCATTGCAACTGAGTGCAAGTGCATTAAATACCTCTCTGGTACTCAAAGGGTTAAGGCTTACAGGTTACCATCCTCAATGCTATAAAAAAAATTTAATAGTGGTACAAAACAATTTAGAGGAATAAACAATGTTATTTAACACTACATTTTTAGAGAGTGGCATAAGTCATCATTTAGAGGGTTAACACTTTCACTGCCAGATGGGTATCTAATGCATCACTTTGCAATGCGTTGGATACCCCCTTTGGCGCAGAAACTGTTAACCTACTTCAGTAGACACTTCACTTTCTAATCATTTTCAGGGTTACACTACTAAACACTACATTTTTCTACAGTGGCATAAATTAGCATTTAAAAGGGTTAAATGCCTTATTCCTTTCATCAGTATTTATATGGTTATTCTCTGAAGTTGTTAGACTCCTTTATTAAACAGTACATTTTTCCACAGTGGCATAAATTATTATTTAGAGGCATAACCCTTTCAATGCCAGATGAGTGTCTTATGCATTGCTTTGCAATGCGTTGGAGACCCCCTCTGGAACTTAAATCGTTAACCTACTTTATTAAACACTGCACTTTCTAATCTTTATTTGGAAGGCTAAATTACAACAACCTTATTCTGAGATTAACCCCCATTAATGCATCATAAGTGCATAACACATTGCACACAAATGTGTACCTCGGTGATTAGCCCCTTGTATGTTACAAAGGCATAATTCATCAGTGATTAACCCACTTTATGCCAGACAGGTGCACACAGTTATTGCGTCTACAATCATTATGCACACCATTTCCCTGCTAGCAAACCCACTCAAAACACACATCAACCACCTCTCCTAGCTCACGCACATTACCTGACAGAGTATCCCAAGACTAGGTGCAAATCCACTCCCCCCTGGTCCAACCAAGTTACTGCATCGGGTCTACACTCATTACGGACACCATTTTCCTGCTAGCAAACCCAGTCGAAAACCCACCTGATCCATATTCAGGGCTGTTTTTAGGCTGGTGCCAAGGGTGCAGTGCACCTGGCTCTGTGTCATCACCGGCCCCACCAACAGCGTTCCTATTGAAGGATAAGACCTATCTCTCCAAAAGTGCCATAAACGTCTGCGCTGCCTCTGGAACAGACCTTTCCATATCCAGCTTCAGCATATTAAAATAATGCAGAAAGCTAGGATATGATGAGTACCTCTGCGGTGGCTGCCTGAGCCAACCGCATTACGCATCCAGCTGCTCCAGCCGCATCCTACTTTGGCACTCTTCCACTTTCTCCCCATCGCAGCTTGGCCATGTCCTGGTGGCTGAGATCTATGTACGTCTCCAGCCGCTTCAGCGTTCCGGCATGGCTGGTGATGTCATCTATGGGCACATGTCCAAGGGCATGGACGTGCGCTCCATTTAAAGGGACAGGCACCTGTTGGTTACTCCTCCTCTTCCTGTGACTACACTATTTATACTGCCTGGACACAGGGCTCAGTCGCCCTTTCGTTGGTATCCAGTGCATTACCTGGCTTGTCTGACTACCCAACCTGCTGCTGACCTGTGGCTCTGTCTGACTATCCGCTCCGTGTATGACCCTTGGCTTAGTTGGATAAACATTCTGGTGCAGACATGCGGCTCTGGCTGACTACCCGTTCCATGTTTGACCCTTGGCTTGTCTGACTACCCGTTCTGGTGTTGACCTGGGGTCTGTCCACTGTGTATCCAGCATACCAGCGCTTCAGTGGACATCCTATCTGCTAATAATATATCCCAAGAAAACACCTTTCGGCAGTGGGAGTACTCTTGTTTTACTCAGGCGGATACACCCTACAACATATTTTTTTTTACATTAGAAGTATTACTATCCCTTTAAGATTTAATCACTAAAGATGCCTTTATTTTTTGGCTCAATTAGTGAATTTCTTTAGAAATGCATTGTGAAAATTCTTATTTGGACAAAACCATTTCGACTCCAATTTTCAAAAAGTCTACTGACTGAAGTTAGCACAGAGAAAATTTTGCCAAACTTTTATACATATACATTTGTCACTGCGACTATTTTACAGTCACTTTCTTTAAATCTCCATTCTAAATCTCCCCCAATGTGATTAATTTGCCCAGGTGCATACCTATCTGCACACTGGTTGTTTCAGACTAAGGACTTGATTTAAAGCAGTCCGATGGCCAAAAAAACATCTGATGTCAGTTTTTCAAGCACAGTAAGCAATTCAACTGTGCTATGAAAATCTGCCGGCAGAAAATGAAGCATATCGGCCCGATAAACGTAGCGGCCACTTCCCACTATAAAGCATCCAACAAATGGTCTACACTGCAATTCACACACAGCGTTAGACAGTAAGATGTGCTAAGGGACCCACTTTATTTAAGCCCCAGGTTTCTTTGGGGTTTAGAATACCTTAGCGTGAATTGTAACAGCAGACACAGGAATTGCATGTGAAAAAAACTGAAAAACCCCCCAAGTATATCTATTGATATGGGGCCCAGAGAGCATTGCAATACTTTGTGTACCCCTTTGGCACTTAAGGGGTTAAACTATGCATAGATTTGAGGGTTCTATTTATGGAACATTTATTGATATTGCTTCTTTTTTTACAGGTACATGACAAAACAATGGAAGATGAAAGAAGGACCAGAGGAAGAAAGAAGAGAAGATAAAATAAAGAAGGAAGCTAGAAGGAGACAGACAGTGGATAACAGGTAAGTGTAGCACAGATAAGCTAATGATTGGTGCCTGACAGTATGTCAGCCATGGATTGTTAACTTTTTTCCTTTGACGTTCCCATTATTGCCGCTATTTACCAGCGTTTTGGGAACTTAATGCATAAAACTGACATCTGGCCACAAGACCTTTTTTCTGGCATAACATCTGTTGTGCTCTCAGCTGGTAGGGCATTTGAATACCGACTTGGACATTTTATTTTGTCGGTCAGTAGCCAATGTGGCCCTACCAGCTGTTTTATTGGCCCTCCTTAAATCGAGCCCTATGTCTTCTGGAGGGAGGTATCACATCTATTTCCACACTTATGTTTTGGGTTGTTTCTTGGAAATACTAGTGTTGTTAGTTTTTCTCTGTCCAGTAAGGAGTACACACTCCTGCTGCAAGAGACCCGGTGCTTGAGGAAGCACTCAGGATACCTTGTAAAGGTGAATACTTCCAGATTTTATTTGCCCATCACTTATTGTATGTCGTGCTAAGTGTGGTCCAAGACGGTAACACTTTTTGAGCCCTTGTTACCTGTGCCCAAGAGCATGTAACCCGTGGGCTCTTGCTCACATTGGAGTTCTGCTTTTAATTGGTACTGTACTCAGGTCCAGTACAACCATGTATTCCCTCTGCTGCAAATATATAGTACTGTCAGAAGGCTTTTTTTTTTTTTCATTTTGTGTTATTTAGTCCATATATCAGTCACTGTTTTGGTTTATTAGCATTACATCACATCCTTATCATTTATTTACTGGCACCTGTTTTGTTCAGCATACCAAGGTCTGTTCAAGTCCCTACTAGGAATTCTGTGCCAAAGCTTCTCCAAATAGAGTTACTTCATATATGAGGGGGTGCTGATAAGTATTGAGCCTTACCCAGAAAAAATTGAGCTAGGAAGCTGTAACTGCCACACTATTCTACATATTCCCCCAGGAAGTCAATGCACTTGCAACATCTGTCCTGCAGCTTCTTAAGTTCCTGCAAATAAAATTCTTCCGACTGCTGGTGGAACACTCCCAAATCGTTGTCCCTTTAGGTGTTTTTTGAGAATGGGGAACAGATGATAGTCAGATGGAGCTAGGTCGGGTGAATAGGGTGGATGGGGCATCACTTGAAAGCCTAAGGAGGTCAGTTTTGCCATTGTGTCACCTGCAGTGTGTGATGAGGCATTGTCATGCAACAGGATGACATCATTGGAGAGCTTTCCTCTACGTTTTTCTTTGATGTTTTGCCTCAACTTCGTCAATAAAGCACAGTAATATGTTGCATTGATGGTTGAACCCTTTTGGAGGTAGTCCACCAGCAGAACTCACTTCTTATCCCAAAAAACTGTTGCCATTTGCTTCTGCACTGATCTTTGCACACTGAACTTCTTTGGCCTGGGGGAACCACTGTGCCACCATTCCTTAGACTGTTCCTTGTTCTCAGGATCATAACAGTAATTCTATGTCTCATCACCAGTTACCAGTTTGTCCAGGAAATCTGACTCATTTCTTGCAAAATGATCCAAAACAGCCACCGATGTCTCCACACATCTCCTCTTTTGTTCGGTTGTCAAAAGTTTTGGGATCCACTTTGCTGCAAGCTTTCTCTTTTCCAAGTTGTTGTGGATAATGGCACCAACTCTCTCACGTGATATTCCCAGATATGTAGCAATATGTTTGGCTGATATTCGGCTGTCCTCCATGATCATGTCATGGATGGTTTTCACATTTGCAGGCACAGAGACAGAAACAGGCCTTCCACTGGGTTTCTCATTTTCAACACAGAAATGGCCAGTTTTGACATCGACAACCCAGCGTTTAACTGTTGCAAATGAAGGGCCACTATCACCCAAAGTTTGTGACATTTCTTCATGGATCTGCTTCGCACCTTTCCCTTGAAGAAACAGGAACTTGATTATGGTCCTATGCTCTTCCACACTGAACTTTTCTGGAGGTGCTGCCATGTTCACTTTGGACCTTAAAAATAAAGATAAGTTAAAATCATAGGTAGTTGATTTTTACACCATTGACTATAGACAAATTGGCAAGTACACCCTGCAATTTACACCTTCCTAGCTCAATTTTTTCTGGGTAAAGCTCAATACTTATAAGCACCCCCTTGTATCTATCCAAATTTCCCCCATCTGAAGCACTTGTTGACCTCTTCCTCAAATAAATTTGCTGCCTTTATTGCATATTGGAACACATTTCCTCAAACAGGTGGTCATTTGCAGATTCCTTTCGGGTGTTCTGTAAATGCATTGGAATTAATCTACACTGTCCTTCCATTAATTACCCACTATGAAATGGCCACACTGAGTGGCATAATCAAAACTTACAGCACATTGTACACTTTTATTGCAGCCAACAATACAATAATTGGAGGGACTTACATTTACAATATTTCATATAACCAAGGTTTTCAAGAATCCCTTGGTTGCTCACCCTTTTTCTTTTGTTTATTTAGTGTGTCAGATGGGAGAGTTGTTTTAGACACTTTATCTGTAAGGATGCTAGAGTGGTCTCCAACACAATGCACTGGGTACCACTCTGGCTTCTAAGGGGATAAATAAGCAGCTCCAAAGAAAGAGATTTTATTGGCTGGAGAGTTGAATTTTATTACTTTAAGTGTATCACCCCCTGCCCCAGAGACCAGGATAGGGTAATAATTTGACATCTCATGTGGAAACACTTTACAGATTTCCAAAATGCATCACTATGTGAGACACAGTTTATACTTCAATATGTATTAGTTGCTTGAAGAGAATATTATGAATTACTGTCAGTGGAAAAAAGTCAGATGTGTTTTAAATGATGCGACATTGCTGAAGTAGGGAAATGTAAAAACTGAATTTATTTTAAATTCAATGAGCAATTATTTGGAAAAGTATTATTAATACAATAAGACATTTCTCTGTGCAAGCATATAACTGAGTCAACTTCAGTTATTTGCTGTATGTCACTACACATTTAAATCATTCTGCAGTAAAGAAATTGCTTTGTCTATGTAAAAGAAAGTCCTCTGCCATCACCCTTCTTCTTGGGTTCCTGGTGTGTCACAATGATAATTCCAAATACTTTCAATTGTACTTTGAAAAATGTAAATTAATAAATTGTAAATCTAGTTAAATTATTGACAATGCATATTGGAAATATATAATTTTCTGTATTCTTCAAATTCATAATGATCCTTTCAGCTGGCATCTTTTTGAAGTGTTTAAAGGTTCTGTTCAAGTATCGGCTAACATGCCACTTATATATTAGACTAGTTGAAGAGCCCGTTACACAGGCCACAGTGCCACTGCCAGCCGGTCGCGGGACAGTCATGCACAGTAGAGACTGCCTGTGCCGCGGTTGATACAGAGCTGGACGCTCCTTCAGAGCGTTCAGCTCTGTATCAGCCACGGCTAGGGCAGTCTGTACTGCGAATGACTGCAGCACCCGCAGCAGTCTCTACTGCGCATGACTGCATCATTACACACGTTTTAGCAAATTATTATATAGGATTGTGCATTTATCTTGTGCATTTAACAAAAAGCCAAATATTTATTTAGACAATGTTTTACCAGGAAGAATACATTGAGATTTCTCTCATTTTCAAGTATGTCCTGGAGAGTTTACAGTAAAGAGATGCATATTTACACAAATAGAGAAACATTATAAATACACACATAAACGTACATGCATACTAAAATATACACTTACATATTTTATTAGATATAAAAAGCAGTTATCTTTAAGGATTTTAGACTGGGTTATTTCAGATTTTTGGAGCTCTGAAGAAGATGGCAGATTGACCAGTTTTTTTCTTGTAGTGTGGTATACACAGTGAGTTGTTAGCAATGGAATGGAGGTTATAGTTAGTATGGAGAGCTGGAGTGAGCATATTTCTCAGGTAGTTTGGTAGCTTTCCAGATGAGTGTTTGTATACTAAGCAAGAAAGGTGAAGGGCACATCTAAATTCAATTGTTAGCCAATTTAGGGGTAGATTTAAAGGCAGGGGTTAGCAAAAAAAAAAAAAACTACCATTGTGTTTTTAATGTGCAGTGAGCCATTTAAAGGTCTGTCTTATGAAAAGCTAAGGGCAGTTCACTAATCCTTACGGCCGATAATTTTATGTGCATTGAGACTCATGGAACAAGATTCCCCAGAGCCATTTAAACAGTGCGGTACTGCTAACAGCTGAAAAAAAGATACATTTAATGGGCAAAAGTTAAGACCCGTCTTTGTTAGCCGTAAAACACATAACAGTAAAAAGAAAACACTGTTGCACAAAATAAAACAACTAACAGCGTACTGCACAAGCATTCAACACAAAAAACATTCCCATGCACCACAAATCACTCTCACACACAACACAACAATCTAGCAACACCACAGGACCAAGGCTATCAAAAAGGACACCAACACAACACATCACAACATTGCATGGAACAATGGGGGTTAACACACAACACTGACACCCCTAAATACAAAACAAGCTCACCTGGGCAACATCTCAACATGATAGAGACATAGCCTGCAATCCACAATGTCACACTCGCAACTCACAGCTACACACCAATCAAAAAACAGCCAATTTTATAACACAAAAACACCGGCAACCACTTACCTGGACAACAGACACCCTCCCACTGGTCATCACTCACCTCATGACCACACCCAGGGCCGGATTTACATCTCAGGCGCCCCTAGGCACAACACCCCCTGGCACCCCTAGCCCCACCAATGCCCCACCCCTAACCACACCCTCCATTAGCCACACCCTCTTTTAGATTTAGAAAGCAAAAAAAAAAACCTGCAGTGAAAATATGATTTTGATTTATGTATGTTGAAATGATTAATTAAGGAGGAGGATCTGTCCATTATATTCACTGCAAGTGACTGACAGAGGAGATACAGTACACACACAATACATTGCACTGCAAGTGAGTGTACAGATGACACATACACCAAATTTAACTGTAGGACAGGTGATTATACACAGGGCACACAGACCAACACCTCATTATACTGTCAGAGACTGAACAGAGCAGAGGGCACATATTTCGCATTGCACAACTGTGTCATTGTACGGAGGGAACATAAGCCAGTAATGCCACATTACAGTGCAATTTGATTGTGCAGACAACAAATATCATACACTGCAGGAAGATTGTATAATGGTCAGTGGACACATATGCCACATGAAAAAATAAAGGTGATTGAACACAGAAATTAAATATGAATGTATCATCCTCCATAATGATGATACCATTCATATTTAATTTCTCTATAGAATCACCTGTATTTTTTCATGCGGTGTATTTGTCCACCGACCATTATACAATCTTTCTGCAGTGTATGGTGTGTTGTCTGTCCAATCAAAATGTACTGTAATGTGGCATACTGGCATTATGGCATATGTTCCCTCTGATTCTGTACAACCACGCCCAATCGCCCATGAACATCGGATTCAGTTCTATTAGGGCCATGCTCACAGATGAAAACCTTTTGTAAACTGATATATATATAAAAACACAATGTTGTTTAAGCCAGGTAGCATATTTCTCACTAAAAATAAAAATAAATCACACTTGGAATAAATAATTACTAAAATTAATGTCACCACATGACAATACTGTACAGATGATTACATGGAGAATGGAATATTTTATATTATGTTGATTGAATGTATCACAAATAACTCAAATTGTGAGGCTAACTGGGCAACACATATAAGCCTGCTGCTGCACTTGTGGATGTTGGGGCAGGCTACTGCTGCCTCCGTCCTCCAATAATAATTGGTTGTGGCCTCTTGTCTGCTCCTCCTCTGTCCTACGCTCCAACAAGCTATGCTCTGCTCAGCCGCCAAATCTAGGGCATGGACTGTTCCTGCAGAGCCGGCCCAAGACATTGAGCTGCCTGGGTTCAAGGATGAAATGCTGCCACCCCCCACCAATACATGCCCACATCCATAATGTTATATCAGACATGGGAGGTGGCAATGGGGAGAAACAGGGGCAATGAGGAGAGAAGTTGGGAGAGAGACATGGGAGGTAGTAATGGGGAGACAAGTGAGGAGACATCATCCTTACATTAAGTTAACCTTTTGGGTGCCAAAGGAGTGTTCAATATGCTTGACAGCCTGGCACTCAATAGGTTAAATAAGAACAAGTAATTCAATTAGATTGCCATCCCCTCCTTCACCCAATTAACCATTTGAATTCCAGAGGCATGTGCAAAGTCCCCAGCCCTCCTCCCCTAATCAGGTGTCATCCTTCCCTCACAGCTTTCAGCTGCCCACCAACACAGACCCTGCTTCCAACAGAATGTTTATCCCATGAACTGCCCCCAATCCCAGTTTCACATCATAATTAGCCCCTACAACTCTTATGTCCCTTCTTCATCACAGCCCTCAGTCCTCTATCACCAATGTTCCCAGCACCCCAGACCTCAGCCCCCAGACAGACACAGTCAACAGCCCCCATCAGAGTTCCACATTAGCCCCATATGGCCTTTTGCTCCCCATGACCACAACCCTTATCCCCTCCACTAGAGGTCTCCCAACTCCCACCACAATCTCATCCCTTAGCCCTCCTCTTCATTACCGAACAGCAAATAACTTAATGTCCCAATCTTGTACCTGGCAATAAAGCGACCAAAATGTAACTGAAGAGCAGGAAATATGAAGATCTCTCTTCCTCCATCTCCTCATCGGAGGATCTTGTGTCAGTAGAACTGGACAGCATCACGTGATTGGGGTAAAGGGGATGGGGCAAGTGAGCCTTCCTGTGTTGTTTCTCATTGGTGGAGCAGACTGAGATATGTGGGGCACTAAGAAAACCTGACATGAGAGCGGGAATCTTCCAGTTTTACAGGTGCAATCCACTCCCCTTATCCCATGCTTCCTTTCTAAAAAGAATGTGAACTGCATGCCTGCTCTCAGAGTAAGTGTGTGACAAGGGAAGGAGTTGCCTGCTCTCAGAGTAAATGTGTGACAAGGGAAGGAATTGCCTGCTCTCAGAGTAAGTGTGTGACAAGGGAAGGAGTTGCCTGCTCTCAGAGTAAGTGTATGACAAGGGTAGGAGTTGCCGCCTCATGTACCAAATTCCGCTGCTGTCCTAGTTGGCTGTGTGCCACCACTGACCTAGAACATACTTTGGGCCAGCTCTGGGTTCCTGTGGCTTTTATTCAGCCGCGCATGCAACCCTGAAGTGTGGAGCTGCCTTTGACTACATGTGTGCGTCGTGACATCAAAGCAGTTCCCATCCAGGCAGCGATGTGACCAATGAGCATGGAGGCAGCGTCACACAGTGGCAGTGGGTCAAATAGGACGGCCAAGGTGGTGCAACTGCAGGTACAAGGCAACCGGAACATTTACCACTGATACTGTACTTAAGTTTTGCAAGTCACAAGCTCCCAATCCTCACAGGAACACGGCCAGGGCGAGCAAGCACAGCATAATTATTATCACATAAAGTGGCAGTGTGGCACGGCATTAGTATTAATATTATAAATCCTGGGGCCATAAAGTGGGCGGGATGGTGGGCTTGACAGGGCAATTGCCAGGCGCCCCTGAAAATATTGGGCGCCCTAGGCAAGTGCCTTGTCTGCCTATTGGTAAATCCGGCCCTGACCACAACTGTACAATGCCCTGACATGGTCTTAAAGGGAAAGCCTACCATACTCACATGTGGCTTGTTTTCCACTTAGGAACTGAGAGAGAGAGAGAGAAAGAGTGAGATAGAGAGAGATACTCCAATCAGTATGTTCTCATACCTATTGATGCAAAGACTGAGGAGAAGGCATGCAAGGGTGAGGGCTAGGGAACACCAGTAAATCCCAAGCACACCCGATCAACAGCCTTCATCTGTTGCAAGAGCCACACAGGAGCCCATCACCATCTGGAGGACAATACCTGCCTGCCTGCAGAACCAAAGCTGCTACAACAGGATGCTCCCCAGATACAGCAACAGGATGCTCCCCACAAAGGCCCAGGGTATACCGCTCAAGGGTCATGCTCCTGGGAATGACCGATGACGAGGTGATATATCGCTACAGGTTGAGGCCGCACAGCATCATTGCCCAATATGAGGTCAATCCCATATATGTCCACAACCATGTCCAAAATGGCTTGCAAAAACTCATGTGTGCCATTTTATGGCAAGTGGAGCCTTCCAGTCGACAGCAGGTTATGCATCTGGCATGTCACAGGCCATATTCTCGAGGGTGCTTGCCCAGGTGTTGCCAGCCCTCAAAAGCAAGGCCAGTAGGTACATACATTTTCCAACCACTGACATGGAGTGGACACATTTGAAACAGGGCTTTTAACCCCTTAAGCACAATGGACTTACCTGGTACATCCGACAAAAACTGTCACTTAGTGACAATGGACGTACCAGGTACGTCTCGGAAATCGGGGTCCCCGAGCGGTTGCACACCGTTCGGGGACTCCGGAATCATTTGGCTAAAAAAAAATGTTAGCCAGTCGTTAAGTGACGTCTGCATGTGCACACGGCCTGTCACTAAGGGGTTAAGCAAGGGGAGGCATGCCCAGGGTCATGGGTGCAATAGATTGCACCTATGTCCGTATCAAAGCTCTAGCACATGAGGGACATTTATACATTAACTGCAAGAATTTCCACTCCATATACATGACAGCAACATGAGGATCATGTGTGTGACAGCAACATTAGGATCAAGAATGTCTGTGCGAAATATCCAGGGAGCTGTCATGATGCATAAATGCTCAGAAACTCATCTGTACACAGAGTCTTTGAAAATTGAACGTATACAGGGGTGGCTTCTGGGTGAGTTAACAATACTAAATCACCCCACATCCACAAGTGCACACACAACACTGCTCAGCATGCACTTCACTCACAGCTAGTATGCCCACCTCATAAGCTTCAGTCACACAACATGTGCTTCCTGTCTAACCATGTCACTCACTTTCCACAGGTGATTCAGGCTATGGCTGCAAATCCTGGCTACTGACCCCGGTCGCAAATCCAGACCGATCCCCAGGAGCAATACAGTCAGGCTCATTGCAGAACTAGGAATGGCACTGAGCAGACTATTGGCTCCTAAGATCCATCATGGAACAGAGGTGTTTTCATGTGACTGGAGTGAAGCCTTGACATAACCTGAAGCATTGTATAACCTGATGTTCACAGCAACCTCTACTGGAACATCCACATATCCACAGAAGACCCAAATGTATGTGTTTCCTAACATCCAGGTATCAAACCAGAACAGTAAGAATGCTCATCTGCAGAATTACAATACCTTGTGAACAACAAATGAGCAGTTCAGTAGTGTTTCCTCAGGATCCTTTTTAAAGTTTTTATGTACCTTTTGTGTGCTCATGCAAGTGTTCAATGCATATAGTCAATATACCCAAAAAACACGTATGTTTTAATGTAGTGTGAGACACATTAAAGGAGAACCATCGCTATTCAATAATGTGTCTGTTAAACTAAATGTGGGATTAGACATGTTCGAATGTTGAGCCATACCCATGTCTAGAGTATCCCTCATACATAGGAACGCATGACCTACATCACAGGAGTCCATTAGTTGTTTGACCGTGAGTGGATATTGTGATGTATTCATGCAAAGAGATGATGGCAGTGATACACTAATGTGTGTTGTGAGTGATAAAGAGGTGATACAGGGGACTTACTTTCACAGTGATCTCATGTCCATGGTTTCTATGTTGATCAACATAATCAATGTTCTGTGATTGCTTTAATTTGACATCTCTCAGTACATGGACTACATTAACAAACAAACAAATTATTGCATACACAACACAAAGGCCTATTTGTTTCTCCTTTTAATTCAGGAGAATTTTTTTTCAGGCCTGTGTATTGCACATACACCCACTTATTCTCAGTGGTACTGTGATGTGTGACCTGATCCATCTTTTTTATGATTCAGTGAGCGGTAATGAAGACCTGATGAACTGAAAATGATGATGACTTCTACAGTGATCTCATATCCCCATTTCCAATGTTTTCTGTGGAGTCTATACAATGAGACCTTAGCAACTTGATTCATGTTATTGAATATTCTCCATAGACTAACATGGGAATTGGTGAAATGAGGTTATGTAAGGGATAATTTCGCTCCATCATCTCTTTTTCACCTCTTAGTGATTATCCCCTATCTCGTGTTTGTTTTTGGTTAACCCTTTGAGTACCAGAGGGGTTGCCAAAGCATTGTTTAGTGATGCATTGATGATCCCTCTAGAACTCAAGGGGTTATGTGCTGAGTTCCCTGTGGGTACATGGGTGACAATGTGGTGGAACAGACAACAGCTTGTGAAACATGTTTTGAGTGGATTGTGTGTGATCAGCACAGCAACATGAGGGTTGAACTGGGACTTGACAGGTGTGGGCCTAGTCGAACCTTGCCATTTGTGCATATATTTTGTCCTTTTTTTTTAACCCTCAGGGTGCTGTGTTGGTGCAATTGTGTGTACGAATGAAGGGCATGTGTTGTTGTGCAACTGTGTATGTTTTGTTGTGCGACTGAGTATGGTTGTGTCAGTTGATGTGGTATATGGTTATGTGATGATGCACCTACCGGTAGTGTGGAGGCTGCTCTCTTCCCCAGTGTCAGATCCTCCAGGGACCCCCTCAACCACTGTGTCCGACATATTCTATCACATCATCTCCTCCCAACGGCTGTAGCTGATGTGGGCAGGGGGAACACTTCCAGTTCCTTGGGCATAGAGGGCGGCCTCACCCATATTTTTTCTTGGCCACCCTCTTGCAGTCCCTCATCTCTTCTTGAAGGAGTCCACGTCTCGTATGCTGGTGGCCATCGCATTCACCCTGCTGCACACTTGGTTGCAGGTAGCCTTCCTCCTTGCAGCCAGGCCAGGGACCCTCTCCCTCAGAAAGAGGACACTCTCCCTCTCCAAGGCAGCCTCCACGAGGGCCCTGTTCTCCTCTTTGGAATAGCGAGGATCCCTGAGCCTCTCCTCATCAGCTATGCCTGCGAGGTGTCAGAACTGTGACCAGAATGTCCTGCCTGCTCTGTCCCTGCCTGTGTGTGTGGTGCTCCCTGACAGATAACCCTCTTCCCACTGAAGGCTTTGTCCCTGACCTCTGTATGCCTGCTCCTCTAGGCCGGGTCCCCCTGCGCCCTGTGCATCTTCCTATCCCACTCCTACTCTCAACAGGGATGCCCTGCTCTCCTTCCTTCTCCTCCTCCACTACTCTCCCCATCCCTCTCTCCTGTCCTCCTCTCCTCGCCATCACTCACCCACTCACACCCAGACACTCACACAGGCCCTCACAGACACACTCAATCCCACTCACTCTCTGTCACTCACAGATTCACACTGAAAAAATAAAGTTAAAAAAATGTGTGAAGCGTTATAAAAAAAAAAAAGACTATGTGTGTGTATGCATTTGTATTGGTGTATGTGATATTTGCAAAAGTGTGCTATATGTCTATCTAAATGTAAATCTCCCCTCTCCAAACTCCTTCTACCTTACTCCTTTGTATGCTTCTCTCTCTCTTCTCTAAACGCTATCCTCCGCTCCTGGGTCCTGTGCTCTAGCTCTCCAAAACCTGAAACACAGACAATGTGGGACCATTACTTTTGTATATATAAAGGTGTATTTGAACATTTTTGATACTTTGGGGTCTTGGGATTAACTGGAGGTTTGAATTTATTTGTGCACCTATCAGTGTTGCTAGACAACGTCGGCCGTTGTGTTACAATTTGACTTTTTTAATGGGTGTTTTAATAGTTGATTGGGATGCACAGTGATGTGAAAAAAGGTGTTTTTGTTGTGCCTACGCTTGTTAGCTATTCTTGTAGATGAATCCGACGTAAATCATGTATTATTTGCAGCCAATGTGCCTTTTTACTTAGCGGCTATTTTAATGCAAATCTTTAAATCTACCCCTTAGTCCTTTAAACATATCACAGTGATGGGTAGTGTAATTAAATTGTAGGATGGAGCAGCATAATGAGTTATACAGTGTCAATTTTAGCAAGATGTATTTGTTGTGTGTGAGCATATACTACATCCCCATAGTCTATGACTGGCATTAACATCTGTTGAACAATATGTTTTCTTACCAGGGTACTTAAATAGGATTTGTTTTAAACAGAGCATCTATTTTGGGGTACATTTTGGATGTTAATTTATCAATATGAAGATCAAAAGTGAGGTTGGAGTCAGGCCACTTGCCAAGATATTTGTAGGAGTCCACCAGGACCAGGTTATGATTAGACTCTGTTACAATGGATAGATGGGTATTGTAGAGATTACGCAGTTTGTGCTTTGTACCAAATACCATTGTTACGGTTTGGCTGTGTTTAAGAACAGTTCATTCTTTGCTGTCCATCTTTCAGCTTTTAATTTTTAGCATAGATTTTGGTGTCATCTGCATACATGTGCACAAAAGATGTTTTGCAAACCGTGAGTAGATCATTTATAAATAGAGAAAGTAGAAGAAGGCCAAGAATGGGGCCTTGGGGAACCCAACTTCTTACTTTGATATGAAAAGAAATATTGTAGGCATATTGTGTTCTGTCTGATAATAGGAATGGAGCCAGTTTAGCAAATTATTTCCCATTTCTGATCTTTGGAGTTTGCTTATCAGAATATTATGATTTTCTGTGTCAAAGGTCTTTGCAAAATCTAGGGAAACAGCTCCACTGAGTTCCCCATGTTCTATGCCTGTCTGGATATTTTTGCATACTTGTAGGATGGCAGTGACTGTTAAGAGATTTGGATGAAAACCTGATCGAAGAGGGGTAAATAAACGGTTAGTCTTTAATGTGATACTATATTTTTATCTCTACTTTTGTGGATAGACACAAATTTAACCACTTTCTAGGCTTTGGGCATATACCCGGATGACAGGGAGGTAATAATTAGGGATGCAATAGGCTGGGCAGTGACTGAGGCACTGTGCTTTAATAACATTGCTGGCAGTTGGTCATGGCCAGATTGTGTTTTCATTTTTAGGTTAAGGGCATGGTAATATATTTTACTATCATTTACTGGCATGAAATTGAATTCATTAATATCGCTGGACAAGGTTGCAGAGACTATACCATGCATGTTTCTACTTCAGAATTACCTTTGTTTAGTGTAGTGGGGTAGTGTCATATCCAACAAGGTAACTTTGAAAGCATTAGAATTTGCTATGGGGCACTTTATTGTTTATTTGTCTATTGTTATAGTTGATTGTTGACAATGGTTAGGAGGTGGTAGATAACTGTTTTTAATAATTTTCTATAAACCGGCAGGTTTTGATATGTTACTGTTCAAGTTGTCAGTAAAATATTGAGCGTTTGCTAGTTTTGTTTGTTTTGTACAAGCATTCCTCAGTTACCTGTATGTAGTGTGATCATAAGCTGAGCCAGTTTGTTTAAATTTTGTTCAAAGAATTATGATCTAAAAAGTTCAATTGCTGGGTCTAGATCAAGTATTAGGTATACTGTATACCACGGTCAATTTCTTAAATTGTTTAGGAAAGACTGCAGCTTAAATTTTCTAAATGATCTAGTAAGAATGACTTTGGAACATGATTTGATTGGTTTTATTTTGTGAACATAGTAGACTATGGAGCGATCGCTAAGCACATTTGCTAGTAAGCCTAAATCTTGGATTTCGTTTGGCAGGATGAAAGGATCCAGTTTAGCAGAGTATGGTTGCCTGTTTTAAGATTTATGCGAGTAGCTGTGATAAGTTCAAGTTGTTTGTGGCAAGCATTTATTAAAAGGGTGCATTTGTGGCTATAATTACTGGGGCTATGTGAGCTTGTTTTTAATACTCTCAACCAGCACTCGGAGGGTAGTGCACATGTATGCAGAAGTCCACAGTGGATTAAAATGTTATGGTGCATCTGAGGAGCATGATTGCAGGGACAAAAGGAAAACTGTGTTAAACGTGTAAAGTTAGAACAGATAGCAGTAAAATGTTCATTTTGGTATGCATATCACAAGGATTACAGGGGAGTGAAACAGGAAGTCAGAAAACAGGTAAAATATAACTCTGATATTGTTTAGTAAGACAACTTTATATATTTGTAACATGACTTTTAATCTCTTCCTTCTATTCCACTGCATCCCTTTTTGTTTACTTACCTGTTGTCTTTTGGTGACTACAGTAGATGTATCTCTCTCCTGTCCAATTCTTTAGTCTGGTTCTCAAAGAACTTAGAAAAAGGTATACGTGGAATGAAGGTGCCAGCTAATACCCCTCTCAATGATGCACCCCTGCATTTTATGCACCCCACGACTATGCCTTAATTTAAACTAGTTATGAGTCTCTATTAAGACTGACTGACTGTGTGATCCCACTTACAAATTATTTTGCATAAGGAATGCCCTAAGTGCAATCAGGTGTGACACCATTAGAATATCTGACATGAAACAGACACAGGGAGATATATAAGAGGAGTGGGGAGGCAGACAATATGAAGAATGGGACAGGAAGTTAAGAAGAGGAGTTATTAGTACAGACACAGGGAGATACATGAGAGGAGTTGGGAGGCAGACAATATGGAGAATGGGACAGGAAGTTAAGAAGAGGAGTTATTAGTACAGACACGGAGATATATAAGAAGAGTGGGGAGGCAGACAATATGGATAATGGGACAGAAAGTTAAGAAGATTAGTTATTAGTACATAACACAAAGGGTTAAATCACATTATTTAAACAGCATCAGGATAGGAAATAGGAGAAATTGAGTGTTAATTAGTACAGACTACAAAGGGTTAAATCATAGGATCTAAACAGCATCAGGATAGGAAACAGCAGAAATGGAGTGAAACATAGTAGCCAGTGTAGTTCACTAACCTTTGATAAAGGCTTAGGGGTCTATTCATCAAATGAAAAATGATCAGATGTCCTTGAGCATTCGTTATTCACCAATTCCTCTGTGACCGAATCATATATAGTACTCACTCATTCATCGGTGAGCAAGTACCAAGTATGTTTGCCATTCCCATCCTTCAGATTCAGCCTGGAGGATCCCATTGAAATCTATGAGGCAAACACAGAGATACACACATGCTATATGCATACTTGTGTGTATTTTTGGAATGGCAGCGTTTATTCCACATTTTACTTGTATCTGTTGTAGTCTACGGTTTTTAAAAGTTAAAAAAGTACATTCTTTGAAAAATGCTGTGTATGTACCTTCAAAAAATATTGTCGGAGAGCAAAACACTATGCACACTGACCTTCAAATAGTTGACTTCATTTATTAGGTAAAGCTAAGGAGTGTGATAAATACCTAACATCCTATTAAGGAAGATGTACAGTGAACAAGCACAGTGTGTTAAAAAACTATTGAGTACAACAATATGTGTTTCATGTACAGATGGTAAATAGGTCTGACTTAATCTAAGTAAACATAGTGTATTATGCAAACTTAAAGTCCCTGCTGTGAACTGAAATTATGTTCTCCCATTCTGACTTTTTTCTCCCTTTCTGAAGAGCTAAGTGCTTCTCTGGAATTCCAAAATTAATTGAATTCAACATTTAATATTCAGGGTGCCTTCACAAGGAGAAGCAGAAGGAAGATGTATAGTGACACTGCTAGATTTATCCCCTTTTCTTTATAATTTCTCACACATGCTTTATGCCAGTTTATATATATTGCTGTCATGAAAATAATATTCTTCATATGAACTCCCAGCATTGTCACATTTCAAGGTACAATATTCCAATGTTTCTAGGAAGAGAGTGAGAATGTGACATAAATTATATTCTAATAACCTGCATTATGGATTCCATTTTTGCACATAATTGCCTTAAAATGAATGATGTTAACCTGAGGGCAAATAACATCTATTCCTGTTTTAGGTTACAATTGGTTACCTAATTTGGGAATAGGACATAATGAACAAAAAGCCTAAAAATAATCCAGCTCTTAACTTGACTGCCAAAAACTTGATAAAATAAACAACCTCCCACCAGAGAAGAAAAATCACCCCATGAGCCAAACAAATGTATGAAAGACTTGTTTACATAGAGTGCATAAAACCTTTTCTATGGTCATTAAAGCAAAAGCTGGGAAATTAATCTGCACATGTGTTTGTCAGTCTGTCTCTGAGTTTGTGCTACTTTCCATGCTGCACATGAGTCAATTAATCTCTCTGTGCACCAATGAGTCACTTTGCTTGTCAGTGTCTCTCTGCTGCATACTTATGAGTTTCTGCACACATGGTATCAGTCAGAGTGTCAGTGCAACAGTCTTTGCTTGTCAGTCTTTACTTCCACATGCCTCAGTCACTGGTCACTGTATGCCATATTAATTTATTTTGTTTGTGCAAAAATATATTAACTTCTTAAAGATCAGGGCTATTATGTACATTATGCATTCATTTGTCAAATTCCATGTATCTTTCTATGTTTGTTAGACAAGGTTTCACCATTTATTACTTAGTATACCTCCTCAACCTATATACTGTTTGGGGGGTAGACTAAGTTTTCTTTTAGTATCACATTTAAATATATATCCTCTATTTTTTTTCTTTTATGATCAAATGGTTTGTTGAAAGTCAGTAGTGGTGTACAAAACTGAAAAAGAGGGAAGAAGGGAAAAAGGGGACAATGTGCAACACATTATCAACAGAGAGCTTTGCAGAGGAGTTGATGCAGGTAATATAATGCAATGGAGGAAGTATTTTTAGGAAGAACATTATTGCTAATGAAGCAATAATGAAGCTAGGGGGACTAGATGGCATGAAATGGGGGCAAATATTATCAAAGCTGCAGATGCAGCTCTCCAACATTATAACAGAAACTCTAACTTTCCAGTCCAAAAAAAGCAGGAAGTGAGTAACTGCACCTATAGCTGGAATATACATTTTTGGCTGTGTTTAGAATACGAGTATAAAGAGTAAAGTGGGTGACATTTATTGTTATGGTAGGTTGAGTGAAGTTAAGGCAAATAGCCTGGGGTGACTCCAGCAATTAAAATAAATTCCATTGCCCCCAGAACCTTCTTCCAAAACTTTTGAATATGAGGGCAAGTCCACCAAACATGCAAAAAATGTGCCATCTTCAGAATTACATCTCCAACATTTGGAATCCACATTGGGTTAAAAAGAATCAAAAATCTCCTGTGTTCAGTACCAATGAAGGAGCAACTTATAATTGGTGTTGAAAGCTGAAGTATTTTTTTACGAATGAGTAGTGTTCTTAATAGAAATATAATGTATTGGACTTGATTTAGCAAGGAAAGCTTGTTAAAAAGGGGTAAGAGGACTCAAGATATCCTGTCTTGTTGGGTGAGATGTGATATAATTGAAAGCTTAATAGGGAGACCTTGGAAGAGATACATGAGTTTAGGAACTGTGACCATTTTAATCAGATTAATTCTCCCAACCCATGATAGATGAATATTACTCAGTTTCTCTCACAGTGCCTTACTTCATTTGGCCGGGAACAGGGCTCTGGACTGACGCTCCAGCATCACTAGCCGCGTCCTTCTCTGCCTGCGGCCTAGTCTGGTTCCTTGTTACTGGCAGCACTGAATCAAGCACTTGCCTAGACGCCTGTTATAGGCCCAGCCTGGGGGACCTAATTGGTCCCAACTTCTCCTACTCCTTTATAAACATCTATGGGCCTGTGTATCAGTTACCATTATGTTGTTGTTCTGAGCAGTTCATTGATTTGTATTCCTGATTCCTGTGTATGACCCGGCTTGTCTGTCCATCCATCCTGGTGTTGACCTGTGGCTCTTTCCATTCTTTGTGAGCATTCCGATTTGGCTTAGGCATCCTTTCGGGTGCAAACCTGTGGCTCTGGCTGACTTCCCGCTCTGTGTATGACCTGGCTTGTCTGACTTCCCATCCTGGTGTTGACCTGGGGCTCTGTCCACTGCTCATCCAGCATAACAACCCTTCAGTGGATATCCTGTCTAGTGCAAACCTGTGGCTGTGGCTGACCACCCGCTCCGTGTATGACCTAGCCTGTCTGACTACCCTAGCTGGTGCTGACTAGGGGCTCTGTCTGTTTCCTGTGTGTGTTGGCTCCCACTCCACAGACATCCATCCTAGTGCAGACCTGGGGCTCTGTCAGACTCCTATCTTGCTGACTGCAAGTGTGAGTCAGTAGTCTCCTTGGTTGCATTCATTATTGGAGACATCTCTCCTAGGCTGACTGCAGGCTGAGTCAGTGCTAGTCCTTTGGGCATTTCTCCATATACAGAGACTACAGTGGGCTGAGGCCTAGCCTTTAGTAGTAGTGGTGGATCTTTTGGAAGACTCCTATTTCTTATAGAGTCGTAGCCTCTTCGGTCACCCTCTGCCTGTTATTTATCTTTTTGTATTACTGTTATTTTTATTCTAATAAAGGTGATCTTAACTATACTGTCTGACTCCTTTTCTTGCTTGCCAACCGTAACAGTTTCTTAAGGTCAGAGAGCAGGTATCCAGGAAGAGAGGAGAAATTTTCATTAAACAAAATGCTGACCATTGTCTTCTGGTTTGGGCACTCAGCTGATTTCTCTTGCCAATCGCTGACATGCCAGTGGCCTCTTTTATATCCTTTGCTCGATCTTTGTGCCCTGTTAGTTACTGCAGCGTTGTTTTGATTGATCTTCTGGTACCGACTCAGCTTATCGCCTCGTTCCTGCTTCCTTGCAGACTGCCCTGACCTCAGCTCTTGTCTGACTACATTTTGTTCCTGATGATTTACTTTGCTTTTGGTTATTTCCTGGTCTCCTGACTTTCTTCTAGTACCTGCCAGAGTCCATCTCTTCTCACTCTCCCACCAACGAAGACCTCAGTGTGCCTCGCTGCCTACCCTTTTAACTTCAGTTTTCCATCACTTTCTGAGTCTCCTGTCCTGTCCTTTCAGCTCCCTGCCGATCATCACATTTCAGCCTGTAGTTGAGGAATTACCCACTCTTTTGTTTAACCACCATCTCTCTGGCTTGAGACTCCTAGGAAAGCAGAGCAACCTTTCCACACAGCACCAGTTATGTTCATCCTGTTATCTGGTTTTGTAGCCAGCAATTTTACATGGCTTTGTCCACAGCAAGAATACACATGGACTGTCAATGCACAAAAGCATTGCTCTCAACCCTTTGCACTCAAGCCTGTCTACCTGGGAGATAGCAGCACAGTGACAGTAGAAAGGGGATGAAGTAAGAAAAGTACCTTAATATTTGATAAGTGACATAGCCTATTTGAAGGAAGTAGTCCTCTTCAGATAGGTTAACAATTATTATTATTATTCTTTATTTATATAGCGCCAACTAATTCCGCAGCGCTGTACAATTGGGGAATAGACATACAGAGGTATTAAATAGTACAATCAGATGTGTAGAACAGGAGGATCAGAGGGCCCTGCTCGTGAGAGCTTACAGTCTAGACAATGAAACTGTTTATAGTCAATACTTTATAATTAGCAAAATTAGGTGTAAATATTGAGAGCAAGCCAAAGGTATTGAGCTTGTCTTTGATGGCAAGGAGGGGAGAAGAAGAAGGCTTGATGACAAAGAGGTTAGTAGAGTAAAAAGGAATGGCTCTAGGATGCATGCTTTCAAGACAACTAGGTCTCTTCTTGAGGCATAATACGAATAAATGCTGAATTCACAATATATGACTTTAACACAAATGCATATTATTATAACATTTAAATTCTACTGCCATAAATCTACTCTACACTCTTTGAAGTGGACTAGAAAATGCAAACAAGATTAATTTTTCATGCTCCAGTGAATTCCAGTATTTAGCCAGAGGAGGCTAAATCTATTGATTGTATGGGTTAATCCTCCAAGCACCAGAGGAGTGCAAAACTCATCTGTTACAATGAGCCGTGCAGCCTTCTGGCACCAAAAGGGACCAAAATCTATTTATTTTGTGTGATAATGAAACATAAATGCCTTGTCATGGTTCAAGCCACAATTCAGATTCTCAAACTTGGTTGCAAATTATACTCCCAGATCTTTGTGTCTCTCTTTGTCTTAAAGCGGAACTATCATCAAAATTAAATTGCCCCCGGAATCCTTATTAACATAGCAATAAGCATATACATACTTTAATTATGTTTATAAGTCCAGCATTAGTGAGAAATACAACTCGTTCGGCAGGCATCAGCAGGCAACAGTGCAGACATCTTGCAGAAAAGACATCTGCGAGTCTACACTGTCCTTCCTGTTCACCTCCAGGATTGGTGAGTGGCGTTCCTTGGTACCTTAAGTTTCCTGAAGGGACTGACGGTGCAGGAACAGAGATTGCCTAAGCAAGATCTCTGCTGCTGAGGCCTACCAAATTAGTTGTATTTCTCTATAATGCTGGACTTATTCAGCATAATAAAAGTATGTATATGCATATCGCTATGTTAATAAGGATTTGGGGGGGAAATGTAATTTTGATGATAGTTCCATTTTAACATTTACCATCAGTATAGTCACTTTGAGATCTTTAATGCTGTGATCAGTTTTGCTAAAATGTTGACTGACTGGGGGTCTCCTTTGATGTTCACAGTGTACCTATGAGAATTCATTCTTTTTCTCAGTCCTGTCCCATCTCACCCACATATAGTGCTGTTTGGGAACATTTCACACACATGATGAGGTAAACAACATTAATTGAGCCCCGGGAGAATTTTCCCTTGATATTGTGGGTTCAATGGGAATTAGTTATGAGCACCTTATCTGTGGTACATATGTGTGCACAGGCTCTACATGTCCTTTGTAGAGAGGGAGAAGTATAATTTTCTTAAGTGAGCTCCTCACCACTGGTTGTTTCAGGTTGCGGGGCTGTTTATAGGAGATGAATAAATAATAATAATATTAATATAATAATAATAATAATATTCTTTTTAGTCTGCCATCAGTATATAGTATTGTTTGGAGCTCTTTTACACATATTTTACACAATACTTCAAGCTGTACTTTTTTGTGTGTCTGGGATGGAAACTATCATTATTGTGAATGAGATAATTAGACCTGTCTGTTGTTTTGCTCTTCAGAGATGCCCATATGGAGCCGTTACTGATACTGATTGTAGAATGCAGAAAGTCAGTTTGCATGGGTGAATGACTTAGATTGAGGTTAATGGTGGGATGGAAGCCATTGTAATTTTTGAGAAATTTCGTTAACAGTCCAAATTATTAGGATATCATCTGTGTAGAGGAGGTAGACCAGAGGCTTTATTTGGCAAGTGGACAAGAATTCCTCCTCCAATTTTGCCAAAACTATGTTGTTGGCATATTGTGGTGCTATTTGGGTTCCCATGGCAGTTCCAGTCTCTTGTATGTATAGTTCTTGCCCAAATGTGAAATAACTGTTTGTAAGTATAAAGTATATTAACTGGGTTACAGGTTCTGTGGGTAAGCCCACTTATTCTACAAATGCTTTGCATGCTGAAATGCCATCTTCATGTGAAATGTTGGTGTAGAGTTATTTCATCTCCACAGTGGCTAGAATTGGTTTTCTTGGTATGGAGCCAAGGTCATACAGTTTGTTTTAGACACTGGTTGTTTTAAGGCACAGAGAGACAGAAAGATCGGGGAATATAAGCTGAAAACAAGTTTATGACTCTGAACTGTGACTTTCTGTAAAGAGTTATACACACGGGCCTAGGAGTAATTTGGCAAGTGACCACTCATTTGATGCAGGTAAATATCTATTTTTCAAAATGGTATGCCTTGCATACTGTTCCTTCATATCTCTAACAGTTATAACCATTTTAGTACCAACAACCTACTTCAAAAAAGAGGTAGTTGTAGTTTTGTTCTTCTGGCACCCCCTACTGCATGAGTAGTAGTTAATGAATGCAGTAGGAGATTTTATAATCTTTGTTTGAAGTGGTGGAAATTTAAAAAAAAGCCTATTTTTTCACTTAGCACCACCTTCTGGAAATATTTATGCATAACAGGTTAGAGATAGAAAGGCAAGCAAAATTGAAATTTTCACAATCAACATAAATGTTTTATATATGGTATATACATGACAAGTTAATTCAGTGATCATATTCTTAAGCAGTAACATACTTAATGATCACAAAACAATAGGCCACCCTATCTCCAGCTGCCACAATTACTGTATGCACTCCAATAGTGCACTGTAACAGAATCCTAAGTCCTTGGGTTGACTTAGGCTACTATGCCGGGTCTCTCTCTGCTGAGGTCTGTCACGGAAAGTTGATGGCCCCGGTACTCCGCTCCAGTGGTCCCAGGATGGGGGTCAAACAATACCCTTGACACCACCCCAATTAAATTAACGGAACGCCAGTCAGGTTCCAGACTGTAACACACTTTATTTTGGCTGAATTCAGCTCTTTTATGCAGAGTTAAAACAAAGGACAACAATACTTAACTAAGTTAACCTGCACAGCACAATGGGTTGAGGGAAAATACAATGGGACCCCTGGGGTTGGGGTAAACAGAGGTACAATGGAGGGACAGACTCAGTGGGACCTTAGTAATTTAATCTAGCCGTGTTTACCCTATGGCCAATAGGATGGGGAACGATGAACTTGAGCGACCAATCCGATGGCCGTCTACTTTCTCCATGTAAAGTCTATGGAGTCCCCTTAACCATCGGCCAATCAGCAGACTGTCTTTTGTCCACCAAACAACCAATAGGAGAGGGGTCAATGTTCTGCCATGTTAATCCTATGGCGGCCCTTTAACTCCCTTGGGCCAATGGAAATTCGGCCGACCATACAAATACAAATACAAAGTTCCATAGTAACGGCTTAGGGTCCATTAGCCCCCCCTTTCCAGCATCCAAGTTCTTCGGTCCGTGCTCAGAGAAGGACTTGGGGAAACAATGAAACAGCCAAGTAGTTCTCCTCTGGGGGGTTAGATGTCCTCCTGCCTCGATAATCCATCAGCATTGCTGTTATGCTTGCTAGACCAGTAGCACACTGTGAAGGTGTAGAGCTGTAAAGCTAGGCTCCAGCACAGCAGGCGCCCGTTGTCTCCTGATGTCCGGTTCAGCCATACGAGCGTGTTATGGTCCGTGACTACCATGAATTCCCGGCCATATAAGTAGGGCTGAAACCTCTTTATAGCCCAGACTAGCGGCAAGCATATCTTCTCTATGGCGGAATACCCCACTTCTCGGTCCAGCAGCTTGCGGCTCTGAAATGCGATGGGATGATCAGCCCCCGTGGCATCCACTTGACTCAGTATTGCGTCCAACCCAACGTTTGAGGCATCTGTATGGACCAAAAAGGGTTGATTAAAGTTGGGAGCAGTGAGTACAGGGCCTTGGCTTAGCACAGTCTTAAGGCTTTGAAAGCTTGGGTGCAGTCGGGGATCAAGTTTACTACCCGGGGCAGGGACTTCTTGATGAGATCAGTTAGGGGTTTTGCCAGGTCACTGTACCTGGGAACAAATCTTCAATAGTAGCCAGAGGTCCCCAGGAAAGCGAGGATCTGCTTCTTGGTTTGTGGCCAGTTTACAATAGCCTCTATTTTGGCCGGATCAGGTCGTTGGCACCCGCTATACACCCTGTGGCCGAGGTACTGTACATCCCTCATACCAAACTGACATTTGTCTGGATGTATGTTCAGCCCTGCCTGCTGTATTTGCCCCAAGATTGCCTCTACATGCAATAGGTGCTCCTCCCAGGACTCGCTAAAGATCGCTATATTGTCTAGATATGCACAGGCAAATTCCTGCACCCCCGTCAGCAAGCTATCTACCAGCCTCTGAAAGGTGGCAGGCGCATTCTTCATCCCGAATGGCATGACAGTGAATTGGTATAGGCCGAACGGGGTGATGAAGGCTGATTTGGTTACTGCTTCCGGAGCCATAGGAATTTGCCAGTATCCTTTGCTTAAATCTACAGTAGTGACGAAGCGTGCCCCAGCGAGTTTGTCCAGGAGGTTGTCCACCTGGGGCATGGGGTAGGCATCGGTTACTGTTTTTTCATTGAGCCGCCGGTAGATCACGCAGAAATGTGTGGTCCCATCCTTTTTGGGGACCAGGACTACCGGAGAGGCCCAAGGACTGTGTGACTCCTCAATGACCCCTAAGTCCTGCTTTTCCCTAATTTCCTTCTGAATAGAGGCTTTGACTGCATCGTGGACCCGGTAGGCGGGTTGTCGGAGCGGTGTCTGTGTTAAGGTCCCTACCCTAGGCTCGGTTAGGGCCATGTGACCCGGTAGGGCAGAGAAAAGAGTGGGCCACCGGGTTACAATGCTGCGCAGCTGGGTCTGCTGCTCTGGGGTGAAATGGGTCCCTAGGGGGACTGGGCTGGGTGGATCCTCAGTGTGTGTGTCTGCTAATAGGTCTGGCAGTTCCCTATCCTCAGCTTCCTGACTGGCCAGGGTGCATATGGCTAGAATCTCCTCGGGCCGCTCCTTGTATGACTTCAGGGCATTAATGTGACAGACCCGTCTGTCCTTCAGCTGGGGTCCCTTGGCTATTAGATAGGTGGTCTTCCCCTGACAATCTACTGTTTGGTAGAGACCCTCCCACACTGTTTGGAGTTTGTTTTGGCGGACCGGCTGCAGGGCTAGCACCTTCTACCCTATGATGAACTCCCTGGCCCGGGTCTGCCTAATATAATACTGTTGTTGGCATGCCTGGGCGGTTTGGAGGTTCTGTCGGGCCATACCCATCGGAGTCTCCAAGCACTCCCGGAGATCCAACACATAGGTTACCGCTGGAGTCTCTTCTGCCCCGCACTTCCCTCCCCAGTATTCCCGGAGAATATTAAGGGGTCCCTGAACTCGTATCCCAAAAAGTAGTTCAAAGGGAGAAAAGCCTGTGGATTCCATAGGAACCTCGCTGTATGCAAAGAGGAGGTGAGGCAGATACTGCTCCCAATCTCGGAAGGATTCCGTGAAGGCTCTGAGCATTTGCTTCAGGGTTCCATTGAACCATTCGCAAAGCCCATTAGTCTGGGGGTAGTAGGCTGTGGTGTATAGTGATTTAACCCCGCATAACTTCCATACTTGCTGTAGCAATTCGGAAGTGAACTGGGTTCCCTGATCCAACAATATCTCCTGGGGAAACCCCACCCAGGTGAAAATTTTGACCAATGCGTCTGCTACAGACTCTGCGGTTATGTTGGCCAGGGCAACCACCTCAGGGTACCGGGTGGCAAAATCCACCACCGTTAATATTCATTTTTTCCCAGAGAGGCTGGGCCTGGCCAAGGGCCCCACAATGTCTACAGCCACTCGTTGAAAGGGGACCCCAATGATGGGGAGGGACTGTAAGGGTGCCCTGGATCGGTCTCCACGCTTGCCAACCCGCTGACAAATGTCACAGGTTCTGCAGAACATGCTAACACTTATGGACAGCTGGGGCCAGTAAAAAGCTTGGGTGAGCCATTGTTCTGTATGTCTGGCCTCGAGGTGACAGGCCAGCGGCACCTCATGAGACAGCGACAGCAAGGCAGCTCTATGGTCAGCAGGGACAAGTAATTGTTTCTTAAGAACCTCTGTTTGTCCCTATCCTACGGACCTAGTCTGCCTATATAACAGCCCGTTGTCCCAGCTAAAAATTTCCCCATTGGGGCTAGTCATCCCTGTGTCTGCCCGTTCCCTGTACCCCTGTAGTGTGGGGTCAGACTGTAGGGCCACCCGGAATTTGTCTGGGGGAGACCACTGAAAGGGCCAGTCATCGGGTTTGGGGCTAGGTTTGGTAGTCGGGGGGCTTACCGCTTCTTGTCGGGTTTGGGTGCGGGTGACGGCCTGGCAATCCTCAGGGTGTATGGTGGTAAGTTGACTCTCCATATGTCCCAAATCGTTGCCCAATAGTACATCCGCAGGCAATCCGGGCATCACCCCAACATTTTTGTATCCCTGTCCAGTACCCCAATCCAGGTGGACTCGGGCCATAGGCAACTGATATACTTTCCCACCAGCTACGCAAACCTCCATGACTTGATCCATGCGGTGGCGGGGTAATAAGCATCGAGGTTGCACCAAGGTGAGGGTGGCCCCAGTATCCCTTAGTCCTGCTGTGGGATAGCCATCCAGTCTAATGGTCTGCATATGGTGGCTCCTGTTGTCGGAGGGCCCCTCCTGGGCGAGGGCAACCTTGTGATAATAGCCCCACGATGAAAGGTCTGTGGGGGCCCGCACAACTTCCTGGGGGGAAGGCCAAACAGAGTTGGCTTCCACTGCTTCACTGACACAGTGGATTGGTCAGGGAGCACCTCTCATTTGGGATTCTGTGAGCCCCACCGGGAAGAACCGACCGGGGGTCCTTGCACAGCTCGATTCTGGGGGCAGTTGGGACGCAGATGGTCATACTGCCGGCAGTGATAGCACCTCGGATTTGAGTTGGACTGGGGCTGGGAGTAACTTTTGTCCCGTGATGGAACTGGGGTAGCCGTCCGGGCGGCAGGGGCCGTGGTTCCGGCAGAGCGGGTACTACTTGGTCCCGGGGTCCCAAGAAGAGTGTTTACTCAAGGGCTTCATTGCCTTGATTCCTCAAATTTGTTGGCCAGTTCTGTGGCTGTGGTAACTGTGTGGAGCCCCTGATTTTGGACCCAGTCCCGCACCTCCTGGGTAACTTGGTGAAAAAACTTCTCCAAAATAATTTGCTGGCAACAGTCTTCCCAGGTCCTGGCCCCGGACCCCTGCAGCCAGCTTCGGCATGCCCTTTCCATTTTGTATACCCACTCCATGTGAGTTTCTTTAGGCTGCCGACATCCTTCCCTAAATTGACTCCGGTATGCGTCAGGGGTTATTGCATACCTTTGAAGCAGTCTTCTCTTTACCTCGGGATAATCGGTAATCCAAGTGCCTGGTATGGCACGGTAGGCATCCGCAGCCCTCCCTGTGAGCTTGCCTGCTAGGATCGGGACCAAGTCCTGGCGATTCACCTGGATCATTTGGCATTGCCGCTCAAAGTCCCTTAGGAAGCCATCAATGTCCCCTTCTGCATTGTCACAGGTTTTAAATAGTTGATGGGGAAGCTGGCGGTGGTGTTCTGAGGAGTCCATCCTGGAGTCATTGCTGTGGCTCGTGGGTCCTGGACGGTTTTGGGATAATTCCTCCAGATATTCCTTTTCCACAGCAAGAATTGTCCTTATTCTGAAGTCCGGTGGCGGGTCTGGGCTGGCTAATGCCAATCGGTCGGCTACCCTCTGGTTTACAATGTTTGAGGAGGCTGACACTGGTTGCAGCAGCACCGGAGATCCCACAGTATTCGAAAGGTTACTGTAGGAATCATCTTAGGGCAAAACCGTGACCTTGGCCCGCTCCACGATCTCCTCGTCCATAGCTTGGAGGAGATTCACCAATTCTGCTTTTTTCAGTCCCCTAGCGTCCCGTCCGCGTTCCACTGCCATAATTTGGAGCTCCACCACCGAGCGCTGCCTGTAGACATCAGCCATTGCACCAACTTGACTTCCAGCAGTGTTCTGTATTCCTCAGAGCAGTGAGAGAGATGGTTCCACGAGCTGTTGCAGAAACCAGGGTCAAGCCAGCGGATATTTTTCCCCCTGCCGGGCTGGTTTCAGTTTGATCCGACTGCTTGCCACCAGTGTAACAGGATCCTAAGTCCTCGTGTTGACTTAGGCTGCTATGCCGGGTCTCTCTCTCCTGAGGTCCGCCACAGAAAGTTGATGGCCCCGGTACTCTGCTCCAGTGGTCCCAGGATGAGGGTCAAAAGAAGACCCTTGATACCACCCCAAATAAATTAACAGAACGCCAGTCAGGTTCCAAACTGTAACACACTTTATTTTGGCTGAATTCAGCTCTTTTATGCAGAGTTAAAACAATGGACAACAATACTCAACGATGTTAACCTGCACTGCACAATGAGTTGAGGGAAAATACAATGGGACCCCTGGTGTTGGGGTAAACAGAGGTACAATGGAGGGACAGACTCAGTGGGACCTTAGTAGCATTTACCCTGTAGCCAATAGGATGGGGAGCGATGAGCTTGAGCTTGAGCGACCAATCCGATGGCCGCCTACTTTCTCCATGTAAAGTCTATGGAGTCCCTTTAACTTCCATCGACCAATCAGCGTCCGGTCTTTTGTCCACCGAACAACCAATAGGAGAGGGGCCGACGTTCTGCCATGTTAATCCTATGGTGGCCCTTTAACTCCCTTGGGCCAATAAAAATTCGTCCGACCATACAAATCCAGATAGCTCCTTATCCATAGTTTTATCTGCTTACTGAAAGTCAGTTCTTTTCATGGAAATGGGTACGGCTTGAGGGAAATACAAAGTTCCATACTAACGGCCTAGGGTCCATTACATGCACATATATTTTTAAAGGCTTAGTAATGCCGAAATTTAAGTCTATTAAATATTGTAGATTTAAAAAAAATAAAGTATTTGAAGAACATCCTATCTCTCTTATGGTTTGAGAGATATTCGCCGCTAAAGTTCCCCCCTCCCTCCCCTTCTTTTGATATCAGCGCTCTACTGACAGTGGGAGATCCCGGTTCTGGGACCAGCCGGTGGCTCTACAGAAGAGCCAAAATAGCAAAATTTACAAAGAATTACTTTACTGGAACGGTCTACAAAGTGTGTCTGGTTTGTAAGCACACTTTATAGACCATTCCAATGAAGTAGTCCTTTTTCAATGTCACTATATCGGCTCTGCTGAAGAACCCCCTGGAGTCACACGACTCAAATCTCCTTCTGTCAGCTTTACAGCTGACATGAGGGAGGGAGGAACTTTAGGGGTAAAACCTTTATGGTTTGAGAGATAGGACTTTCTTCATAGCTAATAAATCATTAGGCGAGCGCTGAAAATATCAATAATTATAAACAATATTATATTACAATAAGCAGCTCAAAACCCGTATCTAACAACAAGAGTGAAAATATGTAAAAAATAATAACAATGGTTGAGTGCTATATAAACACTTTAAATAAATTTTGGCATTACTAACCCTTTAAGCTGTGACATGTCCAATGGCTAAAGGGAAATAAATCATTAGACCACTACATGTTACCCAGAAATTAGTATCCTAGGAGTAGCAATTCAGTACCAGTAGAGATTACATATCAGCTCAGGCTGATATCAGCCTAATGATAAAATGCTGATGCGTACTATTTGTGAATACTTTCGCTGCTTGGTGAATTATTTAACCAGTTGTCATATAAATCATTAATTCATGACTGACGCCTTAACTGTGAATTTGAGTGCAATCCATCTTTACCTCTATCTGTTGAATAAATGTTTAATACATCACAAATAACGTTAAACCAAGGCTATAAGATAATAGGTAGGGAAATAGCCACATCTTATTTAGAGATCAACTTATAGGGATCATGGAGCCATAAAAGATTTGACTATTATCTTTTGAGCAATGTAGGCATTCTAATATTCAGATCAGGATGTCAGAACTAATTTAGATGTGACTGTCTTGGGCCAAGTCTGTATGACTAAAAGGATTAATAAATATCCTTACCTCACAGTTGAAGGATGAATCCCTTGTTACTGATGCCATTGCCGATAAAGTGGTTTCGAGAAGATCAATAATTTGATTAATCCAGTATATCTGACCACTGACAATAAAGTAGTAGACATAAATAATCATTATAAATAAGTCTCCTATTTTATTATGGTATGCCCAATTCAGGAAAAATGGCTTAAATATTTTCCGTTTTTAACAGAAGCAAATACAGTATTAAATATTTCTTTTTTTTCATTCTTTTTCTTCTCTCTCTTTCTTCCATTTTAAATATATGTTTTATTAAAGGTTATGTTTCAAACTCTGTACCTAGATGGATTCTATGTTTGGATTTATTTTAAACTTTGGTAAATACATTTGATTCGACAGACAAATACAGACAAGGGATTCAGCTTCACATACTGTGTTTAACCTCCAATACATCCACAATAACTAGAGGGGCAAGGATTGATATACCGAGCAAGGAAAGCTTTTTTTTTTTTTTTTTTTTAAATTCAGGCTTATAATAAGGAAATCCATAATTCATATTGTTTGCAGGCTTAATTATAATAGGGAAGACCTTCAGAAAAAAAAATGCTTACTGGCTTTTAATAAGGCAATCCATAATAAGTATTGTTGGCATGCTTTGTTATAATAAGACAGAAGGGAATAAACTCACAGCTCTAGCACATGATAACATATACATATGTACATAAATTCAAAATATGAACCCAAGTGAATAAAGTATGGAGAGCAGCAAGGAGTAGGGAAATTCTACAAGCCCACAAATTAGGTAAAAACCTAAAGCATAATCCAAAACAGAAAAAACACACTTGCACTTCTCCATGCAAGTTACCCAAATGTGAATCCTCTATAAAGCATATATCATACCTGTGTTCGTAAATGTGCAAACAATGAGGGTTTTCTTGCATAATTTTGCCAAAGTATGTTTAATCTCCCTTATGTTGCCAAGGAAACATTGCAAGCAAGTTCTACTTAAGTTAAAAATTCCCCTGAGGAAACACATTGGATAGGACTAATTAGCTTATAAACTATGTTAGCATGCAGTGAATGGATAGAGGTCCAAGATGACCAGAGCTTCATCAGACCCCTTTATAGGTCCTTTCTACATGGGGCTTGTATATTACCTTGATTGCAAACCGAACAGGCCAAGCAAGCAAAAAAAAAGGCCACAAGCTATTCCTTAAAAAAAACATCTTTACAAATAATATCAAAGGTGCACATTTAGACTTTGTGCCTTTCATTCTATATCATTTATAGCAGTCAAATTAAATAAGATATGGTGTAAGAAGCAGCTAGAATGATAAGGAGAATAGTTATGCAAAAGCAAAGGGAAGAAACTCACAGCACTAGCACATCATAATATATACATATAATAAATAAATGCGAGTGGAAGTAATGATGGTGGGAGCAGCGTGATTGGGAATATCTAGCGGCGGTGACATAGGACAGGTGATAGTTATTGTTCTTCCTAATAATAAATCTAGTGCTGTGGAGATAACAGCGGAAGAATCAAAACAGTAGAATAAAACACTTCAGAAATAGTCAACATATTCCTTCTCCTCCTCCCCTTCCCTAAAATCATGGGTGTTAGTATACGTTTAATTGATCAGGGAGGGTGAGTGCAGTTCTCTATGAAAGAAATGTTCACAGTGTGTGTGTGAAAACAAACATTGCAGAGAGAGGCTAGGACTGGGATCACTCAACATCAGTTACCAACATCAACATTAATGTGCTGTTGTTTATGTTAAACCATCCCCAAGAAATCACATAGTGGCAGTCACTGACCAAGGTCCTTGTCCAACCTGTAAAATACACAAGACAGTCACTTCATGGTTGGTGGGTGGATGGCTGATTTACTGTAAAACAGTGAACCATCCCAGCTATTAGCTTGGCATATTCAGCAAGATGGTGCTTTCTACAACATTGCCATGTGTACTCATGCAACACAATTTGAAATGGTTGAAGACATACAGCCTGCTGGCTGGGAGTGGGATCACTCATGACTACCTGCTGTCTGGTAGTGGGATTTCTTGCAATTGCCCGCTGCCTAGGATTTGGACCATTTGCAATTTCCTGCTGCCTAGGAGCAGGACCACTTGCAATTATGTGCTGCCTGGGAGTGGGTCCACTTGCAATGGTGCTGGTTGTTGCCTTGTTGTCAGTTGGCCCAGATGTTTTCATGCTTTTTTCATATGTTACATATGGACAAGGTGGGGGAGGTGTCTCAGTCACATTTGCTGCATGTGATGCTTTGGCTTGGCTAAGGAATGAGAAAGTTAATTTCTGAGGAGCAATTTGAGGTGGTTGTGTTGGCATGCTTTATTAGGGTAGTTGTACCAAGATGTGACCCCCCATACTTCCCCCCTCTTCAAAACTTTATACACAAAGCCACTGCTGCCCCAAAGAAAAATAATACCCTTGAATTAAGGGCAGGAAGAGCTGGAGATGGATTGGACTGTTGACTGTCACCACTTAGTGCTGTTGTGCACGCTGCTGTCTCACTAGTACTACTGCTAGTATTAAGAAGTGGAACAACTTATTTCACCACTTTCTACCCCATGTCATAACCATTAGGTGAAAATCATCTTGCTCTCCACTATTCCCTCCACAAATACTTTCATCTGTGCTGGGCAGGGTGGATGCATCAGCAGCAGGCCAGTGAGGATCATACTGCACCGAATGCTGTTGCTGTGATGTATGATCATCATCTGTGGTAGCTAAAGACAATTCAGCAGCAGGAACTGTACTTACACCTAACTCCATAGTTGTAGTGATAATGTGCAGTTCCTCCAGATCTCCCCTCCAATCTTCATTTGTTACCTCCAAGGACATTCTCATTCTTGATCCACTATCAGCAACAACATGCAGAGTATTATCCCCAACACCAGTCTCTCACTTCTCTTGTTGTACTGGTGATGAGTCTGCTCTCACACTAAAAATATTAATGCAGGAGCTTCAAGCTCCTTAACACATGTTAAGGCGACACTTCCTTATACAGTGAAGCTGTATCAGACTGAGGCATCTCTTGCTTCTGGGGGGAGACTCAGAGTGGGACATGGTAGGTGGAGAGTAGGAGTGTGACATGATGGTGGAGTCATATGTAGTTGGACAGCGAATGTTGTGGGGGTCTTTCAGTTGGAGTGAGACACAAATGGGGGACCCAGTGGAGGGGATGGAAATACATTTTTCCAGTTCTGCTTTCTTCATTATGTAACCCCATTTCACTGATGGAATTCTGCTGCTGGCACAGGTGGGCTCTGTGGATTTCTCTAAACTAAAAAACTCACTACTTCTGTTTGTGGAAGAATCATCCTCCGTAACAGCAGAAGAACACCCCCAACTTCTCCTACTGTCCATTCTGCCTCACACGTTTTTCATTTTTATCTATCTCTCTCTCTCTTTTAGTTTTCCTGTACTGTTCTGTGGAACTCTGAACACTATTCAGCATCTTTGGAAATTCTGATTTTTTATTCTATGATGATCACAAATCCAATCCCACAGAGAACCATACATGTAGACAATCAAAATTCTCAAAAGAAAATTTTGAGAGTTGGTGGAAAAATTAGACTTTTCAATAAGCAAAATCTTCTGCAAGAAAAGGAAAAAAATGCTCACATCTTGGCACAACTGCCCTAATAAAGCACATACAGTATCACTACCCTGAGGTGTATAGTAACCATGTGGAACCATCCCTAGAAAGATAATAAAGTGTTGTTGTCACTGTGCACCTTGTCCATACTCAGCAGTAAAAAGAACATGGGCAAAAATACCACACAAATGTGCATAAGGCAATTGAAACACCCCACCAACCCAAACCGTCAACGATGACAATAGCAGATGTCTGCATTGTCTTGTGCTTTGGTCTAGTGTATGGATGATATCCCTGTTGTCTTCCACCATCCTTGCAGTCCTTCTCTTCCTTACTGCTACTGTTGCCAGTACCACCAGCAGCCACTGAATTTATGCGTGTGAAGATCTGGCAATAATATGTCTCCACACATTGCACATTATGTGGTGTAATCACCATACATAGAAATCTGAAGACCAATGGAATACAAGGAATAAGGGAGTATCTGCACACTTTCCATCCTGAAGAATATGCTATGCTCATGTCAGGGAAGATAAATTGTTTTTAGTGAGTGTTGGGAGCAATGATAATTGTCATTCACCCACGACCACAACCCAATTACTTTTATTTTGTGGAACAGACACAGCCCATAGTGACTGAAATGGTAGCACCTGATTGCTTGAGCAGACATATCAAGTATAATCTCAATCCTTCTTTCACATTGTTTTTACACACTGTACACATTGCAATTGTTAATAACTGCATAGTTCCTCCCTTCGCCCAAATATTCTAACATCCATGATTTTAGAGGAGGTACAGGAGGAGAACCGATATAGTAATTGAACAGCTTCTTCCCAAATGTACTCATAGTTGTGATGGTTTGTTGTGGTGATGCTGCTGCTTCGGCACTAGGGCTAGTAGCAACCATCACCTCCACATGTCACTGTTGCCATTGGATCAACCACCACTGGAGTCTGTAGGGATGATGATCTCAGTTTCATTCAACAGCATTATCCTGTGACATTTGATGGTCAGATGACTCAGTAGGAGGAACTAAATTAGCAAATACCTTAATATCACTGATGGGTGAGCGATTGACAGTAAGGAAGCCTACAATATTTTTTCAAGACTTGCCTTGCTGTAATAGTTTCAAGGCTTTTCTTTATGGAAGCCTGCCAACATTTATTTTGAAGACTTGTTTTTCTGTCAGCCTTCTGCTAACATTTATATTCAAGGCTTGACTTTCTTTAAGCCAACTGCTAACAATGCCTTTCTGTAAGCTTACTAACATTATTATTAGTAGGAATCAGCATGGTTTTTGAAGAACAGATCATGTCAGACTAATTTACTTGCACTTTATGAAAGGGTAAGTAATACTTTGGAATAGGGAATTGCTGTTGATGTAGTATACTTGGATTTTTCAAAAGCCTTTGATTCAATGCCACACAACAGGTTACTGCATACATTAAAAGGTTTGAGTTTGGGAGGTGAAATCTGTACATGGATTGTGAACTGGTTAAATAATAGATGGCAGATAGTTGTTGTAAATGGAACCTTTTCAAGTTGGTCTTAAGTTGTAAGTGGGGTGCCACAGGGTTCAGACCTGGGCCCATTGCTTTCTAATTTGTTAATTAATGATTTACAAGTGGGGATTGAATGTAATGTCTCAATCTTTGCTGACGACACTAAGCTGTGTAAGGAAATACATACAGGACTGGATGTTTTTTTTCTCTGCAGAACGATTTAGATAAATGGAGTAAATGGGCAAAAAAGTGGCAGATGACATTTAATGTAGTTAAGTGTACGGTTATGCATTTGGGCTGTAGAAACAAACATGCTACATATACAATAATTGGAAATTAACTTGGTGAATCCTCATTAGAGAAGATTTAGGAATATTGATAGATGATGGACTTCTCAGCAGTGTGCAGTCACTCAGCTGCTGCAAGAGCAAAGAGGGTATCATCCTGCATAAAAAGAGCCATAGATGCACAGGATGCTAATATAATTTTACCTCTATTTAAATCCTTAGTAAGGCCTCATCTAGAATATGGAGTACAGTTTTGGGCATCAGTTCTTTAAAAAGACATTATTAAACTGGAAAAAGTGCAGAGACATTGTTAGGGACCAGGAACCAGACAGATACAAAAATATAAAGTGCAAAACACCTTTATTAAAATAACAAAAGCAAACAAACAAAAATTGTGATCCAGAAGCGTAAACCAAAAGACAAGCCAGGGCCAGGAACCAAGACAGATACTCAGCCAAGCCGGGGTCAGGAATATGGAGATCAGCGAAGTCAGGAACAATCCAGCAGCCAGAAGAGATGCCAGAGGAAGCCAGGTCATACAAAGGTAGTCAGCAACGCAGTAGAACACTCTTGCAGCCAGAAGCAAACACAAGGGCAATCAGGTAGTGAGCCAAGCTGCTTTAAAGGGGAACTACCACCCTGCAATAAGTTCACATTATTCAATTCTTCATCTGGCGACTAGCTGCTTAGTAGCGCTAGTCGCCAGAAATATTACCCGGTTTACAAGATATTCCACTTTTTCAGAGGCTCACAGTAGCAGGAAGCACGGACATCTTGTCATAGTGACGTCCATGCGCCTGCGCTGTCAGTCCCTTTTGGAGCTACAAGAAGAGTCAGTCATAAAGGGCGGGAGGGGGATCCTTTCCTCTTCAATTGCTTTTGAACTATAAATATGTATGTAAATATACATAGTGCAATATGTTAAAAACTCGTACTTAATAATCACAGCTAAAGTTTAAATTATATAATTTAAAAAGTAGAAAGAATGTAATAAATTCTGTAAACAAGCAGTTAGGCTAGCTAAAATTGAAAATGAGAAAAGCATTACAAAATAGAGGAAGAAAAATCCTAAAGAAAAACGATTATGGTTGATATTGGTACTCTTATGGCTGAGATGGGTGAATTGATTACAGAGAATGAGATTATTGCTGATATCTTAAAAACATCTCTCTGTAGGCAAAGAGAGAGAATCACATAATTTCCTCCATTGTGTACATGGCTTACTGAGGACAAAGTCTAAAAGAAACTAAAAACGTTATTGTAAATAAAGCAACAGGACAAGGTGGCATACACCCAAGGGTTCAGTAATAGCAAGACCCTTATAATCAATATTTATTGATTCACTTTAATCAGCGCCCTGTAATTATAGGAAAGTTGACATTGTACCATTATTCAAAAAGGAGGCAGGATCCAAACCAGGAAGTTAAATACTTGTGAGCTTAACATTAATAGTGGGTAAGATTTTAGAAGGGTTACTAACTGGTAGTATTCAGGAGTCTGGAGCATGTGATGACCAAAAATATTATTAGTATGAGCCAGCATTTTTTATGAAGAATAGATCATACCAAACTAATTTACCTGCACTTTATTAAAGGGTAAGTAGTAATTTGGACAAGACTATTGCTGTTGATTTAGTATACTTGAATTTCGTAAAAGCCTTTGATACTGTGCCTGACACTTTTTATTCTAGTACATTGCTAATTATGTCATTTGCCTTTCTAGCAACTTTCATGTATGGCGCCATCATTTAACTCGCAGCCATCTCGTATACCTTTTTTGGTGTTTCTATTAAGAGGCTCCATCAAAATGTACCCAGTATCCCCTAATAAATCCACTGTGGAGGCAAAATGCGTAGGGTCTGTGTAGAGTATTCTGCTTTACCTTATATACATTTTCCTTTGATGGCTGGATATAATGGGATTTTATCTTGGATACCTATCTGTTATTCTCTGTAGTTATATGATTATGGTTAGATATGCACTTTAAACTGTCTTTTTGCTCTTACTTTGAATTTTGTTTTTGTACTCTGTTTTTTTTGTTCTTATATTTTAATCTCACTTATTTGAAGTTAAACTTATCTATGAATTTACTAATTCCAGCCTCAATTATTTATTGAATTGTAATATATTGTCTAGACTTCATAGGGCTAGATTTAAAGCTAGCCATTAACATAGCCGGTAGGGCCAAAGTGAATACCGGCTGTTAAACTGACATGTTTAACGCGATATTCAAAGGCCCTACCAGCTAGAACTCCAAAGGACATTAAGCCACAAAAACAGACTTGTGGCTGAATGTCCGTTTGGTGCATTTAGCTCCCAAAATGCAGCTAAAAGCAGCGATATTGGGAACTGAACAGTGAAAATCAATTAACTATCAGTGCTTGACATACTGCTAAGCACCGATCGTTAACAGATCCATGTTACACTTACCTGTCATCCACTGTCCAGCAATCAATGTAATTCACACATGCGCAATGACACTTAGCTTATATAAGTTGTCTCCGCTGCTTGGAGCGGCCGCGAGGGCGGCAGCGGCGGCGGAGACAGAAATGTCCCACAATGATCCTCATTAGCTGTGTACGGGCCGATGCCCGTAACACACTGAGGGCATTTGAAGTGAGACTGCCTTTATATATGGGCAGGCTCACTACTATTGCCCTCACTGCCATTGGCTGGGATGTTCTTCACATCCCAGCCAACCAGATTCGAGCAGCTCTTCTTGAATCTGGTTGGCTGGGATGTGAAGAACATCCCAGGCAATGGCAGTGAGGGCAATAGAAGTGAGCCTGCCCATATATAAAGGCAGGCTTACTTCAAATGCCCTCAGTGTGTTACGGGCATCGGCCCATACACAGCTAATGAGGATCATCGTGGGACATTTCTATCTCCGCCGCCGCCTTCGCGGCCACTCCAAGCGGCAGAGACAACATATATAAGCTAAGTGTCATTGCGCATGTGTGAATTACATTGATTACTGTATCTATGGATCTTTTTATTCATGGGCATGTATTTTATGGGGCATTACATGGAGGCATATGTGGCTATATCTATGGGACACTAAAATGACACCCTTTGAGTGACAGTGAGGTACGCAACGCATTGCTTTGCAATGCTTTGCATACCCCTCTGCCACTCAAAGGTTTCTGCAATGTATTTGTTCATGCTTAATGCTAATATATTTCTTTTTTTCACAGGGAGAAGGCGGAAGACTGAAGAAAGAAGACAGAAGGATGAGAAGACAGAAGAGAAGGACCAGCAAGCCGAGGACTCCGCTGGACATCAATATTAATGGTAAGTGTAACTTGTAATGTGATGTTGTTTTTCACTTGGATTAACCCTGTGAATGCCGGCGGGGTAATTATAACCTGCTGGCACTCATAGGGTTAATTATACTGACTTTTGACACAATTTAGGCACTTTGGATGTATTGATGTGGGGCTTGGGGCCCCATATCAATACATCCACTGAGGACTTTTTTTTTTTTTTTTTTTTTGCCAGTTAACAGCTGCATTAGCTGGCAAAAGATCCGATGAGGGACTCTACGGCCAGACAAACTGGGTCTTAAATTTTAGGCGGTAATGAGTCCCTCTTCGGATCTTTTTCAACTAATGCAGTCTATTGAATGGCAAAGTGGATTGGTTTTTTTTTGTTTCTGTGGGACAAAACACACGTTAGTGTAGCGGCCTGTACACTGAATGAACTGCCATTAGCAGTTCATTACATGGCCCTTTGAATGGCCTACTACATGTAAAGACACCCGTTAGTCTTTTTTTTGGCTAACGGCTGCCTTTAAATCTAGCCCTTAGTCTCTTATATATTTTTTTCTGTGGTTTATTGTATGTAATCTGGTGCTATCTGTTTTTCTGCATGTATGTTTTAACTGTTTTTAAACTTTATAAGCTATTTTCTATATTTGATTGATTTTTTATTAGTAAAGTTTACAAACCCATTTATTTTGGCTTTTTGTGTGCCTCATTTACAATAGGTCTGTCTTTTGGGATATTTCATATTTTCTATAAAATGGTGTTGTCCCTACTTAACTATACACCAAGTTTTTCAGTGGCCAAATGGAATATGATGTTGAGGCCATTTTGGTTTACCAGCTACATATAGTTCATCTTCAGTACCTTGTATAATGGAAGGGTAATTACCCTGAGGATCATTCCTAGGCACCTGCTTGTTTCATTAATTCTCCTCCTTTTCTCCTGTCATTTCGTCAGGCTCACTTCTTATGCCTGGGCCCAGCAACGTAAAAGATGCCCTTGAAGGGAAGGGGCAATGCCATGGCTGGTACTATGGACTTACCTCTGCCTGGGATTGAAACAGTGACCCTCAGGTTATGGGTACTGCAACTTTCTCCGCTCCTTATTCTCAGTTGTTAGCCCTGGTGGTGAAGACTTAGATGTCTGTTTGCTGTATTTGATTCTCCGTTTGACCTCTGCTAGTACCTTGACTTCACCTGAACACCACCTAACTCGATCTCAACTTAGACCTTGACTTAGCCTGCCCTTACTATTGGACTGCCTTGACTACCCCTCAGTCTTTCACTCTGGTACCTCTGCCTTCCCCGGTTAACCCATGTACTCATCCTGGTTGGGCTTTCACCTCAACTGGAGTTGGATATCTGATTTGCGGCCAGCATCTTTAATATGGCTTAGAACGCGAAAAAACGGTACATTGGTTTCTGGCTCTGCTCCCCAGCCTCACACTCAGTCTTTGTTCTCTAGCTTCCTCTGTAGTGACTGTGAGTCTTAGGCTTCTTTATAACCCCTTAATTCTGCCATCAGGATCCAGGCTTCTGTATTCTAGACAGGCCTCAACATTCACATCAGTATTTGGTGGTTGGTAGCACATAAAATTTTTTTTTTACCTTCAGTTTCTACCCACAATAACTCCATATTATCTGCAGTTTCCCCACAAATATCAACCCTTAAACTTGGATTTACACCTGGTTTCAAATTTAGTCACAAACCTACTTCTGTTAATTTTGTCCAAACTAAACAGGGAATTACCCTCAATATTTACAGCTCAAGTCATGCGTATCATCCCACCGTGTTTTGGTTATACCAGTTATGCATTATTTCTTTCAAAATCAATTATCTTAGATTCCAAAAAGTTAATATGCTTACAATTGTACAGTAAGAATGCTCATCTGCATAGTTACAAAACCTTGTGAACAACCCATGAGCAGTTCATTAGTGTTTCTTCTTGATCCTTTTTAAACTGATAATATATGTCTTGTGTGCTCATACAGGTATTCGATGCATATAGTCAATATACACAAAAACACGTATGTTTTAATGTAATGTGAGACACATTAAAGGACAACCAACACTATTCAATAATGTGTATATTCAATTAAATGTGGGATCAGACATGTCTCAATGTGGAACCATACCCATGCCTAGAGTACCCCTCATACATAGGAAGGCATGACCTAGATCAAATGAGTCCACTACTTGTTTGGCCGTGACTGGACTTTGTGATGTATTCATGCAAAGAGATGATGGCAGTGATACACTAATGTGTGTTGTGAGTGATGAAGAGGTGATCAATGTAATCAATGTTCTGAGATTGCTGTATTTTGACATCTCTCAGTACATGGACTACATCAACAAACAAACAGACTAAGTGGACAAGTGATATCACTGGTTAAGTCTGTTTGAACCTTAGTAAAACAACCACACTACTTACTTGATAACCCAATGCTCAGCCTAAGGTTTCAATGTGTGTGCTACACGTTGAAATCTTAGGCTGATCATTGGTTTATCCAGTAAGTTAGGCTGTGATTCTAACTGTTATTGTGAAACTCACTTACTGGAGAACACAATGCTCAGCCTAGAATTTCAATGTGTGTGCAACACATTGAAATCTTAGGCTGATCGTTGGGTTATCCAGTAAGTTAGGCTGTGATTCTAGCTGTTATTGTGAAACTGACTTACTGGAGAACACAATGCTCATCCTAGGATTTCAATGTGTAGCACACACATTAAAATCCTAGGGTGAGCATTGTGTTCTCCAGTAAGTCAGTTTCACAATAACAGTTAGGATCACAGATATTTGGCTACATGTTCCATCTATCCTGCTTGTTAGTTTTCTGCTAAGTCAGAGAGCTGTTTGGTTAACCCCTGAAACCACAACAATTGATGCAGATGAATGTTCACAGTGTTGCACCAGTTGTTGCTCTAAGGGGTATGTTTTTGTTGTTCAAATTCAACCCACATCATGCCTATATAACACTGTCATGTTATTTGGCGCCAGGGATGGATTGCCAGTTGAATTTGTACAACGTTGTGTGTGGGAACCCATATTGTAACATCCCACAAACATGTTACCTAGGCACTGGAGACATCTCTGCCACCCAATCTATCACTAAACACAAAGCATATCAGACAGAAATCAAAAGCAATTTTTTTTATTTAGGGGGAAAAGAATAACTTTGGCTGTTAATTTTTTTTTTTTTTTTGGGGGGGGGGGGCTTGGACTTAGTGCCAGAAGTTGATGCCCTGGCTGACTGCCTGGTCACCCTTTGCACCCTTGGTGTAGCTTCAGGGGTCACACTCTCCACATGCAAGTTCTCCCTGTGGTTGTGGTCTTTGAACTCCACCATCAACTGCCCCATCATGTCCATCATCCCTGTATGTTACTGACAGAGTTGTGTGATCAGTAGCATGTGCTCTACCTCCAGGGCATGTATCCTAGCTTCACATCTTGAGGTGTTCCTCCGGGATTCCCTACTGAGTCTTGTTATGTTCCTGTTGGTCCTCTGGGTTTCCTGGACTAGCCTCCTCTGTAGCAACAGCCTGGTGAGTCTGCTGGTGGGGTATTTGCTGGTGGAGAGTCTGCTGCTGAATCTGCTGCTGAGTCTGCTGGTGGTGCTGAGTCTGCTGGCGGTGCTGAGTCTGCTGCTGAGTCTGCTGGTGGAGAGGCTTCTACAGATGACGGTTGTGTCCCCACCATATCCAGGGACTCTGAGCTACCCATTGATCTCAGTGGTGGTGTGGTGAAGTGTTCTCTCAGTATAGGACACTGGGGCTCAGAGAGATGTGTACTATTGCCTGCAAAATCTGTTTTAGTTGCTCCTACAGTGCACGCAATACTCTATATTCCATACAAGAGAGTATCAATGTATCCCATTACCAGCTGAAAATAGAGGTCCCTACCAGGTGGAATTCCACTATGTACATGCTAGAGCATTATTACAAGCAGAATAAAGCCATTAGTGAATACATCATGCCAGACTGGAAGGCTTTGTAGGGAGCCTCTTTATAACCTGGCCAATGACAACCTAGGTGAGACGTACGTGAGTTGCTGAAACCCTTTGCGACGGCAACGATGCTGGTGGGTCGCATTGGGGCATGAATTAGTGAAAATGTACCACTGATATTTTTATCGACTCTTAGGATAATGTCAACACAGACATGCACCAGCTGGTAAAGGACATGTTAGCGTGCTTTGCATAGTGTCCATTAAAACATTCTTGACACTTTGCTGGACCCCCACTTCAAACACAAAATTTCAGGGCCATCAGCAGATTGTCACAACATGAGTCATGATGATCTGCAGCAATTCTCTGAGGAATCGGATTCTTTCAAGGAATATCGAGATATGCTTATTGATTGAGTAGAGGGTTGCATTGTGGAGGATGAGAGGGGGGAAAGTGAGGATGAAAGGGAGAAAGTGAGGGCACAAAAAACTTCTAGACAGCATAGTGAAAGCATTTCAACTAGCAGAAGCACCTACATCATCAACCAGAATATCCAGTTCTGAACATAGGGTAACTCATGGGTCTCAGCAGGGGTGGCAAAAGTAGTAGTGGGAACCCATGGTTGTCCTCCAGCAAGCTTTGAGTCTGAGCAGGTTTTCAGTGCAGCTGGATACATTGTCAATTACCTCAGGACATGGCTATCAAGCAGCAATGTAGGGAGACAAACATTCTTAAAAATTAACCAACATCTCATACCATCTGAGTATAAGGTAGCAGAAACCACACATGACAGACAAAGCCAGGACAAATATATTAAAAGCAGCACAGATAAGGAAAAGGAGGAGGAGGGATGTGAAGAAGGGATGCTACTACCTACCACACTTGGGACCACTGCTATGACCAATAAGTAATATGTGTCAATAATCTGAGAAGTAGGATTGCAATTTGACACAAACAACAATGGTAAAAAATGATTTAGGAATATATATATATATATATATATATATATATATCAGGGCTTAAAAGTTGAAGTCCTTTGCTACTAGCCAGACCTGAAAAGTTACTCGCCACTGCAAGCCATAGCATACCCACCAGGGCTCAATTTCTACTCACCAGGGCTAAATTTTCACTCGCCATTGGCTAGTGGCGAGTGGAAATTTTGAGCCCTGTATATATATGTGTATATATACATACACACACACATATACACATCCTATATAATAAGTCGCTAAATCGTGTGTAATGCCGCGACATGCGCAGTAGACACTGCTGCACGTGCTGCAGTCACACACAGTAGAGTCTGCCTGCACCGTGGCCGATACAGAGCTGGGCACTCCGAAGGAGCATCCTGCTCTGTATCAGCTGTAGCGTGGGCAGTCTCTACTGCGCGTGACTGCCCCGTGACCGGGCGGCAGTGGCACTGTGGCCTGTGTAATGGGCTGTTCAACTAGTATATATATATATATATATATATATATATATATATATATATATATATACATACACACAAATCAAACACACCATGCCAGTACCCCACCACTACTATAATACACTTCTGCCACATTGTAGGTTGTACTTTATTTTTTTTATTACTTAACATAATCGTGAATATGTGCCAGTGTCACTTAAGCAGGTAGTTCGTGTTGTGGACAGATGCGCTCTCCATGCTAACACGTTTTTCAAGGCATATGTTGTTGTAGGATTCACAACTTTGATTTTCAGCTACTTGTTTCTCCATTACAGCCCTCAGAAGAAGTAATATTGCAGTGGGAAATATTGTAGCCGTAGGAAATATATGCAAAAAATTTGTTAAAATAGGCTAAAAGGAGAAATCATTTGTGAAAAAAGAGAAAAATCGTCCAGTTTTCGCAAAAAATCATGCAGGAAATTTTTCTTATTTTTCTCCCACCCCTAGTCAAAAGTCCAGTTTCTGAACCATATATATTTCTCCTTTACAAGCTGCTCTCATAGAAACACCAGGATTCCCAAGTGTAGTGGAAATTCAATATTGGTTGGGTACATGCTCCTCTCGTAGAAACACCAGGATCCCCAGGTGTAGTGGAAATTCAATATTGGTTGGGCTCATGCACTCAGGAAAGGAAAATAAAAACAGAAAAAAACAGTAAAAAATATCTGTGTATTACTGTTAATAGGCCAATGGATAAAATCAAATCTATGGAAGAGATAATATAGTAATAAAAAGTAGCTTTATTTGAATCACACAAAAGATGAATAGGGAGGAATGAGTCTCAGTTAAAATAAGAGTATCCCTTGGTAAATCACAATAAATAAGCCAATGTAGGGACACTTTGAAACTAGGCAGTTACTGTTGATAAAACAAAGCTAAAAAAAAATAATGAATGAATGTAAAACATATAGGTTAGTAATGTATAGAAAAAGGGTGCAGATATCGAGTTAGAATGCACTGTGGCAGATTTATGAAAAATGTTATTATTTGGTTCTAATTACCATGTAGATAAAGCTAAAATAACTGTGTAACAAACAGCAAATAAGTCAGTCCCACTGGATACATTCTATTTTTGTTATCTGCTTACTGTCCATTTTCTTGGAATATTGCACATCTGTATCTGTATCAGCCAGGTTCCTCCATGATCCAATTATTCCTTAGCATCTCCCTGGTTCTGTTGGAAGTTGCTAGTGGGCTCTCACTCCATGTATTCTCCAACACATTTAGGGGCACCTATAGGCCCCTTCCTCAGGGTTAACAAAATAACTGCATAGTATTCATGGTATTGGCTCTCTCATATACTCCAAATCTGTACATAATTGCCTTTATTATCTCTTGCTGCTTGGCATTCATCTTATACTATGATTCATGGCTTTTCTTCTGGCTTTTTACTGGTTCCTGTTTGTTTGCTTATGCAGTTATCTCACCAGCTACATTTACTGGATTAAGACTTTTTTTACTAGTTGCCCTGACTCTGGATATTTCAAACGTCTTTGAACTCAGCCTGCCCTGACTCAACGTCCTCCTTACTACGGCTACTTTTTCATCCCCTGGCTTTGGCTCTTCAAACATCCCTGTGGTCCTGTACCACAGCTGCACAAAGTTTTGGCTTAATCTCTGGGGGTAAAACAGTCATTCTGCTAAGTCCACAGTTATTCGCCTATTCCTTCTAGCTACATAACCCATGTAGTGCCTGACAACACCTCAGTAGTATTATAGAACTCGGGAAATTCCAGCAGGGTTCCAACATTGCCTTCCCACAACACAAAACAGCCATAAGTGTATCTTCATCGTGTGGTGGTTCCTTAAGCAAAAAAAATATCGCTGTTGTTCTTGAAGTTGTTCCAGTGTCTTGTGACCTTGCTGCATTACCAACTTCACTTCTGATTTGCTTCTATGACTCTCTGGTTCCTGATCTCAGCTAGCCTCGACCATACCTATGGTTAGACTCTCCAGTATTGACCTTAGCTTATATCCTACCTACTGTGCATCTCTGACTCTACGGTTATTGAACTCGGTCTTTACTCGACCAACCCTGCATCTCCAACCCTCCAGATATTAACCTCAGCCTGTCTACAACTACAGTTAGGTCCAGAAATATTGGGACACTGACACATGTTTTGTTATTTCGGCTACTTACCAAAATAAATTCAAGTTACAGTTAAATAATGGATATGGGCTTAAAATGCAGTCTCTCAGCTTTAATTTGAGGGTATTCACATTCAAATTGGAGGAAGGTTTTAGAAATTACAGCTCTTTAATATATAGCCCCCTCTTTTTCAAGGGACCAAAAGTAATTGGACAATTGACTCAAAAGCTGTTTCATGGACAGGTGTGGCCTAGTCCTTTATTATTTCTTCATCAATCAAGCAGGTAAATGGTCTGAAGTTGATTCCAGGTGTGGCATTCACATTTGGAAACTTTTGCTGTGAACCCACATGTGGTCAAAGGAGCTCTCAATGCAAGTGAAACAGGCCATCCTTAGGCTGCAAAAAAAAAATCCATCAGAGAGATAGCAGGAACATTAGTAGTGGCCAAATCACGCTTGGTACATTCTGAGAAAAAAAAATGCACTGGCGAGCTCTGCAACAGAAAAAGGCCTGGACGACCACAGAAGACAACAGTTGTGGATGATCGTAGGATCCTTTCTATGGTAAAGAAAAACCCCTTCACAACATCCAGCCAAGTGAAGAACACTCTCCAGGAGGTAGGCATATCATTATCTAAGTCTACCATAAAGATAATACTTCACAAGAGCAAATACAGAGGGTTCACCACAAGGTGCAAACCATTCATAAACCTCAAGAATAGAAAGACCAGTTAAGACTTTACCAAAAAAAACATCTAAAAAATCCAGCACAGTTCTGGAACAGCATTCTTTGGACGGAAGAAACTAAGATCAAACTGGTGTGGCCTGATTGCCGTGCGATATGGTCGCTTGAGTGGCGAGCTCAGATCCCTGGGGACTTTATTAATGCTTTTCTCTGATTTTATGACAGTTTCTCCACCTCATCTTGAATTTCCCTGCTTCCCTTATTAAATTGTATGATCTGGATAACAAACAGCGCAGGAGTAATTTGTGCTGTCGAGGCATCCCAGAAACTGTTGCCCCACCATAGATCCAGGACTGTCTCCAATGTCTGTTCAGATTTATTTTGCAGAAGAATGATTCTACTAGCTTCCCTGAATGACAGAGCTCACAGAGGTCTGACTGGCTGACTCAGAGAAGCCTAGAGATATATTTGTGAAATTTCACTGTTATACCAACAAGGAAGATATCTTCCAGGCAGCCTGAAATCTACTGAGTGTAGAATTTGATCGAGCTCCTATCCTCCTGTTTAACAATTTATCATCCCTCACCATACAATGGCACAGGGACTTGAAGCCGTTAACTGACCTGCTGCATCAGAATCAAATAAGATACCGATGGGGCTTCCCGCTAACGGTACAAGTTTCCAGAGATGGCATGACTCATGTTCTTCGCTACAAGGGAGACTTTAGAGCTTTTCTTACAGCCCTTGATGTGGCTCTGCTGGACACTGCTGCCCAGGCCTTATCTCATCTGGAAGACACCTGCAAATGATCTGATTCCTCTGTGGGACCCAGTGGCTGGTCTAAAGCCTCCAGGAAGAGGAAGAATGTCTCCCCTACTACCAGCAGTGGCTCCGTGCACCTTCAGTGACTGACCCAGGTTGAACGTTGGACTCACACCTTGCTTTCTCACACTTTTTGACACACTTAGTGTCCACCTTTGGGGTATGCACTGAACTCCTGGTCACAGTTTATATATCCGGGTTAATGTTTATGTTCTTTAACAGTTTGTTGTTAACTCTGAACTGTTGTTCACACCATTAATGTATATGAACCGTTGTTGAGCATGGCCCATTTTTCTGATGCCTACTGGCACTGCGGTATGTTCTACTCTATTGCTTCCTTCTGAAGCATATATTATTCAATTCTCTCTGTCATTATTATGCCTAATCCTAATGACCTAGGTGCTTGTCCGTATTTACGACATTAAACTATTTTACAGTTTGATGGTTTTTCTTTTTGTTTTATTGTTTTTATTATTGATTATGCTTATTTCAAGTCCAGCCGCCCAGGGGGTTGCCCTGCTTACCGAGCACAGCGCATTTTGAGTCCCTAGCACTGTTTGTGCATTTGACTATGATTATGATTATGAAGTTTTAATTCTTGAGGTCTGAATATGTTTCCTAGACTTTGTAGTCATTTAACCCGTTCAGTAGCACTTTTTTTTTGCGGTCCTGCATTAGGAAGACCTGGTTATAGTTTTATGGGACACTCTGAGGATGGCTGGGAATGGTACGTATGCTTATGGGGTTGGGATAGACTTCTTGCTCGAATGATTATTCGCGACTCGGACCGGAGTGCTGTCCCTGTTTGACCTCTCAGAGCTTTTGTCTTCTTTTCCAAATATGTGAGGTGTTATCACTGTTATTCTTATGTTTACATTTGGTGCTAGTACGGCCACCTTGCTAGCCCTCCCTCTCTTCCCAGGTTGTGCACCCTCTTTACCTGGCCTCACTTGGAGGCTGCATGTATTTCTTTGGCCGATACACTCCCCGGGAACAGACTGCACATCCCATTCACCCATTCCTTTGTACTGCCTTATGCTTTATCAAAATGTTTCTTGTATTGCTCTACCCCTCAAAGTCAGCTGGCCCTGTCCATACCCTCAGCACTATTTCACCAGGTTCCTACCTTTCCCCTCTTTCTCTTTGACCTCTCCCTCTTCTCCCCCCCCCTTCCCTGGTCTCATGCATCAGTCCCTGGGGTTGCCAGGTGGATCAGCACTAAATGGTCCCCCTGTATACACTTCTGCAGTGGGAGCAATCTCCAGGTTCCCGTTGCAATCCTGCTTTAACCCAAATGTCCCTCCTCCTGAGGCTCATTCTTCTCTATTTATGGATATCTCTGCATATACTTATTTGGTCTGACTGTTTGGTAGGCAGACTACACGGTAGTCCTGCTGTCGCCAAACCATGTGTTAGTTCTTTTATTTCTTTTTATATCTTTCCTATATCCCACCTTGTCATCCCTCTTCTTCCCCCCACCGGTCCTCCCGTGGTAACTGTATGCCTTCTCTGGGAGACTGATACAGCTCTGTGTCTGTATGGCTGGTTAGCCTATGCATTTTTGCCATTTATCATAGCTTGCTCTACTACGAATAGGGATTATTTTTCCGTCTTATCACACAATGTTAAGGGCTTGAATTCCCCCCAGAAACGCTCTATGGCACTTCATGATTTTCATAGACTACATGGTGATGTGGTCTTTATCCAGGAACAGTAAACGGTTGCCTTTCCAACTACTTTCAGATCGCTAATGGTACCTGTCAAGGCTGTACCCTTTCACCTTTGTTGTTCATTTTAGTCATGGAACCCTTTGCTCAACATATCCGCTCCAGGAGGGACATCTCTGGAGTTTCCTTGGGGGGGGGCGGAACACAAACTGTCTATTTTCTCTGACAATGTCCTGTTCACCCTGTCGAATCCTCTGTGGTTGATGGCAGCAATAATGGATGAACTTCAGATTTTCTCCGCTCTCTTGGACTTTAAGGTTAACTTATCAAAGTCGGAAGCACTTCCACTGTGCCTTCCACTGTCTATGAAAACTGATTTCCTGTCCCGGTACCCTTTCAAGTGGGCCTCTTAAGGCATTAAATATTTGGGGATTTGGATCGCTCCCACTATTCAATCCGCCTATGCTTTGAATTACCCACCACTACTGCAGAGGATCAAACATGATCTCAACACTTGGACTCCTCACTTTATCTCCTGGCTAGGGCGCATCAATTCCAACAAAATAATTGTTCTCCCCGGAGTGTTGTACCTATACCAGGCTCTTCCCCTCAGGATTCCATCAACTTTTTTTACCCAGCTTCACACATGTGTATCTCGTTTCATTTGGAAATCTCGTCCCTAGGTGTAGCTACTGCATATCGGTCCAACATAGTGTAACGATTTGTTCGACACACAGACACAGTAGGTTTGGATAAAACTCAATTTTATTAAACAATTAAGATCACAATAACCCTCACAGGTCCTGTAATATACACTTAATATAATAGACACTAGACAGGTTATACAGAGGTAAGCCTACACAGGTCCAGTATAAGTAAAGAGTCCATAGAACAATATACTGACACAGGTCAGGCAGATCTTGTGTGAGTCCCAGTATATCAGTATTGCCAGTCCAGTTTCTGAACCATATATATTTCTCCTTTACAAGCTGCTCTCATAGAAACACCAGGATTCCCAAGTGTAGTGGAAATTCAATATTGGTTGGGTACATGCTCCTCTCGTAGAAACACCAGGATCCCCAGGTGTAGTGGAAATTCAATATTGGTTGGGCTCATGCACTCAGGAAAGGAAAATAAAAACAGAAAAAAACAGTAAAAAATATCTGTGTATTACTGTTAATAGGCCAATGGATAAAATCAAATCTATGGAAGAGATAATATAGTAATAAAAAGTAGCTTTATTTGAATCACACAAAAGATGAATAGGGAGGAATGAGTCTCAGTTAAAATAAGAGTATCCCTTGGTAAATCACAATAAATAAGCCAATGTAGGGACACTTTGAAACTAGGCAGTTACTGTTGATAAAACAAAGCTAAAAAAAAATAATGAATGAATGTAAAACATATAGGTTAGTAATGTATAGAAAAAGGGTGCAGATATCGAGTTAGAATGCACTGTGGCAGATTTATGAAAAATGTTATTATTTGGTTCTAATTACCATGTAGATAAAGCTAAAATAACTGTGTAACAAACAGCAAATAAGTCAGTCCCACTGGATACATTCTATTTTTGTTATCTGCTTACTGTCCATTTTCTTGGAATATTGCACATCTGTATCTGTATCAGCCAGGTTCCTCCATGATCCAATTATTCCTTAGCATCTCCCTGGTTCTGTTGGAAGTTGCTAGTGGGCTCTCACTCCATGTATTCTCCAACACATTTAGGGGCACCTATAGGCCCCTTCCTCAGGGTTAACAAAATAACTGCATAGTATTCATGGTATTGGCTCTCTCATATACTCCAAATCTGTACATAATTGCCTTTATTATCTCTTGCTGCTTGGCATTCATCTTATACTATGATTCATGGCTTTTCTTCTGGCTTTTTACTGGTTCCTGTTTGTTTGCTTATGCAGTTATCTCACCAGCTACATTTACTGGATTAAGACTTTTTTTACTAGTTGCCCTGACTCTGGATATTTCAAACGTCTTTGAACTCAGCCTGCCCTGACTCAACGTCCTCCTTACTACGGCTACTTTTTCATCCCCTGGCTTTGGCTCTTCAAACATCCCTGTGGTCCTGTACCACAGCTGCACAAAGTTTTGGCTTAATCTCTGGGGGTAAAACAGTCATTCTGCTAAGTCCACAGTTATTCGCCTATTCCTTCTAGCTACATAACCCATGTAGTGCCTGACAACACCTCAGTAGTATTATAGAACTCGGGAAATTCCAGCAGGGTTCCAACATTGCCTTCCCACAACACAAAACAGCCATAAGTGTATCTTCATCGTGTGGTGGTTCCTTAAGCAAAAAAAATATCGCTGTTGTTCTTGAAGTTGTTCCAGTGTCTTGTGACCTTGCTGCATTACCAACTTCACTTCTGATTTGCTTCTATGACTCTCTGGTTCCTGATCTCAGCTAGCCTCGACCATACCTATGGTTAGACTCTCCAGTATTGACCTTAGCTTATATCCTACCTACTGTGCATCTCTGACTCTACGGTTATTGAACTCGGTCTTTACTCGACCAACCCTGCATCTCCAACCCTCCAGATATTAACCTCAGCCTGTCTACAACTACAGTTAGGTCCAGAAATATTGGGACACTGACACATGTTTTGTTATTTCGGCTACTTACCAAAATAAATTCAAGTTACAGTTAAATAATGGATATGGGCTTAAAATGCAGTCTCTCAGCTTTAATTTGAGGGTATTCACATTCAAATTGGAGGAAGGTTTTAGAAATTACAGCTCTTTAATATATAGCCCCCTCTTTTTCAAGGGACCAAAAGTAATTGGACAATTGACTCAAAAGCTGTTTCATGGACAGGTGTGGCCTAGTCCTTTATTATTTCTTCATCAATCAAGCAGGTAAATGGTCTGAAGTTGATTCCAGGTGTGGCATTCACATTTGGAAACTTTTGCTGTGAACCCACATGTGGTCAAAGGAGCTCTCAATGCAAGTGAAACAGGCCATCCTTAGGCTGCAAAAAAAAAATCCATCAGAGAGATAGCAGGAACATTAGTAGTGGCCAAATCACGCTTGGTACATTCTGAGAAAAAAAAATGCACTGGCGAGCTCTGCAACAGAAAAAGGCCTGGACGACCACAGAAGACAACAGTTGTGGATGATCGTAGGATCCTTTCTATGGTAAAGAAAAACCCCTTCACAACATCCAGCCAAGTGAAGAACACTCTCCAGGAGGTAGGCATATCATTATCTAAGTCTACCATAAAGATAATACTTCACAAGAGCAAATACAGAGGGTTCACCACAAGGTGCAAACCATTCATAAACCTCAAGAATAGAAAGACCAGTTAAGACTTTACCAAAAAAAACATCTAAAAAATCCAGCACAGTTCTGGAACAGCATTCTTTGGACGGAAGAAACTAAGATCAAACTGGTGTGGCCTGATTGCCGTGCGATATGGTCGCTTGAGTGGCGAGCTCAGATCCCTGGGGACTTTATTAATGCTTTTCTCTGATTTTATGACAGTTTCTCCACCTCATCTTGAATTTCCCTGCTTCCCTTATTAAATTGTATGATCTGGATAACAAACAGCGCAGGAGTAATTTGTGCTGTCGAGGCATCCCAGAAACTGTTGCCCCACCATAGATCCAGGACTGTCTCCAATGTCTGTTCAGATTTATTTTGCAGAAGAATGATTCTACTAGCTTCCCTGAATGACAGAGCTCACAGAGGTCTGACTGGCTGACTCAGAGAAGCCTAGAGATATATTTGTGAAATTTCACTGTTATACCAACAAGGAAGATATCTTCCAGGCAGCCTGAAATCTACTGAGTGTAGAATTTGATCGAGCTCCTATCCTCCTGTTTAACAATTTATCATCCCTCACCATACAATGGCACAGGGACTTGAAGCCGTTAACTGACCTGCTGCATCAGAATCAAATAAGATACCGATGGGGCTTCCCGCTAACGGTACAAGTTTCCAGAGATGGCATGACTCATGTTCTTCGCTACAAGGGAGACTTTAGAGCTTTTCTTACAGCCCTTGATGTGGCTCTGCTGGACACTGCTGCCCAGGCCTTATCTCATCTGGAAGACACCTGCAAATGATCTGACCCCTCTGTGGGACCCAGTGGCTGGTCTAAAGCCTCCAGGAAGAGGAAGAATGTCTCCCCTACTACCAGCAGTGGCTCCGTGCACCTTCAGTGACTGACCCAGGTTGAACGTTGGACTCACACCTTGCTTTCTCACACTTTTTGACACACTTAGTGTCCACCTTTGGGGTATGCACTGAACTCCTGGTCACAGTTTATATATCCGGGTTAATGTTTATGTTCTTTAACAGTTTGTTGTTAACTCTGAACTGTTGTTCACACCATTAATGTATATGAACCGTTGTTGAGCATGGCCCATTTTTCTGATGCCTACTGGCACTGCGGTATGTTCTACTCTATTGCTTCCTTCTGAAGCATATATTATTCAATTCTCTCTGTCATTATTATGCCTAATCCTAATGACCTAGGTGCTTGTCCGTATTTACGACATTAAACTATTTTACAGTTTGATGGTTTTTCTTTTTGTTTTATTGTTTTTATTATTGATTATGCTTATTTCAAGTCCAGCCGCCCAGGGGGTTGCCCTGCTTACCGAGCACAGCGCATTTTGAGTCCCTAGCACTGTTTGTGCATTTGACTATGATTATGATTATGAAGTTTTAATTCTTGAGGTCTGAATATGTTTCCTAGACTTTGTAGTCATTTAACCCGTTCAGTAGCACTTTTTTTTTGCGGTCCTGCATTAGGAAGACCTGGTTATAGTTTTATGGGACACTCTGAGGATGGCTGGGAATGGGACGTATGCTTATGGGGTTGGGATAGACTTCTTGCTCGAATGATTATTCGCGACTCGGACCGGAGTGCTGTCCCTGTTTGACCTCTCAGAGCTTTTGTCTTCTTTTCCAAATATGTGAGGTGTTATCACTGTTATTCTTATGTTTACATTTGGTGCTAGTACGGCCACCTTGCTAGCCCTCCCTCTCTTCCCAGGTTGTGCACCCTCTTTACCTGGCCTCACTTGGAGGCTGCATGTATTTCTTTGGCCGATACACTCCCCGGGAACAGACTGCACATCCCATTCACCCATTCCTTTGTACTGCCTTATGCTTTATCAAAATGTTTCTTGTATTGCTCTACCCCTCAAAGTCAGCTGGCCCTGTCCATACCCTCAGCACTATTTCACCAGGTTCCTACCTTTCCCCTCTTTCTCTTTGACCTCTCCCTCTTCTCCCCCCCCCTTCCCTGGTCTCATGCATCAGTCCCTGGGGTTGCCAGGTGGATCAGCGCTAAATGGTCCCCCTGTATACACTTCTGCAGTGGGAGCAATCTCCAGGTTCCCGTTGCAATCCTGCTTTAACCCAAATGTCCCTCCTCCTGAGGCTCATTCTTCTCTATTTATGGATATCTCTGCATATACTTATTTGGTCTGACTGTTTGGTAGGCAGACTACACGGTAGTCCTGCTGTCGCCAAACCATGTGTTAGTTCTTTTATTTCTTTTTATATCTTTCCTATATCCCACCTTGTCATCCCTCTTCTTCCCCCCACCGGTCCTCCCGTGGTAACTGTATGCCTTCTCTGGGAGACTGATACAGCTCTGTGTCTGTATGGCTGGTTAGCCTATGCATTTTTGCCATTTATCATAGCTTGCTCTACTACGAATAGGGATTATTTTTCCATCTTATCACACAATGTTAAGGGCTTGAATTCCCCCCAGAAACGCTCTATGGCACTTCATGATTTTCATAGACTACATGGTGATGTGGTCTTTATCCAGGAACAGTAAACGGTTGCCTTTCCAACTACTTTCAGATCGCTAATGGTACCTGTCAAGGCTGTACCCTTTCACCTTTGTTGTTCATTTTAGTCATGGAACCCTTTGCTCAACATATCCGCTCCAGGAGGGACATCTCTGGAGTTTCCTTGGGGGGGGCGGAACACAAACTGTCTATTTTCTCTGACAATGTCCTGTTCACCCTGTCGAATCCTCTGTGGTTGATGGCAGCAATAATGGATGAACTTCAGATTTTCTCCGCTCTCTTGGACTTTAAGGTTAACTTATCAAAGTCGGAAGCACTTCCACTGTGCCTTCCACTGTCTATGAAAACTGATTTCCTGTCCCGGTACCCTTTCAAGTGGGCCTCTTAAGGCATTAAATATTTGGGGATTTGGATCGCTCCCACTATTCAATCCGCCTATGCTTTGAATTACCCACCACTACTGCAGAGGATCAAACATGATCTCAACACTTGGACTCCTCACTTTATCTCCTGGCTAGGGCGCATCAATTCCAACAAAATAATTGTTCTCCCCGGAGTGTTGTACCTATACCAGGCTCTTCCCCTCAGGATTCCATCAACTTTTTTTACCCAGCTTCACACATGTGTATCTCGTTTCATTTGGAAATCTCGTCCCTAGGTGTAGCTACTGCATATCGGTCCAACATAGTGTAACGATTTGTTCGACACACAGACACAGTAGGTTTGGATAAAACTCAATTTTATTAAACAATTAAGATCACAATAACCCTCACAGGTCCTGTAATATACACTTAATATAATAGACACTAGACAGGTTATACAGAGGTAAGCCTACACAGGTCCAGTATAAGTAAAGAGTCCATAGAACAATATACTGACACAGGTCAGGCAGATCTTGTGTGAGTCCCAGTATATCAGTATTGCATGGGTTAATAGCAGACAGAGAATGTTGACAGGCCCTTGTGTGGTAAGGCCCTTTAAGAAGCTCAAACAGAGGTGAGAGCTTTAATACGAGTAACGCCCAAGATAATGGATACCAGACAATTGTGGACTGCCTTAGCAGTAACGGAGGCTGAGCAACTTGAGCACTGCCGTAGCAGTAACGGAGACGAGGCAACATGAACACTGCCGTAGCAGTAACGGAGACTGAGTGACTTAGACACTGCCGTAGCAGTAACGGAGACCAGGCAACTTGAGCACTGCCGTAGCAGTAACGGAGACTGAGCCACATGAGCGCTGCCATAGCAGTAACGGAGACTAGGCAACTGGATACTGCCATAGCGTTAACGGAGACTGAGCAATTGAGGCGCTGCTGTGGCAGTAATGGAGACTGAGCAATAGGGGCATTGCCGTAGCAGTAGCGGAATCTGGTCAGCGTAGGCACTGCTGTAGTAGTAACGGAAACTGAGCAACTCACCCTGAGAGGCACCCAACCTGGTACGGTTCGTAAGGCAGACCAATAGGAATGTCACCGGGGCGACGCGGAGGCAACCAAGACCTATCTGCACAGCTGTCCACAGACAGCGAGAGACAAGCACTACCCTTAACCGGAGGCCAGACAGAGCGTGCAGAGGAGGCAGCAGCCCAACCGGGAGGAATCACACAGAACAGGAACGTAGAGCAATCCAAGACGGTACACGGAGCAGGAACGTCAGCCTATCCAAGTCGGTACACAGAGCAGGAACATCAGCCAAGCCGGGTCGGTACACGGAGCAGGAACATCAGCCAAGCCGGGTCGGTACACAGGAGATGAGAAGCAGAATGGTCAGGCAGTCCGGGTCTGTGCACAGGCAGGAAACGAGATGCAGAGTAGTCAGGCAGGCCGGGTCGATACACTGAGAGCACACAATAATCAGGAACAAGCGCTGGTACTGGAACACCACGAAAGGGCACCGGAGATGTGCTAGAACCCAGTATTTAAGGACAATACTGGGCGGGACAATCACAGTTCAGCCAATAGGTGTTAGGCAGGAGTGTAAACTGACAGAATGTCACCGAATAGCACGGTATCACGGTGCCCGTGATTGCTCTCTTTATTTGTCTATCACCAGTAGGGGGCTCTCCTTTGGCTGGATGCTGTCAGCCCACCCTGTATAGCCTATTTAAACCTAGTCAGGGCACCCTTTGGTTGCCCTTTCGTGTTGTCTCCATGCTGTTGCATTTGAGTCTGTTCCTGAGTATCCTGGGCCCCTGCTGTGTTCCTGCTACCTGTATTCTGGACGTTACAGTGTTTCTCTGTGAAGAGTTCCTGCCTCCTGCTGTTCCGGTCGCCCTCTCCGCTTCCTGCCGCCAGTCTCCTCCAGTATTCTGGTTGACCGTCTGCCTGCTGGTTCCTGCCTCCGTTCGCTGATTCCTGCCTTCAGATGTTCCTGAGTCGCCTAGGCGACATTGTCATCTTCCCGGTTACTATGCGAGTACTGGTTCGCTCCACAAGCCACCCGGCTGTATACTTGTTATAGCATTCCACGTACAGGGTACTGGTTCGCTCCACAAGCCACCCGGCTGTCTAAAGTGTTGTGCATTCCACATACAGGGCACTGGTCTCCTCCACAAGCCACCCGGCTGTATACTTGCTATAGCGTTCCACGTACAGTGTACTGGTTCGCTCCCCAAGCTACCCGGCTGTCTAAAGTGTTGTGCATTCCACATACAGGGGACTGGTCTGCTCCACAAGCCACCCGGCTGTATACTTGCTATAGCGTTCCACGTACAGGGTACTGGTTCGCTCCCCAAGCCACCCGGCTGTCTAAAGTGTTGTGCGTTCTACATACAGGGCACTGGTCTGCTCCACAAGCCACCCGGCTGTATACTTGCTATAGCATTCCACGTACAGGGTACTGGTTCGCTCCACAAGCCACCCGGCTGTCTAAAGTGTTGTGCGTTCCACTTACAGGGCACTGGTTTGCTCCACAAGCCACCCGGCTATGTATATGTTATAGCGTTCCACGTACAGGGTACTGGTTCGCTCCACAAGCCTCCTGGCTGTGTACTTGCTAATAGCGTCCCACGTACTGGGTACTGGTTCGCTCCACAAGCCACCCGGCTGTTTAAGTGTTGTGCGTTTCGCATACAGGGCATTGGTTCGCTCCACAAGACACCCGGCTGTATACTTGCTATAGCGTTCCACGTACAGGGTACTGGTTCGCTCCACAAGCCACCCGGCTGTTTAAGTGTTGTGCGTTTCGCATACAGCGCACTGGTTCACTCCACAAGCCATCCGGCTGTATCAGTATTATAGCGTTCCACGCATTGGGTACTGGTTCGCCCCGCAAGCTGCCCAGCTGCCTCAGTATAGAGATTGTGCATCCCACGTATAGGGAGCTGGTTCGCTCCATGCAGAGTTGCTTGCTCTACGGGTGAAGGGCGTTACGTTTGTGTCAAGCATTCCTGAGTGCTATCTTCTCTGCTGTTGGCGGCTCGCTTACTGATTTGCCTCTTTACCATTCTAGTGACTGTTTCACCACCAACTAGTCACTGCCGGTTGCCCTTATTTCTCCACCTGTTAATCGGCTGTCTTGCCCGGTAAACGGTAAGGCTGGTAGAACCTGTCCTATTTTCTTGGGTTGCCTTACCCGGTATTGGCAAGACCGGTAGAGCCTGTGTAGTCACCTGTATCGGTTGTCTTGCCCGGTAAACGGTAAGGCCGGTAGAACCTGTCCTGTTTCCTTGGGTTGCCTTACCCGGTATTGGCAAGACCGGTAGAGCCTCATCCCATAGTTTATCTCCTGGCTGCCTTGCCCGGTATTCTGGCAAGGTCGGTAGAGCCGTCATTGTGCTTATTTGCATTATATTCCTGTCTAATAAAGATATATATGTGTATGTGTATTCTACCCTACGGGGTTGCATTAACTTTTCAATAAAGTTAAGTTTTTACCAAACTCTGCGTCTGTGAGTCTTAAACAAACCGTGACACACGGGCACCATGATACATAGGCTGCATGGAGGTTTGGGAGTCCCCGACTTTAAGAGGTATTATCACTCTCTTATGCTCTCGTCAGTTTTGGACTGGCACTATAATGGTCTGTCTAAGTTATGGGTTTCCATAGAATGCTCTCTCCTCCCTTTGCAGGATATGCTCTTTGAGATTATGCTTCCCTCACAAGCGCGAATGCTCAGGTCCCTTGATCATCCAGTCCTAATTGCCTTCTTAGCTGTTTGGCAACTATACAGGTCCTCATTATCTCTTCTCCCTCTTCCCTCTCTAGCATCACCAGTTTTTTATCAGTGTGCTACTAAATACACTCTTCTGGCTAAGGACTTTCCGCAATGGGGGTTGCCTCTTCACCTTTGGTGTCCTGTCTTGAAGGACTATTGGACGAAATGCTTGGACTGCATTTATCTTAGTTTAAACATTAAAATGTCTAGAGACCCTTGGCAAATTCTTTTTTATAACCACCTACCCCCTATGCCTTCTGGTTCTTGTCCAATTTTACTGGCTTTGCTGGGATTAGCTAAAGCCCAGATATCTGTTCACTGGAAGTCTGCCTATCCACCTACCTATTCTGAGTGGGTTTTGAAGTCCAGAGACCACAATACCCTGCTAAGGCTCACAAAATTGACAAAGGGGGAAGACCCCGACTTTGTTAGTAATTTCTTCACTTCTCATTTTCAGCCATAGGACACGTTGCTTCTCTTGACATCTTTTCATGGGAGATACCTGTTCCCTTCCCTCCATCCCTTGCTGTCCCTCTTTCATTTCTTTTCCCTTTACTGCCCTTCTCTACTCCTGCTTTATTCACTTTATTCTTGGTACTCACTTCCCCCTCTCTTCCTCGCATGCAGATTTATTCATTTCAAGCATACTGTGTATCCCCACCCTGCAATTATACTATATTATGCATTTATTTCGAAATTGAAGATTCCTGGGGCTTTACTCTTACATCTGCTGCGTTAAGATCTATACTACCCCTTTATTAATCTCAGTGTTGTATATTATGCTTATATATGACTTTCTATTTTGTCTTGTAATTGATTTTTCTCTAATCCTATATAATAATTCGCCAAGTTGTGTGTAACGCCCGACATGCGCAGTAGACACTGCTGCGCGTGCGGCAGTCATGCGCAGTAGAGACTGCCCGCGCCGCGGCTGATACAGAGCTGGGCGCTCCGAAGGACCGTACAGCTCTGTTTCAGCCGAGGCGCGGGCAGTCTCCACTGTGTGTGACTGCCCCGCGACCGGCTGCCAGAGGTTCTGTATCAGCCGAGGCGTGGGCAGTCTCCACTGCGTGTGACTGCCCCGCGACCGGCAGCCTGAGGCACTGTGGCCCGTGTAACGGGCTGTTCAACTAGTAAAGTAATAAAAAAAAAGTATTGAGAAGGCTTGGAATGGCTCATGATCGTAAGCATACCACATCATCTATAAAACATGGTGGAGGCAGTGTGATGGCATGGGCATGCATGGCTTCCAATGGCACTAGGTCACTAGTGTTTATTGATGATGTGACAGAAGCAGCCTGATGAATTCTGAAGTGTATAGGGATATATTGTCTGCTCAGATTTAGCCAAATTCAGCAAAGTTGATTTGACGGCTCTTCACTTTACAGATGGACAGTGATCCAAAACATACTGCAAAAGCAACCCAGGAGTTTTTTAAGGTAAAGAAGTGGAATATTCTGCAATGGCCGCGTGAATCACCTGATCTCAACCCGATTGAGCGTGCAGAAGACAAGACTTAAGGCAGAAAGATCCACGAACAAACAACAACTGAAGACAGCTTCAGTAAAGGCCTGTCAAAGCATCACAAAGGAGGAAACCCAGCGTTGGTGAGGTCCATGCATTCCAGACTTCAAGCAGTCATTGCCTGTAAAGGATTCTCAACAAAGTATTAAACATGAACATTTTATTTATGACTGTGTTAATTTGTCAAATTACAGTTGAGCCCCTTAAATAAGCAGACTGTGTATGAAAATGGTTGCAATTCCTAAACGTTTCATACAATATTTTAGTTCAACCCCTTGAATTAAAGCTGAAAGTCTGCGCTTCAATTGCATCTTGGTTGTTTCATTTCAAATCCATTGTGGTGGCATACAGTGCCAAAATTTTGAAAATTGTGTCAGTGTCCAAATATTTCCAGACCTAACTGTGTCCTCCTTCTCAGACACTCCAGCATCCAACCTTGGCCAGTCCTCTACTATTCTGACTCTCCGGTTATTGAGTCTGGCTCATCTATGACCAACCCTGCTTCTCTGACACTCTGACATCTGAGCTCGGCCTGTCCTCAACTAACCCTGCTTCTTCGACCTTCCCGTTGCTGATATCAGTTTACCTACGACTACCCTTTTCTTACAACACCGCCATCTTCTGACCTCGGCCTGTTTATGACTACCTCTCTCTCTTAATTTAACTACAGCATCCAACCACAGTCAATATTCTATCACTCCACTTCTCCAGCTCCTGAGTTTGGTGTATTGCCTATTACTGACTTGGTCTCTTAGACTCATTGACCCTTTATATCATCCTACACCTACAGGGTCTCAGCTGGCTATCCATATCTCAGCCTATTAAGTTGTTTGCATCCAGAGGTGTCTGGGTGTACTCACCCTGAAATCAGGCTTTATGGCCTGCACCTTTAAATCTGGCTCTGCTGCATAAAGGTATACGCAGCACTACAAACACTCCCAAGCCACACTCCCCAGCCAGCTCTCTCCAGCTACTAGAAGACCACTACAAATTAATTAAGCTGACATCTAGCACAGGGTTACAACATTATATTATACCACAAACGTGTAATAATATTTAGGGAGCAATTCTGGAGCAAACAATCTTCACTATATGGCAAATAAAATATCCACGTTTCATTAAATGGGAATTTTAACTATTCAAATGTAAGAGTGATCTCCAAGACATTAAACAGGTCTTTTAAACATTTGTGTGCTAGAGTTCAATGGGTTTTTAAGATTTTTCAAAAATAATAGCAACAGAAAAATGAAGAATGGATAGGAAATGAAGAAAGAAAGAGAGGGTAAGTAGAAGGAAGCGAAATAGAGAAGAGAATAAAGAGAATCCCAGCCTGGAAAATATCACAACTCTAAAGTATAGCTAGTAGGGTTCCTTATCACTGTCCAGAATCAAAAAGCAAGTAATAGAAGAGCAAGTGGTTAGATACTAGATGTCATGAAGGTAATTAGTTGGGGATTATCCAGTCACTCAGACCATAGTAACATAGTAACATAGTAGATAAGGCTGAAAAAAGACATGCGTCCATCAAGTCCAGCCCATGCCAATAACACCCCTGTTGATCCAGAGGAAGGCAACAAAAAAGCCCTCTGGAGCAATTTCCAATGTAGGTGTGTGTGTGAGTGTGTCAAATAGTTCCCCGGCTCAATATCCTATTTGCTTTGAAGCCATCTGTCATAACTGTCAATATTGTTCTGTGCTAGATAGGCATCCATTGCTTTTTTGAATGCAGTTACATTATCTGCAAGCACAGCATCCCGAGGCAAAGAATTCAATAGCCTTACCGCTCTTACTGTAAAGAATCCCTGCCTGTGTTTTAGACCAGTTGATTTTAAACTTATCCTAACAACTCCTGCTGATGAAAGTCAGTTTGTAGAAATGAATATCACTATTAACTATATTTAACCAGAATGTACAGGATGAGTGTGACTGGGGGCTATTTCATTTTACAATAATTGCCCTGTGGGCATAGAATAAGAGAATGTGCAAAAGGGTCCTATCAGCATTAGAGGAGACCACATCATACACTAGCCCCAAAAGTCAATAGAGGGTCCAGCTATGTGTGGAAAGTCCACCAGAAATGTAGGAAATTGTGGAGAGAATATGAGTTCAAGTCCAGAAACTGTTTACAAAGGTGTCTATTTGGGATACACACCTAAAGCATTTGCTATCTAACTCAGAAAGAATAAGACATATGTACACCATTTGGCCATACTAGTCCAGGTAAAGGTGTAATAGAAAAGAATAAGAGCAAAGTACATTCTGGATGATGCCTTGCTAGGGACCTAGCTTCTGAGCAGATTCTCCAAAGCATTATTTCATTCACAGGCTAAAGGTTACTAAATGTGTGAGCCAACAGAAGATTCATGTGTTCTGGGAGATTCAGTTCTGAGTTGACAGTAGTGAAGGATGAAAGTCTGTTTTCAAAGGTGACATGATACAGGTATTTTAAGCACTTATTTTGCCATATCTGGAAGTTTTGTAGTAAAACAGCTCTGGTAGATAAGGGGTTAATACAGTAAATTATTGGTGGACAGTGAGAGCTGGAATTTGGAGAATTTTTATTTGTTCCCTGTGGTTGTTGGTTTCACTACTTTTGGTGTCTGCATATGGACCTTAGTGGCATGGTCATAACCACCAAAAGCAACAAAAACCATAATCTAGAAATTACACTCAACTGCTTATAAATGCCCAGTTCATATTATCTGGGAATGTCACCAGCAAACTTTTCAAACTCTAGTCATGTGAAAACAGACACAAATGCTACTGGAGAAACATCAAATCAATATTTACTCTATTCTTCTGCTTTACCCTTACCTGACCTATACACTTTTTTCTACGTGATTGTATTTTACTACTTTTAAGAAACTCCTGTTATTTTTCTCTTTACCCTTGCAAAAGCAAAATAATGTTTTATTTTCGAAAAACTGTGCCATGAGTTATTATGCCACTAGATGGCAGTGCAGTCTCTACTAATTTCAGAATAAACACAACTGAACAGCAGTAAGCAGCTAGAAATTGTTTGTATATATCATTTTAAAACAGCAATCCAGTTAATGAGGTTTTAAACCATTAGGATCAATGGAAAACCCATTCTAAAATGTTAACTTAAATGTTGGTACCAAAGCCAGATGTTTGTTTGAATTTATGAAAGAAGCAATTTATGTAGTAACTTATAGATTATATTATAATGAACATTCTGAATTATTATTGGTCTTTTTCTTTTTATTATTATTATTATTTGTATTGTTATTATTATTATTATTATTATTATTATTATTATTATTAAACATTGCTTCTTAGTCACCGTGTCTAAAGGATTAGAAAAAAACAGGTCTTGGTCTACATTTTTTAGGTAAGGCAATACTTTTGAACTCCTTAAGGACTTAAGCTGTTGTATGCATAAAGGATCAGGTGAAATGTAATATTTTCTTTGTGTTTGTAACCCCTTGAGGGAATCACAATGCATTGAGCACCCCTCTGCTTCTCCATGGGTTAAACCAGTTTTCTGTTTAGTGTGCTATGAAAAAAATCTTTATTTTGTTCTGGATAAAATAAGCTTGATATCATAATATACCAAAAGGTTTGTATAAGGAAAAGAAATAAAAAAATGTTCTGGTGATTCTGCCCATCTACAGTTTTAGTTATCCCTGAAGAAGAGTTATAACAATCCCAAATGCATTGGAAGTATACATTATTTATATATCACTTGATATAACTTCATATATGCTGCCAGTGTAAGAAACTAATAAACTGATTTACTGGGTATGAGGACTGGAGCCACATACATTATATACTGGTGTATTGCTGAAAATACTGGAGGACATCACAACTATAAGTTGGATCCTTGTCTGCTAACACCAAGAGTGGCATTTGAACCATCAACAGGACCTCTGCCCACAGCATATTCCATGTTAATACAATGGGAGAAACTGGACCTGTGTCTTAAAAATATGGCCAAGAACACGAAACAGATAAACAAAAACATATATTTCTGAAAGGTGAACAATCAAAGGCATTTCCCTAAGAGAAATTATGTATTTTATACATCCTTTTCATCACGAATTTGTGCTTCACATTTAAGTTTTGCACAGTGAGAACATTTATTTCATCTCAATCATTCATGCAAAACATGTTTCCATGTTCAGTTAATTAAAATGAACTCTGTTTACCTTTGCATACAGTTGCTGGTCGAAATTTGTTCAGCACTATTTTCAGTGTGTAGGGCCACAGATGCATTCTCTAGACTGACATTTGAATGAGATTTATTAAAATAATTTACATATAAAATTAGACCTTCCCCAGGACATTCCCCCACACAAATTAAAAGTCATTTTAATGAGGGGTACTTAGTTTTAGAGGCACTGTTATGTAATGCATTAATGTTTTTGCACCTTTTTTTGGTGATGTATCATTTTTTATTCGGACTAGTACTAGTGGTACTGAGTGAGTAAACCGAATCAAAACATCACAATGTGTTTCTTATAATCTAAAGAAGACTTGGTGATATAGTTGTGTTTAGACATTACAATCACTTAAAATTTTCAGTAACATCCCTGAATGGCTTGAGGACTGTCACTCAAGTCCCAATAATTCCCATTCATCACTGCCCAGTGGGTAGGACATCCCCAATATTCTTCTCAGAGGACATGGAGTTTAATGCTTTCTGCTGCCACAGAATCCTTTCCATCATCTCCAAGGTGAAATTCCACTTGTTGACAACTTCTTGGCATAGCCTGTTCTGTGGTAGATCCTCATTCTCCTGCTCTCCCCACAGCTGCTGGCTTGATTTTAAAACGTGCTTGAAGTGACAGGAAATCTTACAACAGTCATCAGTGAGGTTTGATAGTCTTCAATTTCCTTCACCTTGACTAGCTGTCCTTACCATTAGATGATGGACACAGCTCAGGTGTGTCTAGACATGTGTAGCTCAACTAATATGGGTTGGACACACTGAGCATGCACAAGGCCTAAAATGTGGGCTTTTTTTTTACAGTAAATCTATTTTTAAATGGTTTTAAATTAAAACTCTCAAGAACAACAGGCGTAGTTGTTGGAGGCACCATTCCCTTTGAAATCAGGATTGGCCAGAAATCACAGTCTTCTGTAACAATCAATAACAGCCATAACCAAGGACACTGTCTCTCCATTTCATGCCAGGATTATATTGGCTACTCTGTGTAACAGTCACATTTTTCTCTACCATCCTGTAAATCCCTTCCCACTTTCTCCTCCAAAACTCCTGTTGTAGATCAGATTATTTCAGAGTACTGGCCAAGTGACTAGTCCCCTTCCATCGTGGATTCTCACTCAAGCTGACAAAAAAGTTTGTCATTGACTCATCCATTGATCTGTGATTCCTTCTGTCTTCAGCAGGGCATAGAATGCTTCTGCCCATTGTGTCTCCAGTATCTACTTATTACTTGGTCAATTTTCTTGACCAAAAATCCTTGAAGTTATTGTTTGTAGCCTTGCTTTTTCCACATATTTCACATGGCAAACTCATCTTGCACCAAATTCCATCTAAAAAGGGTCATGTCGTTTATATGGACCTAATGCATAGTTTTTCTGGAATGCATCTTTGGCTTGCTGGAAGGCTTTTTCTTCATCCAAGCCCTACTCAAAATGCATTTTTTCCTTTTCCTTGTAACTTTGTATATTGGCATTAGTATCAGTCTTCTACCTTATAGGTGGTGATAGCTGTGTGAAAATATTAATCATCTGCTTAGGAAATTTCATAGTAGGCCCTGACAAAATTGCTTCTAGAATTGTAACCACTTGTTCAGCATCTTGCACCATTTTGAGGCTTCGGGTGACTTTAACAGTCATACTTATGGCCCCTCTACCTTTTGGGATTCACACCTTCCTAAGCTAACCTCCTCCTGATCTCCATCAATGAACTGTGCAACTAACAGCTGGTCACTGCTTGGATCTAGTCTTTACTAAGAGCCTGGATATTCCCACTTTCACAGTTTCTCCATTTTTTCTATGAGACCATAATCTTATATCTTTTTCTCTCTCTCCTACTCTGCCTCTTCCCCCATTACTTCTTCTAGCAGATTTATAAGGGATACCCACTCACTTGATCACCTAGGATGAGCTCATTCAACTTCAACCTTTCCTCAATTTTGTCCATTTCTGAAACCGACATTCTTGTGAACTCCTGCAACTCAATCCTGTCCTCTACAATCAATTCCTTTGCCACTCTGCAACAACAGTAATCTAATAAAGTTAATTCACAATCCTTTCTTAACTCCCACACTTTTTTCCTACATTCTTACACTCTCTCTGCTGAACATCTCCGGAGGAAATCCTGCTCACATGCAGATTTCATCCTTTTTAAATCTATGTTTTTTGCCTGTATTCTGCCTTTATAAAGTCTTGCCAACCATGTAAACAATCCTTCACCACTTTTCTGTGTGTGCAACCTCCACAAACTCTACCTACAGCAGTGTTTTGGAAGATCTATCTGTTTCTGCATTTTAGTTACTAGTGATCTCACATCCCAGAATAGAAATGAGCCCATGGGATTCAAATCAGGCTCTATATCATGTGCTTCTGTGGGTTCCATACCTCATCCTTATCCTGTATGTTACTATCCCAGCTAGAGGGGTAGAAATACTTATCTTTTACCAAAGTTCTCACTTCAACAGAATTGGCAGTCAAAGTTTTTGGCAGAGATGCCTATTTGCCATTTACAACGGCAAGGCTGTAAAATTTTCTCCATCTGATCCCCTCTAGTCACTAAACTCTCCATAGTTTATGTCTTCAACATTTGCTGTTCTTTAAAAATTATTTCCAACCAATTTCCATATTTGTGCAGCTTTATCTACAGGTCAGGAGTAGGGGTGGGAAGAACTTTTCGCCTCCAAAGAGAAACAGGAGAAAAATGTCACTTCCCACTGAGCTGGAATTTTTTCTTGAATAGTGCAATTTCAGCCCTTTTCCTGCCTAGCCCATTGCAATGAAACCAATGGTAAGACTAATTTCACCCACCACATGACAAGTTTCCCTTCTTTTCCCACAGTGACAGTATAAGAGGAGAGTCAGGTTCCAGCAGCATGTCATTTTGTGTTTGTTAGACAAAGAGAAAGTAGCACAATTTTGCAGCTTGTTAAGGTAGTCAAATAAAGTGAAACTGAAGTGTAGTTTAGGGGATATCCTATTGAAATTTTGCTATCTATTGATCAACCATCAAAAAGGCACATTAAAAATGTCACCTAGATCAAAAGGGCTACATCAGAATGTAAAAAGAGCGACATTCTCATGTCACCCTCTTAAAGGTTGCATTAAACATCCACTGCAATGTAATATAATACTGACTTAACCCCTTGAATGCAGTGCTTTGGATAGCTCTCTGGCATTCAGTGGGGATTTTAATACTATCTTGATTCATTATAGATGGTCTGAGTAATACTGGGTCAGCAAAGACTTTATATTATTCTCCCAGAACCACCAGTGGCAAACTCAGCAATCTTGAATTTATTAACTCTTTACTGGGTGTGCGTACTAACACCAGAGCAATGCTTTGCATAGCATTGGCACAAAAGTGAAGGGTTAATAATTTAACATATTCAGATGTACCCAAAGTTACGGTTCAGGTATATGTTACATTTTTTGAGGCATATACATAATCAATCACAGGAGTCCACTTATTGAATATGAGTGGATTTGGTGGTGTCTTGATGAAAGGAGATGATGATGGCAAGGATTCACTAAGGTGTCTGGAGGAGGTGATAATGAGGTGATACAGTGGACAAGACATCTCCAGACATATCCCATCCCCAGTTCCCATGTTAGATAATGGAGCCTATGCACTGAGATTGCTCAGTTGTGACAGATGTTCGTGCATGTGCTCCATAAAAATAACATAGTTAATGGAAACGTGAAAACACTGGAGAAGTCTATTCCACCTTATCATATCATTACCACATCCCACTTGCTAACCACCCATGTTGTCCATGCTTGGTGTAATCAATTGCCCAGAATAGTGGCTTACCCATACTCCTATCTGTTATCCCAAAACCACATTGAGCCCAAGTATCAAACTATTATTGCTAGGTGTTTGATGTGTGTTTGTTTACTTAGCAGAGTGTGAATCCAGTATGTCTTTGGGGGTGATCTATCATGTTTCATGTTACTCACCAAACCCAAATATCTGTTTGGATAACACATTGGAATATAGATGGATGGGAATGACTAGGGGCAGTCCGGCACTTGTTATGCTAAGGGGTGGTTGTCAGTTGTTCAAGTTCAACTCGCATAGGGCTTGATCCAAATGTTAGCGATTAAAAAGCCAGTAGGGCAAAAATGGGTACTGACCAACAAAAAGAAAATGTCTTGGTCGGTAGTCAAATGTCTTACCAGCTAAAAGGACAACAGATGTTAGGCCACAAAAACAGTCTTGTGGCTAAACCTCCATTTTGTGTGTTAAGTTCCCAACATGCCGCTAAATAACGGCAGTGTTGGGAACTTAACAGTAAGAAAGCTAACAATCGGTGGCTGACATACTGCCAAGCACTGATCGTTAAGTCATACGTCTTACACTTACCTGTTATCCACTGCCCTTCTGCTTCTGACTTCTCTTTTTTCTTCTATCTTCTTTCTTCTCTTCCTTCTTTCTTCTGCCTGTAAAATAAAACAACATTATTAATACAAAGCATTAACAATGATAGCGTTTAACCCGTGGCAGAGGGGTACGCGACGCATTGCAAAGCACGGACACTCAAAGGGTTAAAATATTATTGCTCCATGAATATTCCATAAAATAAATGCCTCCATTTAATGCCAAAGTACATAAAAATGCCATGAAGAAATACTATAAATATACGCCATGAAGAAATGCCATGCATAAATGCAAAGTCGTCATGCCTCCACTGCTTAGTGCAGATGAAGAGGTGGTGGCGGCGGAGACACTGATGAGCCACAAAGGTGCCCTTCAGTCCTCCACGGGCCGATGCCTATAGCACACTGAGGGAATTGGAAGTGAGTCTGCCTTTATATATGGGCAGTCTCATTTCCATTTCCCTCACAGCCATTGGCTGTGATGTTCTTATGCACATCACAGCCAATTAGTTTAAAGAACAGAAGCTCAAATTGGATTGGCTGGGATGTGTGTAAGGACATCCCAGCCAATGGCTGTGAGGGAAATGGAAGTGAGACTGCCCACATAAAAAGGCAAGCTCACTTCCAATTCCGTCAGTGTGCTACGCACATCGGCCCATGCAGGACCGAAGGGCACCCGTGTGGCTCATCAGTATCTCCGTTGCTGCCGTCTCCTCGGCTACACCAAATGGCGGAGACATGAAGATTTAATCTAAATACATTTACTCAGCATTTATGCATGACATTTCTTCATGGCGTATATATATATAGTATTTCTTCATGGCATTTTTACTTACTTTCCCATTAACTTTCCGGAATATTCATGGCGCAATAATATTTTAACCCTTTGAGTGCCAGTGAGGTATGCAACGCATTGCTTTGCAATGCGTTGCGTACACCTCTGCCACTTAAAGGGTTAAACAATGTAATTGTTAATTCTTTTTATTAACACTTGTTTTATTTTACAGGCAGAAGACAGAAGGAAGAGAAGAAAGTAGATAGATAAAAGAAGGGCCTGCAGAGGTTGACTGCCTTGTGACCCTGGGTATTCTGGGGGTTGGTGCAAGGGTCACACTGGAGGATGACGGGGTTGCAGTGGACCCCTCCATAGACTGCTGGTCCCTCTACATGCACCGGTTCTCCCTGCGATTACGTTTCCTCAGTTCCACCAACAGCTGTCCCATCATTCTTGTTCTGTATTTGCACAGCTTGGTGGTCAACACTGTGTGCTGTACTTCCAGGGCAGCTGTGTTCCTCAGGGAATCACTTTGCAACCTCCTGAGGTACTGATTTGTCCTCCAGGATTCCCTGAACTGCCTCCTCTGGATGACCAGGCACTCCCTCTGCATCCCCATGCTTTGTCGACTGGTGGAGCTGGATGTGGCTAGAGTTGTTGGCTCCCCAACTCCCTCATCCTGTTTTGCTGCTGATGCTGGTGTTGATGCTGGTGAGGCTGATGCTGGTGAGCCTCAAGTTGATGCTGTTGAGACTGATGCTGGTGGTGCTGAGGCTGCTACTGGGGGTGCTGAGGCTTCTGCCGGTGACTCTGAGGCTACTGCTGGTGGGGCTGAGGATGGCTGATCCCTTGGCTGTGTCCCGATGCTGGTGAGCCTCGAGATGATGCTGTTGAGACTGATTCTGGTGGTGCTGAGGCTGCTACTGGGGGTTCTGAGGCTGCTGCCAGTGATGCTGAGGCTACTGCTGGTGGGGCTGAGAATGGCTGATCCCTTGGCTGTGTCCCCGCCACATCTAACGAATCTGAACAGGCCATGGATGTCTGTTCTTCACATCCCAGACAATCATTTTAAAGAACAGCCGCTCAAATCTGATTGGCTGGGATGTGAAGAACATCCCAGCCAATGGCTGTGAGGGAAATTGAAGTGAGCCAGCCCATATATAAAGGCAGGCTTACTTCAAATGCCCTCAGTGTGTTACGGGCATGGACCTGTACACAGCTGAAGGGGAGCGACCTTGGACATTTGTGTCTCCGCTGCCGCCGCCCTTGCGGCTGCTCCAAGTGGCGGAGACATTAAAAATTATGCTAAGTTCTCATACAGCTGTGTTAACTGCCAAAAGATCCAATAAGGGACTTTACGGCCAAAAAAACTGGGTCTTAAGTTTTGTGCAGTAAGTGAGTCCCTTATCGGATGTTTTGCAGCTAACACAGTCCTTTAAATGGCAAAGTGGAACTTTTTTTTTTTAATGGCAAAAAACACACATGAATGAAGGTGAATATTAGAGGCTTGTGCACATTTTCACATTAGTCACTTTAAAGGGATAGTAATACTTAAATTTTACTATCCCCCATCTTGTAGCCCTTAAAAAACTGAATTAAATGAGCCCAGCGGCTCTCTCTGCTGAAGAGCCTCTGCCGGTCCGTGGTCACGTTATAGAAGAAGAAATCCTTCACTGAAATGGTCTTCTACGTGTGCTTGGTTTGCCAGAACACGTAGAAAACCATTTCAGTGAAAGATTACTTCTTCCATAACGTGATCTCGGCTCTGCTGAAGAGCCTCCACCGGTCCGTGGACCAGATTCCCCTGCTGTCAGCTAGAACGCTGACGTCAGGGGAGAGGGAAAAAAGCAAAACTTTGAAAGCGGATACCTCTCAAATCATAAAGGTTTGAGAGATGCCGCTGGGCTCAATTAATTCAATTTTTTATGGGCTACAAGATGGGGAATGTAAAATTTAAGTTTTACTGTGCCTTTAAGTAACAATAGTAACAATAGTAACATAGTAAATTAGGCTGAAAAAAGACACAAGTCCATCAAGTTCAACCTTCGCCTCATACCTCAGTAACTGAGAATTTTATAGGTTTCCTGCTACCAATTAAATTAGTCTTTATCAGACCTTCCTGATCAGCCTACTGATAAACAGTATAACTCTGTATGTTCCCTTTTGAAAGAAATGTATCTAATCTTCTCTTAAATGTATCCATTGTATCTGCCATAACTACCTCCCTGGGCAATGAATTCCACAATTTGACAGACCTTACCGTAAAAAAACCCTTCCTCTGCTGAAGTTTAAACCTCCTTTCCTTTAATCTCAAGGGGTGTCCCCTGGTCACCTGATCAGGCCTTGGAATAAATAGCTCACCGCAGAGATCCTTGTATTGACCTCTCATATACTTTTCTCTAGAGTAAATAAACCAAGTTTGTTTAGTCGTTCCTCATATGTCAAGTCCTCCATTCCCTTAATTAATTTTGTTGCTCTCCGCTGTACCCTCTCTAGTTCTAGTATATCCTTTTTCAGAACCGGTGCCCAAAATTGCACTGCATACTCAAGGTGAGGTCTTACCAATGATTTGTATAATGGCAAAATAATGTTATCCACTCTTGCTTCGATACCTCTTTTTATTCAAGACAGGACTTTGTTTGCCTTTGCTACTGCTGTTTGACAATGGTCACTGTTTCCAAGTTTGCAGTTGACAAGGATACCCAGGTCTTTTTCTAGCAACGAGTCACCTAAAACTATTCCATTAAGTTTATTATTAAGTAGCCTTGGGATTGTTTCCTCCCAAATGCATGACTTTACACTTCCCCACATTAAACTTCATATTCCACATGTTTGCCCAATCTGACATTGTATGCAAGTCCCTCTGTAGAGAGAAAATATCTTGTTCTGAATTAATGACCTTGCATAATTTAGTATTATCTGCAAATATTGATATTTTGCTTTCTATATCTATTTCCAGGTCATTTATAAACATGTTAAAAAGCAGCAGGCCTAATACTAAACCTGAGGTACTCCACTCTCCACTTTAACTGTATTGGAGAATTTTCCACACACTGTTCCCTATCCTTCAGCCAGTTTTGTATCCAATTGCAAAGGTTATCTCCTAGCCCCAATTTCCTTATTTTATACACCAGCCTTCTGTGTGGCACTGTATCAAATGCCTTTGCAAAGTCTAGATATACTACATCTACTGCCTTTCCATTGTCTAGGTTGCTGCTTACCTCCTGATAGAAGCTGAAAAGATTAGTTTAGCATGATCTATTCTTCATAAAACCATGTTGATTCGTGCTAATTATTTTATTTTTTGTGTTGTAATCCTGAATATAGTCCCTTATTATCCCTTCTAACAGTTTTCCCACTACAGGGGTCAAACTCACTGGTCTATAATTCCCAGATTCTGTTTTAGTTCCCTTCTTAAATAGAGGCACTATTTTAGCTCTTTGCCAATCCTGTGGCACTGAGCCTGTGGTAATAGAATCTTTAAAGGGATAGTAATGTTTCATAATAAAAGCAGCTCTAATTAATCATCATAGTATTTGGACTTTGGAGAGTGTTATTTCAATTCTGTCAGAGTTGTAGTTCCAGAGTAATTCAATGACAAAGTGTTCCCCTCCCGCCCCTTTTACTGATGTCACACTGTTCAGCTAGAGCAGAAGGGAGGTGCCCAGGTAGACTGCAGAGAGGGACAATCTTCAATTAAGATAAGGGAAAAACCTGAAAAGCTTGTCAAGGGGGGCAGGGATTTCATTGTTTTCATAGGAATAAGAGTGTCCCCTTCTGTTATCTGTCTGGTCTATAGACTGCATTCCACATCTGAAAAAACGATTGTTTACACTAGGTAAAAGGGGCGGGAGGGGGAAACTTTGCTTGTGAATATCTCATAAACCATAAAGGTTTGAGAGATAAGACTTATATCATTCTTTATGTTTTTTTAATGCCTACAAAACAAAATAAAGTTAAAACGAAGTATTACTATCCCTTTAAAGAGTAAATATAGGGGTTTTGCTAACACTGCACTAAGTTCCTAAGAACCCTTGGATGTATACCATCAGGACCCGGTGCTTTGTCGGTCTTAATTTTGTTCAGTCTTCCCATGACATCTCCTTGAGTTAACCCAATATCTATTAATTGTATTGTTTTATTTTATTTATATAACAAATAAAATTATAGTTTGCAGTTCTGTTGTTTTATTGTAATGGAAGTTATATTGTTTTTCTGCACAAAGTAATATATTGTAGCAGATTTTACTTAGTGGTAATGATAGGGTGTTTTAGAAATCCCATTAATAGATGAATTTAATTTAATTATGGGAAGGGTATATAAGACTCAGAATGGCTCTATGCCCTATGTTTATTATTCTTTTAATTCTACCTCCTGATGAAATAGAGCTAAGAAACACATTTGGATTGTTATTGTTTTTACATTTGTATTTTGTTTTAAATAAATAGATATAGTGATTTCAATACATCCACTTTTTTGTTCCATTTCTTTTATTCCCTTGGATATCAGGAGGAGGATCAGCATGGAGGGTTCTTGAGTCAGACTGGCAGAATACTGGGAGGCCAGAGCAGGAACAGGGATAATACATCTGTAAGTGATTACTGGGATTTTGTCAACCACCAGTCAACTTGAAGATGTACATGATGAATGATAACTAATGTCTGATTCAAGTGTTTTGTTAAAATGTATAGTGCTCTCCCATCCTTTGCTGTGTTTGGGAATTATATATGGTTGCACGTATAAAGTTTAAAAAAAATTAGGCCTCAGTAGGGTCCTTAAAATGCAGATACTCTCTTTATACTGTTGGTCACCCCAGATCACGCTAAACAAGATTAAGTAGAGAGAAATGCAAAACATACTGAAAATCTACTTAAGGGAGGATTAAAAACCTTTAAAATGTCACTCACATAAATATTAAGCATGTACAAAAGGTGGTCATTCATTGTTTAAATGTAGCGTTGATGAGAAGACCCCTGGTGCTCAACTCCTTTTCTGAGAATTCACAAAGATAACCCACTTGCCACCTGGGCACAGCTGGGCAAAGCTGTTGCTAAATCCTCTTGATGCTAGTTAAAGGCTTAGGGGAAGAAACAGTTGCACATGCAGGGAATGTGTATGTGTGTGTGTATTTTTTGTAGTCAGTAACAGGTAGGGACAGCTAATAGAAAAAATATATATTTTGGTTGATAGGTGACAGGCACAGGGACCTTGACGTGAGCTGTCCATGACAGATGCTAGAGAAAGAGATTTATATAGTTTTTTTGTAAAGGGCAAGACATCATCACACATCATCATCACACACAAAAAGCTATGTTGTGTACTTTACTGTTAAAATCAACACTACTAACAAAACTACAGGTAATGCAGAATAACTGATGTAATGATTCCATTCATTGACCCCCCTTAAAATTGTTTATTTTAAATAGTATCCACATTTCCCATTGTCTATGCCCTGGGGCGAAACCTAAGCTACCCTGTTCCTGGTGCGTAGTAGAAGCGATACCTGATCTCTTTCATTTCTTTCATTTTTTCTGTTTGTTTTTATTTGTTTTTATAAATATATGGACAAACTTTGCCATAGAACCATGCCCATAGGGTTAAACTAAATTAAGAACTCCAGAACAGGGACCCTACTCCCACTCTATCACTCTGTACAGCACTAGTATCACCGGGATTGTCTGAACCAGCCAATCATAAAGACCAACAGACACCTGCAGAGTTATATAAACAAACATATAGAGTCAAGCATTGCATTCATTTTTTTTCTTTTCATAATTGCAAACATAATTGTAAATCATGGCCTTAGAGAAAGATGTGTTACTATGAGCCACATATCCACATTAGCATGTAGTCACATAAAATGTAAAGTTGTACACCGCTAAGTCTCGGAGACCATGCCCTTAGAGAAAAACGTGCAACTACCAGCCGCATATTCACAGTAGAAGGTAGTCACGTAAAGACAAAAACGGTCATGTTGTCACCACAGTGTTTTGCTTGTGGTACTACCAGCCACATATCCACATTAGCAGGTAGCCATGTAAAAACAGAATTGTAATGTTTGCCATCACCACCTCCCAGGGACCATGCCCATGGAAAAGAACACATGACTACTAGCTGCATATCCATATATACAGGTAGCCATGTAAAACAAAATTGTAATGGTCTGTCACGGACACCAGAGTAAATAATACACACGACACAGGAATAGTGAAGTTTAGCCAGTTTATTAAGATAAGCAAGAGTAAGCACTTCCCCAACCTTAGTGGGAACAGGCATGAGGACAGTGGTGAGTCCACTACCCAAGGATTGACACGGAACTGTATCCGGTTCTCAGTAGCCTATAGAGATAGATGGGAGCAGAACCAGGCTTGGTTCTATACCTAGCAAATGGAAACCTGGAACGCCAGGAAAACTGATCACTGGAGCGACAGCTAAACTCCCAGACACGAGACAGGCAGACAGATTTCTCAAAGTAGTGACTCTACCACGGAGTGGTAGGAGGAGCGAGACAGTGAGTAACCAGTACTCCGAACAAGTCAAGGAACCAGTCTATTAGGTAGGCAAAGGGCAGAAGCAAGAGAGTGGTATGTGACAGCAATACTGTACGTAGGCTACAAAGCATATTAGCACAGAATATTCCCACAGCCCCAACAGGAGACACAACAGAAATCACCAGAATGTTAAACAACCTGTATAATTCTATATCCCCCTGATACCAGCAGCACCTGGCAAATCAGTGTATAAAATATACAGCAGATAAAACCTAGATTTATAATGATGATATATAGGTGCATAGCACAGCATGGAGTAGCTACCACATGTTTAGACACAGGAAGACTGACGTTATTTCCTGCCATAGCTCCACCCCACACAACCAGTAGGCTTCTTACTTAACCCTTTGCTTCCCAAATCCATGTGTAGGTGCTTTTCCAGTTATAGCCCACTAATCTTAATCTATAAGACCTTGTTCACAGGACATTTGATATGCTGTCATGTGCCCTTACGCTTATGGCTCCTGGGCTTCCTTTCTTCATTTACATCATCATAAATTTTGCATAAGAAAGACTTAGATACTCTTCTCAAGAGCTCTTTCTGACACTTATGACAGTTTTCTGCTATTTAATATTTCCATTTTCTATTTATTAAACATCTGTTCGTATATTAAATATCACATTATGGGACTTCTGTTTGCTTATACACCAGCATGTTCATTTTTGTCTAAGGAGCTAGCCAGCCTTCTTTTCTTAATCCTTAATTCCACATTCTTTTCCTTTTGTTTTATAGATCTATATTTTAAGGCTTATGTGTACAACATTGTATCAAATAACTTTTATCCTTCAGTCTAGACTTCTTTTTTATTGCTACAAATTATATTCATCATTTGTTTTCAGTGCCCTGTGACTTACCTAAGGAGGAGGTGACCAATAGGTGTTGGGAGGCAGCTTGGTCATTAGCGTTGCCAATTAGGATGTTGAAACCGCACTTGATGAGTGAGGGGATGTCAGTGAAGATAAGTGAGGGAGCCAGGCAGACAAGTTTCAAGAAATTGGGAGGCATGTCTTGGAGGATTTTAAATGACTGCTGCATGTAGATAAAATGAAGAGTTAAAATGGGAGGATGGAAAAATGCAAGAACATGATGAGTCCATTTTTTTTTATAAACTATTTATTGGTATTTGTTAAATAAACATTTAAGGAATAATGAAATGCAATCGCTCCATTTACTGTACAACAGTGATGAAGGATGAAACACAGGTGAGTACTGAGTATCAGAGAGTGTACAAAATAAGGTAGCACATCAGCAAAATCAGGACATCAACGTGTAGAGTTATAATAACACAGTGAGGGGCTATCCACAAGGTAGAACAACAAAAACAAGAGAGGGGGTGCCCAATCATGTGCTATAATTACTATAAACAGATTGTCAGCAAAATCGATCAGCTGACGGGATAACCAAAGCTGTCAAATATGCTTGTGGAGTGATGTCACTGCCTCCACTCTGTGTACCATGGATAGGCTGCACAAATGCTGCACTGCATACAAAAAGAAGACCAGATCCAACAGGCTTGAAAAATATTTAATCAATAATAAATATATGTACAATACTGTGCAAAAGTTTGGTAGCCTTTTGAAAAGTTGCAAACAAAATATTGCACGGCTAAAAGCCGCATTAACCATGTTGCAGTGTTTGAAATGCGCTAGGTTGTTATGTCGAGTCTTTAAACATCGCAACATTGCTAAAGTAACACAAGAATTACATTGTGTGGGTAGGCATACTAGCAGGGGCACAAAGGGGGCAGGCCCCAATGCCGATATAGTAATAAACAGACAGTCCTTTCCCCAACTAATACACAGACAATCCTCTCCCCATTATTCGGGTCACTCAGCCTCCCCTTCACAGCATAACCTATGACCCTCTTGACACCAACCATGGCTCAAAAACACCATCTTTCAGACAGACTCAGTGAGAGAGAAAGGAATGCAGCCAATCATATGTACCAAAAGCAAGCCAGCAAATCAGAGACACTCTGCATTCAGTCAATCACACTCAGTGCTCTATGACAGCTGGAGAGTTGTACGTCAGTCAGCTAACGTAGCACACGGATTCACTCCAGCTGTAGCACACGGAGGCACTCCAGCTAGCACACGGAGGCACTCCAGCTGCAGCACCCAGTTCGCTCCAGCTAAAAATTTCATGACAGAATGACAGACAGAACCATCATTTTGATGTATTTAGCTATTGGATGCCCTGAAAGAAGAAATAAAGTGACCTATGTATAAAGTCAAAAGATGTATTCTTTGTTACTAATTGACTGGAGTTTGTATAGACTCATAGTACTCAATTCTCCATTCAATGACAGGTATGACTGAAGCCACATAGACGCAACATTCTTCAGCAACCAGTTCTAAGCCTAGGATCACTCCTGATGAAGGATTCAATATGCTGTATAAGAAGATCAGTGCTAATCTCAGGAGGAGATAACAGAAGTGGGAGAGCTTACTCCCGAAAAGCAGATGTAGCACGCGACTGGGAACTGATTGATGTTGCTGGAGACACAGCAGGCAGAGAACAACTGGCAGGCAGGGAGATGTATCAGTGGCAGTTTCAATTCTGTCTATGTATGCGACCATTAAGTAGGCGACATGAGAATCTCTCGCTGTCCTGCAGTGCGAGATTGTCATGTCACCATTTTGACCATGGCGACGTGGTGAATTAGTTAAAAGGTTGCACGCTCTTAAACGTGCGACATTTCAAAAGTGGACTCAAAAGTTTTAGGCAGGTGTGAAAAAACACTGTAATGGAAGACTGCTTTAAAAAATAGACATGTTAAGAATTTATATACATCAATTAACAAAATGCATAGGAGTGAACAGAAGAAAGATCTAAATCAAATCAATATCTGGTTTGACCACCCTTTGCCTTCAAAACAGCATCAATTCTTCTAGGTACACATGCACAAAGTCAGGGATTTTGTAGACATATAGTCAGTTGTATGATTAAACAATTATACCAAACAGGTGCTAATGATAATCAATTTAATATGTAGGTTGAATCACAAGTATTAACTGAAACAGAAACAGCTGTGTAGGAGAAATAAAACTGGGTGAGGAACAGCCAAACTCAGCTAATGAGGCTGCTGAAGACAGTATAATGTAAAAAGTCATACACCATGTTAAGACTGAGCACAGTAACAGGACACACGGTCTATCTGTGATTAAATGAAGAGAGAGAAGCAACTAATGCTGCCTAAATCCACAGAACAACTGTGGTTAGTCCTCCGAGATGTTTGGAACAACCTACCTGGTGAGTTCCTTAAAAAACTGTATGCAAGTGTACCTAGAAGAATTCATGCTGTTTTGAAGACAAAGGGTGGTCACACGAAATATTGATTTGATTTAGATTGTTTCTTCTGTTCACTCAGTATGCATTTTATTAATTGATAAATATAAACTATTAACATATCTATTTTTGAAAGCATTCTTACTCTACAGCATTTTTTTAAAACCTGCCTAAAACCTTTGCACATTACATTATTATATATATGTAAAGTAATGTGAAATTAGCTTATTGTGGATACATACATTGCATGGATATGCCACATGTCTTTTTTTGTTGTAGTGCTAAAATCTAGCAATGCTACATAAAAAAAAGTTATTTGTTCCACTTCTGTAAATTGCTTTATGCATTGTCATTGAGGCAAAGCAATGCATTGGAGATATCACTACAATTTTACTATATTTATAAATGAAAAAGCAAAATGTTTTTAAAGTTTCTTTCTCTCATATATATGGTTAATTTGTTCATCTGATCCCTTATTAAACTTTTTGCCTTTATACACAAGCCCCACTTTGATTAATTTATGGTGATTTTATTGTTCTTTTCAGGCTAACCAGTAATTATTCCAGAATAGCACAATTGCACAAACATAAAAAGAACAGTAATTTTGTATTGATGTTTCAATATCATTTATCCTTTTTTTTCTTAAAAAATGAAGTTACAGTTAGCATAGCTATTGCTGTTTGTTATACACAGTGCTAACATTTTCATTTAAGAAGTATTATTCAGATACAATAAAAGTGACAACTAAATGTCTTATTTTGCAAATATGTTCCTGTAATTAGCTTTTAATTGGTCTATGCTTTTATGTCGTTTAGCAGCAATAGTTTGTTGTTAACATGGTAAATTAATCAGGTAAATAATTGGCATTTGATTGATTTTGAGCATTTAAGTACGGTATGTTGACAGATCTGTAAATCACATTTTAAAAGTTAGGTATAATTTAAACTTTTTAGTGTGAGGCCTGGAGAATTTTTACCCAGGAGGCCAGACACATTTTTGCACTTTTGCCATACATCTGTTTAGGCATGATTCCTTCAGGTAACTTCCTAGGAATATATGGAAAACTATATGCTGTTTCTTTTCGAACAAATTAATTTTTTTATGGTGACTACATTTCCCATTGACAAGTTATAATGTCATAAATGCAAAAAAAAAAAAAAGTATTATGCTAATATCACGCACTATATTTCAAAAATATTTGTTGCTTATGAAAGTTTCAGTTATTTTTAAATGTCCTTAATCCTGAGTACATTAATAACAAATATGTATAATTTTAACATAAATGCATGATCTCCACAAACGCCTAATTAACAGGAGCTCAAAAGGGTATTTCCAGCTTTATGAGATGAAATGCACATTCCATTTGCGTATATTGTTAAAAAAAAGAAATAAATAAAGATCAACCACTATATAAAATCATATATCTCCTGAATGTAGACTAACATGAATCCAGAAATAGTTGAAGTTTCTTACTTAAACTGATGAAGCAAAGAAATGTTGTTAAGCATTTTCAAAAATGTTTCAGAAATGTACACTAAATTAATGATTTACTGTATAACATCTCAAGCAAGATTAGCATTAAAACAAAAGTATGAAATGTGAATCCTGAATATATTGATACCCTGATAGAGATAACCAAAATGCACTAAACATAGTTTGAAGGCATACTTAACCAATCAAATCAAAATAACCCCATAAAAGCATACACTTCACATAGGTATGTAAATGCACCAAATTGTGGGTCACACCTGCTACAACTAGTGCCATACCTGCTGCCGGACGTGCTGCCCCTGTTGCCACTATTGTTGTACCTGCTGCCAGATGTGGTGCCCCTGCTGCCACCAGTGCTGTACCTGCAACCGCTATTGCTGTACCTGAAAACACCATTGCTGTACCTGCAACCACCATTGCCGTACCTGCTGCCAGTGTTGAACCTGATGCCACCAATACTTTGCCTGCTGCTAGTGTTGAACCTGCTGCCACCAATACTTTGCCTGCTGCTAGTGTGTTTAGTAGTACTCAGAAGGGGGGAAGGAGAAAATGATACCAAGTGTGACCGCAAGGGACCCTAAATCAAACATGCCATTCCCAAGCAGTCCCTCCAGTGCTAGTACTACTGCTACTAAGGTCCCGCAACTTGCCAGCGTTAGGAGTGAAGGAGGGGGTAATCAACAATATTCTCATATTGCTGAGACTAAGGAGGAAGAATCGACGGCTGAACTTAATGTGGTTGGTTTTAAAAGTAGTAGCAGTAATGGTGAAGCAGCCAGAGTGGTAGGGGAAACATTGGAGAGCGTTTAGACTAGCGTTCAAGGGAACCCACACCATTCCTCTGGCTCTGGGAGTCCTCCTCACCTTCCCTTCACTACAGTGTCCAGGTGGAACATGATCCTGAAGAGGCCAGAACTGGGGCTGGGGAGGAGAGCAGGCTCAGAATTACTACCACCACCAGTAGGAGAAAAGATCAGCTGCCTGTGTCTGCTGCTAGTGCTAGTCTGCCTTCTTCTTCAGGTCAAAAGGAAATGCCAAGTGTGACATTAGGGGAGCCTCCGTCACATTTTTTGTCACCTCCTCCAAGCAGCAGTGAGATGTCTGGAATAGAGCAGCAGCACGTAGGGTCTAATGGGGGTGGTGATGATGATACTGGAGAAGCTGGGGTGGAAGAGACATTATGGCCTTTTTAGCAGAAACTGAGATGGAATGGGAGACAGGGATAAGGATGGGTATCACCACCACCACTAGCAATCACATTTTGGAATTAGAGGAATTTGCAACTGCTCTAATTCCTTCTGATGCTGAGTTGCAAGGGCAGCAGGATGCTGAGGGGCAAGCTAGTGTGCCACAGACCACTGTGGACACAGTGGGAATGGGGTCAATGAGTAATGCGGGACTAGGACAGGTTCTACTTGCCAACGCCTGCAATACTCCTGGTCCTAGTTTCAGTGCTGAATCTGAGGCAATAGCAGCAACATTATCCTCTGCCACAGACAGTGAAGGGGAATGTGGAGGACAAGATGAAAGAGGCCATTCTTCTCTACCTGTTCCCTACCCCCTGAAGTCATGGGTGTGGGACTATTTTTCTGTTGGGGCAGGCACAGTGCAGTCATCACCAACTGCACTGTGCACAATTTGTGACAAGTCAGTGAGAAGAGGAAAGGAGGGAACACACCTTGGCACAAGCGCCCTGATAGCAGACATGAAACACAGACACCATGACATTTACGTCCAACATGTTAAAGACAAACACCCACCACAGAAATCAAGCACCACTTTTGCTGTCCCTGACTCTCCAGAAAGGCAACAAGAGGTGAGGCGGAGATCAAAGAGGAGGAAGAATAGAGCAACCCAGGCAGAGACTGGAAGTTCCAAGACAAGTGAAACAACTAGCTTGCCATCACCTTCTAGGGTAACTATATCTTCTGCCAATCCACCTCGTTTATTGTTACCTCCCCCGCCATATGATAGCCACTCTATTGATGTTAGGAAGAGGCAGTTCGTCTCCACCCATTGCACACTGTGTGGTGCACTGACCACACATGCCAGTGTGGTGGAGGAGAATCACAAGCAATGCATGAAGTGGCAGCTGAGGAGATTTCATCCAGCAGAATATGCTAAGATGCTGGCAGGGAGGGTTCATCATTACTGTTAAACTGTCAGCAAGTTGTCATGTGTCCTTAGCGGGTCTGGACAAGGGGTATAGTGACAGCTGCAGTACTTGGGTTCTGATGTCATTGTGTTTGGATACAGTTGTGCCCCCAGATGTTATTTACCACACACACTGTGCACATTGCAGTTGTACACATGCACAACACATACTATACACACAGATGCACACAATACACATACCCACAACACACAAACACAAGAAGCACAACACACACATACATTATACACACATGCACAACACACATGCCCGCAATATACACATACGCACGCAATACAAATGCATGAAAAAACACAAACGCATAACACACCACAACACACATGCACGATACACAACACATAAAGAATACACATGCAATACATGCACAATACATACTCACATGCAATGCACTCATGCAATACATACATGCACAACACACACAATAAATGCACACAAAACACCACAACACAAATACCATACGTACACACATGCACAATACACCACTACACACACATGTACAACACACATGCCAAAACACACACGCACCACACACACAATGCACAACACACCCAATACATACATGTAATAAATATGCACACACTCAATAAACACCCACATACTCAACAACAAAAAATACCACAACACTCATACGATACACAGACACACATAGCACACATGCCCACAATATACACACAAGCACAAAACACACATGCAATACACATAAAAAAACACATGCACAACACATGTGAGCAATACAAACAGACCAAATACACAGCAACACATGCATGCACAACACACACGCTCACAACACATAAAACACAAACCAGCACACACACATTCACAATACATGCACAACGCACAAAATACATATATGCAATACACATGCACAACACAGACAATGCACACACACACACACATAATAAACACACACAATAAACGCACACAGAAAAAACACATGCACAACACACACACATGCTATACGCACACACACAACACACCACAAAATACACAAACAATACACACACTCACACTCAATGCACACACGTATACAACAACGTATACAACACACGTGCAAAACACATGCACACAACACATATGCAAATCACATGCACAATACACATACACAGGCAATACACACACATGCACAATACAATACACAAACACACACGCAAATAAAACAATCATGTCATTAAAAACATTGTTTCCTTTTCTGGATTTACCTGGATGTGAGTACCCCTGAAGCACTTAAAGGACTTAATCCCCACAGGCAACACCGTGCCCCTTTTTCTAGTATTTATATATAATGACATGCAATACTTCATTGGCTATCTGTATAGTGAATGGACTACCTGCTCGGTGAATATATGATTGAAGCGTGAAAAATATGAAATGCTCTCACTGGCAAAGATAGATGTCTCTGTCAGATGTCTCTCCAAGCCAGAAGCAATGCCTCCTTCTTCTACCTTTTCCTCCTTCCATGCAAAGATGGACTTGGTGTTCTCTTTTGTTTGATTTTCCCTCCACACTGATCCATGGTGTTTTACTATATATTATATTAGTAGTAAAAATGGAGATACCAAATGCTTGTTGGTATTGAAAGATTCATGGTGCAGCACTGTTTATTGGGAAATGTGCATTAGGTATCTCCAAAAATGGTTTTCCATACATTTGAAACATCATTGGTTAATGTATGTCATCACAAATTCCATTATGCCACATATCATTTAAAAAACAAGAATAGCCACAATGCAAGAAAGAAATAAGATGCAGAGAAGCAAAACTGACAAGTCTGATAAAAGAACATCATATACCTACATTGCCATGGCAACCTTACATGAGGGATGCTAACATCTCTCATATAAGCAAAAAGTGTGTCAGGAAGGACAACAACATTTAAATACATAAGCTCACATTATTATAGTAAAATTAATGAGATAGTAATTCATAGACATGCAAGGTGCCCTGTAGTGAGGAGAAAACCAACACCAGGGGAGAGATGCACTAAACTTTGATAAGGGCTCAGGATCCCAATGTTTTGTTGGATTTGTGTCAAAGTCACATCTCCAATATGCATGCCCCTTGGAGACCCCTGAATCCAAAGTGACAAAAAAAATGCCCCATGGTCCTTAACTGTCGGCTGTGCACCACATGGCCAGTCATTAAGGGGTTAATGAGCATTTGTCATAATCATGTGTTACATGTTAATGTGGCTGTTCTCCACATGCACTAAACTCTGATAGCAACTTCTATTTTGGGAGTTCTCACAGTCCCAACATCAACAACCTGAGGTTCTGATGTTGGGATCTCCATGCAGCTCTCTATGGAGTCAGAGGACAGTTTTGTGTATTTACTAATTAGCAGAGATAGCAGCTGCCCTACAGTAACCCTTTTGAAACCTAAAGTACAGAGTACTGGAAATAAGTAGCCTCTAAAAGCAAGACTTAATCCCAAAAGTAAAGACAAGAGAACCATTAGTGTCTGTGTGGTAGTGTGTAGTAGTAATAGCTCAGGAGGCAAATATAGTTTTTGATACCTTTTATTGGCTAACTAAGCAGATTTAGAATGCAAGCTTTCAAGACCTTAGGTCTCTTCCTCAGGCATGTTATACAGATAAATATGAAAACATCTCTCTTAAATACAAGTACACATTGCATTGTTTAGCATGGAAATCAGATAAGAGAACTCAGTCCAGATCCAGATACTTTGATCAGTCAGTGGTAAATTGCACTCTTTCTCTGAGACTTCAGAGGTATTTACGATGCTCTTGGGTCTGTTGGAAAGGTTAACCAACTAAGTGATAATGTGACAAAAACTCTCTGTCCCTATTTAAACCACTACAAATTGCATTAAATTTTAACATTATTTTTACCTCCCATACCTTTCTGTCCTTCTGAGTGCGGAAACATCCCATCAATACAGTTAACTTAATGTCCCTGACACTGTGCCCATTTTGACAAAAATGTTCTCCCACTGGTGTCTCTATCTTTTTGTTATTAACATTCGATCTGTGGGAATTAAACCTCTTATGTAGTGCTTGTCCAGTTTCTCCCACATACAGTGCTGTTGGGCATTTTGCACACATGATAAGGTAAATTACATTGGATGATTTACAGGTGAAGGTACCATTGATCTTATGGTGTAGCTGGGTGTTTGGAATTGGTATCTTGTCCGTGGTGTAAATGTGTGCACAGGTTTCACATCTCTTTTGTAGGCAGGGAGATGTGCCATTTTTTGTACTTTTATTCAGGGAACTCTTCACCATCAGTTGTTTCAAATTGGGAGTCTGTCTGAAGGAGAGTAAGGGAGGCTGTGGGAATATGTTCTTAAGTCTTTCATACGTATGTAATAGCTCCACATTGTAAGTCTGATTCAGTGTGAGTCTCATCTAATTCTCCTAATTGGTTAATGTATAAATCATGTACATAAATATATTGTATAACTAAGTGGGAACATATCAGGTAACCAGCTTGGCTAAGCATCTGCTGGCAGAGGAGAATCCACTTATCGAAGAATCCATTGCCATCCTCTCCCATCTGCTTACTTTGCCAATCTCTGGCGAGGTGAGGGGATGACAGCTGATGTTTTGCCAAGCAAAGGTACAACAAATTACCAAAAACACTAACGGTTATATTGTGTTTGTGGTCGGGCCTAGGAGAGATTATGATGATAAGGTGTATGTCGGATGCCTATTGCCCATTCCGACCTGTAAGGTAGGCCTAAGAGTGGGCCCACATGTATAAGAAAAAGAGTTAAATTGATAGAGCTGAGAAAAGGGGTACGGGTTGGGTGGGTAACACAGAGCTCAGCCGGAGCTCTGCTCAGTCCCGAGGAAAGGACTGAGGTTGGTATAAATGTCTCCAACCGGCCCTCCCACAATTCCAGGCTAACCAATAGCCTTACATTTGTGGTCGGGCCTAGGAGAGATTATGATGATAAGGTGTATGTCGGATGCCTATTGCCCATTCCGACCTGTAAGGTAGGCCTAAGAGTGGGCAAAAAAGAACCATGAATCCACAGTGATCATGACCGTAGATCTATATCCAACGTGAATAATGTACTGTAATGACCTGAGACTGGATAATCCCCCGTCTGGTAATCCCTGAAATCTAACATAATCCATAAGAAAAGTGGAGCAAATGTAACTAAAAAGGAGGGCTGATAACCGAAGGGTAGAGAGCTGTCTACCCAACTGCTCCAAATATATACAATCTAAGGTGTCAAGTGAAAGACTACTTACTATACCTCACATGATCAATCGTAGGAGTGTGTGACAGTATAACTTACTGTAACAGCTGTGTTGGTAAAGATGTTTGATACCTGCCAAGGCGGATTAACAAAATAAGATGAAATATGCATAAACTAGTATATAAGTGACCAAAAAAAATGTAAAGGCAGAACACCATGGCACCCTACCACAGAACAGCTAGCCCAGTCAATAATTGATGTGTATAGTGGAAACGGTGAGAACCTTGAAATACTACCTCCCATATATAGCTTCATAAACATGCCCTACGTCATAACATGTACGTCTGAAGGTAGTAGTCTGTCTTACAACGACACCAATGCAATGTCTCTGCCAAATTAACTCACAATTTGACTGCCTTAGCCCTGAACATAAGGCAAATAAAATCTTTCTTCCCCAGACACCCTGTAAAGCCATAAAGCGGTGTCATGGAAGTATCTTACCCGCATGTTCCGCTACCGGATTTGCTTATGTAAATTCTTCCGGTAACGCCACTGGTTTCACTGTGAGGGATCTTCCTTACATATGATGAACCTGTAAACAAACTGACTCATGATACTTAATATATTCCTATAATGCTGCTGGTTCGTGACACCCTGCCTAGTGAAAAAGAGAGAAAAGTATTAACTAGTATTTGGGTGACTGGTGAGTCCCTCTCTAGTGCCAAGTGGCTGATGCGAGACGCTACCTATGATTTGGACCGATGGGCGTGAGGCCTATGCGATAGGCTGAGGGGTGTTGGTCTCGCGGTGACAAATAATCTTAAGCAGTATAAGACCCTATGTCTATAGAGTGGGTGTGACAGGTGAAGCCCTGTCTATCAAGAAAACTAGGAAGAAGGCTCTGTCTATGAGCTGGGCCGAGGGAAACGTGGGACGGGACTAAGCTGTAGCCTTCCCCTAACCATCCTAAAAGACAAACCAGCAGTCTTAACATAACCTAAACCTAACTCTGCCTCTGAAAGTAACTTGCTCGAGCCTGTATGCGTGTCTCTGAATGAGGAGACTGAAATGATATACAAGATACCGAGTTTAATTATAAACCGTATCTCGGATTGCATATTGGATGACAACATAAGTTAGTAAACATACTCATACACACTAAACGGCAACATGAAAGCTTCAAATTGAAATACTTTACCTTTGATGCTTTAAAAAAAAAAAAAAAAAAAAAAAAAAAAATAAAAAAAAAATATATATACATTACAGTAAGACAAGTGTTGGCTGTCGTAGCGGATGCCTGAGCAGCTGTACAAGCAAGATTACATTGTAGTATAACCAGAGGAATAAGTAGACATATATGAAATCAAACCCGGTCTTGACTGCAGTAAAGGAAGGAAAACCAGCCTGCAAGAGGAGCACTTAGGGTGATCGCGTGTTTGACTGTGCGTGGCTGTACACATGGTCGCGTTGTGATGACGTGAACATGACTTAGTCTAAGTGAATCGACTACTAACACAGAGCTCAGCCGGAGCTCTGCTCAGTCCCGAGGAAAGGACTGAGGTTGGTATAAATGTCTCCAACCGGCCCTCCCACAATTCCAGGCTAACCAATAGCCTTACATTTATATCTGGGATTAAGTTTTGCTTTAGCATATACAGGCTATTTATTTCTTGTAATCTCTACTTCAGGCACTGAAAGGGTTACAGGAACAATGTCTTAGAGGACAAGTGAGGAAGCAAAGATAATACTTTCAGACTTTAGGGTTGTCAAACAGCTGGTGATGTTTAAGGGAGCATATTCCTTCCATATCACCAGCAGTTCAAAAGTACAGAGTACTGGAAATAAGTAGCCTCTAAAAGCAAGACTTAATCCCAAAAGTAAAGACAAGAGAACCATTAGTGTCTGTGTGGTAGTGTGTAGTAGTAATAGCTCAGGAGGCAAATATAGTTTTTGATACCTTTTATTGGCTAACTAAGCAGATTTAGAATGCAAGCTTTCAAGACCTTAGGTCTCTTCCTCAGGCATGTTATACAGATAAATATGAAAACATCTCTCTTAAATACAAGTACACATTGCATTGTTTAGCATGGAAATCAGATAAGAGAACTCAGTCCAGATCCAGATACTTTGATCAGTCAGTGGTAAATTGCACTCTTTCTCTGAGACTTCAGAGGTATTTACGATGCTCTTGGGTCTGTTGGAAAGGTTAACCAACTAAGTGATAATGTGACAAAAACTCTCTGTCCCTATTTAAACCACTACAAATTGCATTAAATTTTAACATTATTTTTACCTCCCATACCTTTCTGTCCTTCTGAGTGCGGAAACATCCCATCAATACAGTTAACTTAATGTCCCTGACACTGTGCCCATTTTGACAAAAATGTTCTCCCACTGGTGTCTCTATCTTTTTGTTATTAACATTCGATCTGTGGGAATTAAACCTCTTATGTAGTGCTTGTCCAGTTTCTCCCACATACAGTGCTGTTGGGCATTTTGCACACATGATAAGGTAAATTACATTGGATGATTTACAGGTGAAGGTACCATTGATCTTATGGTGTAGCTGGGTGTTTGGAATTGGTATCTTGTCCGTGGTGTAAATGTGTGCACAGGTTCCAGGATCTCAGCTCAGCACAGGTTAACAGCTGCAGCAGCAGGAGTATAGCTCACTGGAGGAAGTCAGAATGTCACCTCAGCGACAGCAGGAAGCTGAACCATAGTGTGGGTAGATGTAACCGGTGCAGGTCACGGAGCAGGAACATCATACAAGCTGGGTCGAATCACGGAGCAGGGTTCTCAGACAAGTCAGGTCAGGTCACGAGCAGGAACGTCAGCCAAGCCGGGTCGAATCACGGAGCAGGTTCTCAGACAAGCCAGATCAGGTCAAGAGCAGGAACGTCAGCCAGGCCGGGTCAAATCACGGAGCAGGAACACAGGAACGTAGTCTGAGCAAGCCAAATCGGTACACCGGAAATCAGGAACACAAGAACACAGCACAGCAATACTGGCTCAGGAACACCACGAAAGGGCACCTGACAGGTGCCAATGGGCAAGTATAAAAAGGTCACCAGGGGCGGGCCAAACAGGCTCAACCAATCAGAGCGCAGCACAAGTGAGAGTGACAGAAGAAAAATCACGGCACCGTGATAGCTGGACAGATGCTCAAAGATGAATGTGTGGATACATACAAGAGTTCGTGCAAAGCTGGAGAAGAAAGAATAAAGAATGTGTTAATAAAATATGAAATACATAGTCCATTAAACTCCAGCACATCACAACATCAATAAAGCTAATGCCCCAAGTTCATAAGTCCCTTCCCCTGCAAACAGAGAACTGATGAGTGTCATTCTCAAATAAATTAATGGATTATAATATATAACCCCCTTCCCCCCGGATCACAGTGTTCTTGTGTTACAATTATGTATCTCAAATCCTTGTCCACATGCATTATACATGCAGCCAATCAGTCCATGCCAACTGTTTAGCCAATATCATACTTGCAATAATAACACATATCTCAGAGACAGATATAAAATGGATACTTGGTGGTGAATCTGATGCTGGCCTCCCATTATATTGTCCTCTGTATACTTGTAGCCACACATCCTTCCAGGTATTCAGAGCCCCCCACACACACACACACACACATGGTCCTAGCTGATAGTATTTATTGTTGCTCATCCCATTAGGGCTTTTCCTTATGAATAATGCAGACTTCCATGGTAATGTGTATAGGAATACAGTCCATATTGTGACTCAATCATGGGGACCCCTGTCATTGCTCAGCATGTAAGGGTACCCACTTGAACAGGGAAACAGCTGATTTCATGATAATGTAATACAAATATCAGGAAATACTGCAAGGGACGTTATAAAAGCCATGAATATCCCACAGTCTCATTGAGTTCATATGTGGCTAAATTGTTGATTTTAGATTATTCTGATGGTCTATTACTATGCACTTCATGGATGCAAGTTTGTGTTTAGCTGAACCGCCTGCTGCATCAGATAGTGAGACAAACAAGCACCAAAACATCTGTCATCAAAGTAGTAGTGAACTTTGTTACAGTTCAAGTAAAAATAAATTGTTTAGAGGAAAATAAGGGTGGGCAAGAACTGTCAGGTGATGCTGATGTTGCTGGAGATGACTTAATGATGACTGATGATGATGATGATGTTGTTGATGCAGATCTAGAATATATCCCTCCAGCATCCTTCTCTTGTTCAGATACAGATGAAGTTGAGAGTGAAGATGATGACATGGCTATAAGGTTAGCAGAAACTCAAAAGCTGAATCTTCCAACACTGAAAAGGAGAACTGTGCCAGTTTATAAACTGCTTGAGAAGGCCATTGGGAAGTCTGACCCTGGACAAGCACAGATATAAAAAAGCACACAGTCACCCTATCAGTCATCATTAGCATCATCACCTCTTCAAAGTCCAAGTCCCACTCAGCCACACACACCTGTTTTCAGTACTCAGCAACAGCAACACAGGTTATTAACATCCACAATGTTAGATATGACAAGTGCCCCTGCTGCTGTAAGTGCTGCACCTTTGACACCTAGTAGTAGAGGCAGTAGAATTGCATCAACATCTAGTCCCAGTAGTAGTAGTAGCAGCAGTACCACCTCAGGAACCCCTCATTCCATGAAGTCCACAGTATGGATATACTTCACTCAGGATCCTCAAGCTAAGCATGTGAAGTAGTGAAGTAGTGAAGTTATTTATGTGTCAGTGAGTGTGATACTGCCAGTGCCAACAGTTAGTTCAGTCCAAATAACACCTATGACTCTTGCTGCAGAGGAGTATGAGGAATCTGGCCTTGCTGTAGGAGATGGCAAGGGTCATAGACTGCCCACATATGCTACCTCTACTGCCACCACCTCCTCTAGTCATGTTGTTAAAGCAATAAAGTCTCAGGTTTCAGAGAACTGATGTCATGTGTACCTCTGCGCTGGAATATCCCAAGCTACAGTTATTTTTCCAGGAAGTCTGTGCCTGAATTGTACAAGCAGGTGGTTATTGTGCTGGGCAAAGGGCTGAAAGTGCATATGACAAGAAAATCCACCTGACATCAGGAATGTGGACACGTGAGCAGAACACAGACTATATAACTGTGATTACTTACTGGATTTCCCTCCCAGCACCAACAGTGGACAACACTAGCTTACAGCATCAGGTGAAAGCCAGTAATCATGCTTCTGGTTGTGGCAGTGTGATTAAAAGGCGGCAGAAACAGGATAGCCCATACTATCGTCACGCCACCTTGTGCATGCAGAGTTTTGAGAGGCAGGCCCACAAAGCTGTAGATGTTCTAAGTAAGATAGAGCAGGTGATAGAGGAATGGCTTGTACCCTGCTCCGTAAAAGCTGGTTTTGTGTCTGCTGATAACAGCTCCAACATAATTGTTACTTTGAGAATAGAGGATATGGTGCATGTGCCCTGCTTCGCCCATGTGCTAAATTTAGTTGTGACCAGATACCTGACAGAATCTGAAACCTTCAAAGAGATGCTTACTATTGCACACAAAATCTGTGACTATTTTAGTCGCTCCTACAGTGCACAAAAATCTCTACGTTCCATGCAAGAGTGTAACAACCTGCCCCATCATAAGCTGATAATGGAGGTCCATACCAGGTGGCATTCCACAATGTACATGTTAGAGAGTTTGTATGAACAGAATCAGGCCATTAATGAGTACACCATGCAAAACTGGAAGGTTTTGGAGGCAGCTTCTTTGTCACCTGGCCAATGGCAACTAATGTGTGATGTATGTGAGCTAATGAAACCCTTTGAGGAGGCAACCATGCTGGTGAGTCACTGATATTTTTATTGCAGAAAAAAATGAGGAGCATGGCTGAGTATTCTTACCATAATGACAACGCAGACATGCACCAAGTGGTAAAGGACATGTTAGCATGCTTTGAACAAGATCCTCGCATAGTGTCCATTAAAAGCGATGGGGAATACATTCTTGCCACTTTGCCGGAGCCCTGCTTCAAACACAACGTTTCTGAATTTCTGCCAAAGGGACATCAGCAGTTTGTCACAACAAGGAGTCATGACCATCAGCAGCAACTCTCTGCTCTCATGCTTATTGAAGGAGTGGAGGGTTGCATTGTGGAGGATGAGAGGGAGAAGGTGAGGGCACAACAAACATCTATACAGTATAGTGAAAAGGAAGGCAGCAAAGCATTTCAGCCAGCAGAAGCAGCTACATCATCAACCAGAATATATCTTTTGGAACACAGGGCAATTCATGGGTCTTAGCAGAGGCGGTAAAATCCCAACATTGGTGGTGGTGGTAGCAGCACATCTCTTTGGGACTTGCTCCCTGAGTATGGGTTGGTAACTGACACACAGGAATACTGTGTAGCTCCTAGAAGTGGTCCCACTGCATGTGAGATCGTTTCTGCATAGTTGCAGGATAGCTATGTTCTAGGCAGAAACAATGACACCATGGATTACTGGCAAACAAAGCAGTGTGTGTGGCCAGCATTGACACGTACTGCAGTGGCAACCCTCAGTTGTTTCCAGCAAGTGTTGAGTCTGAACGGGTTTTCAGTGGGGCTGGTTACATTGTCAATGACCGCAGGACACGGCTATTAAGCAGCAATGTTAGGAGACTAATATTCTTAAAAATGAACCAACATCTCATACCATCTGAGTATCAGGTAGCAGAAACCACACAAGATAGACAAAGACAGGACAAATATATTAACAGCAGAACAGATGTGGAGGTGGAGGAGGGATATGAAGAAGGGTTGCCAACGTCTACACCACTTGGGACCACTGCTATGAGGGACAAGTAATGTGTGTCAATAATCTGAGAAGGAGGATAGCGTTTGATGCAAACATGACAATAGTAAAAACTATATACATACACAAATCACACCATATCAGCCAGTCCCCCACCACCACCAGTACAAAACACATCTGCACTCAGCATGCTAATACATTTTTCAAGGCATGTGTCACCTTATTTCTAAACAACAGCCCTCAGAAGAAGTAATATTACAGTGTGAAATAAAGTACCTATAGGAAATATAGGCAAAAAAATGTATTAAAATAGGCAAAACATTTGTTAAAGGGATAGTAATACTTAAAATGTAAAAAAAAATATGTTGTAGGGTTTATCCCCCTGAGTAAAACAAGAGTACTCCCACTGCTGAAAGGTGTTTCATTCAAAAGTTATTAATTTTCAAAGTTGAATTTGTTAGGTGCAATATCACAGTGGCCTGAAATTGTACAGTGGCGCTGTTGCTACACCATCCTATGGAGATTTATGGTCAATTGACCAGAGCTGTCCATAGGATCGTGTAGCAACAGCGCCACTGTACAATTTCAGGCCACTGTGATATTGCACCTAAAAAATTCAACTTTGAAAATTAATAACTTTTGAATGAAACACCTTTCAGCAGTGGGAGTACTCTTGTTTTACTCAGGGGGATAAACCCTACAACATATTTTTTTTTACATTTTAAGTATTACTATCCCTTTAAAATAGGGGAAAAAGAGGAAATATTTGCATATTTGAAAAGGAGAAAACTCACAAAAAAGCAAAAAATCGGCACGTTTTCGTGAAAAGTCATGCGGGAAATTTTTCACATCCCCTACACAACACATAGACCTAAAAAGCAACACCACAAATCACACCAATTCTCCTCCTTGCCATCCTCACTCCTCAAGATACATATGATTCCCAAGATATTTAATCAACTTAGTTGTTACGGTTTTTGAACAGTGCATTGCTTTGCTTTGGGGCCCTAGTGTTCTTTAGTTTGAGGCCTGTGTGTTGTACATGAAACCAGTTTGTCTCAGTAGAACTGTGATGTGTGAAGTGATTCCTGTGGACCAGAGCAATGTGACCCTGTTATATTCTGTTGGTCGTCGGTTAGTCCTTTTAAGTGTCAATGCAATGCATTTTTTGAATTACATGTAATTCAATACATAGTCTACAAGAATGGCTAACAAGTATAGGCCCAACAAATCCACGTAACTCAAAAACATGTGTTGCACCTTTTTTTCACCTCACCATGCATTGTTGACCAATGCGTTGATCATCCCTCTAGCAATCAAGGGGTTAGGTGCTCACTGCTTACCTCCTGGACTTGGACAAGATTTGTTCTGCTGTACTCTTCCCATTTCTGCATGGATTGTCCATTATTTTGTCCTTGTTTGAATCACATTAGAGCCATGTTGGTGCAGTTGTGTGAATGAATGCTGGCCATATGTTCTGGTTTCACTGTGTTGGGCTGTAGTAGGTATGAGGGTTTGTGTGGTGTGCAGTTAGGGAAATATACACTTACCAATAGTCTGAAGGGTGCTGTCATCCTCAGTGCCTGATGCTCCAGGGACCCCCACAAACAGTTATTGCCAACACGCACAGTCTTAGCATCTCCTCCCAGGGGTTAAAGATGATATTGGAAGGGGGACCACCTCTGGTACCTCAGGGGTCCATGGTGACCTCTCCCATTTTCTTCTTCACCCAAGTGCTTCTTGATAGAGTCCAGGGTTCTCTGGCAAGTGGAGACTGTGTTCACCCAGTTCAGCACCTGATGACAGACAACCTTCTTCCAAGATCCCAGACCAGCAAACCTTTCCTTCTGGAACAAGATGCTCTAGATGAGAACCCTGTTTTCCTTGTAGGAGTATTTTGGGTACCACAGTCTCTCCTCATCAGCTCCAGCCTGGGATGTGTCGGAGCTCTAGCTTGAATGGCTTGTCTGAGCTGCCACTTACTGTGTGTGGTGCTCCCCAGGATTTACCCCTTGTTCCACTGTTCAAATTGTCCCAGGCCTCTGTCTGCCTGTCCTTGGTCGGGTTCCCCTCTGCCCAACTGATTTCCCTCTCCCACTTGTTCGCTGCTCTCCTTCCTCCTCTCCTGATCCTCTCCCCATCCTTGTCTCCTCCTCTCCTCACCATCTCACAATGACTCACACTCAGGCACTCACACAGGTCCAAACAGACATACTCAATCACACTCACTCATTCTGTCACACACCTATTCACACTGTCAAAAAAAGATAAAATTGTGTAATGTGTGTGTGTGTGTGTTTGTATGCATGTATGGCAAATGTGCAAAGGTATATAGATACTAGTGTAATTCTCTCCGCTCCCAAATCCTTCTACCTGTCTACAATATATGCTCCTCTCTCTTGCTCAGTCACTATTCTTTGCTACTGGGTTCTGTCTCTAGCTCACCAAAACTCAAAACACAGACAATGTATGTCAGTTATTTTTGGATATAAATAGGTATATTTGAAATATTTTATAGTTTGGTCTGTTGTGATTGGCTGTGAGTTTGAACTTGTCTTGACAACAATCAGCATCACTAGATAATGTCGACTGTTATTTTTTTCATGTCATTAAACATATCTAAGTTAATTATCTGCTGAGTGGGATGCGTGGGGTGGTGAAAAAAAAAAGGTGCAATGCAGTTTTTTGAGTTACGTGGATTTGTTGGGCCTTGCTTGTTAGCCATTCTTGGAGACTATGTATTGAATTACATGTAATTCAAATATTATTACCGAACGCTGGCCTTTTTTGCCTTAATGGCAGTTTTACCAGACACAATTGAACTGCGGCCTATGTTTGTTATCCACCAAATTACATTTGCAACCCAATGCACTGGATACGTGTCTGACACTAATAGTTTAAAAAAATAAAAAATTGATTTACATGTAGGACTATTTGTCTCCAGAGAGGAGTGAATGTTCTTAATGACTACTTTGTTGAATTTTCAGTGCTTAGCCCCTTCAGCTCTAAAATGGTGTGTAATGCATTGCAGAGCACTGTGTTACACAACTTTTTATCAGTGAGCATGATTTAGGTGTGAGTGAAAGTGTCAGTGTGTGTGTGAGAGTGTGTGAGAGCGAAAGTAAGTTAGAGTGCGATAGAGTGTGTGTGAGCATATGTGAGTGCATTGCATGTTTTACATGTAGTGTTTGTTATGCTTTTTCATATAGTGTATTGCATTTTTGTAAAGAATTTTGCATATAGCATTTGTGTTTTGCATATAGTGTTTTATGTACTGTGTTTCATGTACAGCATTTGGCTTACTGCATAGTGCATTTGCGTATAGCATTTAGATTTTTGTGTATAGCATTTTGCATATAGCATTTTGTGTATATATTTTTCCACATATTCATTTGCATATATTTGTCATTTGTATAGTGTTTTTCATATGTGTATAGTATTTTGCATATATAATTTTGCATATTCTATTTTGTGTATAGTGAAATGCATATTAGGATTTGCATATATCGTTATGTGTATAGCATCTTGCATTTTGCTTATAGTATTTTTTTATAGCATTTTGTGTATATAATCTTGTGCTTTGTATATAGCTTTTTGCATATAGCATTTTGCTTTTTGAGTATAGCGTTTTGAATATAGTTTTTGCATTTTGCGTACTGCATTTTGCTTTTCGTGTATAGCATTTTGCATTGTGCATTTTGTGTGTATGTGTATACATTGTAAGTGTGCGTGATTGTATGTGTGTACTGTGTGTATATAGTGTTGCATATGAGTATATATGTGTGTGTATGGTATGAGTGTATTGTTTGTATTGTGTTTGCATATTGTGATTCTGTGCGTGTGTGTGTGTGTGTGTATTGCATGTGTGTATGTATGTGTATTGTATCTATGTGTATTGTGTGTTTATTACATTTGTGTGTAATGCATGTGTAAATAAGGCCTTGCAATTCCTTTCAGAGATTTTCACAGGAGTGACCCCCCACTAGCTTTGCCTCCCTGGCCACTTGTACATGTACTCAGCCTGGGAGATCCCTGTTACAGAGAGACAACACATATCACAATTCCTACAACTGATTTTTTGAAGAATCATACTTCTGCTAGAGAGTTCTAGCCAAACGTTTTTGGTCTGTACTGTGGACCTTCAGCAGTGCCCTGATCTCTCTGCAACAGGGATCTCCCAGGCTGAGTACATTTACATATTCTCTTATGTGGGACATGCACCATCTTATTTGTAATAATTTACCATTTGATTTTGCTCTTTTGTGTGTGCGCTATTGTCAATTGCTTGATAAATATATATATATATATATATATATATATATATATATATATATATATATATATATATATATTCCCCTCTGATATACCTGTATTGTAATGCCTTTTACTCTGCTTTGCAGCATGCAAGTAAAAAGACATATGTAACTGAATGAATCCTTTTAAGATCATTCCAATAAACATGGAAATTTGTTTCATTGGTTTTTCCTGGAATAGACATGTTTTGCCACCTAATACAGAGACCAATTTACCTGAGGTCACATTCTTGCATATTTTTATAAAAAAAATATTTCCCCGAAGAAGTGCTATCTAATAGTACGAAACACGTTGGAGTAGACCAGTTGTGCAGAGAGTGTTTTTAAGTACACCGTATGTTTATTTTACTGATCCCAACATAAAGATCTTTGCCCAAGCAAGTCTACAAGTATTTTCATTAACGACCAACAGAAACAAGAAATAATGGCAACAGTGTCACTGCCCACTGTGGTTGGGAGTGATAAAGAGGATTTTAAGTTACGGCTATTGAGAGAAAGACCCTACCTCTGCCTGCTGAAAAAGAGGTCACATCCAAATAGTCAGGAGACAAAACCAGAAAGGAATAATGCCTGCGGGGCATGTAGAAGGATGAGAGAGGTAATAACAGATTTCTTAAGGGTCTAACATTACATTTCAATTGGCATAAATTAGAGACTCTAAAAGATACAAGATAATGACAATTTGGGGACTGATAAGATTATAAATAAAAAGAGATCAGTAATCCTTTGATAAAAGTAAAAAAAATTTGATTACAGAGGAAAACCACATCAGCACGAATAATATCTATTATCAAGAAAAGATTAATTTTTTAAATAGCTCAATAGGAATTTTTAGCATAATATTTGTTATATATTTTTGTTTTTTGTGGTGTGGATATCGGTGTTTTTTATATTTTATAAATAAATTACATATTTATTTACAATTGCCCATCCGGTTGGCACTCTCTTTACTATTATATATATATATATATATATATATATATATATATATATATATATATATTTCCCTCTGATAAACCTGTATTGTAATGCCTTTTACTCTGTTTTGCAGTATGCAAGTAAAAAGACATATGTAACTGAATGAATCCTTTGAAGATCATTCCAATAAACATGGAAATTTGTTTCATTGGTTTTTCCTGGAATAGAGATGCTTTGCCATCTAATACAGAGACCAATTTACCTGAGGTCACATTCTTGCATAGTTTTGTGGTAGTAATGCAGAGATGTCTGAGGATTTATATCATAGGAATAAATTACAATATTTGCATAAAATAAATTATTCTAGTGTGATAATGTAGAAAAATATTTGGATGACCAGTAAACCTATTAATCCATTGAAAGGGCCATTTTTTGTACATGTAACTCATGTGGATGCTAGAGAGGGAGGCATTCTTAGCAATGGCATTTACTAGATTATGACATTTGCTTGCCTTAAGATCAGTTTGTAATGTAGAGTGGTGAAAAAATGACTGCATGTAATCATTGCACAGTGCAATAGTTTGGGACTATCATTTAGACCTTAATTTACATCTTGAACCACCAAACTCAGAAGTAAGATTCAGCCCAGATATGATACTTGATAAACAATATAGGCCTGTATCTACAAAGACAAAAAGGAGCAAATCTGAGGCAAACCAACTTCCCCAGGAGATCTGACTTGCAGTCACAGTTGGATCCTCGGTCAGTGCTTAGCCACAGACCCTGCAAAGTGACTGGGAAACATAAAGTCCCCATAGTGTAAGATTTTCTGTAATTACATGTTAATGTGAATCGGCAGGTTTATTGCATTTTGTGAAAACTTAATCAAAAGGAAATAGAGGGTGATGCTTCAACATGGGAAAATAGATACAATTTAATAATACAAAATAAAGAAGCAGTGAAGATGAAAAAACACCACTGCCATCAAAAAGAAGTCCTGACATGTTTTGTAAAGCTATTGATCACCTCATGATCAGCCACTCTATATTATTAGGTCCACTAAAAGGGTTGGTATGGGTAAAACAAACACCAAACAGTAAACATACCTGTATTCCATAGATACTGAATACTTGTTCTGCAGGTAGAACAAAGAGCATATGCCGCAGAAATCCACATAAGCATCCAATTTGAGTTGCAGCTTTATTTCCTCACTGTGCATGTATTTCAACCACTAAATACTAAAAGAAGTTTAAAAAACTAACACTTGACATATAATGGTGATATTAGACGTCAAATCAGTTTTACATCCCAACCAATCAACACTATCAATTTCATTAAAAATACTGCCATTCTGTGAACTACAGCACAGAGCCCAGGAGCAGAGGATAGAGATAGATAGAGAGAGAGAAGACTCATCATTGATAAGAGGAGTGGAATGACTTTCATTACAAAAACACATGCAACACCTTTACATTTAGACACAATCACAAACATACTCACACACAAACACAATTTTTTCTACACCAAATTTCTTACATTTTATTTCATACCATGTGACTGAGTGAGTGTAAAGTAGTCAAAGAGTGTGATTGTTACTGTGTGCCCATGTGAGCGACTGAGTGTGAATGATTGTATATGTGAAGGAATTAGGACAGTGGTAGTGAGTAGGAATGGGCAAAAAGTCCTATTTTGTTCCCACTGGACATTTCCAAGAAAACACATGATTCTCCACTTTTCCCACAGGAATTCCCACCCATAGAGAAGCCTATAAGTTTCATCTTGTTTCACTAACACCACAGAAATTTTCACGCAAATGGTTCCATTTGCCACCTATGTTTTCCAATGGGGGAAACCTCCCACCCACGTACTATAAAGAAGCTGGATGGACCCTGATGCTAGTGATACAAAGGTGGAGGAAGTCATCAGCATCACCTGTGCTAAATTGAGCACACATTTCCCAGACCCAGAGATGCACAGTCCTCTGACATCATCCCCAGTCTATGTGGAGAAAAGAAGATCTTGTGTGTGTTGTTATTAGAATATAAATTTTTCCCTTGCGAGCAGGAACTGTGGCTCTCATCAGCAACAGTAATGTGCACAGTGTGTGTGGTAAATAACATCTGGAGGCACAACTGTATCCAAACACTATGACACCAGAATCCATGTACTGCCTCTGTCACTATAGCCCTTGTCCAGACCCCGCTATGTACACATGACAACTTGCTGACAGTTTAATAGTAATGATGAACCCTCCATGCCAGCATCTTAGCATATTCTGCGGGATGGAATTTCCTAAGATGCCACTTGATGCACTGCTTGCAATTCTTCTCCACCACACTGGCTATCATTTGGCGGAGGAGGTAACGATGAAGGTGATGGCGAACTAGTTGCTTCACTTGTCATGGAACTTCCAGTCCTCCTCTTTGATCTCTGCCTCACTTCTTGTTGCCTTTCTGGAGAGTCATGGGGTACAGCAACAGTAGTGCTTGATTTCTGTGATGGGTGTTTGGCTTTAACATGTTTGACATAAATGTCATGGTGTCTGTGTTTCATGTGTGTTATCAGGGTGTGTGTGCCAAGGTGTGTTCCCTCCTTTCCTCTTCTCACTGACTTGTCACAAATTGTGCACAGTGCTGTCGGTGATGACTGCACTGTGCCTGCCCAAAGAGAAAAATAGTCCCAAACCCATGACTTCAGGGGGTAGGGAACAGGTGGAGAAGAATGGCCTCTTTCATCTTGTCCTCCACATTCCCCTTCACTGTCTGTGGCAGAGGATAATGTTTCTGCTATTTCTGCTACTGCCTCAGATTCAGCACTGAAACTAGGACCAGGAATATTGCAGGCGTTGGCAAATAGAACCTGTCCTAGTCCCTCAGCAGATGTCCGGGTTGGCCACAATACAGACATAGGCCCTGCCTAAGGCGATGCACCTGTTCCTCTTTGGTTAACCTAGTGAACCCTAGCTGCATAGGTTCAATTATCTCCTGGGTACGCTCAGGAGGCATGGGAGGCGAGGGAGGCATGGGTGGGAAATTTTGACTAGTTTGTCCGAAACCTCTGGCCCGCTGCCTACGATCTTTAGCCGCGAGTCTTTCACAGATGCGGGAACCAATCAGTATAGCGAAATCAATAAATTTGTCTAGATCGTTAGGCAAATCGCTGGCTGCCGTTTCATCTTTAATACGGTCAGCTAGTCCCTGAGCAAATGCTGCCACCAGTGCCTCGTTGTTCCAACCTACTTCTGCTGCCAATGTACGAAATTCAATAGCGTAATCTCCCACCGTACGAGAACCTTGTTGTATCTCCATTAATCGCTTGGCAGCAGAGGCAGCTCTACCTGGGACTTCATACACTCTGTGGAAGGCATGCACAAACTCCTTGAAATTCTTAGTGCAAGGTTTGGCAGATTCCCACAAGGGGTTAGCCCATGCCAGGGCTCTGCCTGTCAGTAACGATATCATAAAGCCCACCTTACTACGGTCATTAGGAAAGACTTGGGGAGTTAATTCCAGAAAGATCTCCAATTGGTTAATAAACCCTCTGCACAGAGTGGGTTCACCATAGTATCTTAGCGGTAACGGAGCTGTGGCGGTTAACCCTTTACACTATGCCACTTGCGTCAGGGATTGAACTCCCGGTGTCAAAACGGGGGAGACCACCGAGACTTGAACTGGTTTATCAAAGTGAGCAGTGCGCTCTAGAATAGTTTGTACGGCCAGTACCAACTGGTCCAAACGCTGCTCATGTAAATCTATCCTCCAATGGATGCTTTGTGCATTACCGTCACCTGTACCGTCTGAGGTCATGGCCCTTTCATACTGTAACAGTTTGTTTGACACTCAGACACAGTAGGTTTGGATAAAACACAGTTTTATTGAACAGTTGCAATAACAATAACCCATATAAGCAATATAGTACAGACACAGGACAGGTTACAATGAGGTATACCCAAACGGGTCCAGTATATGCAAGTTTACAAAATACAATATACTGACACAGGTCAGGCAACTTTCATGTGATACTCAAGTTAGGCAGCACTGAATGGGTTACTATTAGGCCGGGAGGACTGACAGGCCCTAATAGCGCGAGGCCCTTTCAGAAACTCAATCTTGAAGAGAGAGCACAATATCGTAAAAGTAAAGTAAAACTTTCTAGCCACTGAAAAATTGGCGGGGAATTTTGGCCAATGGATGAAAAACTTGGAAATTTTACTCGCTGCTTTAAAAGCGAAATTTCTTGAGAAAAAACAGACAATAATGTGGTTTTTACGGAATTTATCGCGGGAACACGGAGACAACTTTAGCCCATCCCTACTTACAGGCAAATAATTCACTGATGACTCTGTGCTTTGTCTCTACCCTTCTCAGGGTCTCATTATCCATTGCTTGAAGCACACAAACCGCCATTGCGCCCACTGCAATGTTATGTAGTATGGCACATTCAATGATGATTCCACCCACTTTAGAGGGGGGTATTGTAGGGCTCCACCAGATGGATCAAGACACTTGAATCTGGTTTTCAGAAAGCCAAAGGTGCATTCAGTCTCATTCCTTGTCCTTATGTGAGACTCATAGTGCCTGTGCTGTTTTGGTGTTTGGGGATTAGCCACAGGAATGAGTAGCCACGGTCTTCAGCAATAAACTGCATCCCCTGGGAGATAGAAGGAATAAGGAGGACAACCTGATACATTTACATTATGTATATCATGATTATGATAGAGAATACTTTTTAAATACATTTTATAACTGATTTTCATGTTACCTTTATGTGCTCCCCTGTCTTTGTTACAATGATATGATGTCAATGCTCACATTAGGTACTCACCCAACAGCCATCCTACTGTAAGGGTCCCATTATCAAAATCATGTAAGGAGGATTGCTTGAGGATGAAGGAGTTGAAACTACCCCAGGAAAAGCTGCACACACATGAGTGATTACCAGATTGTCATCACAGGCCATCTGTGCATTGATGGAATGGAACTGCTTCCTGTCGATGAATATGCTGAGGAGCTCTAATGCACGCATGTGCTGTCAATGGCCCCCAACACTCTTGCTTTACCATTTCCCACTGAATCTTTGTAGAGAAGAAGTGAACATACCTACTGGCCTGTCCCTATGAATATGGGACATCCCATATACATAGCCCTTAGTGGAATGAAAGGATCCAGATACCATGAATTGGATGGAACACAGCAGCTCCTCCATGATTGATAGGGCAGAGCTAGTGGTGGTATTGGGATCAATGTCATCTTTCATCACATCACAGAGGTCCGTTGATGCTCTGGGATGTTAAACTGTAACAATCTCTGACCTCCTTCTCCTCCTTGCTGAACAGTGAGACTCTGGCCTAGTATATCCTGGGTCTTTGTGGGCATCTTCTTCCCTAGGCGGATCCCAGGGCTTGCTTTGCTTTGCCTGCTTCTCTACCTGGAGATGTCATTCTGGGTTCTTCTACAGCTCGAGCAGCAGGGCTGCCACCTACAGGTGGTTGGTCATCTGCATTATCATGCTGCACAGGCTCAGTAACCCACACATGACCCACATTCTGATAACTTTGCAATAATAACAGTGGGAACATGATAATAGGGGACAATGCAATTTATCTGGAAGGGACTAATGGAGGCAGCACAGACAAGTTAATGATGAGGACGACTGCAGAAACAAGGTCAAACAAAGCAGAGGTTGTGGCAGGCTTGATAATTTCTTGAACTTGTAATCGGTTTTAACTGGGTCAGCAATAATGTCATCCAGAGAAACATGTATGTATTTACAAATATAATAATTTTACATGTACATATACATAAATATTTCTGGTTATGAGGATTCAGGTGCAAAAGAGATGGATCAATCAAAACAGAATTACCTAGGGCAGATTCTCCTCCTGCACATGCTTCTGTTACTGCTCTCATCCATTACCACCTTCACTGACTAAATGGAATCTAATCCCCTGTTTTATATACTTTACTAGCTATTAACTAGGAGGCCTAAAACACATGACAGTGCACTTTGACAGGCACATCTAACAGGTGTGGGTGCTTAGCTTTGCTGGAAAACCCTTATTTTGAGACACTTCTGAATATGGATAACAATCAACACCAGGGGTTAGGTCAAAACCAACGCAAGGGATATATTCCCGAAATAAAAGGCTCCTCCAACAAGAGTGATTGAGGGGGAGAAGCTTGGGAGCGTCGCTAGGGTGCATAGCTAGGTTGCGTAGGCCAGCCATAGTGGGGTGTGCTGCGGCCAAGGCCGTATAAAGGTGCTGGCCGTGAAGCCAGATAGCCCCCTTTGGTTGAGCTGAAGGTGACTCAGGATACTCCACCACGGTTGGTCTATACCCCCAATAACCCCAGGGAGGAAATGATCTCCAGAAACTAGAGCAGACCTAAATGGAAACAGGTGTAGCACAGCCACTGGTTAGTACGGAAGAACACACAGACAGGCAGACAACAATTAATCTGAAAGCAGGAGCTGGAGTCACTAGCCGGAAGCAGGAGGACGGCAGATGGACGGTACAAGCAGAACAGGCAAACAGGAGAGCTGGAACGAGATCAGAACAACAGACTCAAGACACTTTGACAACGTGTCAGAGGACGCGTCTCAACGTCCTTTATGGGGGAGGAAGCCCAGGGCAGCTTCAAAGGGAGTACTGCGCATGCGCGCGCCCAACCCGGAATAACACTGGCAGAAGCGTTGGGAGAGAAGAGAGGCCGTCGGGGAACAGAGACACAGCGGTGACAACAGGGAGGCGAACCCTCACTGCTAAATGTGTATGTATCTACTGGTTCCAGGCCATTTGTCTTGTCTTGGGTGATACTTGCTTCTCTGAGTTGGACAAAGGCAAAAAGGATGATACATACATCTGATTTGTGTATATTTACCATCTGTATTTGCAGAATAAATATTATGTATCAGTATTATGTGTGTACTGTAAACCATACTTGTACATTGCATTATCACTGATACATATTTATTCATTGACCATTCATAGATAGCATGAGATTACACCGTTCTGCCCATTCTGCAAGGACACAGAGTCCTTGGCCAAGACATCAGCAGAACTGTGGCCCACCTGTCCACAATCAAGCTGACCACTGATATTCTGGGACAGAGAGAAAATAGATCTGCTCCATAGCATGACTATGTCCCACCTGTCCTAGAAACAAGCTGAACATTGACATTTGTATAATATGAGACATATTATCTATCTATCTATAATTTATTGGTATGAAAGCAACATCTATTTACATGAAATGGAGATATTACACAAGCAATAACCCATCTGGTAACAAACTGGAAACAGAGAAGGTCACAACAATGGTGTGATGTTACTTGAACACAGGAAAACTCATGGAATGGGCAGGGAGGAGGAGAGCACAAGCAGTCAACAGGGAAAAGCAGACCAGTGGGAGTGACGGGCTCATCCAGATTAGTTATTAGCTGTCATTTGTGAATGTGATGTTGGCTGTTGCATAACATTGTTTCTTCCAGGTTGGGTACATCTCTTGCATTCACAGGGTTACAATGCAATGCACTGGACAGGTGTTCATATTGGCTTTGGATATAGCATATTGGTCTCCTATCAAACCCCTGGGTATCAGATGACTGTGCAACATATTGATTCACAATGTTTTGCACTCTCCTTTGGTACTCAATGAATTAATTGTCTCATGTAAGCTGTGCAGGAGCTGAGGGAATCTGATCCACATTTTAGATGTCTTTGTATTGGAATTTCAAGTGTTACTTTGACAGTTGTTCCTTTTGTGATTCTTCGGAGCACATGCATGAGTTGATTTTTACCTGCTATCTTGTGTTGAACAATGTTTTTTAACGCAGGTTGTTGATTCTGCTCCTGGGTTTTACAGGCTCAGTGTTATCGACAGGAAATGTATCCCCACTTGTTAGACATGATAGACTGGCACATGGACATGGAGCTGTTCCATTAATCTGCATGGACTAAATTGTAGCTGACTTTGTCATGATTTACTGCACGTAGGCTGTTCACACTAGGGATGAGCGAGCACCCCGATGCTCGGGTGCTCGGGTGCTCTGACCGAGCACCCCCTGATGCTCGAGTGCTCGGCCGAGCACCCGAGCCCCATTCAAATGAATGGGAGCACTCGAGCATTAAACCAGGCACCCCCTGCTCTGATGAGCGGAGGGTGCCTGGTCAATGTCCCCCTTCATCTCCGCTATGCCCCTCTTCCACAATGTCCCCCTTCATCTCCTATGCCATAGCGGAGATGAAGGGGGACATTGTGGAAGAGGGGCATAGCGGAGATGAAGGGGGACATTGTGGAAGAGGGGCATAGAGTCTATGCCCCTCTTCCACAATGTCCCCCTTCATCTCCGCTATGCCCCTCTTCCACAATGTCCCCCTTCATCTCCTCTATGGCATAGGAGATGAAGGGGGACATTGTGGAAGAGGGGCATAGCGGAGATGAAGGGGCACATTGTGGAAGACGGGCATAGCGGAGATGAAGGGGGACATTGTGGAAGAGGGGCATAGAGTCTATGCCCCTCTTCCACAATGTCCCCCTTCATCTCCGCTATGCCCCTCTTCCACAATGTCCCCCTTCATCTCCTCTATGGCATAGGAGATGAAGGGGGACATTGTGGAAGAGGGGCATAGCGGAGATGAAGGGGCACATTGTGGAAGACGGGCATAGCGGAGATGAAGGGGGACATTGTGGAAGAGGGGCATAGAGTCTATGCCCCTCTTCCACAATGTCCCCCTTCATCTCCGCAATGCCCCCTTCATCTCCGCAATGCCCCCGTACCTCCATTCCCTGGTGGTCCAGCGGAGCGTCTTCGGATCTGTGCCTCTTCCGGCACAGATCCTCTTCACCCGAACATGTCGGGCGAGCACATGGCGGTACTCGTACGAGTACCGCCATGTGCCGAGCAGAGCGATGCTCGAGCCGATCCGAGCATCGGCCGAGCACGCTCGCTCAACACTAGTTCACACCATTTGTATCTGAATGCTGAACTGTAACTTGAAAACAACCATCTATAATTTTGTTTCTTGTTGGACATAATAAAATCAAGTGTCAGATAAGAGTTTTTTTTCTGATCTTATGATATTTGTTAAAACATCTCAAAATTATTATATCCACATAATTCCAAATCACGTCTTTATAACATATCATCATGATACAATGGACTATGCTAAAGAGTGATCCAAAATTTCACTTTGTCACAAAAAAAGCAAAACACGATTGTTTTCCCTATAAAAGGAGCATCAGTATCAGGGAGGTGTTGATGAAGGCAGATAGGCCTGAGATTTGAATCCCAAACATTCCTTTCTGACAAAAAGATGATAATATATTGATCTTCTAATTGTTCACATTGTAGAGCAGTACATAGGAGGGTATATTAAAACAATACGTTGTAAAGGGTGCATTTCATTAAAGACTTTTTCACCTGTAATACTGAATTTCAGTATATATGGTATCTGTGCATATTGGCCTATATGGGAGATATGATGAGAGCAGTCAAGGAAAAATTTTGTGATCATAATCGGAAGATATGAGCAGTTTTGGAAAAATCTAATTTTTATTGTACTGATTACACAGGAGTAAATCAATTTGAGAAACAAAAACATCATGTGAGTCAACTTAACCCTTTGAGTGCCGGAGTACTACTGAATGCATTGCAAAGCAATGCATTCTGTAACACTCTGGCACTCAAAGGGTTAAAGGGATAGTAATGTTTCATAATAAAAGCAGCTCTAATTAATTGTCATAGTATTTGGACTTTGAAGAGTGTTATTTCAATTCTGTCAAAATTGTAGTTCAAGAGTAATTAAATGAAAAATTATCCCCCTCCTGCCCCTTTTACTGATGTAACACTGCTCAGCCAGAGCAGAAGGGAGTTGCCCAGGTAGACTGCAGAGAGGGACAATCTTCAATTAAGATAAGGGAAAAACCTGAAAAACTTGTTAAAGTTTTTAACAGGGCCTTCACTGTTCTCATAGGAAGAATATTGTCACCTTCTTTTATCTGTCTGGTCTTACAACCAGATTCCACATCTGAGAAGAGATGGCTTACACTAGGTAAAAGGGGTGGGAGGGGAAACTTTGCTTGCGAATATCTCTCAAACCATAAAGGTTCATTCTTCATGTTTTTTTAATAATTACAAAATAAAATAACGATAAAACAAAGTATTACTATCCCTTTAAATTCCAGGTTGTGGACCATGGGAATGGCTACGAGGTCAGAATTTTAAGACAAAAAGAGGTCATGTGGAGATCAGTACTTAATACTGTTTTCCACAAATGTGATTTAACTATTTGCCCGTATTTGATTGTGTTGGTTGCCCATTATAGTTATGGAAATTAAATCAAGACCTTAAATCAGTACCATAAAAAGTTTTGTCTGTGAAAGAATTTATGTAAAGAAGAACAAATATACCGATATATGTTATTTATTCTGTGTGTACAAAATTGGTAAAATAATAAGAAATAGTTTTAAGTGTAATCTGCATCATTTTTTTGTATACTATTAAATAAACTGAGGGATACACTTGCGTTTTGCCCCTTTTATATATAAGACCTGATGGCAGCATCCTTCACCTGCTGAAAAGCTCTGTATAACCCTGAAATGTTGCATTGCATGGAGGCAGTTCACTAAATAAACACCATTGACATTGCATTTGCAGGTGTATATTTTTCTGTAATCTATGGGTAAATATATTGCTCACTTAAAATCAAAATATCTCAAATAAATAAACTTTTTTTTATGAAGTGTGATTTAGAAATGCAGAAAATGCTTTCACAAATTGACAACACTAAAACCCATGCAAACCTTTTTAGCAGCAGATGATTTCCTGTCTCTTCCATGACACTTAAAAAGAAAGTTTAGAAAGGGCTTTGAGTGCACTATATTTACTCTCAATACGACTTCTCTAACCTGAAACTTTAAGGAAAATGAATGTTTTGCTAGTAGAAAAGATTATATATTTTCCTCCTCTGTCTGCTTTGTTTGTACAGTGAATGTGATGCCCTTTAAAGTTGCTTTCTCAAAGACCTTTCTGAAAGTATTTTCCCACAAGTAGAAAATTATAGGCATGCAGTATTTAGAATTACATCCAGCAGAGTCTACCTCTTCTTTTCCTTTCAGTCAGTACATTTGATGCACCCAATCTTGCCCCAAAGCATCAGCATGCTTTATAGTAATTATGATGACATTCTTTGCTATTTACTCTTTAGCAAAGGATGTAATTATTTAAGTAGGCGTATCTTAAACCTACTAAAAATCTCCATGCAAAATCAATTTCTATATGAAAATTATACAATATATTTAATGATCCTCTGCATTTTGTTCAGGTTTCATCCAACTATTTTTTTTTTGGGGTCCCATACCTGAGATATTTTCCCATGTATACCCATTATTTACTACTAGTGTAAAAGCCTGTGTACACAGGCCAAGGGCCAGGTGATGTTAACCCTCTGAGTGCCAGAGGGGTATGCAACGCATTGCTTTGCAATACGTTGTGTACCCCTCTGGCACTGAAAGGGTTAAGAGGCCGGTCCTGCTGCCGATGCAGTCACGCACTGTAGAGACTGCCTGAAAGCACAGAATGCTCCCAGCACAGAACTTCCAGCGTTCCTACACCTCCCAGCATTCTGTGCTCCCAGCATTCCGTGCTCCCAGCGTTCCTACACCTCCCAGCATTCTGTGCTCCCAGCATTCCGTGCTCCCAGCGTTCCTACACCTCCCTGCATTCTGTGCATTCAGGCAGTCTTTACTGCTCATGACGGCTCCTGACAAACATCCTTAGCGAATTATTATATAGGATTATAGTAAGCTAGTTTTATAAAATACCTTACTCTGGAAGATTAATAAAAAATAAGTTTAAATTAAAAGTAGTTTTGTTTATTTTCAGTTTTGTGCACTTTGAAAGTACTGATTTTACTCACGGTACTCACTTTATTGATTTACTGTACTCCGAGCTGAGTAATTTTGTTAAGCATACCATTAACCCTCTGAGTACAACAGTATCCAGTGCATTGCAAGGCTATGCATTGAATACCTCTCTAGCACTCGAAGGGTTAATTATGCATTATAAGCTTCTTGGGGCAGGGTCCCTTTCCCGATTCCCTTTGCTATACTTTTTCCCCAGCTAATAATGCAATGATTGCACGTTAGCCCGATGCTCTTAACTCAATCATGTATTTTGTATTGTACTATTACTATTTCTGTAAAGCTCTGTGTACATGTATGGTAATATACTGATAAAGATACATACATATATACTTGCATTAATCTATGATGCAATGTCAGGGATAAATAATAATATTAATAATAATTATTATTTATTTATAGTGCTACTAAGTTTTAATCAGCCATGTACAAAGACATTTTCAGGTACAGCGAGTCCCAAGCATTGTAGAGCTAAAAATATGAATTTGGCTCGTGAGAGGCTGGGAGATGAAGTGACTTGCTTAAGGTCATGAGCTGACATTGGAACCAGACCAGGTTTTCCTGTTTCATTACCAGTGACATTGAAGTACTAGGAAGAATTGGAGCAATTCTAAGGCAAATTAACTGCACCAAAGGGGACAAGTACAAATTCCCATTGTTTAAATGGAGTATTTAACCATTTGAATGCCCAGTGGTCTCCAATGCAGTGTGATGATTTAAATCAATGGGAATTTTGGGACGTTTTGTCCCCTCTGGTAAAAGTGGTTTGCTACAGAATTGCTCCAAGTCTTCTTCATAGATTAGCCTCACTGTCTTGGCTCCAAATCAGTCAATTAACCAACATTATGATGTTTAGTAGATGCTATGGTCAGTAGAGCATTGAAACTTGCCACATTCCCCTTTAATATTAAAACATACCTGTAACTCTTCATTCTCCCTTTAACCCTTTGAATGATAGTACTGGTGATGTACTAAGATGATTCTTCATTATAAACCTGCATTGGATCTGATTTCTTAGTCCTTAACCTATCCATTGCCAATGTTCCAAGCTGCTTATGCCAAAAATTCTCCCCTGAATGTTGCTCGCACATAGGGAAGGATAGTGCGAGAGTGAATGGGTGTTTCAGGGTGTTCTTTTCATCTGACCTTTGTTTCATCCCATGTATTAACCCATTCAGTTCCAGAGGGGTATACAACGCATTGCTTTGCAATGCATTGCGTAACCCTCTGGCACTCAAAGGGTTAACCCCTAAAGGACTGGGGATGCAATGCTTTGCTATTTTTATTAAGTTGGCTAAAATGTGTAATAGGCCCAAAAAGCAGACATGACCATTGAATAATCTGTTGCTATTGGACAAGGAGTAACAGGTATGTATTGGGGAGCAAATTAAGGGATTTTTAAAATAAATTATATAGCTACTGACTCATTGATAAAGTGGCAAGCTCACAAGGTTTAAATACTGGGGTGTTTTATTCTTTGTGTGAGCTACAATAGAGATGTTAAGACTATTCCGATAAAGCAGCACAAGAGGGAAAGGAGGAGACTGCTTGTTGAAAACAGGTTTAGTCCAGATTTTGGGTTCTGAGAAAGATTAACAGATGTAGACAGTCACTTGAATGTATACAAGAATGCCTATGATATGCAATTGGGACAACAGGTCCAGCACACTGATGATCCAGGGGTCAATTAGGTAGAGGCAGAATGTTATAGAAATGGCCTTCAGGGTAAGCAAGAGAGCATAGGTAAATTACCTGATGAGATAGTGTCTATCGTTAACTTAGTTTTGAGGATTCAAATAAGAAGGAAAGGGGCAGAAGGTAACAGAAGTCTTACACATTTCTGGACAGAATACATTTGCTTTGGCTAAGTGAGGATGGCTATGAATTTTTGGATAGGGAGGGAGCGAGAGTATTATGAACATGTGGCCAGTTGATTGATAAAGCCCTGGGTTCTGGTGAGTTTAGTCCTCTTTACTACAAGAGGTTTTTTAAAAACCAATTCTCCCAGTATGCAGTGCAATGATTGGGGACGTTTATAACCAATAGACAGGGATCCCATACTATCACAAAACGGATATGCTAAGGAACACAGGATCAGCGGGGAATACCTGTGTGATAATGTGACACATATGTCTAGAAGGGAAGCTATCAAATACACTGACTAATATGTATAGGAATTCAAAACTGGGAGATGAATGAGGTGACCTTCAAGAGCACACAGAGAAAGGGAATGTATCAGGGTCCACTGTTACCTTTATGTTTGCTATTTTATTTAGCACTTGGCCCAGGCAGTAAGGGAAAATCCAAACATGCAATAATCCCTAGGGCAGACAGAGAGGATAAGGTTTCCCTCAAAGCTGCTAAACTTATAACAACCATTGATTAGATTGCCAAACTTATTTAAGTTATTGTCAGAGTTTGCTAGGATTTCTGGATTGGTCAATAGGTAGAAGTCAGACACCTTCAATATGATCTTGATAGTGGATCTTTGAAGGTTGTACAAGATCATTTTATCTTTAAATAGAATCTGAAACATCTTCGGTACCTTGGATTCATGTTGGTAGAACACAAAATACATCTATGAGATGAATTACCAGCAGCTTTGGAGAGAGTGTGTTGGTAGATCTGGGAATGGGTGGGAAGAAATTGTTCCTTATTATGTAAAATAAATGTGATATAATTACTATGCTTGTTTAGGAACCAGCCAATACATGCACAATATGCCAAACGCTGTACTGCTAAGGTACAAGAAACACTATACTCCATATGCAATACGCTATACACAAAATGCTATATGCGAAAAGCTAAATGCTATATGCCAGACGTTATACTGCAAAAGCCATACTGCACAATGGAGTTGAGACATACTATATACCGTATACCAACAGCAATGCGCAGTGCACCAAATGCTATGCACAATATGCCAAACAGAACATTGCAAATGCCATACGCACAACTCTATACGCAAAACAAAATACGCCAAAAGCCATACACACAATGCTATACACAAAACATAATACTCTATAAGCCATACTCAATAAGCTATAAGCCATATGTAATACGCTTTAAGCCATACGCAGTACACTATAAGCCTTACACAATACGCAAAACACATATGCTATAGGCAAAATGCTATACTCCAAATGCTATACACCAAATGCTCTACGCAAAACACCATAGGCAAAAAAGCCATATGCTATATGAGAAATGGTAAATACAAAATGTTATATGACATACGCCAAAGGCCATATACATAATGCTATATACAAAACACAATATGCCAAACACTAAACATCAAATACAATACACTATAAGCCATACACAATTCTTTGTATGCCATACACAATCTACTATAAGCCATACACAAAACACAAAAAATGCTATACTCCAAATGCCATACTCAATACGCCTTTACATAAAACGTGATATGCCAAAAGCCATACACACAATGCTATATGCAAAACCCAATACATCAAATATTAAATGCCATAAGCAATACGCTATAAGCCATTTGCAATACTCAACACACAATACGCTATAGGCAAAATGCAATACTCCAAACACAATGCGCCATACACAAAACGTCATACGCAAAATGCCATAGGCACAATGCTACGGGCAAAATGCTATATGTAATAAGCAAAATGCTTTAAGCGATAGAAAAAATGCAATAGGCAAAATACTATACTCAAAACACTATATGGAATATCCAAAACTCTGTACACAATGTGCTGTACGTTATAGGCAATACGCTATACACGCAAAGCTCACATGTTGTTTTGTGCACTTCCGCTACCTTATATGGTATTAGATGTTGGTTAATTTCTAAGAATGTTAGTCTCCCAACATTGGTCCTTGATAGCCGTGTCCTATGATCATTTACAATATAACCCACTGCACTGAAAACATGCTCAGACTCAAAGCTTGCTGGAGCGAAACTAAGGGTTTGCACATCTGGTCATGTCAGTGTTGGCCACACACATTGTTCTGTTTTCCAGTAGCCCATTGTTTCTGCCGAGAACATAGCTATCCTGCAAGTATGCTGAAACCATCTCACATGCAGTGGGACCACACCTAGGAGCTACACATATGGGTCTCCCTAGAGGATTTTTTGTATCTTTGTGGATCTTTGGGAGGATGTAGAAAACTGTAATTTTCGGGGTTTGTATATTAAGGTATTCCAATTTCCTCTGGTTCAATATTCCTTTATCATTTCCTTTTAACAATAAAGACTCCAGTTCCTTCTTAAATTGGAGGGAAGGGTTCTTCTTGAGTAACTGATATGTTGTCTTGTCCTCTAGTTGTCATTTCCATGACATATTTGTCATTATCCATTATTACAATGCCGCCTCTTTTGTCAGCCGGTTTTATAACAATCTCCTTGTTGTTTTGGAATATTTTCAGTTCTTCTTTTTCCTTTTTAGTTAAATTCTGTTTAATCTTCTTTACTTCCAGATTTTCCAGGTCATCAAGTATTAGTTGCTTGAAAGTATCCATGTAGTTGCTGGTACTGTTCTGAGGACTGAATGTAGACTTTAGTTTGCATTCTGTATGCTTGTATAGATTATTTTCAGTGGTTTTGGTTTCAGTTTTGTCCACAAAATATTTCTTGAGCTGTAGTTTTCTCATGAATTTATCCATCCATACTGGTCCTCTGTCCCATCCTTGGGTTGCTCTCTGGGTGTATCTGGTGGTCGCTTGGCCCCAGCACAGGGGAAAGTGTGTAATATAGTTCTCCTCTATCTTCCAACCTTCCTGGATTTGAATAATTGGTAGTGCGTTGCTATAATTCAGATTTCTTGGAGGGTGTCAGTTGTTTATTGTCCTGTACCTGTTCCCTCTATGGTTACCTCTATTATGGAACCTCCTGTGATGGTGGTTCTGATATTGGTCCCTCCTGTATGGGATTCTATATGGTTGTTCATGCCTTCTGTTTGGTTGTCACACTGTTCTTTGGCTGTGGTTATTGTTTGTAGGGCTGCTAATGTTATGTTCTGACCTGCGACTGTTAGTGTTGGTACTTTCTCTTGTTACTGTGACTGTAGATATGCTTTCTTAAATTCCTGCTTCTCTGTTGTCCTCTTCATCAGTTGCCCAAGTCCTAGAGATGGTATTATTTGTTTTTGTCCAGTTTCTTTCTTTTTTACATTTGTAATCTTCTGTGACCCTTATTAGCTTCTTTTGTTTCCTTTTAATTGTTTCTTCCTCAATTCTCTGCAGTCTTTGTCCTATTTCAGCTGACATTTCACTATATTCCTCTATCTCTTTAAAATGGATGATCTTGTCTTGTATCTTGAGTATCTCTAGATTAAGGGATGATAATTTGTTCTTATGGTGATCTATAGTATTGTTCCATCTTGTCCTGAATTCTTCCCCAGGGAAATCAAAAGTGGGGTTCTTGATTATTCTAAGTCCTTGTAGAATATTCCTTAATTGGATGTATTTTTCAAGAGTTACCATTTCCCACCAAGTTTTCAATTCCTTCAATGTCAGCTTTTCTAAGTCAGAGAAAGTATTCCCTAGATCCACATCTTCTCCAAATGTAGTTTTTATTTCCTTGGAAAATACTTGTTGGAGATTGATATCTATATTCCTCCATATATTTAGTGTGTCCAGTGTGTGTATATGTAGTGAGCTAGCTAAGGAGTGGATAGAAATTATATTTATATTTTAACAACATAGTACCCAAAGGGTTAAACTGTTTGTTTAAGTGGCCGCATGTAACAAAGCTGTACGCCTCTAAGAATTAGATCCGGGATACAATTATTCAATTAACAACTCTAAGGTCATCTGACTATACTATGGTATATATACTACCTTTTGACCCACATCCCCCACATACCCCTGAAGAAGCGCCTAGAGCATGGAACTCGTAGAGTTAATAGCATAACGTTTATTGGCATTCACACCACAATTTACTTTCAAGAGCTCCACTGCATGAAAAGGCCTAGGCGTGACAGAAACATCATCTAGAATGGACACTGGTCATCTATCACGGACACAGAGCAAGTTTTCGTAACGTGACTAGTTTGCTAATTAATACTCTCTAGACACACACAGTTTGTGTATTTTTATTAACAATCTACTATTATTATTAATAAAGATTGTGTCTGGTATATCATTTGTGCAATCCGTTATTTGACCATTACCATTAACCAACGGTTGGATTACAAGTACCCAGAGGAAGCCCGCAGGACAGACCGCACGAGAGATCCGGCTCAGAGAGAATGGACTGGAGAACACACATGGAGAAACCTAAAGGAGAAGGAAGAGGAACGCTGAACCCTTCTAACTTATATGTAAGTGACTACTATTCATTTTTCAAGTAATCTACACTATACACTGACACAGAGCTATCCCCTATCTTTATATCTGTAGGGAATGAGGAACCATACCAGATCACAAAGAATCGTGGTTAAGCAGGACTTCATACAAAACCCTCCCTCTTGACAGAGAGACTGAGTGAAAAGAGCATCATCTACAAAGGAACAGAAAAGTACTATTGACTTTAACACTACTTACTCACTCTACTAAGATCTGTATTTCTTGAACTGATAATTACCTACTCCATATATGGAGTATTGAAAATAATGTTGTAACTTACATTGCTTTGTTTACCTTTTTCTTGTCCGTACTACATTACTAATATTTGTGCACTTTTAGTATCTTTTGGCCAGATTAGATTCATTATATCTTGTACTTCATATTAACCTGTCCTGTTCCAGCACCTGGTATATTCTCCTCCCATTTTTGCATTTGCATCATTATCACCTCTTTACTGTATGTATGTTTGAACAGTGATATTGTACTTAGTATTCATCATAAAGTGGAAAAGAAAATGACACATTTCATTAAAGACAGTAGAGGTCATTATGACATTGTCTTTTCAGCAGATGATCAATGTAATCTAATGTTCAATGAAAATAATATAAAGACCAAATGTAATATTTCAAACACCTTTATAGCTTTATAGCTCCTGAGGAATACTAACAAAATGTGCCATGCCCAAATTAGGGGTGGGCGAAAAGTGAGAAAAATTTTCTGCATGACTTTTCGTGAAAAACAAAGTTTTCTCTTTTTCTCCAGTGCAAAATTTTCCAGCAATTTTTTTGCCTATTCCAACACATTTTTCTCCTATTCTAACACATTTTTCTCCTATTCCAACACATTTTCCTATGTTTAATATGGTACAACATTTCTCAGAACAATATTACTTCTTCTGAGGGCTCTAGTGGAGAAATCTGTAGCTGGAAGTTAAAATTGTGAGTCCTACATCAACATATACCTTGAAAAATTTGTTAGCATGCAGAATGCATTTGTTTTGTGCCCCCAACACTTACTTCCTGCTTAAGTGACACTGGCACATATTCATGATGATGTCAAGTTATTAAAAAAAAATAAAGTACAACCTACAATGTGGCAGATTGGTGGTGGTGGTGGTGGGGGGACTTGCGTGGTGTGATTGGTGTGAACTTGACAAACTGCATCCACCCTGGGAGGAGAGGGATCATCATCATTTATTGCACATGATGCAGCAACGATTGCTGCAGATAGTTTTTGTACTAGCAATTTACTCCCATGCCCCTGCACTTCTCCACCTTTCCCCCTTCCGAATGTGCATTTGCTAGACATTACTCAACTACTGTGTGTGTTTTTAATCTCTATAGTACGCAGCTAATGGAGTGTGATATCTTGCCTTGGCCCTCAACAAAATTCTCAGTGTTGTCTGCTGTCTATCAAGTCTGCCTCAGTCTCAGAGCTCCCAGTCAGCTGTCTAATATATTTATTTGTTTAATTATTTATGTTTTTATTTTATTTTTTAAGTTGTCCACCATATCTTATCATAGTTAGTCCCCCAAACAATATGTATAACTAAAAAACAAAATCAACAACTTCTTTACCCAGACTTTCCCAGCACAGAGTCAATACAAGTAAAATCAGCAAGCAATTTGGACCCCAGCTGCCTGTGTCTTGCCAGTCAGTCATACCAAATTTTGGGGTATTTTGGGTCAACCTCTTTCCTCCCTTCTTCTCCCCATTGTGCCCCAGACTCCCCTACTACAGAGAATAAATGTCTTACCTAAATGACTCCCTAAAACTAAGCTTCAATTCCCCTTTATTTGCCTATTTTCTCTAGCTCAAATTCATGCTGCTCTCTCCGCTCACAATCACAGAATGGCTACTGTGAGAGCCTGACAGCCTTTTATCTGGATGTAGAAAACTTTCTTGAGGTGGAGAAATTTTTTTTTACCCATTGATTTTAATGCTATGAGCTAAATGAAAAAAGAATGAAAAAGCAGGAAAAACTGCACTTTTCGCAGGACATTTTTCTCCAAGTGGAAAGTGCCATTTTTCACGAATTTTAGTTTGAGCTGAAAATTTTCACCCATCCCTATCACAAATTATACCTTGAGAATAGACAGATGTTAGATTTGCCCATTATTTTGAGAGAAGTTGTGGAAGCTGTGGGCAGTCTACATAATGGAAATTGTTCTGGGTGTGATGGGCTTGCAGCTGAGTAGTTCAAAAAATATCCTAGCCCCACATCTGCTGAACACCTGTTCTGCCACATTTGACTACTTCCTTACCTCCCAATCTTAATGAGGCTGCTATTATAGTGTGAATCTTATAGACCCATTTCATTACTGACCATTGATGCTAAGATTCTGGCCAAGGTTTTGGCCAAGGTGTTAATTATGTCATTGTGACACTCATGCATTTAGATGAAGCTGGGTTTATAATAGTTAAGTCCATCTTTCATAAACTTAGACACATTTTCTGCATTTACAAACCATACATAGTAATGCAGATAATAGAGTCTCAGTGTTTCTGGATGCATCTAAAGTGTTTGATTCAATTGACTGGAATTATCTGTGGTGTACCCTGCAATACTTTGGCCTGGGTATTGGTGGGAGTTGTGGGATCGGATAGCTTTTCCCTTGTCAGAGGTATGAGGCAGGGCTGCTCTCTTGCACTAGCGATTGAATCACTTGCGGTACAACTTATTGCTAACTCAGAAATAATCTATGGCTTTCCTTTGGGAGACAGGGAGGAAAAGGTAGCAGTATATGCAGATTATATTCTCCTTTTCCTGGGGAATAGGATCTATATCTGCTGCATAATTCTGTTCCTCTATGGGAGAATACTGTAAGTGATCCAATACTTCATTCATATATTTTGTAAACATATTATGGTGCTTATTTACAAGGAATGGGTGCAATTCTGGGGAAACCCAACTGAACTATAAGAACAAGTATACATTTCTGATTACTTAAATTGGGCTTTTAATTTCCAGAATGCTAGATAAGTATCCAGTGCATTGCAAAACAATGCTTTTTAGACTTCTTTAGCATTGAAGGGCTTAAAAGTTCCATATAAGTCAAAGGGATTTGGGTGATTTTTAGTTTTCACCTATGGTGATGTTGGATTGATCTAGAACGGTTTCATTTCATTATTATGTCTCAGTCATGAGTTTCTTTATACTAAAACACAGTTATAGACACCAAACAAAATTATGCCTAATCATTACTGAAAATCATTCAGGAACTTTATTCCCTAAATTAGTATTTATACATATATATGTATATATTTATTTATAAGGTGCCACAAAGTGTATGCAGCACCTTACAATAGTAGTAGGATACAATAAATAAATGAGAATAAATGTCACAGTCATAGAAACAATAGGAGAGAGGTCTCTGCCTCCAGGAGCGTACAGTCTAAATGGGTAATAAGAGACAGACAACAGGGTATGAGGGTGGCAAGTGCTGTGAGTTCAAGAGCTACCATAAAATGGAGAACATTTATTGTTGTCCCCAGGCCTTCTACATTTAACTATATATGTCTGTCTGTATGACTTGTATTACTATTGTTAAAAGTATAATCAATATCCTTGAATATTCCGTGAGTTATAACCCTGAATGCCTTGTCGCTTTGCACGGTAGCTGGTTTTTAGGATGCCTCATTTGGCTACCTCTTTCCAGCATATACTTCAAAATGAGAGAAATGTCTTCCTTTTAAAATAATTTCTAATTAAATAAAAAATACCTGCATAAATGCATACATGCATAATCTCATTTAAACAACTTGTAATTACAGTATTTATGTTGCTTTACTATGAAAGTAATCTTAGCTAAACAAGCTGGGTTGGTACATGAAAAATCAATGACAAACAGCAACAGCAGAGTAGGATTATGGGATAAACCATAGTAATCAGGCAAAAGCAGAAGCAGATTGCACAAGAAAATCAAGTTTAAATCATGGTAAAGTGATAACTGACATGGGTCTTGTAGTTTAAAAATACCAGTGACAGTTCATTAAATGTCCTTAAAATCCATTCAGATAAAACTCTAAAATCCAAGCCCATCTGAGGAAGAGCAAATCTGATAAATCATACATGTTTCACTGCTTAAATTAATAAACCCAATTTATAGATCACAAACACACACCCATATTAGATCTAGCACATACTCTTTGTTTTTTTTCTACATAGAAGGCAGATAAAAAAAAAATCCATTTTTTTCTGCACATTTTGCTGTCAGTTACTCAATTGCTTAATATTTAGAATAGCCTTCAATCTAGGCCAGAGTTCTTAAATTAATTTATTCTTTTAGCTCATATCAGTTCTGCTGGGAGGCTGTTCCGTGTGCATATTACACTTTCAGCAAATTAGCCTAAGGAGTGTCCAAAGCATTGCAAATCAATGCATTTGGCACCCATATTAAAGACATTTAATAAAAGTAACATCATTGATAAACATTTTCAGCATATTTTATTATTTGAAAACTCCTGATATCTCCTGTCATAAAAATGTGCTGATGACACTCATTGTATATGTATGTGATTCAACATTTTTGCATCCAAATATACTAAATAATTGTATAAAAATGCCAAAAATTTATAAACAAACGGAAAAACCATAGACAAAAATGTTGAAGCCTTGAACACAATACTTACTATAACTCACTGGTCAAAGGACTCAGGCAATTCTGCAGTAGTCTCTTTAGAAATGTTAACTTGAGTGATGCGTTATACTTACTATATGGTGGTCCAGCTCCAGTCATCTCTTTCAATATAACTTAAAGGGATAGTAATGTTTTATTTTAAGATGATTTAATATTATAGGTGATAAAAAAGAAAGCCATTGATATATGTCTGAACCCTTTGTGGTATGTGCTAACCACCCTGATTCAGGCTCCGCATGGTCTTTCCTCCCCCACTTCCCTCCTACATCTCTCTCTCTGTTCTATTCCTTATCAGCATTTTTAAGAGTGTCACACTCGATTGCACTTAGGGCAATCTCAATACAAATTAGTTTGTAATTGGAACCAGATAATCATTCAGCCTCAACATGGAGATCTGACTAGTTTAAATTCAGTCACAGATAGGGGGAATTTCAAGGGGGTAAATTTCAAGGGGATCTGCAACACCTGGAAGCAAAGTACACTGGAGCAAAAGTGCAGTCAGAGTTAAACAAGAGAGTTTGACAGGAGAGTGGACAGGGAACAATGCCAACAGGCAAGTAAAGAAATAAGGAATAAAATGGAACTGGAGTGAAGAGATAAATATTACTAATATAATATTATTTTGCAAATTTACATTAATTTGATGTTAATCTCAGCTGCTTTCTGTCTACCTATATCTCCCCTACTATCCTCGTCTCATGCATGCCAACATGAATATATTACTACTATCTGTTCTAACCATTCCATTAATAATACAGATTTTCTCTTATCCTTGCAACCATGCCCCGCACCCATACCATAACATAATAATTCATCATGGACTTCTGCATACATGTACACTACCCTTTGAATGCTGGTGGAGAGTACTAAAAACAAGCTCACCCACCCCCAGTAACGATAGTACCAGATGCACTCTTTCATTATACGTTCACTGCAAACAACTCACTAAATTTTTATGTTTATTATTATTTGCCTTAGCAAATGATATAGAAACCAACTCTGGCCCTAAAATAGCAATAAATGGCAACTTCACCTTTCAAAAAGGCAGTATACTCCCCAAAATGGATGAACTAAAAGCATGGTGTTACGCATACAAACCAAAAATTCTTATTCTTACTGAATCATGGTTAACCCACAAAATACCTGATACTGCTGTAGCCATAGATGGATACTCATGCTGTAGAAAAGACCGAGCAAAGCGAGGAGGAGGTGTAATCATATACATACAGGAGCCAATAAACTTTACACTTCTAAATGATTTTCAAAATTCTGATTCTTATGAATACATTACTGGCAAAATTTGTCTTCCATATTCAAAAAAATCATAATTATTGGCATCTACAGACTGACTGTGTACGACCCGGCTTGTATGACTACCTTCTACGTGCTCCGACCCGGCCTGGCTGACTTCCCGCTCCGAAGAACGACTCCGGCTTTCTACAGTGACCTGTGTTCCAGTTGTCACCGCCGCAACATTTCTATCTACTGTTCCAGCTTTTGGTGTGACTGCCTTGCCTGGTGTACTCCGATCAGTGCTGTGCTTTTACCGTTGCAGAGTTGGGCGTACCCGTGCCTCCCTCAGACTGCAGAGCCTTGCTATACCACTGATAAGCCTCGAGTAAATGTGCTAATTAACCCTAGCAGTGCCGCTGGGTTCCACTCTATCGCTAATCCTGTAAGAGTCTCTTTCTCAGTGAATACTACTGCTGAGCTGGCCGCTCTTCGTCGGCAGCTTCACACATCCTTGCAGAGTATTTACATCCGTTTAGGCCGGTTGGGCACCTGAGACCCTTTCTCTTGTTCAGTGAGCGATCCCGCTTTTCCGAGTGGTGGCAGGCACAGGCATCAGCATTCGTATTCCAGTAATCACGCCCGTGGGGGCTGTCGGCTCTAGCGTATGCTATCCCATTATCCGGTTTAGTCTGAGGAGGCTTGGCAGCTATCGCCTTGAAGGCCGGTTTCAATTACGCCCGTGGGGCCTTATGCACTTGCACTAGTTGAAGCAGTTCCAGTAGGTACGCCCGAGGGGGCTACGGGGACTTTGGTGCTTCTTACTGAACACTGTGGCGGGGCAGTCCAGTATCCAGCCGGTGATAGTCTTGGTCTCCAGCATCAGCCTTATAACACCCAGGGCGTTCCAAACATTCACATCTGAGACTGACTGTTATCAAGGACTTAACCCCTGAGGGGTACACGCTATCCTATTTCTGTGTAATTGTACTTAATGGTCATTTGTGCATTTACCATTATAAATATTTATATATTATCTGTATATATTTACCACCACTAGAGGGCGTGTTATTGCCTTATCTTATTTTAATAAAACTGTGTTCTTATTCACCCAATGGTCTGAGTGTCTTAAAAGAAACCGTAACAGTACGAAAGGGCCATGACCTCAGACGGTAAGGGTGAAAGCCCTGGAGAATGGATGTCCATGAGCAGCGCATGGACCAATTGGCACTGGCTTTGCAGACGTTACTCGAACGTACAGTACATTTGGACAAGCCTAGTCCTAATCCGGTGGTCACCCCAGTCCTGACACCGGATAATCAGTCCATAGTCCCATCAGCCAGTTCGAAAGGGCTAACGGCATCTGCACCGTTACCGTTAAGGTATGATGGCGAGCCTTCCCTTTGCAGGGGATTTATTAATCAATTAGAGATATTTTTGGAGTTGGCACCCCAGGCATTTCCTAACGACCGTAGTAGGGTCGGTCTTATGATATCTCTATTGACTGGCAAGGCATTGGCATGGGCGAATCCTTTGTGGGAAAATGCCAGACCCTGCACTCTGAACTTTAGAGAAATTGTCAGACGAGTGTTTGAGGTTCCTGGCAGGGCTGCCTCTGCTGCCAAAAGGCTAATGGAAATTCAGCAGGGCGAACGCACACTGGGCGATTATGCTATTGAATTCAGGACCTTGGCAGCAGAGGTGGGCTGGAACGAGGAGGCCTTACTAGCTGCCTTTACTCAGGGTCTTTCCGAGCAAATTAAGGACGAGATAGCAGCTCGCGATGTACCCAGTGATCTGGACGAATACATCGATTTTGTCCTACTTATAGACTCTCGCATCCGAGAGGGCTAAAGGGCTAAAGTAAAAAACTATGGCCAGACCAGTCTCCTTAACCCACCCACACCACCCGTTCTTCCTAAGCGATCAACCGAGAATCCTGAACCTATGCAATTGGGGTTCACTAGGCTCTCTAAAGAGGAAAGATTATATCGTAGGAGACAAGGTCTACGCCTCTATTGTGGCAAAGCAGGGCATCTGTTGCGCAATTGCCCAGTTCGGCCGGGAAACGAACGCACCTAGGGTACCTTGGGGGACAGGCCCTAGGTGGTGTAGAACAGTCCCTAGATTCTAGCACCACTAAACCCACTATTCAGGTGGTCTTCGCTTGGGCGGACAAGGTTATCGAGGTCTTCGCACTGGTGGACTCCAGGGCAGCAGGCTATTTCATGGACCGGTCTTTTGCTAACCTGCATGGCATTCCTTTATGTAAAAAGGACTCTCCGGTTGCTATTGAGGCCATCGATGGCAGACCCCTGGAGCCGGCATTTATTACGCTTGAAACTATTCCAGTGACAATGACAGTGGGGGCTTGCCACAAGGAACAGATACGTTTTCAAGTCATTCGTTCCCCGCACCATTCAGTTATTTTGGGGTTCCCATGGCTACAAGTACATAATCCCCAATTTGACTGGCAGAGATGTGAGGTTAACTCCTGGTCAGAATACTGTGACAAGAACTGTCTCTCCTTACCCGTCAAGATTATGTGTACCTCTCCGACTGTGCCAGCTGAATACGAACAATTCAGTGACGTGTTCAGTAAGGGAGAGGCCAGCGCATTGCCCGAGCACAGGGCGTACGATTGCGCCGTTGATTTGCCTCCTGGTGCGGTGCCTCCCAGGGGGCGCACTTACCCACTGTCCTGTGAGGAGAATAAGGCTATGGAGGATTATATTGCTGATGCCCTGGAGAGGGGCATCATTCGGAAGTCTACTTCTCCGGCAGGTGCCGGATTTTTCTTTGTGAAAAAGAAAAGTGGTGAACTTAGGCCATGCATTGACTATCGTGGGCTGAACAAGCTTATGCCTAAGAATGCCTATCCAATTCCACTTGTCACCGAATTGTTTGACAGATTGAAGGGCTCATCGATCTTTACTAAACTTGACTTGCGAGCTGCCTATAATCTGGTCAGAATTAAAGAAGGTGACGAGTGGAAAACGGCGTTTAACACCAGAACAGGGCATTACGAATATCTGGTGATGCCATTTGGCTTATGCAATGCGCCTGCAGTATTTCAGGAGTTTATTAATGACATCCTACGAGACCTACTACAGTCCTGTGTAGTTGTATATCTTGATGATATATTAATTCACTCTGCCAACCTCTCACAACATATCAAAGATGTTTCTGAAGTCCTGCTCCGACTCCGCAAGCACAGGCTATTTTGTAAAATAGAGAAATGCGAATTCCATACATCTCAGGTGCCATTCCTGGGTTTCGTTATTTCTAATAATGGCATTGCCATGGATCAAGAGAAGTTGGCAGCAGTTCTGCATTGGCCTCGTCCTAAAGGGTTAAAGGCCATTCAAAGATTGTTAGGTTTTGCGAACTATTATAGGAAGTTCATCCAGAACTTTTCCACGATTGTCAAACCGTTATCAGATTTGACTCATAAGGGCGCTTCTCCCTCTCAGTGGTCCGAGGCGGCGGAGACCGCATTTGTTACCCTGAAATCTGCCTTTGCATCTGCTCCGGTGCTGTCCCACCCTAATCCCTCTCTGCCCTTCACGTTGGAGGTTGACGCTTCTGAGGTTGGGGTTGGAGCAGTACTCTCCCAACGTCCCGTGGGAGGTGGCGCCTTGAGGCCTTGCGGTTTCTTCTCAAAGAAATTATCCAGTGCGCAGAGCCATTATGAGATTGGGGACAGGGAGCTGTTGGCCATAATTCTAGCTCTGAAGGAGTGGCGTCACCTTTTGGAGGGTACTCGGAATCCAGTACTAATTCTTACGGATCATAAGAATTTAACTTATCTCTCCGAAGCCAAAAGACTGTCTTCTCGACAAGCTAGATGGGCACTCTTTTTGTCACGATTTAATTTCCTAGTGTCTTATCTTCCTGGCTCAAAAAATATTAAAGCCGATGCGTTGTCTTGTCAGTTCGCTTCTGACACTGAGAGGGAGGAGGAACCTGTTCCCATCATTCAGCCAGATCGCATTCTGGCCACTATCCGTACCACCATTACCTCGCCTCTGGGGGAGGAGATATTGGCATCACAATCGAGGGCACCCCCTGAGACCCCTGTGGGGAAATGCTTTGTAGATGTGCCATTCCGTGTCCGTTTGTTGGAGACTTACCATGCTTCTAAAGCAGCTGGGCATATTGGTAGGGACCAACTAGTCTGGTCTCTGTCGCAATTATTTTGGTGGCTTACCTTGAGAGCCGATTGTGCCGCTTTTACTGCAGCCTGTACCACCTGTGCCCGTGCTAAGACCCCTAGGCATCTCCCTGTGGGCTTATTGCAACCTGTGCCCAACGGAGACCGTCCGTGGTCTCATATTTCTATCGACTTTTTGGGAGAATTACCAGCGTCTAGGGGATTTACGTTCATTCTTATGGTGGTCGATAGATTCTCTAAAATGGCACATTTTGTGCCTCTGACTGGCCTTCCATCGGCTCAGGAATTGGCTGTAGTCTTTTCTAGGGAGGTATTCCGCCTGCACGGAGTACCCAGAGTGATTGTATCCGACCGAGGGAGCCAGTTCGTTTCTAGGTTTTGGAGGGCATTCTGTGGCCAGATGGGCATTCAATTGTCATTTTCCTCCGCTTACCATCCCCAAACGAATGGGGCCGCTGAACGTGCCAATCAGGGACTGGAGCAGTTCCTGCGTTGCTTTGTCACTGATCATCATGACAATTGGGCTGACCTGTTGCCATGGGCTGAGTTTGCCAGAAACTGTGCGGTCAATTCATCGTCCGGGAGCTCTCCGTTTCTCGTTAATTATGGGTTTCAGCCTTGTCTGCTCCCGGACTCCTTTCAGGCGCAGCAGATCCCTGCTCTGGATGAGCATTTGGCACAGCTTCATTCCACTTGGTCACAGGTCCAGAGGTCCATCAGTCAGTCATTTCGGCGTCAGCAGAGGCACGCTAATCGCAGACGTCTGACAGTGGTCTCCTTTCAAGTTGGGGATAGGGTATGGTTGTCATCCAGAAACCTGAATTTACAAGTACCATCTAACAAACTGGCTCCCCGGTTTATCGGTCCATTTAAGATTATCCGCAAGATTAATCCGGTTTCTTATGCTTTGGAGCTTCCACCCTCAATGCACATTCACAATGTGTTCCATGTGTCGCTCCTGAAACCCTTGGTGTGTAATCGCTATACTACTACGCCAGTGATTCCTGGGCCGGTGGACGTCCAGGGCCAAGAGGAATATGAGGTGCAGAGCATTATTGATTCCAGGAGATTTAGAGGGAAGCTGCAATACTTGGTTCATTGGAAGGGCTATGGTCCTGAGGAACGTTCTTGGGTTGATCAAGGGGACCTCCACGCACCCAGATTAGTATGCAGCTTTCACTCTAAATACCCTTCTAGACCCAGACCTCGAGCAGGGAGAGGGGGTCTTTGAGAGGGGGGTACTATCACAGTGCCTGTATTTCCTGTCAGTCTCAGCTATGACAGATACTGATTTGCTGTGTTGGTTTGGCCCGCCCCCTGGTGACCTTTTTATACCTGGCTAGCAAGACTGTCAGGCGCCCTTTCGTGGTGTCTCTGTGCCAGTTACTGTGCTGTGTTCCTGTGTTCCGGATTCCTGTGTACCGACTTGGCTTGTCTTGACTATTCTCCTGTGTTCCTGCTCGTGTATGACCCGGCTCGTCTGACTACCTCCTCTGGATCCTGACCTGGTTTGGCTGACGTTCCTGCTTGTGTAGCAGCTCGCGATGTACCCAGTGATCTGGACGAATACATCGATTTTGTCCTACTTATAGACTCTCGCATCCGAGAGAGACGGTTGGCTAAAAGGGCTAAAGTAAAAAACTATGGCCAGACCAGTCTCCTTAACCCACCCACACCACCCGTTCTTCCTAAGCGATCAACCGAGAATCCTGAACCTATGCAATTGGGGTTCACTAGGGCGTTCCAAACATTCACATCTGAGACTGACTGTTATCAATAGTGTTGAGCGAGCATGCTCGGCCGATGCTCGGATCGGCTCGAGCATCGCTCTGCTCGGCACATGGCGGTACTCGTACGAGTACCGCATGTGCTCGCCCGCCATGTTCGGGTCTCCTCCCTGCACGTTTTGCGGCTGCTGCGCAGCCAATAAACGTGCAGGGAGGCTCTGACATCTGTGTAATGCCAGCAGCCATGTTGGCTGCTGGCATTACACTGATTGGCTGGCCAGAACCCGTGGTCGGGTGCTGTATAGCACCTGACCATCGAGTTCGGCTCAGTCTTAGCCAGGGAGAGCTGAGGATAGGAAGGGAAAGGCAGTGTAGGGAGGAAAAAAACCAAAATTGTGAAAAAAAAGAACCAAAAGTCCTTTTTAGGACTACTGTGTGTGGGGGCAGCAGGTTATTTTGTGTGGGGGGAAAAAAAAAAAAAAAAAAAAAAAAATATTCTGTTTAGTGTGCAAAGTTGCAGATTAGAGCACATTCTGTTTAGTGTGCACAGTTGCAGATTAGAGCACATTCTGTTTAGTGTGCAAAGTTGCAGATTAGAGCACATTCTGTTTAGTGTGCAAAGTTGCAGATTAGAGCACATTCTGTTTATTGTGCAAAGTTGCAGATTAGAGCACATTCTGTTAAGTCTTCAAACTAAAATATCAAAGTCACATATTCCATTCAGTGTGCGTCGCCGCAGTTTAGCAGCACATTCTGTGTACTGTGCAGAGTTGCAGAATAGGAAGAAATACTGTTAAGTCTTCAAACTAAAATATCAAAGTCACATATTCCATTCAGTGTGCTTCGCCGCAGTTTAGCAGCACATTCTGTGTACTGTGCAGAGTTGCAGAATAGGAAGAAATACTGTTAAGTCTTCAAACTAAAATATCAAAGTCACATATTCCATTCAGTGTGCTTCGCCGCAGTGTAGCAGCACATTCTGTGTACTGTGCAGAGTTGCAGAATAGGAAGAAATACTGTTAAGTCTTCAAACTAAAATATCAAAGTCACATATTCCATTCAGTGTGCTTCGCCGCAGTGTAGCAGCACATTCTGTGTACTGTGCAGAGTTGCAGAATAGGAAGAAATACTGTTAAGTCTTCAAACTAAAATATCAAAGTCACATATTCCATTCAGTGTGCTTCGCCGCAGTGTAGCAGCACATTCTGTGTACTGTGCAGAGTTGCAGAATAGGAAGAAATACTGTTAAGTCTTCAAACTAAAATATCAAAGTCACATATTCCATTCAGTGTGCTTCGCCGCAGTGTAGCAGCACATTCTGTGTACTGTGCAGAGTTGCAGAATAGGAAGAAATACTGCTAAGTCTTCAAACTAAAATATCAAAGTCACATATTCCATTCAGTGTGTGTCACCGCAGTTTAGCAGCCTATTCTGTGTACTCTGCACAGTTGCAGAATAGTAAGAAATACTGTTAAGTTTTCAAACTCAAATATTAAAGTCACATTTTCCATTCAGTGTGTGTCACCGCCGTTTAGCAGCCTATTCTGTGTACTCTGCACCGTTGCAGACTAGGAAGATATACTGTTAAGTTTTCAAACTCAAATATTAAAGTCACATTTTCCATTCAGTGTGTGTCACCGCAGTTTAGCAGCCTATTCTGTGTACTCTGCACAGTTGCAGAATAGGAAGAAATACTGTTAAGTTTTCAAACTCAAATATTAAAGTCACATATTCCATTCAGTGTGTGTCACCACAGTTTAGCAGCCTATTCTGTGTACTCTGCACAGTTGCAGAATAGGAAGAAATACTGTTTAATTTACAAACTCAAATATTAAAGTCACATATTCCATTCAGTATGTGTCACCGCAGTTTAGCAGCCTATTCTGTGTACTCTGCACAGTTGCAGAATAGGAAGAAATACTGTTAAGTTTTCAAACTCAAATATTAAAGTCACATTTTCCATTCAGTGTGTGTCACCGCAGTTTAGCAGCCTATTCTGTGTACTCTGCACAGTTGCAGAATAGTAAGAAATACTGTTAAGTTTTCAAACTCAAATATTAAAGTCACATTTTCCATTCAGTGTGTGTCACCGCCGTTTAGCAGCCTATTCTGTGTACTCTGCACCGTTGCAGAATAGTAAGAAATACTGTTAAGTTTTCAAACTCAAATATTAAAGTCACATTTTCCATTCAGTGTGTGTCACCGCCGTTTAGCAGCCTATTCTGTGTACTCTGCACCGTTGCAGACTAGGAAGATATACTGTTAAGTTTTCAAACTCAAATATTAAAGTCACATTTTCCATTCAGTGTGTGTCACCGCAGTTTAGCAGCCTATTCTGTGTACTCTGCACAGTTGCAGAATAGGAAGAAATACTGTTAAGTTTTCAAACTCAAATATTAAAGTCACATATTCCATTCAGTGTGTGTCACCGCAGTTTAGCAGCCTATTCTGTGTACTCTGCACAGTTGCAGAATAGGAAGAAATACTGTTAAGTTTTCAAACTCAAATATTAAAGTCACATTTTCCATTCAGTGTGTGTCACCGCCGTTTAGCAGCCTATTCTGTGTACTCTGCACCGTTGCAGAATAGTAAGAAATACTGTTAAGTTTTCAAACTCAAATATTAAAGTCACATTTTCCATTCAGTGTGTGTCACCGCCGTTTAGCAGCCTATTCTGTGTACTCTGCACCGTTGCAGACTAGGAAGATATACTGTTAAGTTTTCAAACTCAAATATTAAAGTCACATTTTCCATTCAGTGTGTGTCACCGCAGTTTAGCAGCCTATTCTGTGTACTCTGCACAGTTGCAGAATAGGAAGAAATACTGTTAAGTTTTCAAACTCAAATATTAAAGTCACATATTCCATTCAGTGTGTGTCACCGCAGTTTAGCAGCCTATTCTGTGTACTCTGCACAGTTGCAGAATAGGAAGAAATACTGTTAAGTTTTCAAACTCAAATATTAAAGTCACATATTCCATTCAGTGTGTGTCACCGCAGTTTAGCAGCCTATTCTGTGTACTCTGCACAGTTGCAGAATAGGAAGAAATACTGTTAAGTTTTCAAACTCAAATATTAAAGTCACATATTCCGTGTAAGATGAAGAAGGCGGGTAAAAAGGGACGGGGAAGTGGACGTGATCCTGATAGTTCAGGGCGCGGGTCAGGACGCGGAGAAACTGTGCCTGGTGCCAGAGCACAAGAAAGAAAGACATCCACCATACCTAGCTTCATGTGTAATTTTACAGGGCGTCGCAGGACATCACTCTCGAGGTCCGACCACTGCGAACAGGTGGTCGGTTGGATGACAGCTGATACTGCTTCCAGTCGGTTAAGCACCACCCTGTCTTCCACCAAGTCCACTCTCAGTAGCCAAGAGTCTGGTCAACATAATCCTCACTCTGATCATCCTTCCTCCCACCATACACGGTCTGGTCAAAGAAGTGATCCCACACTGGGATATAGTGAGGAGCTCGCCTCATCACCAATCCTTCATTTGACCCTCTCTCCAAGCACGCTTGCAGAGGAACATGACATCTTGTGCCCTGATTCACAACCTCTAGAGGCTACCCAATCACAAGAAGATGACAGATGTGAACGGCATTTAAGGTCAAAGGAAGTAGTGGATGATGATGATGATGATGAGACACAGTTGCCATTAAATCAACCACTATTTCCGTCTCAAGACCTTGTTGAGGAGAATGTTATACAGTTGTCAATGACTGAGTATGTGGTGGGATCAAGACTTGAGGAGGATGATCAGAGTGAGGAAGTGGAGGAGGACTTGGTGGACGATGAGGTGACTGACCCCACCTGGGAAGGTGTAGAGCCGAGCGATGACAGCAGTCCTGAGGGTGAGCCATCTGCAGCACCGCAACAGGCTGGAAGAGGCAGTGGTGTGGCTACAGAAAGAAGGCGGACCGCACCAAACCGGCCCGCAAATGTTCCATGGAGCACCCCCTTGCGTAAATCTACCTTGCCAAAGGGTAGGTGTTCCGCGGTATGGCGTTTTTTTAAGGAAAGTGCGGACGACAAAAGAATTGTAGTTTGCAACCTGTGCCACACCAGAATGAGCCGAGGCATGAACACTAGAAACCTCACCACCACCAGCATGATCCGACACATGGCATCCAAGCACCGTAGTAAGTGGGAGGAACGCCTGGATCGCCCATCTGTGTCTGCAGGCCACACCACTGCCTCCTCTTCCCCTGTTTTCGGTGCCGGCCAATCGCCTGTCGAAGGCGCAGGCCCGCATACCTCCCGCCCTGCACCTGTACCATCTGAAGCACCATCAGCGACCACATCCACTTCCCTGTCCCAGCACAGCGTCCAAATGTCGTTACCCCAGGCATTTGAGCGCAAGAGAAAGTACCCAGCTACCCACCCACAGGCCATAGCACTAACCTCACACCTTTCAAAATTACTGGCCATCGAAATGCTGCCATTTAGGCTTGTGGACACTGAGTCCTTCCGCAGCCTGATGGCAGCAGCTGTCCCTCGGTACGCGGTCCCCAGCCGCCACTACTTTTCCCGGTGTGCCATCCCCGCATTACACCACCATGTGTCCCGTAACATCACCCGTGCCCTGACCAACGCAGTTACTGGGAAGGTCCACTTAACGACTGACACATGGACAAGTGCTTGTGGCCAGGGACGCTACATTTCCCTGACGGCACACTGGGTGAATGTCGTGGAGGCTGGGAGCGACTCGGACCCTGGGATGGCACGGGTGCTACCCACGCCGAGGATTGCGGGCCCTACCTCCATCAGGGTTTCCGCCAGCACCTACGTTATTGGCTCCTCCTCCTCCGTTTCCACCTCCGAATTGTCTACACGCAGCGCCACTCCACCATCAGCCAGTAGCTGGAAGCACTGTAGCACTGCAGTGGGGAAGCGTCAACAGGCCGTGCTGAAGCTGATCTGCCTTGGGGACAAACAGCACACGGCCTCAGAGCTGTTGCAGGGGATTAGTCACCAGACCGAGCAGTGGCTCTCGCCACTCAACCTGCAACCAGGCATGGTTGTGTGTGATAATGGGCGTAACTTGGTGGCGGCTTTGGAGCTCGGCAAGCTCACACACGTACCGTGCCTAGCGCATGTATTTAATTTAGTGGTTCAGCGATTTCTAAAAACCTACCCCAATGTGCATGATCTCTTGACCAAGGTGCGCCGCGTGTGTGCACATTTCCGTAAGTCATCTACAGCTTCGGCCGGCCTGTTGAAGCTGCAGCAGCGCTTACAATTGCCAGCTCACCGGCTGCTGTGTGACGTGAGCACGCGCTGGAACTCCACCTTCCATATGTTGGCCCGGCTTTGTGAGCAGCAGAGGGCAGTAGTGGAGTACCAGCTGTTACACGGTCGTCGCCTCTCCGTTCAACTTCCTGTAATCAGAAGTGAGGAGTGGGAATGGATGTCAGACCTCTGCGAGGTTTTACGCAATTTTGAGGAATCGACACAGATGGTGAGTGGCGATAACGCTATTATCAGTGTAACCATCCCACTTCTGTGTCTACTGAAACGCTCGCTGCTCACAATTAAAACCGACGCTTTGCATGTGGAAGAGGTGGAAATGGGGGAGGAAGAGCTTACACAAGGTGATAGCCAGAGCACCCTCACTTCGTCTTCTCAGCGACAATTGGAGGAGGCGGAGGAGGAGGAGGAGGAGGAGGAAGACACGGTTGCCTCCGCTACAGAGGGTAGCCATGGAACTTTAGTTCCATCTCTTCAGCGTGGGTGGGCAGAAGAGGAGGAAGAGGATGAGGATATTGAGAGTCATCCTCCTGGTGAGGACAGCGAAATCTTGACTGTTGGTACTCTGGCACACATGGCTGACTTTATGTTAGGCTGCCTTTCCCGTGACCCACGCGTTATACGCATTTTAAACAACACGGATTACTGGGTGTTCACCCTTCTGGACCCCCGCTACAAAGAGAATTTCTCATCTCTCATTCCTCCGGTGGAGAGGACAAGCAAAATGGTGCAATACCAGAAGGTTCTTGTTGAAAAATTGCTCCAAAATTTTCCATCTGACAACGCTGGCGGCAGAGTACGTGCTACCTTGGCCAACAGAGAAGGGGAGAAAAGGGGAGCACACAGCAGTTCCGACAAAGGCAGGGCAACACTCTCCAAGGCGTGGGACACCTTCATGACACCCCGCCAGCACCCTCACCCTGATGCGCAGCCTAGTGTCACAAGGAGGGAAAAGTTTTGGAAGATGGTGAAGGAGTACGTAGCAGACCGTGTCAGCGTCCTCAATGATCCCTCTGTGCCTTACAACTACTGGGTGTCCAAGCTGGACACGTGGTATGAACTGGCACTCTACGCCTTGGAGGTGCTGGCCTGCCCTGCCGCCAGCGTTCTGTCTGAGCGGGTATTTAGTGCTGCTGGTGGCATCATAACAGATAAGCGTATCCGCCTTTCCACCGACAATGCTGATAGGTTGACACTTATAAAAATGAACAAGGCCTGGATTTCCCCTGACTTCTCCACTCCACTGGAGGAAAGCCCCGGGGGAACATAAACTCACTTTATATATGTTATTTACAATGATGTGAATACTCTGTATTCCCATTCACCCCTTCCACCCAAAAAACGGGTATATGGTTGACTCTTAATCTTCTCATCCTCCTCCTCCTCTTCCATATGCCCTGGGATATAATTTTTATATAGGGCCAGCTCACCAGCGGGCCCTTTGCTATAATTTTTATATAGGGCCAGCTCACCAGCGGGCCCTGTGATATAATTTTTATATAGGGCCAGCTCACCAGCGGGCCCTGTTTGACAATTTTTATATAGGTCAGCTCACCAGCGGGCCTTCTCATATAATGTTTTATTGGGTCAGCTCTCTAGCGGGCCCTCTCATATAATGTTTTATAGCGTCAGCTCACTAGCGGGCCTTCGCATATAATGTTTAGGATGGTCAGCTCTGCAGCAGACCCTTACCCATAATGTTTTAGATGGTCAGCTCAGCGCACGTTTCCCTCTTAATCATGGCCTCAGTTCAATAAAATCAAGGAAATTTTTGGGAGAATTTGCCTCTGCGCACGTTTCCCTCTTAATCATGGCCTCAGTTCTGAAAATCAAGGAAATTTTTGGGAGAATTTGCCTCTGTGCACGTTTCCCTCTTAATCATGGCCTCAGTTCTGAAAATCAAGGAAATTTTTGGGAGAATTTGCCTCTGCGCACGTTTCCCTCTTAATCATGGCCTCAGTTCAGAAAAATCAAGGAAATTTTTGGGATAATTTGCAGATGATATACAAGTAAATATACAGCAAATATTGTTTGGTAACAATTTTTCACCTAAAGTCGTTTTTATTTTCCTTTTTGTGTGTTTTATGGTCAGTCTGTAAAAATGGCGTACTACGGGCGAAAGATCGTTCCCAGCAGCGATGTTGGAGTCCAAGATGCATCCAGACATCCTCCCTATGCTGTCCCTGAACCATTTCTGTGGTGTTTCCATCCTTTTCTGCCCTTTTCCTATGGACCAGGCACCCTCCCCTCATCAGAGCAGGGGGTGCCTGGTGTAATGCTCGAGTCCTCCCATTGACTTCAAAGGGGCTCGGGTGCTCGGCCGAGCACTCGAGCCTCAGGGGGTGCTCGGTCAGAGCACCCGAACACCCGAGCATTGGGGTGCTCGCTCATCACTAGTTATCAAGGACTTAACCCCTGAGGGGTACACGCTATCCTATTTCTGTGTAATTGTACTTAATGGTCATTTGTGCATTTTCCATTATAAATATATATATATATATTATCTGTATATATTTACCACCACTAGAGGACGTGTTATTGCCTTATCTTATTTTAATAAAACTGTGTTCTTATTCACCCAATGGTCTGAGTGTCTTAAAAGAAACCGTGACAAGAATACACCTAGTACCTGACCTTGATTCAACAACTGACTTTTTAAACTCAGAATTCCTACAGGTTTGTAATACCCATGCCTTGCTAAGGAAGGTCAGGGTTAGGGAGGAACATCTACCATGGGTCTTCCCCTACTTGCATAAATCTTAAAACATCCAACCATACCCTGCTAGACTGGATCCTCTCATCCTGCACATGCAGAATCCAAGATTCAGGTGTACTAGCAAATGTGTTTAGCGACCACTCCATAATTTACTGTGTCTGCAAAATAAAACCAGTCAAGTCATGTTCCAAAGTCATACTCACGAGATCATTTAGATAATGTAACCTTCAGTCCTTCCTAAATTATCTAAAAAATTGCTCATGGTATAGAATACACCTAATACCTGACCTTGATTCAATGACTGACTTTTTAAACTCAGAATTCCTACAGGTCTGTAATACCCATGCCTTGCTAAGGAAGGTCAAGGTTAGGGGGGCACACCTAACATGGGTCTCAGCTGACTTAATTCAATTATTCAGTTTCAGAGATTCTTTATGGACAAAATTTAAACAAACCGGCTTCCCCCATGATCACACTATATATAAGCAAGTAAGGAATACATGTACAAAACAAACAAAATTAGTAAAAGCACAATATTTTACTGTCAACTTGGACAATAACATTTCAAAGCCAGCCAACTTTTGGAAGGTTATTAAAAACATCTACAACCCTCCTAATCATTCTCACCCATCAAATATAACAATAGACAATGAAAAAATACTGTGCCCCATAGCCAATGCATTTAACAGCTACTTTGTTGGATGTGCCACCACCCTGATGAAACCAAACAAAGGTAATGCTGAAGTTCTACCGTGTACAGTCACTGACACATGTTGCCTGGTCCAAAAGTTCAAATTAATTCAATTTCATGCCAGTAAGTGAAACTAAAATATATGATCACCTCGTCAACCCAAAACTGAAATCGCAATCGAGCCCTGACTAACTACCAGCAGTTTTATTAAAGCTCAGTGCCATGGTCACAGCCCAACCAATAGCATCTTTAATTAATGTCTCTTTGACATTAGGACATATGCCCAAATACTGGAAGGTGGCTAGAGTTGTGCCTATCCACAAAAGTGGGAATAAAAATATAGTACCAAATTACAGACCAATATCCCTCCTCCCCACTTTATTTAAAATCCTAGAGAAATGTGTACACGTGCAGCTATATAAATATTACCAACAGACCAGTTTCTTCACCCCTCTTCAATCAGGCCTTTGACCAAATCACTCAACAGTCACGTCTCTTCTAAAAGTAGCCAATGATATCCAGACTGGAATGGAAAATGGTGAACTCACTGGAGCTATTTTCCTAGCTTTCGCTAAGGCCTTTGACACAGTAGATGATAACATTCTTATAAGCAAACTCCAAATCTCAGGATTGCGTAATAATTCTCTAAACTGGTTCAGATCCTATTTATCAGACAGAATGCAGTATGTGTCAGTTTCTAACAATGACTCCCTTCCACTCAAAGTAACAAGTGGAGTTCCACAAGGCTCCATTCTTGGCCCTCTTCTATTTTCTCATTTTATAAATGATCTGCCCATGGTTTGCAAATCATCTTCAGAACACATGTATGCAGATGACACAACTTGAAACCATATTATAACATGATTTCTGCAAAGCTGAAAGATGGATAACAAAGAACAAACTTTTCTTAAACGCAGACAAAACGGTCACAATGATATCTGGCACAAAGCACAAACTGCGTAATCTCGACAATATCCATCTATCCATTGTAATAGAGTCTAATCATAAATTGGCCCCAGTAAACTCCTACAAATATCTTGGTATGTGGCTTGACCCTAACCTCACTTTTGCTCTTCATATTGACAAACTAATATATTGTACAACAGATGTTGCTGCCAGTCATATGGTGACGTAGTATAAGCTCCAGCGCCAGAAATCCATCTTAGTAAACTTGACACTCTTTAAAATTCATTATGCCGCCTTATCCTCCAATGTAATTACACTGCCCATCATTGTGACATGCTTAAAGTACTAAATTGGCTAACACTCAAATCTGGACGTAGCCTTTACCTTTCTTGCTTAGTACACAGCCACTTCTCTGGAAAACTACCAAACTACCTGAGCAGTATGCTCACTCCTGCTGTCCATACCAACTATAACCTTCACTCCACTACTAACAACTCACTGCATATACCACAAAACAAGAGCGAGGCAGGAAGATCTGCCTTCTCCTTCAGAGCTCCAAAAATCTGGAATAATCTGCTTGAAATAATGACATCTGCTCCCAGTCTAAAATCCTTAAAAGCAAATGCTTCTTTATATCTAAAAACAGTGTGTAACTATATAATTTCAATATTTAATAAGTATGTATATTAATGTTTATGTATGTGTGTATATATATATATATATATATATATATATATATACAATTTGTGTAAATATGTAACCCTTTACTGAAAACTATCCAGGACATCTCAATATATTCTTCCTCGTAAAACATTTTCTAAATAAAATCTCTCAAACCTTTATGGTTTGAGAGATATAACCGGCTAAAGTTCCCCACTCCAGGCTGTTTCACAAAGTCAGCTCTCTAGCTGACAGCAGCAGATTCCGGTAATTTGACTGGCCGGAGGCTCTTTAGCAGAGCCAAAATAGCATGATCTACAAATATATGCCTCATTGGTCTACAAAGTGTGCCTGGTTTGCAAATGACCAGAATCTGCTGCTGTCAGATAGAGCTCTGACTTTGTGAAACGGCCTGCAGGGGAGAACTTTAGCCGGTTATATCTCTCAAATCATAAAGGTTTGAGAGATCAGACATATAGCAACCGATTTCTTTCTTTAAGATTAAATCATCTTAAAATAAAACATTTCTAGATCTTTAAATAAAAATATATCAAAGCACATGTTCAGTTTTCAAGCTTCAATGATCAGCAGAGTTTATTATGAGGAAAAATAAACTGCAAAATAGGGCTTTTTTGCTGAGTAAAGTAAAACAAGAGTCTCTCCCACAATTCAAATTCTGTGGCAAACTATAGCCCTAAAGGAGCAGTAAACTTTTTTTTAATGAAAAAATATATATTGTAGGGCTTTTCCTGTCGAGTAAAATAAGAGTACTCCCACTGCTGGGATATGCATATTTCCAGAGTTATTATGGTTTAAACCCATGTTTTTCTACATTAGCAGTGCCCTCTAATGGTAAAATTCCAATTAGTTTTTCTGTTACATTCTAATAAAGAGGAAAGTCAGTGACGTATTTCCATAGAATGTGATAGAAACTACCAGGAAGTAAACACATAGTAAATTCATTTCCTGATTATTTGATCTGTTTTAAATTTTGACTAAAACAACTGACAGCAGTGAGAGTTCCCCTATTTTACTCAGCAGGACAAGCTCTATAACATAATGGTTTTCATAAAAAAGTTTACTGCTCCTTTAAGCTCCCCTCTCCTACATAATGCAATTGTAAAACTGAGTGGACACCAGGGGAGATGTGTACTAAGGTTTGATAAGGGTTCAGGCCTGCTATATTCAGGTGCATTTGTCCTTATTCTGTCTCAACACATGCACTAAGATGTCTTTGTCATCATATCTCTGTGAATATGCCAAAATATCTTCAGCATGCTTTTGCCATGACGTCACCAGGATTGCAATGTTGCAGTGTCTACGTCAACAATGTCTCATTTGCATATTCAAAATAAAGCTTAACGAACCAAGTCGTGTTCTAGTGGGTGTGCTTATATGTTAATGTGGCTCTTTGCTACATGCACTAAGCTCGGACAACTGGCTTTGCTGTCAAAGTGCACAGTCCCAACTTTGTGAAAATTAGATAGCAAAGTTGTGATCTGTGGAACTAGAGGACAGTTTGCTGTCTCTGTTAGAAAGCCAAGACAGCAGCTTCCCTCCCTTAACATTTTGAGTGCCATAGGGACATGCAACTTATTTATCTGAAATGTGTTGAACACTGTGCACTGAAAGGGTTACAATATGAAGAAATGCCTGCTTTACTTCACAGATCATTCATGGACAAGAGAGAAAAGCAACTGTTACATGTAACAACTTCTGTGCAGATTCTGTCTTTACATGAACTGACTGATCAGCTATTTGAAGCTCTCAATGGGCTATCTGCTGAAGAGCTGATTCATATAAGCAGAAGAATCTGCTACATTCCACAGGGTGATCCTTTAGTCTTTTGGAGTGCCTTGTGAATCTTTTATTTGCATGAATCAGTTGATCAGCAGGACTTCAGACAGCTGATCTGCTGGTTCATGTATAGGCAGAACTGGTAGAGAAGCTGTTAAATGTGAAGCAAAGTCTTCATGTTTTAACACTTTGAGTGCCAGAGAGGTATCCAATGCATTGCAATGTATCAGATACCTATCTGGCACTCAAATAGTTAAGGGAAGGCTGCTTGCAAAGATAATTCTTATACTATACTATATTCCATCTGGACATATTATTACTTTTATTTTTATAGTGCTGGCCAGCATTAGTATAATAGTTTTTTATTTGATTGTATAGTAGTTCAGATTGTTTAGCTGTACTGGTATTCTGCATATGTTATATTTTTATACATTGTATCTACTGGATACATGGTGGTCTCGTACTGTGTGGTCCAGTTAGACAGTAGGTGTTATATCAGTATTTGTTTATTGCCTTTCTGGTCCAGCCCTATACATATTATTGGTTCTGGATTAATGAGGGACGATTACGTTTTTTAGTGATATATTGGTATATATGTATTGTTGGAATAAATTAATAGTTATACAGAGCGCTTTTTCCTGGTTTGTTTCTATTTTGTATTTTTATGGTCTGCCCACCTCCAGACCATTGGAAATATAGCGTCCTGGTACTATTACATATATAGCTTTTTACTGGCTATTAGTGTACCTGGCTGTTTATCCCATATTAGCGCCTTCAGCATTTTTTGTCTTTGAAAGATAATTCTTAGTTCATATGACAAAGTGTGTTGTGTTTTCCACAGCGAGGTGATCACCGCACATCGCCATACACACTTGTCTATTTCATCTACCCTTAATGTATCTCTCCCAGGTGAATCTGTTTGATATATAAAATAACATTTTGAACTGTAATGAATTTGGAACAAAGCATCTTCCAGTTGTGGGATACCCTTATTGTACTCAACAGGAAAGGTCCTACAAACAGTCAACAATCCAGTTTTGCTGGGGTCCATACAATTTGTTCAGGGAAATTCCCTAAACATTGTATTGTAAATACAATTATATATATCTAAGACGTGCAAATGGTAATCAGACAATTAGCACAGTAAATGGTGTATAGGCTGGCCTGAGCTGGACCTCACAGCTTAATGTGCAATCTGTTGTAATACACTAATCAGTTAATGTAAATCTTAATTGCTTTTTCATTTTTCACAAAGAACTTAACCTTAAAGGGATAGTAATACTTCATTTTAACTTTATTTTATTTTGTATGCATTAAAAAAACATGAAGAATGATATAAGTCTTATCTCTCAAACCTTTATGGTTTAAGAGATATTCACAAGCAAAGTTTCCCCCTCCTGCCCCTTTTTCCTAGTGTAAGCCATCTCTTCTCAGATGTGAATCTGGTTGTAAGACCAGACAGATAACAGCAGGGGACAATCTTCTTTGTATGAAAAGAATGAAAGCCCTTCCCCCCTTGACAAGTTTTTCAGCTTTTTCCCTTATCTTAATTGAAGATTGTCCCTCTCTGCAGTCTACCTGGGCACCTCCCTTTTGCTGTGGCTGCACAGGGTGGGATACTTTGCTTGTGAATATCTCTTAAACCATAAAGACTTATATCGTTCTTCATGTTTTTTAATGCCTACAAAATAAAATAAAGATAAAACGAAGTATTACTATCCCTTTAAGAAAATTAGCCTCTTCTAAACAGACCTACCGATGATGTATAAATAATAATAGATTATTGTATTATATGCAACCATATCTTGCTGGACAAGTGTGGTAATATGGGTTTTTGAAAACCTCTAAAACCATATCAATTTGTGATAATGTATTTCAGATGAAGGATACCTGAATAAAGAACCTGTCCTAAAATCTTGCAATGCCATTTTTCTCAGCTAACCATTAAATCTATCACCTTCAGATTGTGTTTATTATCATTACTATTATTATGTGATGTAATACTATAACCATTTTAACACTTTCAAATACTGGAAAGTCATCTTCTAGTATTCCAATGAATATAAAGGCGTTAGGTTTTAATTTAGTCATATTAAGGAAATCTATAGTACATATATCATGCTATTCTCCTTACCTTTATTAATTTGATATCAAAGCAATTTTCATACTGTAACTATTTTAAAACATTGATGCTTTTAAAGTATATTTGCATGTTAAAATGTTGAAAATATACCTTTTCATTTATATAATATTAATACATAAATTGCCAGGATTAATTAATTGTACTCATTATTGCCTTCAATGTTAGATTATATATATTTTTTTTAATGTGCACTATTCATTTTAAAAGGCCACTGATCAGTCTTTCACAATAATCTGAAAATAATGCAAGCTTAAATTGTGTGATATGCAAATAATGTGTCTAGCATTCATTCCTATGAATCCTCATGATATATATACATTAATCACATCACCATCATATACAGCTGCCACATACATAACATGTTTTTCTTTTTTTATTTATGTCTCTAAAAATAATGTTTAGCATAGCAGAAGGCTTACAGAAAGAAAGACCTGAAAATATTTTTTACCAGGCTTACTGAAAGTGAAATATTCTAAATATTTTAGCAAGGCTGGCTTTGAAAAAAAATAGGATTATGTGTTTTGAACAAGGCAAGCCCTTAAAAACGACTTCAGATTTGCAAGAAACAAGGCTTGAAATAAATTTGTTTGCATGGCAAAATCATCTGAGCATCAGGAGGATTGGGGTACTGCATGTGACATGAGACATTTGTTGGTACAATGATGTTTCCACTTTCCATTAGCCCTAGTGCTGCTGAGGCAGAAGCAGTACCACAACAAGCTCCTGCCCCTTCTGCTGTATCTGGTTAGAAAAAGTTTGCCATTTATGCTTTGCCTACTGCACCTCCTCAAAAAACATAGGTCTGTTGGAATGGGGCTCAGCTGCTTGGGGTTATATAGGGATATATAGGTCTAGGTTCTTGCTTATACCATTGGAAAACCTGGATATAAGCTGACTGATATATTACTCACTGGGGGTTATACACTTAGGTGTGATAAAGAGGTGATAACGTGGTGGTGAGTTTTCCAAAGATAACACTTCTCCACTTCCTATTTAATTATATGGAGCTAATGCACTAAGATTTCTCCATCTTTGGAGACCTTAGCGAATAGGCTCCATAGAATAACATAGGAATTGGAGAAATGACGAACTGAAGTCATCTCCACTTTATCACCTCTTTATCACCACTTAGTGAATCTCCACCAATGTGTATTATACTTTTAATAACGAATTGTAACCAATACTGTAATATGTAAGATATTTCGTGTCTTGTGATATAATATTGTATAAACTTTCCTCTACCAGCTATGTCCTCAATAAAACAATAAATAAATGTGTCTTGTAACCCCTTGAATGCTAGAGAGGCTCTCAAATACATTACTTTGCATTGTGTTATAGGTGTTTCTAGAGTTTAAAGAATTAACCCTTTGAGTGTCAGTGGGGAAAGCAATGCACTGGATACCTCTCTGACACTCAAACTGTTAGAGGCTTTATTTATATCAAAGGTTATTATGGAATTTTGTATTTGTTGGTGCAGTCAATTTGTTCCAGAAAGGTGTAGGGAAAGGTTGAACTTCATGGCCTTGTATCCTTTTTACAACCTAAGCTATTATGTAACTATTCAAGACCCCATTTTTCCTCTTCAGTATACTCTGCTTTGATGGTGGCCAAGGAGCTAGAACTGCAACAAAATAAATTAAACCTTTTGAACTCCTGGCATAGCAAATGCAAATCTGATGACATAAACCCCAAGTTGAGCCAGTGTATTTCAATCACTCCTTTAGTACCCCAAGCTACTGTTTTGTCATAAAATTAACGGGGTTTTTTTCTCCACATTTGACTGGATTTTTCTTCATATGGAAAATAACCGAATAAACATGGCTGACACCTGTTTAGCTTTGATGGTCTGAAGAGGAAAGGTTTTGGAATAAACAGTGGATTGATTCACTAATAAATAATGTTTTAGTAGCCACATCTGGTTAAAAGGAAATTACTTTTCTGGTGTACTAATATTCTGATTCAGCACAGCAATCAAGATGGTAATTAATTTCTAATCCTAAACCACTAAAGGATACAGTAAGTTGTTTTAACTAAGCTAAAGGTCCTGAACTGCAAAATTGGAATACAAATATTTTGAATTAAAAGATAAACTTCTGCTTTATATGATGAAGAAATATTAAAAAAGCATATATATTCTCGTTGTTGCTTCTTTTGTTTTTCTTTTATTCTTATTAGGAGACTAAAGCAAGTCATTACTTGATCTCTCTATAAAACTGAGAAAAGGGGTGTGACTGTTGGATGAGAGTACTTCTAATTTCAAAACATGTTATTTACCTTGCAATCTACCTTGCTTTATAGGGTTTTTCAAGCCACTGCTTTCCGTAGGCAATATGGATGAGATAGTCATGCAAATGATTTATGTTCCTAATGAGCCATCAGACATATATGAGAAATTGAGCTGACATAGACAATAAAAATGTTTTATCATTGATTATATTAGATTTCAGTGTAATAAATGTCTGGATACCTGATTTAATAGAAATAATATTTTATATACAGTAACAAAATGTAAAATATGAAATACTAAAATATTGAAATTAAACACTATGTAGTTTATTTATAATATATCCCGATATGTTTGTTTAATTTAGCATTTTATTTTGAGAAAAAAAATTAGGAAAAATATTTTTGTAAGCTCTTTATAATTCAATCAAAATATAAATCTTATTAAGTTGCTAACATTTTAAGTAAGTAGTGTGTTTAGTTTTAACAGTAAATCAAGATTTAGCTATACCTAGATGAATATGTAGAGTGCATTATGAACATCAGAAAAAGAATGAATGGAAGACACCAAGACTGTAGTATTTAAAATTAAAGCATCATAAGCCTTAAATGATAATGTAATATAATATTTTATCTCTGTGTGTAGGTGAACAGACCATCAGCATATTATGGATGCTAATAAATAACTTTGTTTTGGAATGACCATAAAATAAAATTTGGCAAGTAATTAAAGAATCTGTCTGGAATTATTGAATTATCTACTGATCACGCATATACACATTCTATTATAAATCTAAAGTTAAATGATGTCTTGTCACTACAGTTCACTAACGTTGAATGGAAGTACACAAAACTAAAGTATAATAAAAAATAAAATTGTATAGACAAAGGAGTGTATGGTATAGACTGATCAGCTCCTGCATTATAGCACTTACCTAATATTATTTATTATAAAATGTTCTCAGATTAAATTTTTTTTGTAATTCTAAAATTAAAGGGATAGTAATGTCCCACAAGAAATATTTTTCAAATTGTAGTCCTTAAAAAGTTGAGCACAGCATAAAAAACCATATATCTCAAACAGAGATACAGGCATTTAAAATTTGTGATTTCCTGCTGTCAGCTGTAAAGCTGTCAGCAGGAGATCCTTGTCGGCCGATACTGAGGCTCTGCAGCAGAGCCGCAATCCCATTATTTACAATGAATTATTTCATCAGAATGGTCTAAAAAGGGTGCTTGTTGGCCGACACGGATCTCCTTCTGACAGCTTTACAGCTGACAGCAGCAAATCACAAACTTTAAATGCCTGTATCTCTCAAACCATAGCAGTTTGAGAGATACAGTTTTTGTGCAGTGCTCAACTTTTTAAGGATTTAAATTTGAAAAATATTGTAGTGGGACATCACTATCCCTTTAAGGATGCAGTTTAATGTTGATAAATGTAGAATTATGCACTTGGGAAGTAAAAATCCAAAGGCAGAATATAATATTAATGGTACCATGCTGACAACAACAAAAGAGGACAGGGACTTAAGAGTAACTATTTCTGATAACTTGAAGGTAGGCAGGCAGTGTAACAAATCAGCAAGGAATGCAAGAAATGTGCTGATGCATTAGAAGCAAAAAATGGGAGGTAGATGTGTCACCTAGAGTACTGAATACCGTAATAGAGATCCCATCAGGAGAAGGATATACATATTATGGAGAGAGTTCACAGAAGGGTGACTAAAATGATGAATTTGCTAGGAGGAGAGAAGATAGAGAGGGGATATGATAGAAACAATCAAACATAAAGGCATTCAACAAATTACAGGAAGGAAGTACATTTCAAGGATTATATATAATATAAGAAAAAAATCACTTCACTACCAGTAGACAGAGTAAGTAAATGCAAGCATGCATGGGATAGACATAAGGTTATCATGAACATACAAGACCAAGGAACAAATACGATTTTTATGCTTTTACAGTAGAAAAATGGGCAGAATAGATAGGCCAAATGTTTATCTGATGTCAAATTGTATGTTTCTAAATATCCCCATCCTTTTTTCTTCCTTTGCTCCAGCTGGGGCAGGGACTACCTATGTGATGTGTATTTCTTTGTAAACATACCTGGGTGCTTTTTAGGTATTGTCAGTCTTAGACCTCTCACTCTTTGTTGGCTGAGACCCATATTCCATATCACTCTCCAGCGTAACTGGAGAGGAGGTGTCCTTAACAGTGTGAGGGGGCGGGGGCGCAGAGGTCTAACTGCTGGCCTTGCCAACTCCCACTTCCCTACTTGCTTACATTCATAAATATAGTCTGTATGCACTACCAGTCATGGGGCAAAAGATTAAATAATTGAACATATTCAATTTTGGAAGGTTGGGGTGGCAGTTGCCCAGAGGACCTGGAAATGGGACCAATTTCCTGAACGTGTGTGTGTGAGTGTGTGTGTGTGGTTTGTGGTGGTCTGTTGCTGCTAATGTGGTTATATCTCTGGGGAAGCAGTACTCTGAGGAAGCTGCAAGTTGTCCTCACTGCAGCCAGGTAAATGTTTCAAGGGTATCTCTTTCTCATCTTTTGATCCATTTTATTTGCTCTCTTCTTGTCCAGACTTTCAATTTATCTTATATGTTTTTATTTTTGCAGTCTCTGCATCACAGGGAAAAACTGATCCCACACTCAATTCAACACATCCTAAGACAATGGGGTAATTCCTATTTTATATTTTAAACAAAGTACTAGGTAGCTGGTGACATTGTTGTCTTTCAGGCTCTTCAGTTGACTAGCATGTTCATCCATAAAGATATATTTTTTATTAATGAATCTATTTGACCTGGCTGTGACCAGGGTGCATGGTAGGCAAGAGAAATTCCAGGTCCTGCTAGACAGATATTATAGTTGAGGCTCTCTCCATCACCTGTTACTGAGATGGTGATACACATCAGGAAAGTCATGGCCTAGAAATCCATATACAGTCATCGAAGGAAAATATCCATAACCTTTGAGATAGATGTAATTTCATTCCAGGATTGGGGGGTATGTCATATTCTTTGGGATCTTCCACGGATGAAGCAGATCTAGATATATTAGCAGGTTTTTAATGTGTTGTTTCATGTAACTTTTCATTAACCGCTTAATGACCCTTGACATGTCAGGACTGTCAAACCATCCCTGGCATGGTCCACATGCCGGTTCTGGCGGTCATTAAGGGGTTAAAGATTTTCACCATACACTTACTTAAAATATACTCTGTAGCAGGATTATATCTCTTAAAAAGAAAGGTGTTTTTTTCCCTTTTCTGTAGTATATCACAGGTTATTTATAGGTAAAAGTTAGGATATGATGCGCGTACTTTCATTTTGTTTACTTTCTGTATAGGTAGCCAAAATATAGTATTTTCTGCTTTACTAAATATAAACATATGCTGTATATAACTATTTGTGTATTTTTATTGCATACCCATCTGGTGCTCAAAGGGTTAACCCAAAATAAACTGTTTGTGTATGGATGTGTTAAAGGAGTGTTGTGGATTTGAGTGATGCGACAATGACAGATACCACCAGACAATATATCTGCTGTGACAATCAAGACAAGCAGTTCAGCTTATCATATTGTGTCTGTGCCATTCATACGCAGGAGCAAGGAAGGATATAATGAGGTGTGTTTCTTCACTGGTGCTGTGATTGATGTGTGCTTTATTATTTTACTGCAATCTATAGATATTGTATTTTCTGAAGCCAACCTAGTTTTGTAAAGTGCTGTACAAATACCACTACAGTCGTTATTGGGAGAGAAAGAGTTGAGAGGAGTAGTAAGCTTATTTATAAATAAAAGTCATCATGTGGAAAGTGTGGCCAAATATACAAGGCAAAAAAATAAAATCAGTCACAACCATAAGTGTCACTGCTTGGAAGTGCAACCCTCAAGCAGCCATACTCATCATCTGTAATATTAAGTAAGCAGCACCACAGGTCAAGATTATTCCAAACCTCAACTAGTGTTTCTCCTTCTGCTGAAAGTGTACAGACTTCTAGTATCACCACTGTAACATTCAGCCCCTTTAGTTGTTGTATCAGTCTATCATATAGAGTTGGGCAATATTGTTTGCCTCAAAAGCAAAACAAGAGAAAAATCACATTTCTTGCTGAGTGGGACATTTTTCTCAAAAAGTGACAGTTTTCTGCTTTTTTCCACCTTGATCATTGCATTGAAATCAATGGTGAGAATGAATTCCCACACACACGTGGAAAAGTTTATCTTTTTTTCCCACCAAAAAGAACAATTTTGTAATAGAGAAGACAGGCAAATAAAGTGGTGTTGGAGTTTATTTTAGGGAGTCTTCTGGGCAGGCAATTTGTTTTCTGTATTTGGGAAATTTGGTGACTCTGGGGGAGTGTGAAGAGAGAAAGGAGATTTACCCAAGATACCCCAAAATCTTGTTTGGCTAAAAGGAGAAAGGCAGGTCATTCAAGTTCCTTCTTGAGCTGGCTGAGCCCCTGTGTTAGAAAAGTCAGACAGCATGTGAAGGGAGAAATCAGAGTTACCCAAAATATCCCAAAATCATGTTTTACTGAGAAGAGACAGACAAGTGATCCAAATTCCTTACTGAGTTGGACATTGTCTGTATTAGAGGAGGCTGGGGGAGTACTAAGAGAAAATTTGAATTTAACCACAATATCCCAAAATCTTGTTTGACTGTGAAGAGACAGGGAGATGATACAAGTTCCTTTCTGAGCTGGCTGATCATCAGAGGTAAGAGAATCTGGGGAAGTGTGAAGGGAGAAAAGGAGATTTAAACAAACTGGTAAGGGAAAAATTAGATTTAACCACAATATCCCAAACTATTGTCTGACTGAAAAAAACAGGAAGGTGATCCATGTTTCTTTCTTAAATCCAGTCTCTTAAAGGGAAAGTTCCCTGCTGCCCAAAGCTCCGATGGTGCCACATCCAAAAATATCCATCACTAGGAAGGATCCACAATATCACTTTCAATAGGGAATTTGGCGCTAGAACTCTCCACTCAGTCCTATAATATATATATATATATACAAAAAACAACACACAGTATCTGTATATTATAAAAATATAACTCTAAAAAACTGGAACCACTGCAAAAGACCACAAGTAATAGTAATTTAAATATACACTGCTCAAAAAAATAAAGGAACACTTAGATTACACATCCACTGCTCCAAAAAATAAAGGGAACACTAAGATTACACATCCTAGATCTGAATGAATGAACTGACAACAAAATCACACAAAAATTCTCAATGGAAATCAAATTTATCAACCCATGGAGGTCTGGATATGGAGTCACACTCAAAATCAAAATGGAAAAACCACACTACAGGCTGATCCAACTTCAATGTAATGTCCTTAAAACAAGTCAAAATGAGGCTCAGTAGTGTGTGTGGCCTCCACGTGCCCGTATGACCTCCCTACAACCCCTGGGCATTCTCCTGATGAGGTTTCGGATGGTCTCCTGAGGGATGTACTCCCAGGCCTGGACTAAAGCATCCGCCAACTCCTGGACAGTCTGTGGTGCAACGTGGCGTTGGTGGATGGAGAGAGACATGATGTCCCAGATGTGCTCAATCAGATTCAGGTCTGGGGAACGGGCGGGCCAGTCCATAACATCAATGCCTTCCTCTTGCAGAAACTGCTGACTCACTCCAGCCACATGAGGTCTAGCATTGTCTTGCATTAGGAGGAACCCAGGGCCAACCGCACCAGCATATGGTCTCACATGAGGTCTGAGGATCTCATCTTGGTACCTAATGGCAGTCAGGCTACCTCTGGCAAGCACATGGAGGGCTGTGCAGCCCCCCAAAGAAATGCCACCCCACACCATTACTGACCCACCGTCAAACCGGTCATGCTGGAGGATGTTGCAGGCAGCAGAACGTTCTCCACGGTGTCTCCAGACTCTGTCACGTCTGTCACATGTGCTCAGTGTGATCCTGCTTTCATCTGTGAAGAGCACAGGGTGCCAGTGGTGTATTTGCCAATCTTGGTGTTCTCTGGCAAATGCCAAACGTCCTGCAAGGTGTTGGGCTGTAAGCACAACCCCCACCTGTGGACGTCGGGCCCTCATACCACCCTCATGGAGTGTGTTTCTGACCGTTTGAGTGGACACATGCACATTTGTGGCCTGCTGGAGGTCATTTTGCAGGGCTCTGGCAGTGCTCCTCCTGCTCCTCCTTGCACAAAGGCGGAGATAGCGGTCCTGCTGCTGGGTTGTTGCCCTCCTACGGCCTCTTCCACATCTCCTGATGTACTGGCCTGTCTCCTGGTAGCGCCTCCATGCTCTGGACACTACTCTGACAGACACAGCAAACCTTCTTGCCACAGCTCGCATTGATGTGCCATCCTGGATGAGCTGCACTACCTGAGCCACTTGTGTGGGTTGTAGACTCCGTCTCATGCTACCACTAGAGTGAAAGCACCGCCAGCATTCAAAAGTGACCAAAACATCAGCCAGGAAGCATAGGAACTGAGAAGTGGTCTGTGGTCACCACCTGCAGAACCACTCCTTTATTGGGGGTGTCTTGCTAATTGCCTATAATTTACACCTGTTGTCTGTTACATTTGCACAACAGCATGTGAAATTGATTGTCAATCAGTGTTGCTTCCTGAGTGGACAGTGTGATTTCACAGAAGTGTGATTGACTTCGAGTTACATTGTGTTGTTTAAGTGTTCCCTTTATTTTTTGGAGCAGTATATGTATATATTTATTAAATAATTTATAACAACTCACAAGACTACACACTGATACTCAGCAAGTGACTGATACAAGCGGACCCCGTCCATGAGTGCTGCAATGTAGCTATTTAAATACCCACACTACCAAGCTACTGCATGGGAGTACGCCTGTCACAGTCACTATACTTTAACATAGGTATAGAGCGCCCATACAAAATATATATATAAAATAACAAATCTATTGATTTAAAAATATAAATAAGAATATATATAAATAATGCCAATAATATAAGAATTTTCAAAAAAACTTACATCTACAGCAAATAGCTCAATACATGTTTTGCTAGTGTGTACTCAGCTGGGAGTCAATACTCAGTTGCTTGACAAAGCACCATGGGTGGTGGGAAACGTGACTGAGATATCGTGACTCCCGGCTGGGTACTCAATACTAGAGAGAGAGACTTATATGTCAGTGTATTTTGAAAAGGGCAAGACATCACATACAAAAAATTCTGTTGTGTCCTTTACTGTTAAAATTCACACTACTATGATAATTAGGAATGAGCGAAAATATACGCCTCAAACTGAAATCGATGAAGAATGGTACTTTACACATGGCAAAAAATGTCCAGAGAAAAGTGCAATTTTTCCCGCTTTTTCCTGCTTTTTTCACCTAACTCATTGCATTGAAATCGATGGGTAGAAACATTTTTCTTCACCACACGCAAGTTTTCTACAGCCATATAAAAGGCTGTCAGGCTCTCACAGCAGGCATTCTGTGTTTGTGAGAGGAGAGCGCAGCTTGTTTTGAGCTAGAGAAGACAGAGAGGGGAAATGAAGCTTAGTTTTAGGGAGTCATTTAGGTAGGACATTTGTTCTCTGTATTAGGGGGTCTGGGGGCACTCGGGGGGAGAAGAATGGAGGAAGGAGGTTGACCCAAAATACACCAAAATTTGGTGTGACTGACTGGCAAGACACAGGCAGCTGGGGTTCAAATTGCTTGCTGATTTTACTTTTATTTTCTCTGTGCTGGGGAAGTTGCTGATTTTGATTTTTAGTTATACATATTTTTTTGGGGACTAACTGTGATAAGATATGGCGGACAACTTAAAAAATAAAACAACAACATAAATAATTAAACAAGTAAATATATTAGACAGATGACTGGGAGCTCTGTGACTGAGGCAGACTTGATAGACAGCAGACAACATTAGAATTTTGTTGAGGGCCCAAGCAAGACATCACACTCCATCAGTTGTGTACTGTAGAGAGTAAAAACACAAACAGTAGTTGAGTAATGTCCAGCAAATGCACAAGCAGGAGGGGGAAAGGTGGAGGAAGTGCAGTGATGTGGGAGTAAAGTGTTAGTGCAAAAACTGACTGCAGCAATCGTTGCTGCAGCATGTGCAATAAATTATGATGATCCCTCTCCTCCCAGGAGTGGATGCAGTTTGTCAAGGTCCCACCAATCACACCAGGCCAGTCCCCCCCACACCACTACCATACACATCTGACACATTGTATGAGAACTTTTTTTTTTTTTTTTTAATCACTTGACATAATCATGAATATGTGCCAGTGTCACTTAAGCAGGAAGTTAGTGTTGTGGGCAAAGGACAAAGGCACTCTGCATGCTATCACATTTTTCAAGGTATATGTTGTTGTAGGACTCATAACTTTGACTTCCAGCTACTTATTTCTCCACTACAGCCCTCAGAAGAAGTAATATTGTGCTGGGAGATGTTGCACCATATTAAACATTGGAAAAAAATGTGTTGGAATAGGATAAAATGTCTTGGAATAGGAAAATTGGTGGAAATATGTTAGAATAGGAGAAAAATGTGTTGAATAGGTGAAAAATCGGTTAGACTTTGCGAAAAATGTGTTAGAATAAGCAAATAATGTGTTAGAATAGGCGAAAAATTTGCTGTAATAGGCAAAAAGGAGGAAAATTTTGCATTGGAGAAAAACAGAACTTTCGCAAAAAAAGCAAAAAATTGGCTGTTTTTCTTGAAAAGTCCACCCCTGCTGATAATGTCTAACGGGATAGGGGGAAAAGAGTAGGACCAGTGCAGGGATGTGTTAGTAATGCGGTAGCACAAAAACATAATTATTTTCCTGCTCTCATTTCCAGATGTACAGTGAAGTTGATTCTTCACTTGTTCAATTCCCACTATGGCCTAAATGCACTAAAGGTCGAAGTGGGCTACAAATGTCGTTGTACTGTCGGAGCAGTGTCATAGGCACATCCGTGGTGTTCACCAACGTTTCTACATCACTTCACCATCACTCTGACAAAAATATACCCACATCGACATTCATCCAACATGCCTTCACCATGCCTACGAATTCGTTCAGTGTGCGGCTCCATGCAGGGGACAATGTTGATGAGTGAAGAGAGGAGAGAGGTATTGGAGGAAGAGGGTGGCAAATACAAGCTTGCCACCTGCTTCCTCCAATGCCTCCAGAGCCAGATTAAAGGCAAGGTGCACAAGGTAGGGGACAGACTTTGGCCAATAACGATGAATTACTGCAATCTATAGTGGTGTTGAGGGAATTTGTATGCCCTTCTTCCAAGGCTTTGCAGCTCTTATAGTTGATTCTCTCCCCACCCTAGCCATCTACTCCCTCATTTGGCAAAGGTAAATATATTTGTGTTCAGTATGAGCTCTGCACTAGGACTCCTTAAAATGTAGGCTAGAACCAACAAACACATACATATGTGGGCAGTCTTCTACCCTCCATGTATTGGATGACAGCTGTCATCATCCTGAGCTGGTAGTGACTAGCTGATGATTATGAGAATTCTGGTCACACAAGCTGGAGGGCCTCATGTTGCCTAATCTGCTTTAGTGGCTGGGACATAGCTCCAAACATCTATAGTCAGAGGATATTTTTAATACATTAAAAGTTTGTAGGATGCCATTATATTACGAATGTTGAAATCTCTCTCTTTTCTTTCTCACACACAAATAAACATACACTCAGCTCTCCATTGTAAGCCAAAAGGCATTTATTGAAAGGAGAGTCACAGAGGTCCTAACCAATATTAGGGTAATACAGGAGAGTCCCTCAGATGTCAGCAGTGATAACCCAAATCTAACAGCATGCACAATATACAGACAGCTGAATGCTGTATAGAACACAATTGTCACTGACTGGAAGGAGAGTGATCCCACCATCCAATCTCTTCTTCTGCAGGCATAGTGGTACATAATATGAAATAAATGAAAATGGATGGTAGCGATCTAAAGCATCCAAGTTGAACCGTTGGATAGAAATAGACAGAGAAGAGAATCCCTGAAGCTCTTCCTAAGTAAAGAGCACTTAATTAAAGGAAAAAATATATATTGTAGGAACTTTCCTATTGAGTAAAATAAGGGTACTCCCACTGCCCAGAGATTTATATTTCCAGAGTTATTACAGTTTAAACCCATGTTTTTTTACATTAGCAGTGTCCTCTAGTGGTCAAATTCTAATTAGATTTCCTGTTAGATTCTGATGGAGAGGAAAGTCAGAGACAGCTCTCCATAGAATGTGATAGAAACTGCCTGTCACTTCCTGTCAGTTAGAACTATCAGGAAGTAAAACACAGTAAATTCACTTCCTGATTATTTAAACTGCTATAATTATTGAATAAAACATCTGACAGCAGTGGGAGTGCCATTTTTATTCAGCAGGAAATGCTCTGTAAAATATGTGCTTTCATAAAAAAATGTTTACTGCTCCTTTAAACAGAAACATCCCTAAGTTACATTAAAGAGGAACAATTAGATTTTAGAGTTGCAGCTTAAACAGTAAACATTTTAACCCCTTCAATGTGGCAGATGATCTAAAGTTTGTTACTGTTGATATGTTTTTAAAAATGCTATTGTAAATAAATCCAGCAGACTACTGTATACCTTTTTAAAATAACATTCTATTAAAAGTTAAAGGTATAGTAATACTTAAAATGTAAAAAAAAATATGGAGATTTGTGGTCCCGGGACCAAAGCTGTCCATAGGATCATGTAGCAACAGCGCCACTGTACAATTTCAGGCCACTGTGATATTTCACCTAAAAAATTCAACTTTGAAAGTTAATAACTTTTGAATGAAACACCTTTCAGCAGTGGGAGTACTCTTGTTTTACTCAGGGGGATAAACCCTACAACATATTTTTTCTTACATTTTAAGTATTACTATCCCTTTAAGTATTAAATTTGCTCTCTGACTAATACATTTAGGGCTTAGTGACTGAACGGATCTACTTAGGTGCTCAACAGTGTTGGATGACTATAATCTAGCACTTGATGAGTGTATCCTATTCTCTTTCTCTTGTCCATAATGAATTACGGTCACAGATGCTGCCACTTACATATAAAGTTGAGGGTACCATATTAAAATGTTACTGCTAGCCTTATTAGTGAGTAACTTTCAGTGTTATGTTACATCACTTTCATAACCCTTTAAGTGCCACAGGGGTGAGCAATGCACATCCCTATGGCATTCACTGCTGTCCATGGTGCTGAAAGCCTTCTCTGTATTCCCCTAGTGGCTGAGAATGCTGTTCAGAATTGTCGCAGTGTTGGTGATGTGTGAGGGGAGGGGATCCCTTCCACACTGACAGCACTTCGAAAATCCTGTATGCTAATAGGGACCTCCTCCAACCTTCCCTTTCCATCTGAAAATTTTTGTGAATATGTCAATGTGTGTGCAGATCGAATTGTCGGAGTGATTCGAACACATCGACAATATCATACCGACACTGCATCTACCTTTAGGGCATCTAAGCCTATGTATATCCAGGTTGCAAACCAGAAGTATCTTGTAAGGAGTGAGCCAAGGGACCTACTATTACTATTTAAAAGAGAGGGCAGTGTGGGAGTGCTGTTCTCCACCATTAGCTACTGAAAACAGCAGGTAAGGGGAAGAGGGGCATCAGATGGTATATTTGGTGATATGTGGCTATAAGTGGGAAGGCGAACATGGCAGGGGTGGTTGGACAGTGTATATAGGAATTATGTGGCTATGAGTGGGCAGGGGAACAAGGCTAGGGGGTCATATAATGTATTTGGAGATCTTTGGCTACCAGTGGACAAGGGTGGAAGGCTGGGGATTAGAGTATATTTGGGGAATGTGTTGCTACTGATCTGTGGCTACCACTAGGCAGGGGGAACAAGGCTGGGGGTCAATGTGTATTTGCGGAAATCTGTGGCTACCAGTATTCAGGAAAACAAGGCTCATTTGTGAGACAGTTTATGTGGAGAAACTGTGACTACCTATGGGAAGAAGAACAAGTTTGTGGGTCATCGATGGTGTATTTGGGGAATCTGTGGCTACCATTGGGCAGGGGGACAAGATTGGTGGGGGTCACACAATGCCTGTGTGGAGTCTGTGGCTATCTGTGGGTAGAGGAACAATGTGTGTGTGTGGGGGGGGGGTCAGACAGTATATTTGGGGAACCTATGGCTACTAGTGGGCAGGGGAACAAGGGTGCGTGGGTTCAGACAGTGTAATTGGGTAATTTGTGGCTACCAGAGGTTGTGATATATTATACTATAAAATGAGTAATACATCTAGAAAAAAAAAAAGTTTAAGTACAAATATGTGGTGGCTAGCTACTATAATAGAGGGTCTTCTACTGTGCAAAAGACCAGAAAAAACAAACGATCAAAGAAACGAATCAGAGAGCACTCCCACTGTATATATAGCAATGAAATACAATATGTGCATATAATAATTGTATATAATCACACAGATACTGCGTTGTAAATATGATAGAGACAATTACTAGTATATAATTATTGACTTATTAAATGCAATCAAAATGAGTATGTGAAATAGATATATATGTATGTGCGTAAAAAAAAAAAAAAAAAAAAAAAAAATATATATATATATATATATATATATATATATATATATATATATATATGATCCCAGTCATACGTAGGATATCATAATGTCCGGGAAAGTAACGTATCTGCTGTAAAACTTTGACTGAAGCTGTATAGATAACTCCATATGTTTGTCTCAAGAGTAGTGTATAGTTTGTTACTTCTCCTAGCTATATTGCAGCATGGTTATGTGTGGGTTCTCCTGTCCTTGTCCTCTATTAACCCTTGGTGATAATTAATGTTGATACTGCCATTGATACAATTTCTTTATGTGGGGGAACTCCTTATACAGTTACACTGCAGATTAACCTGAGAGATGATAATAGCTGAAAAGAAAAAGTTCAATCTTCTACCACGAAAAGGAGCACTATGTCTGTTTATAAACTGCTTGAAAAATTAATTGGAAAGTTAACTCTGGACAACTGAATATGTCTAGAAATACACATTCATCTTGCCAGTCATCAGCTTCATCACAGCTTCCAAGTCCAACCCCCATCAATCCACACACACTAGTGTTGAGTAATTGGCAACACAGGGCATCAACATCTACAACCCTAGCTACGAAGAGTGTTTCTGCTGCTGTTGGAAGCCTACAATGCTCCAATTGCAGAATCTAGCCCCGGTAGTAGTAGTTATATTAGTAGTAGGAATCCCTCAGTATGGAGATACTTCACTCACAATCCAAAAGAAAAACATGTTGCTAGCTATAAGAGCATGTGAGCAGGGGGAAAGCAGTATTACACCTAGGAGACACAGCATCTAAGTGTTTTAAGTGTCAGAGAATGTGGCATGTTTTCCTTCATTTTCATTAACACCTATGGCTGGAGCTATTGTGCTTGAAATGCAAAACCCAGAGAAGTATAACTTTGAGTTATGACAAGAATCAGAGGGTATGCAGACATGCTGCCACTGTCCCCACTGCCTTCACAACTACAAGTCATGTTATTAAAGCAATAAAGTTACACAGTTCTTCTGCTATATACTGCCAACCCACACTGAGTTCTTGGAAGGTGTCTAAGTTAATCACAAAGTACATATGTGGAATGACTGTTGCCAAAATGGAGGAGATGACAAGGGTCATAGAGTGCCCTCATATGCCACCCGTCACATACTATGTCCAGCACAAGTCATGTTGTTTAAGAAAATTACACACTTTCTGAGTTATTGGAAAGGAGTGAAAAACACCAATACAAATAATGCCTGTGGAATGCCAAAGTTGCCATATGTTGGCAGCTGATATGCTGCATTATTCTATTGTTGAAGACAGAGGTTTTAAAGAAATAGTGTCATGTGTTGCACCTCAATGTCATATGCTAAGCTGCAGTTATATTTCAAGGAAGGCTATGCCAGAATTGTACAAGCAGGTGGTTAGTGTAGTGGGTAAAGGGCTAGAAACCTCATACTGCAAGAAAATTCACCTGAGAGCAGGTATATGAACAAGCAACCAGCGTACAGACTGTTACTGCTCACTGAGCTTCCCTCCCACTGATGGACAGTAACACCATACAACATCAGGTCATAGCTAATGATCTTGCCTCATATTCTGGCAGTATTATTAAACAACAGCATCAGGGACACACGTATCATTGGCACACTACTTTGCACATGCATAGGTTTTAGAGACAATCTCACAAAGCCACAGATGTCTTAACTAAAATTAATAAGGTGATAGAGGAATGGCATGTTCTCCACTCTTTTACAGTTGGCTTTCTGTCTGCTGTGATAACAGCTTCAAAATAATAACGGCCTTGAGAATAGGTGATATGTTTAGGGATGGGTGAAAATATTTACCTCAAACCAAAATCTGCAAAAAATGTCACTTCCTACCTACTGGAAAATTTCCAATGTAAAACAGTTTTTCAGCTTTTTTTTTACATTTTATTTTATTTCCACAGGGTTAGTATAAAGGGGGTCTGAGGGTACCTGTGTTAATGGAGTGTGGGGTAAGAATCAGTTGAACAGGGAATTTTTTTTGGGGGGGTTGTTGACTGATTGGGGGGACAGTTAATAAAAAAAATGAAATAACAAACTGGTAAATAACATGACAGAGACAGGGATCCCCCCCTGACATAAGCTGTAACTGGGGAAAATTATACTTGATGGGACAGAGTATTTGTGATTATGATTTGTAGGAAATAGACTTGTTGTTTGAGTCACAGCCCTGAGGAAACATTGATTTCTAGGACTTAGACTTGTTAGAGACACCAACTCTGATGAAATATTGATTTGTTGGAATTAGACTTGTTGTTAGAGCTTGTAGGACTTAGACTTGTGTTAGACCAAAGCCCTGAGGAAACATTGATTTGTAGGATTAACACTTGTTTGGCACAAGCCATGAGGAAACATCGATTTATAAGACTTAGATTTGTGTTACACTCAAGCCCTGAGGAAACATTGATTTGTAGGACTTAGACATGTCTGGCACAAACCCCGAGGAAACAGTGATTTGTAGGACTTAGACTAGGCCTAAGCCCTGAGGAAACATTGATTTGTAGGACTTACACTTGTTTGGCACAAGCCCTGAGGAAACACTGATTTCTAGAACTTAGACTTGCTTTAGATCCAAGCCCTGAGGAAACCTTGATTTGTAGGACTTATTTTGTGTTAAGCCCTAGCCCTGAGGAAACACTGATTTGCAGGACTTGCATTTGTTTGACACAAGCCCTGAGGAAACATTGATTTGTAGGATTTAAACATGTGTTAGGCCCAAGCCCTGAGGAAACATTGATTTCTAGAGTTTACACCTGAAGAAAAATTAGTTTGTAAGACATTGGCTTATTTGTTCACAAGCCCTAAGGAAGCAGTGATTATTTTTTGGACTCAGGCTTGTTAGAGTCACAAGCCCTGAGGGATTGGTGTTGAATATTTGCACTCAGGTTTGTGAGAGTCACAAAACCTGAGGGATCAGTGATGATTTTTTGCACTCAGGGCTGTTAGAGTCACAAGCTCTGAAGAAACAGTGATTTTTAGGACTTACGCTTGTTAAAGACAAGCCCCTCAAAATCTTTTTATGTAGGCCTCCTTTGTATATTTAAATAACAAATCTTGAGGATAAGAAAAATATGCCCTATTTTAATTGCACTTTTAATTGCATTATACTAAATACATGTTCACAGATTGTAGGCAGATAGGAACTTGCCTGAATCTGGTGTGCCTTGATGGGGCAGGCAAGCTTTCCATGCCTTTTACCAAAAACATGTTACTAAACCCCACTGTTTTATTTGTAGCAAGTCATAGATTGTTTATTTGTAAAAATCAGAATTTGATGCACAGACACTTCTTTTTGTATACTTTTTATTTGTAGCCAAAATATTGTCCTGCTGCTCTCCTGACTATACCAACATGTAACTAATTGAACATGATACATGTATTATCAACAGTGGCAATGAGGAGGAGGAAGAGGAATGCAAAGGGTTGCTACCACCTACCAAAAGACTACTAATTAACATTTGACAATAATTTCATAATAAGTGAAGAATTCCAAGTGAAGTTGGACGAAAAACATGAATATGTTCTCATCCTCTCCATCTTTCTCTCTCTTCTCAGGTATGTTTTTACCACTCACATCCTAAATCAACTGCCCGTGTCATCTGTTAATTATCTACTTTCTTGGTAGATTAAGTATTGTTTACCCCCCCACACACACACACATTCTGCCCTTTGACTGTGGTCTGAATTTGTAATTTCGTATTGCATATAGGTGAGAAAGAGTTTGTTAAGGAACTTTGATCAAACATTTGGTTAGAATTTGATTATTTAATTAGCAAATGTAAAACTGCCTCATATGAGTAAGATTACTAAAGACCACAGTTTAAGGGTGACATGCATTAAGGGACTCAGCCTTGTACGTGAAGCATTCCAAGTGAGATTGGATGTAAAATAGCAGGCTTGAGCAGGCTGTGGGGCAGGAGCTTGTCATGAGAAAGGAAGCAGGATCCACTGGTGAAACAACACCTTTCAAATCAGTCTGCAAGGAAAGATCAAAAGCTCAAACTTGAATTAGAACTCTGCAGTGCCAGCTTCACAATACAAAACCAGCTTCTAGAATGTGAACAAAACTATATCCAGAAACAAATATTACCCTACAGAGAAGGTGCTACTTGCTACTCCTATTTTCTGTAACAGTCACTGACACCAGCGTAAATAATACACACAGCACAGGTACAGTGAAATTTAACCACTTTATTAAGATAAACAAGAGTAGCCACTTCCCCAATCTTAGGAACAGGCATGAGGACAGTGCCGAGTCCACAACCCAAGGATTGACACTGAACTGTAACCGGTTCTCAGTAGCCTATAGAGATAGATGTGAGCAGAACCAGGCTTGGTTCTATACCTAGCAAGAGGAAACCTGGAACACCAGGAAACCTGATCACTGGACCAAAGCTAAACTCCCAGATACGAGACAGGCAGACAGATGTCTCAAAGTAGTGACTCTACCATGGAGTGGTAGGAGGAGCGAGACAGAGACTAACTAGTACTCCGAAAGAGTCACGGAACTGGTCTACTAGGTAGGCAAAGGGAGGAGGCAAAAGTGTGGAATGTAGCCAGCTGCAACTCCGCTAAGTATGTGCAGGCAGTACTGTACGTAGGCTACAGAGCGGTGGGTTACACAACAGGCCCAGGAGGCAACGGATACAGTGGCACAGAGGGAAAGGCAACCAGCAACTCTACCACGGAGGTAGCAGTTGCACTACACCAATGGAGCGCACCCACAACTAGCCCAGACAGTTGGTAGTCAGACTGGAGCGAAGGACAGCATAGAACGTAAGTCAGACAAGCCACAGTCGAGAGCCAAATTGGGTAGTCAGCCACAGCCAAGGTCAAAACAGAGCGCATAGTCGGACAAGCCAGGGTCATACACAGATCGGGTAGACAGACAAGCCACAGAATCAATCAGGAGTAAACACAGCAGCCAAGCAAGGGTCAAACGAGAGCAATACTGAAGAAAGGCACAGAATACACCACGAAAGGGCAACAAGTCCTAGCCTCAGAAGGAGGCGGGACCCAATTAGGCCCAACAGAATAGGCCCATAAACAGGCGTCCATGCCAGTGCCTGTAACATGACTTTAGCAATGAGGAAGTGGCCGGAAGCCATGCCGGCCGGCGGCCATACAGAGGTAAGAGCACAGGATTACTTAGGCCTCAAAGGGAGACTGTGATAGTAACCCCTCCCTCTACACTAACAATGCTGAAATACCTCTTATTCTTTATATATTTGCACTTCTTTGCTAACACCCCCAGACTCCCTTAGCACAGAGATAACAGCAAGATCAGGAAGGAACATGGATCTCAACTGCCTGTGTCTACTTGGTCACACATAATTGTGGGGTATTTGGGATAAACTTCCTTTGCTTCCTTCCAGACTCCCCTAGGATGGAGATAACAGCCAGATCAGGAAGAAACTTGGATCGTGACTGCCTGTGTCTTCCCAGTCAGTCACACAAACTTCTGGGGTATTTTGAGTCAACCCCCTTTCTCACTCCCTGTTCCACAGAGTACCCCAGTATCCACTAATACAGAGAACATATTTTCTGTCTACAAAACTCCCTAAACTAAGCTTCAACTCTGCTTTCTCTTCCTCTCACAAACACAGAATGGCATTCTGCGGGAACCTGACACCTCTTTTATACTATGTCTGCAAGAAAAGAAGGGAAACTTGCCACATGTTGGGGAGTAAATTGCCTTTGGCTTTGCAGAGTGTGGGTTGAAAGAATTAAACAAGAGCTCCTGTCCCTCGAATGAAAGTGAAGAGTTTTCTCTAGCTTCTCATTATTTCTTCCTTATTGTGAAAAGATTTAAGATAGTATATTGCATCTCATGTTTTTCACTCAGGATTGCTCTTGTTTTAGGGCTCTATTTGCCCTTTTACTACTTTACCTGGAGAGAATTGCATTATGTTGGCAGATATGGTTTGCAAAGTGCTAAAGAAATCCCTAGGGGAGGCTGAAAGACCCCTAAATGGTATTGTAGCTTCTGCCCTGGTTTTCTGAGTCATCAATTTGGAGTTTTAGTTGTTTTTTTTCTTTTTCAGATAGCAGTTGTTGTTGTGTGTTACACTATTCATTAAGCAATATTTCTTGCATATCCTCTAAACCCTTAACTCTATTTCACAGGCTGCACAGGTCAGGGGTGTGCTCTACTATGTTGTTTTCAATATCTTTCTTGAAAGAATCAGCAACAGCAATCCAGAGAGACTGTAGTTAGTGGCCACCTTTGGCCATTATGTTTGGGGATGTTTCTGCTTGTACAACTGAGAGTGGTAAAGGAAAATGTTGTAGTTTTAGTTTAGCTGTTTGTTTTGCAAGTAAATAACATTTGCTATTTCTCCTCCTTTTATATCCAGCCATCACTTCATAATATACTGTAATCATTTGTTAGCTTTTATGTATCCATGATGCTGTATGATATTTGATGTAATCACTGACTTTAATGGGTGCTTTTGGTCTTTTATTGCATACTAGATGAACAGCCCGTTACACGGGCCACAGAGCCTCTGGCAGCCAGTTGCGGGGCAGTCACCCGCGGTGGAGACTGCCCGCGCCTCGGCTGATACAGAGCTGGACGCTCCTTCGGAGCGCCCAGCTCTGTATCAGCCGCGGCGCGGGCAGTCTCTACTGCTCATGAGTGCCACGCGCGCAGCAGTGTCTACTGCGCATGTCGGGCGTTACACACAACTTGGCGAATTATTATATAGGATTTATCCTTACATATTGTAACTCAGATTGGTCTGAGGTTGTTATGAAGTCAATAAACAGATCTCTGTAAGATATACACTGCATGTTTGAGCTACCAGTAATGCATATAAAAGTCACATGTAGCAAAGGAGAACAGTTTTCAGAGTAAAACCATATTTGTAGTAAAGAAATTGGACACTTACTAGCAATGCTATTCTGGCTCTAGTAGAGGACAAGTTCTGTTCACTGCAGCAAGAAAATGTTCCAAATCCAGCCTCTTTTGAACTTTTGAAGACACAATATATTGAGGAATCTGTTTTATCTGTTCCACAATGTCACGGGGTGACAGAATTGAACACACTGACAAGTACAAATGAACTTAATATAAAACTTTATTAAGTAATATGAAAGGCAGGAGATAAGGCAAAAGGAAAATGGCAATAAATGACACACAGTGGTTATGATAATGACACAGGTGGCAGTAGATAGTGGCACACCTTCACGAGACCAGGTAGGAACCATGGAGGCAATTCCTTACCCTTCACAGGACAGGTGGTCAGAAACAGAATGGCCCTGGGACTACACAGTAGATGTGAGGGCAGTGCAGGGCACTCCCATACACAAAGAGAATGGCATAGCTTCACGAGACCAGAGAGGAACAGTGTAGGCACTTTCCTCACCCTTCATAGGACAGGTGGTCAGAACGGAAAGGCCCTGGGACTAGACATTAGATGTGATGGCAGTGTAGAGCACTCCCAAACACAAAATTGGCAAATAAGTGGAGTTGACCAGTATCCCAACAGGGGATACACTAGGTGGTAGCCAGATGGAGATACGCTAGGCAGTACAGACCGGTACAGCCACGGGAGGTCAGATACATGGAGTGACCGACAAGCGCCACTTAACGGAAGCAGGTACAAAGCGGAAGACACAGGGCAGCACGGGAACCAAACCGAAAAATGGAATGGTCATGGAGCACAAAACAGAGGGTAAACCAGGAGGCAGCCAGAGGTCAAAACCGGATCGGATAGTCAGACGTCGCCAGTAGTCGTAACTGGAATGGGTAGTCAGTCAAGTCAGAGGTCAGAGCCGGAAAGGGTAGTCAGATGAGCCAGGAGTCAGAACCGGAACGGGTAGTCAGACGAGCCAGGAGTCAGAACCGGAACGGGTAGTCAGACATAGCCAGGTAATACACAATAAGAATAGCGACTCAGCAAGAGCGACAACTAGATAGTAAACAATGTCGCTCCAGGGCAATGTCAATCACAGGCAATCATGGGGCACCGTGATACACAATCACGTATCATAGATTGTAATGCTGTAGCTTTATAACACATTGACTTTATGCAATGTATGTCTGTCATCTATTGTCATGTTCCTCTGCTTTCCATGTTTTACTGGAATCTGGTTCCAGCTTTCTGGTCTTACGTTTGGTTCCTTTTCCCCGCCCAGTCTCTCTGACCCTTTATCTAGTGCTGGCGTCTTGAGCCTGTGCGAGATCTAAGCGTTCCTGCCGTGACCTTGTATCCAGCCTTGACAGAGTGTTTTCCTGTGTTTCTGACCCAGCTATTCCTGACTATACTTTGACTGACGATTCTACTTCTGTGTACTTCCTGAGCATCGACCCTTGGCTTCTCTCTCCAGACAATTCTCTTGCTTGTTCCTTTGGTACCGTGTTTGTCCGACTGGTTATCGACCCCGGCCTGCTTGACTATCATTCATCTCTCCCTTTGGCTCCGTCTTGCTCCGATGATTTCTGACCGGCTTGTTGACGCTTCTTCTCAGTCACCCTTGTATTCTTCCCCTTGCTTGTTTGAGCTTTGACTCCGGTATTCGACCTTCAACTCCAGTATTCGACCTTAAACGCCTTGTCAAGTGTGATTAATCTTTGCCTTGTTCGAACTAGTTTCACTCTGATTAGTTACATGTATTTAAGTGTCACGCCAAACGTGCATCAGATTTGGCAACACTGATAAATATAGCCTGTGGCTCTGTGGCCTAATCCAGTTCTTTTTTGCAGGTCACAATCAGAAGACCCAATTCAGTCCAGAGTAACACAGAAACATTTCTGAAATATTTTCCTACATGGGATGTGTCCTTTTACTTCCAACTTTGCCAGGAACAGTGGATGGCCCTAGACTGTATTTCTGTTTGCACGTCTCCTGCTTTCAACTTTTTATCATCTTAAGATTGGAACAGAATTGTAAAGAGCATGTGAATGGCAAATTAAACAACAAACATCTGCTTCTCAAAATACATTTTGGTTTTTGTAAAACAACCTGTTTTGTCCGAATCAGGGGTAGTCGAGCCTGGTCCTTAAGAGTTATCAACTGCATATTTTTACTACTTCTCTGCTTAAGCATGGATGAATCAATTAAAGGGGTTCAGTGTCTGATTGATTCTCCTGTACTACAGCTGAGATATCCTGAATACATTCACCGCTGATAGCTTTTGAGTACAAGGGTTGGCTATCATAGGTTTGAATATTAACTTTAAGGAAATGCTTGGTTTATACTTAGTTACCAGGTATCAGATCCATGTGAACTGCTTGAATGGAACTGGCAATGCATAAAAGAAACACAGGTTTGTTGCTATGTTCTGTTTAAGGGGTTAAAGCTCTTGGTCTAATTATAAAAGCACATGGTCTTGTTACTGTCACGCTTCCGATTGGCCGGCGTTTCTTTTTGTAGTGTGGCCAGCCTTCCGTGCATTGCCCGATTATTCAGGTCTAGCTTACCTGCGGGCTGTTGTTCCGGTCTCCAGCGGGCTGTCCTTGAGTTCTCTCTTCCGGTCCTGCATCTCCCGCTGGTTCCTGGGCAGTCCTCCTTCCGCTGGCGTCTGACTGTGTTTCAGCCTCCGGTTTCCCTCCTGCTGTGCTTCTCTAGCGCTGTCTGCTTCCGAGTCCGGCTGCTCCAGTCTTCCTGTTGAGTCCTGCCCGCAGTATTTCGCTACCTTTAGCGGAGTTCCGTGAGAGCTCCATTTGGTACCAGTGCTTCTCTCCAGGGTTAGTAGTCCCCCAGCCACCTTCCCTTTTTGGGCCTGGGAGGTAGTGCTGGGTAGTTTGTGGCAGCGTTCTGCCTCCAGGGGAGTGGGTACTCCTTTCCCTTTCGCTGGTGGGGGTTTCAGGGGGGATCCTTAGTAGGTGGGTCAGCTCATCAATCCCGGCTCCCTGCTGCTGGTGGACCCTCTCCTGGATCCTATTCTGGTAAGTGGGGTTGGGGGTGCTCCTCTCTCCTGCTCTCTGGTGCCCTTGGGGGTGCAGTGGTTCACAGGCTCCCTGCTCTGATTTTGGGGTTTCCCCCTTCTTTGGATTTGGGACTCCCTGGGGTCACTGTTCCCTCTCTCTTATCTTTCCCTTGCTAGGGGTTTCCTGGGGTTGTCACTTCTCTGTGACTATCTCTAGGTACCTCTATCTCCATCAAGGTGTGCCGTTGGGCTATCCCACGACATTCCACCTTCCCATCTACGGAACCAGCCTGTCAGTGGTTGGAGTCCGTTGGGTATAGGCACATCTTTTTCCCTATCCTGTCCCTGCAGTTTCTGTGTTCAGTCCTGCATCTAGGGGTCCGTTGTCTGGTTCTCCCTCAGTTTGCCAGTCTCTCATCCTGGTCTGGGCCCTGGCTCAACTGGGGTCGGACATCTGGCTTCGCGGCCAGCAACTTTACCCGGCTACGGCCGCAGCAAGAGAGACTGGCAGCTGACTACGCACACCAGCATCGCACTCTAGCGACGCTCCCTAGCTACTGGACCAGACAATCCCACGGCAGCTTCGTACTCTAGCAACGATCCCTAGCTTCGAACTCTAGCTTCCGTACCGTGTTCTCTTCATAGGGATCTGAGGCCGTGACAGAATAATCGGGCCAAAGATGGACCCCGCAGAGCTGGCACAGAGGTTAGCAGATCAAGAACGAGTTCTGGCATCCCATGAATCCCATCTCCAAGGTCTAGACCGTAAATTGGACGCTATCCTGGAAATGTTAAGAACTTCCATGATTTCCACCCACCCCGCTGCACCTACTGCTCAGGCGGCATCATTGCCTTCCCATCAGCCAGTTGCCGATGTGACCCCTTTAAAATCTGCCTCGCCAAAAATGCCAATGCCAGAAAAGTTTGCTGGAAATCCGTCCGAATGTAGGGGTTTCTTGAATCTATGCTCCTTGCATTTTAGAACTGCCCCTCAGTGTTTTGGGACACATGCTTCTAGAGTGGCCTTCATTATTTCTCTTTTAAAGGATGAGGCTTTGGCCTGGGCATCGCCCTTGGTGGAACAAAATTCTCCGCTATTGGAAGATTCTGATGCCTTTATTAAGAACTTTCGCCTGGTTTTTGATGTGCCAGGCCGGAAAGCCTCAGCGGAAGCAGCCCTTTTGGAGATTAAACAAGGTCAGCACTCTTTGGGGCAATATGCAGTGGAGTTTAGGACATTGGCCTACGAAACTAACTGGAACCCAGGAGCCTTGATTGCGGCCTTCAGGAGAGGATTGAATGAAGACCTTAAGGATGCCCTCACATGCAGAAAGATTCCAGAAGAATTTGAGGAATTTATTTCCTTATGTCTAGAGCTGGATACACGGATTCAGGAAAGACAACTGGAAAGAGATAGGAGTCGCCACACAAGGAAGGTTTTTCATCCCACCCTCCCTCCCCTACCTTCGCCTGGCCAGGACGAGCCGATGGAAGTTAGTACCATACAGAAATTATCTGATGTGGAGAGGCGACGAAGACGGTCTCAAGGATTGTGCCTCTATTGTGGGGCTAAGGGGCACTTTCTTCGTCAATGTCCGGTGAGGCCGGGAAACTCCAAAGCTTAGAGGTTAAGGTAGGAGAACCTCTATGCAAGGTCGCTCACCAATCTCCTACTCCATCCCGAGTTTTGATTTTTGTGTCCCTCGTGTGGTCTTCTTTGGAGACTTCCACCCATGCCTTCATTGACTCTGGAGCAGCAGACCTGTTCATTGATCTTAATTGGGCCCTGGAGGTGGGCATTCCGTTGGTACGCAAGAAGGCCCCTTTGTTGGTTTCTGCGGTGGATGGGAAGCCCTTGGGGAACGGGTTGGTTCTCTTTGAAACTGTGCCTCTGCTAATGAGGTCCGACCACGGGCATACTGAAACGATTGTGTTTGATGCTATCCCTTCCCCCAAGGTTTCGATTATTCTTGGATTACCGTGGCTCCGTACTCATAATCCTGTGATAGATTGGTCGGCTGGCCAACTGTCGTCTTGGAGTGAGGGTTGTCAATTTACCTGCCTCAAGATGGAGTTCCCCTTGGTCTCTGTTCTTCAGTCTTCTACTGTGTCCATTCCTGAAGCTTTCCAAGACTTTCATGATGTATTTTCCAAGAAGTTGGCAGACACACTCCCACCTCATCGCTCTTGTGACTGCCCTATAGACTTAAAGCCTGGTTCCTTTCCCCCTAAGGGCAAGACGTACCTGCTATCGGGTCCCGAAACTAAGGACCTGGCTGCATACATCCAAGAAAATTTGGCCAAAGGCTTTATACGTCCCTCTTCCTCGCCTGCTGGGGCAGGGTTTTTCTTTGTTGCCAAGAAAGATGGTTCTCTTCGACCCTGTGTTGATTACAGGGGTCTTAATCAGGTTACCATCAAGAATCATTATCCCCTTCCTCTCATCCCTGAGCTTCTGGAGCACCTTAAGGAAGCAGTGATTTTCACTAAATTGGATCTGCATGGAGCGTATAATTTGATCCGAATTCGCCCTGGAGATGAATGGAAAACGGCATTTAACACTCGCTATGGGCATTACGAGTATTTAGTTATGCCGTTTGGATTGTGTAATGCCCCTGCCGTTTTTCAGAGTTTTATCAATGACATCTTCAGGGACATGCTATTATCCCACGTATTGATTTATCTGGACGATATTCTCATCTATTCATCCAGTCTTCAGTTACACAGGCATCATGTCCGAGCCGTGCTTCAGCGGTTGCGGGAGAATTCCCTCTTCGTGAAACTGGAGAAGTGCCTGTTTGAACAAACGTCGGTTTCCTTCCTTGGCTACATCATTTCCTCTTCTGGCATTGTTATGGATCCTGCCAAAGTTTCAGCTGTTACGGACTGGAAAGTGCCTAGGGATATCAAAGGCATACAGCGCTTTGTGGGCTTTGCAAATTATTATAGACGTTTCATCCGGAATTTTTCATCCATCATAGCCCCTATTACTGCATTGACCCATAAGGGCGCTGATCCTCGGATTTGGCCTCCTTTGGCATTGGCTGCCTTTGACAAACTCAAGACGGCATTTACCACCGCCCCCATTCTATGTTTTCCTGACTCCTCGAGGCAGTTTATCCTGGAAGTTGATGCTTCGGAACAGGGTGCAGGGGCTATACTCTCTCAGCGGGATCCCTTGTCCAATAGAGTGCATCCTTGCTCCTTTTTCTCGAGGAAATTTACTCCTGCTCAGCGTAACTATGATGTGGGCAATAGAGAGTTGTTGGCTATTGTCCTTGCCTTACAGGATTGGCGCCACCTCTTGGAAGGCTCATCTCATCCTATCTTAATTCTTACCGACCATAAGAATCTTCAATATTTGGAGAAAGCTCGCAGGCTTAATCCTCGGCAAGCCCGCTGGGCCTTGTTTTTTACTAGATTTAATTATATCATCTCTTACCGTCCTGGATCAAAGAACTCTAAGGCTGATGCTCTTTCTCGTCAGTTCGAACCTAGTGCACAAGTTTCCCTTGAGCCTATTATCCCTGCCGAACGCATTGTGGCTCCTCTGTCTTCTGCCACCTTAACTAAGATTCAGCAAGCCCAATCCGTCCTTGCTGCGGGTCAACCTCCTCAGACGTGGTTTGTTCCTCCTCGATTTCGCTATGAGATTCTTCATTGGGTTCACTCCTCTCCAGTGTCTTGTCATCCTGGTATTCAGAAAACCATTGAGCTGGTCCTACGGCAGTTTTGGTGGCCCTCCATTAAGGAGGATGTCCGCGACTTTGTACGTTCCTGTGCTTCGTGTGCCCGTCACAAGCCTTCTTTGCACCCTCCTGCTGGTCTGCTGTGTCCTTTGCCTGTTCCTTCGACTCCATGGACTCATCTTTCTATGGACTTTGTGGTTGATTTGCCCGTCTCGAAGGGTTGTGATACTATCTTTGTGGTTGTGGACCGGTTTTCTAAGCAGGCCCATTTTATTCCCCTTTCGGGTCTCCCTTCTGCTCCTGTCCTGGCGGATATTTTTTTTTCTCATGTTTTTCGGCTTCATGGCTGTCCTGAACACATTGTGTCTGATAGGGGTTCCCAGTTTGTGGCTAAATTTTGGAGGGCATTTTGTGCTCGTCTTCAGATTACTCTACACTGGTCATCTGCCTACCATCCGCAGTCCAACGGGCAGACGGAACGTACTAATCAGTCGTTGGAATTATTTCTACGTCACTTTATGGAAGTTGATCAACATTCCTGGATGGAGGTTCTTCCGTTTGCCGAGTTTGCCTTTAATAATAGGTACCATGACTCTTTGCGGTGCTCTCCTTTTTTTGCCGCTTTGGGATATAATCCTAAGTTTCTTCCCTGTTCTTCTCCTTCGCAAGTTCCCGCTGCAGATAAGGCCATTGACGATTTGGCCCACCTATGGTCCATTATTCAATCCCGTTTACAGCACGCTGTGGCCACTCAGAAATCTGCAGCTGATAAACGACGATCTTCTGGACCAACCTACCATGTGGGGGATGAAGTTTGGTTGTCTACTAAAAATTTGCACCTTCAGGTTCCTTCTGCTAAGTTTGGTCCTCGTTACGTCGGTCCGTATAGGATTACTCGTCAGCTGTCTCCCGTTACATTCTCTTTGGCCCTTCCTCCTTCTTTTCGCATCCATAATGCGTTCCACATGTCTCTGCTCAAACCAGTCTGTCGCAACCGGTTCTCACGTAAGCAACCACCTCCTCCACCCATTGAAGTGGATGGTGAACCTGAGTATGAGATTCAGCGGATTTTGGATTCTCGTGTGGTCCGGAGACAGCTTCAGTACCTCGTGGACTGGAAAGGGTATGGTCCTGAGGACCGTTCCTGGGTTCCTGTTGCAGATATGCATGCCCCTGATCTTATTCGGCAGTTTCATGATGCCCATCCTACCAAACCCGGTCGCCCGGAGGTCTCCCCTTGATGGGGGGGCTGTGTCACGCTTCCGATTGGCCGGCGTTTCTTTTTGTAGTGTGGCCAGCCTTCCGTGCATTGCCCGATTATTCAGGTCTAGCTTACCTGCGGGCTGTTGTTCCGGTCTCCAGCGGGCTATCCTTGAGTTCTCTCTTCCGGTCCTGCATCTCCCGCTGGTTCCTGGGCAGTCCTCCTTCCGCTGGCGTCTGACTGTGTTTCAGCCTCCGGTTTCCCTCCTGCTGTGCTTCTCTAGCGCTGTCTGCTTCCGAGTCCGGCTGCTCCAGTCTTCCTGTTGAGTCCTGCCCGCAGTATTTCGCTACCTTTAGCGGAGTTCCGTGAGAGCTCCGTTTGGTACCAGTGCTTCTCTCCAGGGTTAGTAGTCCCCCCAGCCACCTTCCCTTTTTGGGCCTGGGAGGTAGTGCTGGGTAGTTTGTGGCAGCGTTCTGCCTCCAGGGGAGTGGGTACTCCTTTCCCTTTCGCTGGTGGGGGTTTCAGGGGGGATCCTTAGTAGGTGGGTCAGCTCATCAATCCCGGCTCCCTGCTGCTGGTGGACCCTCTCCTGGATCCTATTCTGGTAAGTGGGGTTGGGGGTGCTCCTCTCTCCTGCTCTCTGGTGCCCTTGGGGGTGCAGTGGTTCACAGGCTCCCTGCTCTGATTTTGGGGTTTCCCCCTTCTTTGGATTTGGGACTCCCTGGGGTCACTGTTCCCTCTCTCTTATCTTTCCCTTGCTAGGGGTTTCCTGGGGTTGTCACTTCTCTGTGACTATCTCTAGGTACCTCTATCTCCATCAAGGTGTGCCGTTGGGCTATCCCACAACATTCCACCTTCCCATCTACGGAACCAGCCTGTCAGTGGTTGGAGTCCGTTGGGTATAGGCACATCTTTTTCCCTATCCTGTCCCTGCAGTTTCTGTGTTCAGTCCTGCATCTAGGGGTCCATTGTCTGGTTCTCCCTCAGTTTGCCAGTCTCTCATCCTGGTCTGGGCCCTGGCTCAACTGGGGTCGGACATCTGGCTTCGCGGCCAGCAACTTTACCCGGCTACGGCCGCAGCAAGAGAGACTGGCAGCTGACTACGCACACCAGCATCGCACTCTAGCGACGCTCCCTAGCTACTGGACCAGACAATCCCACGGCAGCTTCGTACTCTAGCAACGATCCCTAGCTTCGAACTCTAGCTTCCGTACCGTGTTCTCTTCATAGGGATCTGAGGCCGTGACAGTTACCATGTTAGGGAATGTAATGGTGTCAATCTCCTTTAAATTAATGGTGAAATTGGGCTCTACAGAGTAATTGTACACTTGGCTCAAGAAATGGATCTTTTTGGAAAAGTTCCATGTCTTTTGGGAACATAGCAACTCTCCTAAAAAAATAAATCACTTATATTATTATCAGTTATCCATTTAAATCAGGCATTTAGGCACAGTACTTGTTTGGTGGTAGCTTTGGGAAAATATATATTTATATGTTATTTGTATATTTACGATAAAGGATCTAGTTATAATGTTATTTTTGGATGTTAGAGTACATATGCTTGTAAACTTTGGTTTTCAATTTAGATCCATTTAGATTTCATTATCTTAAGAAAGGAGCATAATAATATGATAATCATAAAGAGTACATCTAATCCCAACTGCCTAATTTTAATTGGTAATAAAATATGTTTGACTTTTATTCAGTACATTTTTATATAACTTCACAGTAATAATTTAGAGATAAAATTGTGTTTTGAAATAGCATAATAATGAAAATGAAAAAACATTTTTGAGAGGTTTGGAAGAGTACCAGAAGTATAAAACAGAATGTGAGAGGTGCTTTCTATATACATTTTGAATCTGTATCTTCTTGTTTCATCTCATCTTTAGAGATGGTAATTAAAGGACAGATGTGTCATCTGGGATGTTTTCCAATTGTATATTTAAGAAGAGGAAGTCTTCAGAACAAACACTAGGCAATGCTTTTCAGCCTCCTTAATTTTCTAATGGCAACATCAAATCATAAGCCGCATTCACACATTCGTAGGAATGATTAGGATTTTATTATGTTTCCTTTAAAAGGTGTCAATATATTTCATAATATGCTGATAGCGAACATATGGTTATATTTCAGTGATATGTCAAATGTAAAATGAAGACGTTTAAATAGAACACGACACAATCTTCCTTTTGGATTTTATCTTTACTCTTACCTTAATATTATATGGTCATGATACACTGGGGAGAATGACCGGGGCTTCTGCTCTCCTCTGGGTAGTGGTTCACTTGAAGTTAGGGGAATCAGCATCAACCATCTTTGCTGAGGTCTTTATTATCAGTGTGCAGTTTGGACAAAAACTGAACAGCAGTTGTGATTCATATATCTTTAGAGAAATGCTTAAAGGGGATCTATCACCCCAATACACGTTTGTCTTAAAAGTTAGGTTATATAGCGACTAGGTGAACTACTGTATTAATTTTCTTTTTTAAATTGTTATCTGGCCAAAATTCAACGTGTAAACATTTTCCTGTTCCCTGCTTCCGGATAGACTGTGGTTACCAGCTCTGTTCCACAGTCTGTCACTCTGCCTCTGCCCCCATCTCTCTGTCCAGCCTCCTCCGATGACTGAGGCTTTCTGCATGTAAGCTGGAGCAGTCTCATTGCTTACATGCAGAAGTTCAAATATACACTCACATACACAATTTTGATGAAAAATTACATTTAGTACTGTTCTCAAAAATAAAATAAACCAAAAAGCACCAAAGGGGAAGTAGAAGAGTATTTTCCACTCTTACTCCAGGGCAATATACCCTTTTATCACCCCTTAGGTACAAGAGTAGAGGCAAGGAGAATATGAGTTTTTCTAGCATCCTTGGGATTAAGTGGAAAAAAAACGTTTGTACATTAATGTATTAACCCTTTGAGTGGCAGGTTAACGAAGCAAAGATTTTTCCAGCATAAATCTTAGTGGGTTGATATGAATAATGGTTGAATCATCCCTGCTGATAATGGTGTAAAAACTGCTGTAGGAATATAAATATATATATATATATATATATATATATATATATATACAAACATCAATCACACCACACCAGTCCTCCACCACCATCCCCATCTGCCATATTGTAGGTTGTACTTTTTTTTAGCTCTTGACATCATCATGAATATGTGCCAGTGTCAGTTAAGCAGTAAGCTAGTGTTATGGGCAAAGGACAAAGGTACTCTGCATGCTAACAAATGTTTCAAGGCATATGTTGCTGTAAGTCTGTCTCACAACTTAGACATGGCAAGTTTCCCTTATTTTCCTGCAAGCATACTATAAAAGGGGTGTCACGTTCACACAGCATGTGTCTCTAAAAGGTAGAAAGAGCAGCTAATTTTTGAGCTAGATAAGACAGGCTAATAAAGTGGAATTGAAGCTTAGTTAAAGAGTCTTGTAGGCAGGGCATTTGCTTTCTGTATTATGGGAGTGTAAGGGACAGGAAGGAGTTTGTCCCAAATACCCCAACATTCTGCCTGTCTTATTTGATTTGAATGACACTGGCAGTTGTTGTACAAGTTACTTGCTGAATTGCTGTTATTATCTCTGTGTTAAATGGTCTGTGGGTGTAAAAAGGGAGCAAAGGAAGTTGAACCCAAATACCCCAACATTCTGTCTGACCAATTTGATTTGAAAGACACAGGCAGCTGCAGTCCAAATTCCTTGCTGACCTTTTTGTTATTTTCTTTGTTAGACATATCTGGGGGGGGGTGAGAAGTGAGTAAAGGAGATTGTCCCCAAATACCCCAACATTCTGTCTGGCCAATTTGATTTGAGAGACACATGCAGTTGCAGTCCAGGTTTTTTACAATAGATCTTATTATTTCTTTGCTGGGGGAGCCTGGAAAAAGAACTTGTTGAACAGTTTTTTTTTTTTTATTATTATTATTATTTTATTTTTTTTACAGTGATAGGGATAGGGGGTACAAACAGTTACAAAATATATATATATTAAAAATAGTGACAGCTGACTGGGACCCTGAAGTGAGCTTTGTGACTGAGGCAGACTTTATAGATAGCAGATGAAATTGAGTATTTTGTTGAGGTCCAAGGCAAGACATCACGCACCATCAGTTCTGTTGGGTACTTAACAGTAAAAACCACACACAGTAGTTGAGTAATGCACAGAGAATACAAAAGGGGCAGGAGGGAAGGAGTAGAAGCAGCACAGGGACATGGCATTAAAGTAAAGGGACAATAAACTGACTGCAGCCATGATTTCTGCAGCTTGATGATGAGCCCTCTCCTCCCATGGAGGATGCAGTTTGTCATAGTCCCCCCACCACCAGTGCCAGTATTATAAAAATGAGTAGCATTGTAACATTGATGATGGCATAATGGAGGAAGGTTTAGAAGCTGAACCAGCTGTTGCATCTTACAGTAAGACAAACAAGAACCAAAATATGTATCCCCAAAGTAGTAGTGAACTTTGTGAAAGTGAAAGTAAAAAGAAATTGTTTGAGACATGGAAAAGCTTACAGGAGTATAAAGGTATTCTGCAATAAGTGGTGGGTGATGCTGACCTAATTATGACTGATGGTAATGATGTAGATCTAGGATATATCCCTCCAGCATCCTCCTCTTCTTCAGACAAAGATGAAGCTAAGAGTGAGAGAGATGATGGCATGGCCAGAAAGTTCGCTGAAGGGCAAAGGCTCAGTCATCAATCTCTGTTGAAGGGATAAAGCTGATCACCATGCTTTGTCCCTTCAACAGAGATTGATGATCCTTAAGGGAGACGCATGGGCAAGCATTATTTTCTTGAGATACTGTATTAATTTGTCCATTGATAATTGTTTATTTATTTTTTGATAATATCTTATATAAAAACATTTTATTTTTATTCGTTCCATTCATTGATTGAATTCATATAACTTTTATATATGATATTGCAACTAATGAGTTATTTGGACAAAATTTTTCTTTTCTATACAAATGCTATCAGCTTGTTTTATGTTAAACTTTTATATACATTACATTATGTGTCAATTTGTATATTGATTATTTGACTTAATTATTCTCCAAGTTTTTTTACGTTAACAAGTGAATGTATCGAGAGTTCATCTTTATTTTTTGCCCAGGTGATTCACTTCTGGGCTATCAATGTGGGTTGACCCTTTCTGCTCCAAGTGGTTGTTCTTTATTTATTTTGACCGGTGGGCCATGCACACCTTTAGATCTTTGACAGGATCAGTCACTTTTGATGAGCCCTGACCTTCTGTCCATTCGGTCTATGACAGAGGAGTACTACTGCCTTTTAATCACACTGTCAGTACCAGAAGTTAGATTTCTGGCTATCACCTGATTCATTAAGCTCATGTTGCCTACTGGTGGTGGGAGGGAAACCCAAGAAGCAGTCACATTCATATAGTCTGTGCTATGACCAGTTCTCCAAATATCTGTTTTGCTTGCCATATGAGCTTTTCATCCCTTTGCCCACCACACTAACCACCTGCTTCTACAATTTTGTCACAGAGTTCCTGGCAAAATAACTGCTGCTTGAGATATGCCAGCGAGGAGCCACACATGAAATTAGCTTTCTAAGTCCTCAGTTTTCAACAAAAGAATACAGCAGCATGTCCAAAGAAAACATCTTGGTGATCTTGATATTCCACATGCATACTTTGGCATTATTTTTGTGAAGTATTTGACTCCTTCCCAAGAATTCAGTAAGTGTAGGTTGGCAGTAGATGGCAGAAGAACCCTGCAACATCAGAGTCCTACTCCTCTGCAGCAGGAACCATAGATGCAATTTTGAAATGAACGAACTCTTCCTGCTCTCTCTGACACATCAGCATCACTACTTCTATTATGTGCCCCAGTGCCCTGGGTACTTTTGTGATTGCTTCTGCTGCTGCTTGTTGTGGCACCTTTGGCCTGTTGAAGGGGTGTCTACCAGTCAGACCTGTGATTCAAGTGGAATCTCATTGTAGAAGTGCCTAGGTGTGAACATGCTTTCCCCCTGCTAACACGCTTTTTACACAGACAACATAGCAATGTGCTTAGCTTTTGAACTGTGTGTGAAGTATCACCATACTGTGGACTTTATTGGCTGTGGAGTTCCTGAGGAGCTGCTGCCACTACTAGAGCTAGATGTTGCTGTCATTGTAATAATACTAGGTGTCAAAGATGCTGCACATCCAGCAGCAGCAAAGGCACTCATCATAGTTAAGGTTGAGGATATCAATAACCTGTGTTGATGCTGGTTACTCAACACTAGTAGTGTGTGTGTGGCAGGTTGGAACTTGGATTTGGAAGCACTGACAATGCTAATGATGTCTAACAGGATTTCAGTTTATTTTTTGGCATCTTTACTTGTTCAGGATCAGAGTTTCCATTTATTTTCTCAAACAGTATATAGACAGGCACAGTGCTCCTTTTCAGCGGTGGAAGATCGAGCAGATTCCTTTTAACTAATTTTCTGGCCATGTCATCATCTCACCCTTAACTTAATCTGTATCTGAAGAAGATGAAGATGCTGGAGGGATATATCCTAGATCTACATAATCATCACTAATGAGCTCATCCTCAGCATCCTCCGATTCTTCTTCTCCACTACTTTTAAATTCTTCTAGGCTGAAAAAGGCCAGTTTTACAATTCTAGAATCAGTATTAAATTAAATTCAATGGTATACAATCTTTAAAGATAAAAATGCAAAAGAAAGATGGAATTTATTCAAAATTATCTTAGATAAATATAGCAACACTAAATACCATGGTGAAAAAGAGGAGCAATTTAAGACTAATGTGACTTAACAAAGAGATTTGCAGGGAAATGAGGAATAAGAAAAAGGCTTTTACATTTTTTGTCAGGTCAGTATCATGTAATAGTATAAAGAATGCAATGGAATCTGCAATTAGACTAGCTAAAATTGAAAAAGAGAATATCTGACAAGTTATCACGGTGCCCGTGATTTGCTGCAGTTACTTGTCTGTCACCAGTAGGGGGCTTCTATTGGCTGTCTGCAGATAGCCCGCCTCTTATTGTCTATTTAAACCTGGATTGGGCACCCTTTGAGTGCCCTTTCGTGTTGTTTCTGACCTTCTTGCTATCACTATGCTAGTGATAGCTGGGCCTCTGTTCCAGTGTTCCTGAGTTCCTGATCTCATGTGTTCTGAGTTCCTGATCTCTACTGTTCCAGTGTTTCCTGCATGCTGAAGTACTTCCAGTCCTGGTTCCGGCCTAGTCTCTGGTGTTGCAGTTCCTGCTGAACTTCTTCTCTGCTGTTTCCTGACCTGACTGATCGTTGTTGATTCCTGTCATCGCATCGCCTGTCTCCTGTATCCTGTCGACCTCCTGCCTGGTCACATCGGCGACTCGCTTGTTACACCAGTATGCGGACGCTGGTTTGCTCCTAAGCCTTGCGGCTATACAAACTCGCTTGTTACACCAGTGTGCGGTCACTGGTTTGCTCCAAAGCCTATCAGCTATACAATTCTGTGTTAGTCCCAGCGTGCGGACGCTGGTTTGCTCTAAAGCCTTGCGGCTATACAAACTCGCTTGTTACACCAGTGTGCGGTCACTGGTTTGCTCCACAGCCTATCGGCTGTACCATCCTGTGTTGGTCCTAGCGTGCGGACGCTGGTTTGCTCCAAAGCCTTGCGGCTATACAAACTCGCTTGTTACACCAGTGTGCGGTCACTGGTTTGCTCCAAAGCCTATCGGCTATACAATCCTGTGTTAGTCCCAGCGTGCGGGCGCTGGTTTGCTCCAAAGCCTTGCGGCTATACAAACTCGCTTGTTACACCAGTGTGTGGTCACTGGTTTGCTCCAAAGCCTATCGGCTATACAATCCTGTGTTAGTCCCAGCGTGCGGGCGCTGGTTTGCTCCAAAGCCTTGCGGCTATACAACTCGCTTGTTACACCAGTGTGCGGTCACTGGTTTGCTCCAAAGCCTATCGGCTGTACTATCCTGTGTTGGTCCCAGCGTGCGGATGCTGGTTTGCTCCAAAGCCTTGCGGCTATACAAACTCGCTTGTTACACCAGTGTGCGGTCACTGGTTTGCTCCTAAGCCTATCAGCTATACTATTCTGTGTTTGTCCCAGCGTGCGGACGCTGGTCTACTCCAAAGCCTTGTGGCTATACAAACTCACTTGTTACACCAGTATGCGGATGCTGGTTTGCTCCTAAGCCTTACGGCTATACTACTCGCTTGTTACACCAGTGTGCGGTCACTGGTTTGCTCCTAAGCCTATCGGCTATACTATTCAGTGTTGGTCCCAGCGTGCGGACGCTGGTTTGCTCCAAAGCCTTGCGGCTTTACGATTCTGTCAATTTGCCATTACCATCTGACTGCTGCTACTATCTCAGGGCTGCCCTGCCCGGTATTGGTAAGGCCGGTAGAACCTTTTGCCACATTCCATCTGAGGTTGCCTTACCCGGTATTGGCAGGGCCGGCAGAGCCTACATTATGAATCTATTGAGGCTGCCTTGCCCGGTAAATTGGTAAGGCCGGTAGAACCGTTATGCGATTCCATCTGCAGGTTGCCTTACCCGGTATTGGCAAGGCCGGTAGAGCCTAACATTCTATTACTTCAGACTGTCCTGTCCGGTATATTGACGGGACCGGTAGAGTCTGCCTTCTGTCTTGTTATATTCTGTTTATATCTGTATGTATGTGATTGCCATCCTACGTTATCAATTTATTACTTCAATAAAATTGATTTTTACCTAAAACTTGTGTCTGAGAGTCATAATAAACCGTGACAGTACGAAAGGGCCATGACCTCAGACAGCAAAGGTGAAGGTAATGCACAGAATATCCATTGGAGGATGGATGTGCACGAGCAACGTTTGGATCAGTTGGCAGTTGCAATTCAAACGATCCTTGAACGCACGGTACTTGCTGACAAATCTAGCTCTAGCCCGGTGGTCTCGCCAAGTCAGACACCGGAGAGTGATACCAGACCCCTAGGGGGCACTGTTAAAGGGTTAACGGCTTCTGCACCCTTGCCGCTAAGATACGATGGTGACCCTAGTCTCTGCAGAGGGTTCATCAACCAACTCGAGATTTTTATGGAATTGACTAGTGTTGAGCGAGCACCCCGAAGCTCGGGTGTTCGGGTGCTCTGACCGAGCACCCCCTGAGGCTCGAGTGCTCGGCCGAGCACCCGAACCCCATTGCATTAAATGGGAGGACTCGAGCATTACACCAGGCACCCCCTGCTCTGATGAGGGGAGGGTGCCTGGTCAATGCCCCCCTTCATCTCCACAATGCCCCTCTTCCACAATGTCCCCCTTCCACAATGTCCCCCTTCCACAATGTCCCCCTTCATCTCCGCAATGTCCCCCTTCATCTCCGCAATGCCCCCTTCATCTCCGCAATGCCCCCCTTCCACAATGTCCCCCTTCATCTCCGCAATGTCCCCCTTCATCTCCGCAATGCCCCCTTCATCTCCGCAATGCCCCCTTCATCTCCGCGATGCCCCCCTTCCACAATGTCCCCCTTCCACAATGTCCCCCTTCATCTCCACAATGTCCCCCTTCATCTCCGCAATGCCCCCTTCATCTCCGCAATGCCCCCTACCTCCAGTCCCTGGTGGTCCAGCGGAGCGTCTGCAAGATCTGTGCCTCCTCCGGCACAGATCCCTGGCACCCGAACATGGCGGGCGAGCACATGGCGGTACTCGTACGAGTACCGCCATGTGCCGAGCAAAGCGATGCTCGAGCCGATCCGAGCATCGGCCGAGCATGCTCGCTCAACACTAGAATTGACGGCACACGCATTTCCCAATGATCGTAGTAAGGTGGGGTTTACAATATCTTTGCTCACTGGCAGAGCTTTGGCTTGGGCTAACCCCTTGTGGGAGAATGCTAAACCTTGTACTAAAAACATTAGAGCATTTGTGCAATCCTTTCGAAGAGTGTTTGAGCCTCCTGGTAGAACCACCTCTGCTGCCAAACGCCTTATGGAGATACATCAGGGCAGGCGTACAGTAGGCGACTACGCCATCGAATTCCGCACATTGGCAGCAGAGGTAGGTTGGAATAACGAGGCATTATTGGCAGCTTTTTCTCAAGGCCTGAATGACTACATTAAGGACGAAATCGCTGCTAAAGATCTACCTATTGATCTAGATGACTACATTGAATATGTTATGATAATTGACTCTAGAATACGTGAGAGATCAATTGCCAGAGATCGTAAGTTACGGTCAAAGAATAATGAGCCTAGTGGCATGTTTTGCCCACCCATCCCTCCCCTGGCATTGAAGTCTAGTGAACCTGTACGGGAGACAAGTGAACCTATGCAAATAGGCTTCACTAGACTAACCAAGGCTGAGAGACTTTATCGCAGAAGACAAGGGTTGTGTTTATACTGCGGTAAAAAAGGGCATTTGCTAAATTCCTGTCCGGTACGTCCGGGAAACGCACACACCTAGGGTACCTTGGGGGACAGGCCCTAGGTGGTGTACAATCGTCCCCAGTGTCGGGCACAATGAAACCCACCATACAGGTGGTATTATCTTGGGCACAACGCTCTGTGGAGGTTTTGGCCTTGGTTGACTCTGGTGCAGCAGGGTATTTTATGGATAATACCTTTGCTGAATTGCACGGAGTTCCACGCATTGAAAGAAAAAATCCCTTGACTATTGAAGCGATTGATGGCAGACCCTTAGAACCGCCTCAGGTTATGTTTGAAACTATGCCACTGTCTATGACTATTGGGGCACTTCACAGAGAAGAGCAGCAGTTTCAACTGATTAATTCTCCGCACCATGCGGTAATATTGGGCTTTCCGTGGTTACAGTTACATAACCCACAATTTGATTGGAAAAAGTGTGAAATTGCTGCTTGGTCCCAGTTTTGTATGGACAAGTGCGTCATCCAGCACCCCCTGAGGCTCGAGTGCTCGGCCGAGCACCCGAACCCCATTGCATTAAATGGGAGGACTCGAGCATTACACCAGGCACCCCCTGCTCTGATGAGGGGAGGGTGCCTGGTCAATGCCCCCCTTCATCTCCACAATGCCCCTCTTCCACAATGTCCCCCTTCCACAATGTCCCCCTTCCACAATGTCCCCCTTCATCTCCGCAATGTCCCCCTTCATCTCCGCAATGCCCCCTTCATCTCCGCAATGCCCCCTTCATCTCCGCAATGCCCCCCTTCCACAATGTCCCCTTCCACAATGTCCCCCTTCATCTCCGCAATGTCCCCCTTCATCTCCGCAATGCCCCCTTCATCTCCGCAATGCCCCCCTTCCACAATGTCCCCCTTCCACAATGTCCCCCTTCATCTCCACAATGTCCCCCTTCATCTCCGCAATGCCCCCTTCATCTCCGCAATGCCCCCTACCTCCAGTCACTGGTGGTCCAGCGGAGCATCTGCAAGATCTGTGCCTCCTCCGGCACAGATCCCTGGCACCCGAACATGGCGGGCGAGCACATGGCGGTACTCGTACGAGTACCGCCATGTGCCGAGCAAAGCGATGCTCGAGCCGATCCGAGCATCGGCCGAGCATGCTCGCTCAACACTAGAATTGACGGCACACGCATTTCCCAATGATCGTAGTAAGGTGGGGTTTACAATATCTTTGCTCACTGGCAGAGCTTTGGCTTGGGCTAACCCTTTGTGGGAGAATGCTAAACCTTGTACTAAAAACTTTAGAGAATTTGTGCAATCCTTTCGAAGAGTGTTTGAGCCTCCTGGTAGAACCACCTCTGCTGCCAAACGCCTTATGGAGATACATCAGGGCAGGCGTACAGTAGGCGACTACGCCATCGAATTCCGCACATTGGCAGCAGAGGTAGGTTGGAATAACGAGGCATTATTGGCAGCTTTTTCTCAAGGCCTGAATGACCACATTAAGGACGAAATCGCTGCTAAAGATCTACCTATTGATCTAGATGACTACATTGAATATGTTATGATAATTGACTCCAGAATACGTGAGAGATCAATTGCCAGAGATCGTAAGTTACGGTCAAAGAATAATGAGCCTAGTGGCATGTTTTGCCCACCCATCCCTCCCCTGGCATTGAAGTCTAGTGAACCTGTACGGGAGACAAGTGAACCTATGCAAATAGGCTTCACTAGACTAACCAAGGCTGAGAGACTTTATCGCAGAAGACAAGGGTTGTGTTTATACTGCGGTAAAAAAGGGCATTTGCTAAATTCCTGTCCGGTACGTCCGGGAAACGCACACACCTAGGGTACCTTGGGGGACAGGCCCTAGGTGGTGTACAATCGTCCCCAGTGTCGGGCACAATGAAACCCACCATACAGGTGGTATTATCTTGGGCACAACGCTCTGTGGAGGTTTTGGCCTTGGTTGACTCTGGTGCAGCAGGGTATTTTATGGATAATACCTTTGCTGAATTGCACGGAGTTCCACGCATTGAAAGAAAAAATCCCTTGACTATTGAAGCGATTGATGGCAGACCCTTAGAACCGCCTCAGGTTATGTTTGAAACTATGCCACTGTCTATGACTATTGGGGCACTTCACAGAGAAGAGCAGCAGTTTCAACTGATTAATTCTCCGCACCATGCGGTAATATTGGGCTTTCCGTGGTTACAGTTACATAACCCACAATTTGATTGGAAAAAGTGTGAAATTGCTGCTTGGTCCCAGTTTTGTATGGACAAGTGCGTCATCCAGCACCCCCTGAGGCTCGAGTGCTCGGCCGAGCACCCGAACCCCATTGCATTAAATGGGAGGACTCGAGCATTACACCAGGCACCCCCTGCTCTGATGAGGGGAGGGTGCCTGGTCAATGCCCCCCTTCATCTCCACAATGCCCCTCTTCCACAATGTCCCCCTTCCACAATGTCCCCCTTCCACAATGTCCCCCTTCATCTCCGCAATGTCCCCCTTCATCTCCGCAATGCCCCCTTCATCTCCGCAATGCCCCCTTCATCTCCGCAATGCCCCCCTTCCACAATGTCCCCTTCCACAATGTCCCCCTTCATCTCCGCAATGTCCCCCTTCATCTCCGCAATGCCCCCTTCATCTCCGCAATGCCCCCTTCATCTCCGCAATGCCCCCCTTCCACAATGTCCCCCTTCCACAATGTCCCCCTTCATCTCCACAATGTCCCCCTTCATCTCCGCAATGCCCCCTTCATCTCCGCAATGCCCCCTACCTCCAGTCACTGGTGGTCCAGCGGAGCGTCTGCAAGATCTGTGCCTCCTCCGGCACAGATCCCTGGCACCCGAACATGGCGGGCGAGCACATGGCGGTACTCGTACGAGTACCGCCATGTGCCGAGCAGAGCGATGCTCGAGCCGATCCGAGCATCGGCCGAGCATGCTCGCTCAACACTAGAATTGACGGCACACGCATTTCCCAATGATCGTAGTAAGGTGGGGTTTACAATATCTTTGCTCACTGGCAGAGCTTTGGCTTGGGCTAACCCTTTGTGGGAGAATGCTAAACCTTGTACTAAAAACTTTAGAGAATTTGTGCAATCCTTTCGAAGAGTGTTTGAGCCTCCTGGTAGAACCACCTCTGCTGCCAAACGCCTTATGGAGATACATCAGGGCAGGCGTACAGTAGGCGACTACGCCATCGAATTCCGCACATTGGCAGCAGAGGTAGGTTGGAATAACGAGGCATTATTGGCAGCTTTTTCTCAAGGCCTGAATGACCACATTAAGGACGAAATCGCTGCTAAAGATCTACCTATTGATCTAGATGACTACATTGAATATGTTATGATAATTGACTCCAGAATACGTGAGAGATCAATTGCCAGAGATCGTAAGTTACGGTCAAAGAATAATGAGCCTAGTGGCATGTTTTGCCCACCCATCCCTCCCCTGGCATTGAAGTCTAGTGAACCTGTACGGGAGACAAGTGAACCTATGCAAATAGGCTTCACTAGACTAACCAAGGCTGAGAGACTTTATCGCAGAAGACAAGGGTTGTGTTTATACTGCGGTAAAAAAGGGCATTTGCTAAATTCCTGTCCGGTACGTCCGGGAAACGCACACACCTAGGGTACCTTGGGGGACAGGCCCTAGGTGGTGTACAATCGTCCCCAGTGTCGGGCACAATGAAACCCACCATACAGGTGGTATTATCTTGGGCACAACGCTCTGTGGAGGTTTTGGCCTTGGTTGACTCTGGTGCAGCAGGGTATTTTATGGATAATACCTTTGCTGAATTGCACGGAGTTCCACGCATTGAAAGAAAAAATCCCTTGACTATTGAAGCGATTGATGGCAGACCCTTAGAACCGCCTCAGGTTATGTTTGAAACTATGCCACTGTCTATGACTATTGGGGCACTTCACAGAGAAGAGCAGCAGTTTCAACTGATTAATTCTCCGCACCATGCGGTAATATTGGGCTTTCCGTGGTTACAGTTACATAACCCACAATTTGATTGGAAAAAGTGTGAAATTGCTGCTTGGTCCCAGTTTTGTATGGACAAGTGCGTCATCCAGCCTGTTAAGGTCCTGTGCACCTCCTCGGCTATACCGGATGTGTACCAACAGTTTGGCGATGTTTTTAGCAAAGGAGAGGCCAGTTTGCTACCTCAGCATAGACCTTATGATTGTTGCATCGAATTGCAGCCTGAGGCAGTACCTCCGAAAGGACGCACTTATCCATTATCTTGTGAGGAAAATAAGGCTATGGAGGATTACATTTCGGATGCCCTTGCCAGAGGGATCATACGAAAATCTACCTCTCCAGCTGGGGCTGGGTTCTTTTTTGTAAAAAAGAAAAATGGAGAATTAAGACCATGCATTGACTACCGGGGCTTGAATAAACTAATGGCAAAAAACGCATACCCAATACCACTCATCACCGAGCTTTTTGACAGGCTTAAGGGCGCTTCGATTTTTACCAAATTGGACCTACGGGCCGCTTACAATCTGGTGCGCATTCGAGCAGGTGATGAGTGGAAAACTGCCTTTAATACTCAAGCTGGGCACTACGAGTATCTTGTAATGCCATTTGGGCTATGTAATGCCCCCGCAGTTTTCCAGGAACTGATAAACGATGTGCTGAGAGATATGTTACAGACATGTGTTGTGGTTTATCTGGACGATATATTGATTTACTCTCAAGACATGGCACAGCACATCAAAGATGTATCCGCAGTATTGCTACGACTCCGTGAGAACAAATTATTTTGTAAACTGGAAAAATGTGACTTTCATAGAACCAGTGTGCCATTCTTGGGGTTCATAATTGGCAATGATGGCATTGCCATGGACAAGAATAAGTTGTCAGCTGTCTTACAATGGCCAAAACCCAAGGGGCTTAAAGCCATACAGCGTTTCCTGGGTTTCGCTAATTATTATAGGCGGTTTATTAAGAACTTTTCTTCCATTGTTAAACCTTTGTCCGATCTTACGCACAAGGGCGCTAATCCTTCTTGTTGGCCGGTATCTGCTGAGAATGCCTTTGAGAATTTGAAGTTGGCATTTGCTGCGGCTCCTGTGTTATCCCACCCCAATCCTTTACTTCCATTTACGTTAGAGGTGGATGCCTCAGATATTGGGGTTGGGGCAGTACTTTCGCAACGACACGAGAAAGGTGGTACTCTCAGACCTTGTGGGTTTTTCTCTAAGAAGTTGACTGTCACTCAAGGCCACTATGAGATAGGTGACAAAGAATTATTGGCCATTATCCTCACTCTTAAGGAGTGGCGTCATTTGCTTGAAGGTACCAAGACTCCCGTATTAATCCTAACAGATCATAAAAATCTGACTTATCTCTCGGAGGCCAAGAGATTGTCCTCCCGTCAGGCCAGGTGGGCACTGTTCCTGTCTCGATTTAATTTCATTGTATCATACTTACCGGGGTCAAAGAATATCAGGGCTGATGCACTGTCAAGACAATTTGAGGCCGACAGTGACAGAGTGGAAGCACCAGCACCCATCATCCAACCTGATAGAATACTGGCTACTATACGCACGAGTATCACTTCTCCTTTAGGGGAGGAGATCCTGGCCTCTCAGGGGTCCGCTCCCCATGAAACTCCAGTGGGCAAATGTTTTGTCGATGAACCATTTCGTACTAGGCTGCTTGAAACCTACCATTCCTCTAAGGCTGCGGGACATATTGGTAGAGACCAATTGTTATGGTCCCTTTCTCAGTTATTTTGGTGGCCCTCCATGAGAAACGATTGTGGCGAATTTACGAATGCCTGTGCCACCTGTGCCCGCGCTAAGACCCCGAGACATCTCCCTGTGGGCTTGCTTCAACCGGTGCCTAATGGCGAACGCCCCTGGTCTCATGTTTCCATTGATTTTATGGGAGAGTTCCCTATGTCCAAGGGGTACTCCTTTATATTCATGGTGGTGGACAGGTTTTCTAAAATGGCTCATTTCGTGCCCCTCCATGGTCTTCCTTCAGCGAAGGAATTGGCAATGGTGTTCGCCAGAGAAGTATTCCGATTGCATGGAGTGCCTAGGGTACTGGTGTCTGACAGGGGGAGCCAGTTTGTGTCTAGATTTTGGAGGGCATTTTGCCAACAGATGGGCATACAGCTGTCCTTCTCCTCTGCCTACCATCCCCAGACCAATGGAGCCGCTGAACGAGCTAATCAGGGCTTGGAACAATTTCTCCGTTGTTTCGTTACTGACCATCATGATAATTGGTCCGACTTGTTGCCTTGGGCAGAGTTCGCCAGGAACTGTGCGGTCAATTCTTCATCTGGGAGCTCTCCCTTTCTGATTAATTATGGGTTCCAGTTCTGTTTGCTTCCAGACTCATTTCAGACGCAACAGATTCCAGCTCTGGATGAGCATATCGAGCAACTCCGTTCCACATGGGCACAAGTTCAGAGGGCACTTGGTCAGTCATTTCAGCGTCATCAGCGCCATGCTAATCGCAGAAGGCTTCCAGCGGTTTCCTTTCAGGTTGGGGATAGAGTATGGCTTTCCTCCAGAAATCTCAAGCTGCAGGTTCCGTCTAATAAGTTGGCTCCTCGGTTTATTGGTCCATACAGAGTTATTCGCAAAATTAACCCTGTCTCCTATGCACTAGACCTACCTGCATCCATGCGTATCCATAATGTGTTCCATGTGTCCCTTCTTAAGCCTCTGGTTTGCAATCGCTATACTACCACACCTGTGGTGCCAGGACCTGTTGAGGTCGAGGGCCAGGAGGAGTACGAGGTTCAGAGCATTATTGATTCCCGTAGGCTTAGAGGAAGGGTACAGTACCTGGTACATTGGAAAGGGTATGGTCCTGAGGATCGATCATGGGTGGATAGTACGGACCTTCATGCACCTAGGTTAACTAGGGCCTTTCATGCCAATTACCCGCAGAAACCTAAACCCTATTCTAGGAGAGGGGGTCTTTGAAAGGGGGGTACTATCACGGTGCCCGTGATTTGCTGCAGTTACTTGTCTGTCACCAGTAGGGGGCTTCTATTGGCTGTCTGCAGATAGCCCGCCTCTTATTGTCTGTTTAAACCTGGATTGGGCACCCTTTGAGTGCCCTTTCGTGTTGTTTCTGACCTTCTTGCTATCACTATGCTAGTGATAGCTGGGCCTCTGTTCCAGTGTTCCTGAGTTCCTGATCTCATGTGTTCTGAGTTCCTGATCTCTACTGTTCCAGTGTTTCCTGCATGCTGAAGTACTTCCAGTCCTGGTTCCGGCCTAGTCTCTGGTGTTGCAGTTCCTGCTGAACTTCTTCTCTGCTGTTTCCTGACCTGACTGATCGTTGTTGATTCCTGTCATCGCATCGCCTGTCTCCTGTATCCTGGCGACCTCCTGCCTGGTCGCGTCGGCGACTCGCTTGTTACACCAGTATGCGGACGCTGGTTTGCTCCTAAGCCTTGCGGCTATACAAACTCGCTTGTTACACCAGTGTGCGGTCACTGGTTTGCTCCAAAGCCTATCAGCTATACAATTCTGTGTTAGTCCCAGCGTGCGGACGCTGGTTTGCTCTAAAGCCTTGCGGCTATACAAACTCGCTTGTTACACCAGTGTGCGGTCACTGGTTTGCTCCACAGCCTATCGGCTGTACCATCCTGTGCTGGTCCTAGCGTGCGGACGCTGGTTTGCTCCAAAGCCTTGCGGCTATACAAACTCGCTTGTTACACCAGTGTGCGGTCACTGGTTTGCTCCAAAGCCTATCGGCTATACAATCCTGTGTTAGTCCCAGCGTGCGGGCGCTGGTTTGCTCCAAAGCCTTGCGGCTATACAAACTCGCTTGTTACACCAGTGTGCGGTCACTGGTTTGCTCCAAAGCCTATCGGCTATACAATCCTGTGTTAGTCCCAGCGTGCGGGCGCTGGTTTGCTCCAAAGCCTTGCGGCTATACAACTCGCTTGTTACACCAGTGTGCGGTCACTGGTTTGCTCCAAAGCCTATCGGCTGTACTATCCTGTGTTGGTCCCAGCGTGCGGACGCTGGTTTGCTCCAAAGCCTTGCGGCTATACAAACTCGCTTGTTACACCAGTGTGCGGTCACTGGTTTGCTCCTAAGCCTATCAGCTATACTATTCTGTGTTTGTCCCAGCGTGCGGACGCTGGTCTACTCCAAAGCCTTGTGGCTATACAAACTCACTTGTTACACCAGTATGCGGATGCTGGTTTGCTCCTAAGCCTTACGGCTATACTACTCGCTTGTTACACCAGTGTGCGGTCACTGGTTTGCTCCTAAGCCTATCGGCTATACTATTCAGTGTTGGTCCCAGCGTGCGGACGCTGGTTTGCTCCAAAGCCTTGCGGCTTTACGATTCTGTCAATTTGCCATTACCATCTGACTGCTGCTACTATCTCAGGGCTGCCCTGCCCGGTATTGGTAAGGCCGGTAGAACCTTTTGCCACATTCCATCTGAGGTTGCCTTACCCAGTATTGGCAGGGCCGGTAGAGCCTACATTATGAATCTATTGAGGCTGCCTTGCCCGGTAAATTGGTAAGGCCGGTAGAACCGTTATGCGATTCCATCTGCAGGTTGCCTTACCCGGTATTGGCAAGGCCGGTAGAGCCTAACATTCTATTACTTCAGACTGTCCTGTCCGGTATATTGACGGGACCGGTAGAGTCTGCCTTCTGTCTTGTTATATTCTGTTTATATCTGTATGTATGTGATTGCCATCCTATGTTATCAATTTATTACTTCAATAAAATTGATTTTTACCTAAAACTTGTGTCTGAGAGTCATAATAAACCGTGACACAAGTATTACATGTAAAAAAAACTTACTGTCACAGTGTACCTTATACCCAGAGCTGCCGCTTCGGGCGACACTGAGAATCTATGGCCACAAATGATGCTTCCGTGTCATCCCAAGGTCGCTTCTGGCATCTGGCCTGGGTGCGCTTGGCGTCTTCAGTGGCCGCCCGTGTCCTCTCGCTAGACGGGCTGGCTGCTCGGGATGACGTGGGAGTATTACTGGGGTTTGACGCATCTCGGCTTGTTGCGTCATTTGCGGGCACAAGGCTGCGTATTGACGCAGGCCTCAAATCTTATACAGGCTGGTCTGACTTTTCTCCTCCTACCTACTTCCTGGCTGAGTATATAAGGGTACTGGATCCTTATCCAGTTACCCCTACGTTGTTGTCCTGTGCAGTTATAGCTGCTTGAGTTTCTGATCACCTGTGTATGACCCTTGCTTGCCTGACTATCCTATCTGGTGCTGACCTGGGGATCTGTCCATCTACCCTCTCGGTGTTGCCTCTAGATCAGTGGACATCCTATCTGGTGCAGACCTGTGGCTCTGGCTAACTACCCGCTCCGTGTATGACCCTGGCCTTTCTGACTAGCCAATCTGGTGCTGACCTGGGGGTCTGTCCATCTACCTTCTCGGTGTTGCCTCTGACTAGTGGACATCCTATCTGGTGCAGACCTGTGGCTCTGGCTGACTACCCATTCTGAATGACCCTTGCTTGTATGACTATCCAATCTGGTGCTGATCTGGGGCTCTGTCCATCTACCCTCTCAGTGTTGCCTCTAGATTAGTGGACAGCCTATCTTGTGCAGACCTGTGGCTCTGGCTGACTACCCACTCTGTGAATGACCCTTGCTTGTCTGACTATCCAATCTAGTGCTGACCTGAGGCTCTGTCCATCTATCCTCTCGTTGTTGCCTCTTGAGTAGTGGACATCCTATCTGGTGCAGATCTGTGGCTCTGGCAGACTCCAGCATACTGACTGCAGGCGTGAGTCAGTGGCCTCCCTGGTTACGCACAGTGTGCAAGACCATCAGGGTCTTTTCAGTATTCCTCTGGGGAAGTGAGACTTCCAGTGGCTTCAGCCTAGTCTCTTTCAGTTGGGGTTGACCTTAGGCTAGCCCTTATTTCTGATACAGTTTCTAGCTTCTTGAGTCACCCCCTGCTCTTGCTATTTGAAAAGTGATTTCAAATTTACTGTCTGACTCTTGTCTGTTCTTGCCTCCGCTGACTCTTACAAAAAAAGATTAAGTTTTGTATTGTCCCCTTAAAACAGAAACAGGTGTTTCGAAATGAGTATAAGGCAATGGTTGTCACCTTAACCAAATTATTTTCTTCTGTATATCACTTTGAGTGCCAAAGGGATGTCCCACATATTGCACAGCAATAAGATGGACACCCCTATGGCAATATACAAATAATACAACAATGGCAGACTATGGGCAAATAGTGGGAATCACATAATTTCCTCTATTGTGTACATATCTTACTGAGGACAAAGTCCAAAAGAGACTGGAAGAGGATATGGTGAATAAAGCAAATGATCTTAGGAACATAGTTCAGTAATAGCAAGATCAGTATACTTAACAAACATTGATTTACTGTCATCAGGCATAGTGCATTGTATTGAAGGCAAGCAGATGTAGTGAAATTATTCAAAAAGGGTGCAAGATCTAAACTGGGAAATTGTAGACCTGTGAGTTCGACTTCCAAAGGACTATTTAGTGACAGACAGTAATTTATTAGTAGGAGTCAGCATGGTTTGATAAAGAACAGAGGATGTCAAACATATGTATTTGCTTTCTTTGAAACATTAAGCAGTAATTTGGAGAAACTTATTGCTGTTGATGTAGAATACTTTTATTTTGCAAAAGCCTTTGATACTGTGCATCACAACAGTTTACTGCATAAATTAAAAGGCTTCGACTTGGTGGTGATATCTGTGCATACATAGAGAGCTGACTAAATTATAGATTGCAGAGATTTGTTGTAAATTGAACATTTTCAAGTTGGTCCAGTGTATTAAGTGGTGTGGCACAGGGTCCAGTTCTGGGATTAGTTTGTTTATCGATGATCTAGAAGTCAGAACTGAAAGTAGTGTCTTAGTCTTTGATGAGAACACTAAATGGTTTAAGGAAACACATATAGAGCAGGATGTTTTTCTGCAGAAAGATTTGGATAAGCTCAGTGAATTGGAAGAAAAGTGGAAGATGAGGTTTAAATTAGATAAATGCAGATTTTAGCACGTGGGCTGCAGAAACAAATGCTACAAATACACTAAATGGGAAGCTCCTTAAGAAATTATTGTTGGAAAAAGATTTAGGAGCAGTTAAAGACAATAGACTTCACCGAAGTGCACACTACAATTCAGCAGCTAAACTGGATTTATTTACATTAGAGAACAAATGTCTAATGGTTGATATGGTTTCCATTTACAAATATATTCAAGGTCAATGCAAATAATTGAGGAACTCAATGAGTCTGAGGAGGTAGTGAGCACTAAAGAAGCAATGTTGGTCCGTCCCCCTAAATCACCCCTAGGGTTTTTGGGGAAATTACTGTCAAGAGAAGAACAAAAGGGTGGTATTAGTAGTGAGAGCAGGACAGGTGAGCTGCCTGTGCCTGCTGCAAGACATGCTGCACCTGCTGCCAGATATGCTGTGCCAACTGTCAGATGTGCTGCCCCTGCTGCCAGGGCCACCACCAGTGCTGTGCCTGCTGCACGTACTGCCATTGATTCCACCAGTGCTGTGCCTGCTGCCAGTACTGCCATTGGTTCCACCAGTGCTGTGCCTGCTTCCAGTACTGCCATTGGTTCCACCAGTGCTGTGCCTGCTTCCAGTACGGCCATTGCTTCCACCAGTGCAGTGCCTGCTGCCAGTACTGCCATTGCTTCCATCAGTGCTGTGCCTGCTGCCAGTGCTGAACCTGTTGCCACCAGTACTGAAGTTGCTGCTAGTGTACAAGTTAATACCAAGTGTGACTGCAGGGGACCTTAAGTCACACTTGTCATCCCCAAGTGTTAGTACTACTACTACTAAGGTACAGCAGAGCTTGTTAGCATTAGGAGTGAAGGAGGGGATAATCAGCAATATCCTTCTACTAACAGTGACTATGATGAGGAAGACTCAGGGGCTGAAATTGATGTGGATGGTGTTAGTGATAGTGCAAGTGACAGTGATAGTGAAGAAACAGGTGGGACTAGTGTTAGGAGAGTGGTAGGGGAAGCAATTGAGAGTGTCCAGACTAGCGGTCAAGGAGGCCCAAAGCATTCCCCTGACCCTGGGAGTCCCCTTCCCCCCATGGCATTGTCTGTGTGGAACATGATCCTGAAGAAGGCAGAATTGTCACCACTGCAATAATACAATCACCACCAGCAGAAGCACAGATCAGCCGCCTGTGCCTGCTGCTACTGCTGCCAGTCTGCCTCCTTCATGTCACCAAGAAATGAAAAGTGTGACATTAGACATTAGGGGACCCTCTGTCACATTGCTCGTCACCTCCTCCAACCAGCAATTAGCTTTTTGAATTTGCAACTCACCGAGGACACAGTGGCAATGGGGTCAATAAATGATGCGTGAACGTGCGACCATATGAAACAGTTACCATGTCGACTGGATAAAAATATCGACATGAGAAATCTCGCATTGCGTGATACAGCAAGATTCTCATGGCGAGTACTGAAAGGTCGCATGCTGCCTTGGCTGTATCCCATCATGCTGTCCCAGAACTGTAATAATGTTAATAGTGTTTAATTTTCTTGCTCTCCGTCTCTGGCTCACACTCGTGCTTTCTTGATCCAGCCCTGTGTGTCCCCATAAAAAGAAATGTTTACATTTTATAAAGCAAGAAGTTTGATTAAATTCACAGAAAAATAGTTCCAGTGAAGAATGTGCTGCTTTCCAAAGCATAAGCAATTATGGCAGGATGTATTACTATGTTTCCATGCAGGAAACATGTTTTCTACTTCATTAAAAATATGAAGTAGAAAACAGGTGAAAACCAGAAACAAATGTTTTGATAATAAAAAAACTACCTATAAAATAATTGTTAGAAATCAGCAAAACATATGAAACATTATTCATAATATTAAAAATGGCTAATCTAAAATTAATTATAATGTTACTAAATCTAACCATTATACCTTCACTTTAGTTCACATTTTATGGTTTATGAAGTATACAGTCTAAACTCCTTGTAGTTTCAAACTGCAGGTGAATGTTTAACTTTTTAACTGTAAGATCCTAACAGTTGGGGGCTATGTAGACACAAGCCTGTAATGTAAGCTTATGTGTCAGAGCATTATAAACTGACTTTTATACAGAGGTGTAGGAATACACTATGCAGGTACTATAAACTACTGGGTATAATGTAATGTAGGTGTACAATGTATCTCAGCAAAAACTACATATATTTAATGGATAGGCAACTTTTGTCTCTCCGTTTGCTGGGGACTACAGCTCATAATATCCCCAAAAAGCCAAAGGCTGTTTGGTTTGATTGTAGTATCCAATAGCTGAAGAGCCAAAAGTTGCCTAACCCTGGTATGTAATATTAAAGGAGCAGTAAACTTACTTTTACATAAACATTTATGTTATAGAGCTGTTCTGCTAAGTAAAACAAGGCCACTCTAAGTGCTGTAAGTTGTTTTATTCAACATTTATAACAGTTCAAATAATCAGGATGTGAATTTACTGCACGTTTACTTCCTAACTGTTCTTATTGACAGCATGACTCAGCAGTTTCTACCACATTCTATGGAGAACTGTCACTGACTTTTCTCTCCATTACAATGTAACAGAATTACTAATTGGAATTTGACCATTAGAAGACATTGCTAATGTAAAAAAAAAAAAAACATTGGTTTAACCCCTTAGTGACAGCCGTGTGCGTACGCGGCTGTCACCTTAACGCCTGGCTAACATTTTTGTATTTTTTTTTAAATTATTCCGGAGTCCCCGTGTGGCGTGCAGCCACACAGAGACCCAGACTTCCGGGACTTACCAGGTACGTCCTCTGTCACTAAGTGACAGTTTTTGCAGTTTTTAACTGGTAAGTCCATTGTCAGGATGGGGTTAAACTTTAATACTGATGGAAATATGCATCTGTCAGCAGTGGGAGTACCCTAATTTTATTCAATAGGAAAAGTCCTACAATATATATTTTTTCATTAAAAAAGTTTACTGTTCCTTTTGTAGATATATTTAAAGATTTATTAGGACATGTTAGAACACATATATAAAGAAAATGATATAGGTCACTTCCCTTTTAATTATATTTTGACTAGTGTTATTATTCTGTCTTTCATCAAAAGAGCAATTTTGATGACTGGAATTTGGAATGTATCTATTTAAATGAGCAATACTAATATCAGTTAGACGTGCAAAGTCCTGTTAGCAAGTAATACATTTGCTTAAGTTTGAGTTCCTCAACTCTTTTCAGTACTCAGATATCTCATGTTTTTTTAATGAATTGAAAAAGAGTAGTTTTATGAACATTTTAATGCATTTGTTGCCATGGTAAGGAGTATAACTGACTATTATGTATGTATGGGCATAATTAAAATTGTTTTGGAAGTAACACTATCAGTTTTAGAAAACTGATGCTTCAGTTTAAATCAGATAAGTTTCTAATATATAGCTTCAATAAAATATGGAAAATATTCAACTTTAAATGTCAGATTTTTTTTTGTATAGAAATAGAAAAGTAGATTGCACTAGAAAAACATATTAGCAGACACATATTTTATATAATTTAATAAAAAAATGTTTTTACATTTTCTTTTACATTACAATGCTACGTACTGATCTTCTATGACACAGCTCAATGCATGTTATTACAAGCATTCTCTACTATTGTTAAGTTCACCCACCATGATAATAAGAACCATCAAACTTGTGTAGTGGGAGGATACCTGCTTTGAAATACAGAACACCTATTTACTTTTGAAACAGTTGTTAAATAGATTCTAAGCATGAGAACCATGAATATATGTCAAATAATAAAAGAAAAAGTGACAACTTTTGTTCATATTCATCAAAGATCAGTTTTCACTCTTTTATAGGAATGCTTTTGATAGCCTCACTATGCATGAAAGTTTAGCATCGGGGGGGGGGGAGAAAATGGGTTGTATTTTAACTAAAGAAAACACAATGATTGCAGTTAAAAATGTGTTTTCACAGCTAAATAAGTGTTTCTAAATGTATATGATATCTTGATTTATTTAAAGAGTCTATATAAATTTGTTTTTTGGCCTATAATATAATTCTGACAACTCAATCAAACACTATGACCAAATACCCCACCTTGGTGTTCTACTGGATTCTACCCTGAAATTTTCCCTCCATATCAAAACTGTCACCAAAACTTGCTGATTTTCTGTCTCGAAAATGTTGCCAAACTACACTCCTTCTTTAGATATACTATTAATACTATCATCTAGACCTTCATTCTCTCAAGACTAGATTACTGCAACATTTTGTTCTCTGGTATTCTGTGTCCTTTCCTACTTCAGAGCTAGAGCCCCTATCCTTAACTCAGATGCGAGAGTCCCTGTCCTTGTTTACAGAAACCTTCCCTCTCATCTCCTCCTGAAATCTCTATACTGGTTACCGATAAGATATCATATTTCTTACAAAATCGTCTCCGTTCCTCATTCACGCAAATAATTTTATTTACTGAGTTTGGAAATGTCATATAATGATACTCTACAAAAACTTTCTGAACAGTGATGTGATCCTAAACCCAAAATAATTGAGCTAATTGGTTTAAATTACAGTGTTCAGACAATATTCCAGCAATTTATATACATCCAGTTATCACCAGTCCTGTAGCTAGAGATACCTTCATGAGGTGGGGGCCACTGGAGGTGGACAAAATAGTGCATTAAGCCAAAATCATGCAATCTGGGGTGACTGCAAGAGATAAAATGAAACCTAATTGATTGCCATTATTTGTCTACAAATGTACTCACAGAAGCACAGAGGTTAATATAGTAATTTGTAAAAGGGAGCTACTTCTGAAACAAAGTTTTGATAGACCAGTTGATATGATACACAGCTCTGAGGAGGAAAGCTATTGTTCATGGATATGTTGAATCTGATGAGAGAAAATGAAGATTCCTCCATGGCTTATAACTTGTGTAGGAAAACAACTTTTAAGCCTCCTACTGAATTTACTCCTCCACTCAATGTGTGTCCACAGGTAAAAATATTTTTTCATCTGGTATATGCAGACATTCTTCTGTAAAAATCGCATGCAGTAACTTCCCAAACTCTAATACCATTTGAGTGGCAAGCTCTTATGGAAATCAAACAATGAGATGATGTCATCATAAAGGAAAATGATAAGGGAAGCAATGCAGTGATATGGTCTAGTGCGATGTATATAATACAGAGGTGCTTAGACAACTTGAACAATAAACTTTTTATAAATGTTTACTTCCTGACCATAAAGATATTTTCAAGAAACAATTGGATCTGAAACTCACTCGTGCCTTTAATCAAGGAATTATCGACAAACAAGAACTGGGTATTCTCACAGTACAGTTTCCTGTATTCCCTATGTTTTATGCCCACACCAAAGTACGTAAGAACATGTCAGTACCACCTAGGCATGAAACCATTGCAGGTATTGGGAGCCTGTGTTAGAAGGTTTGTTTATTCCTTGATTATTTCTTGCAACCTATGCTCCTGGAACTACACTCTTATTTGAGAGATTGAGAGATTCATCAGACCTTTTAATTAAACTTCCCGGGGTGAATGTGGAGTCAGGGACCCTTTTAGTAACTTGTCAAGTTGAGTCCCTGTATTCTGTTCATGAGGGCTGTATATGAGCAGTCTCTTACTTTCTTAGACAATCCAATTTGCCCTATAATATGGGATTTTGCTATTATTTTGGTTGAAATTGTTGAATTTGTATTGCAACATAATTAATTTGTTTTTTGATTCTTAATTTGTTTTATCTGGGATAGCCATGTGGGCTAAATGTGCACCTTCCTTCTCCAAACTTTTTTTCAGGTTGTTGGGAAAGGGGGATATTATTTAGTGAATAAATGAAACTTTTCAATGCACATGTGTTAATCTGGCTTCAGTACATTGATCATGTACTTTTTTATATAGAGTGGCCTAGAGGACTTGTTCAAAGAGTTTATTGACAAACTGAATAATAATTGTTATAATATCCATTTCACATTTTCTTTTTCAGACTATCTAGTGGACTTTTTGGATCTTTCTATTTCTAGTGACTCAGGGGGTAGAGTTAAACAGATCTTTTCCATAAAGATACTTCCATTAATTCATTGTAATCAGCAGTGGGCGGTAACAAAGGCATTCCCTGTCAGGCAGTACTGGAGGGTTCAACGTAATTGCTCCTCAGATGGTAAATTCCCTATACGTGCCAATGAATTACAATGGTGATTCAGGGAAAGGGGGTACCCTACATCTTGTCTTAAAAAAGAATTTCATTGAGCTGTATCTACTCCACTTAATATGCTTGTAAATACTGGTAAGCAGATATCTAAGAAACAAAATGATAATATGATTAGAGTTGTTACTAGGTTCAACTCCCAATGAATGAAACATTGCCATATACTTTTGACTGTCACCACCTACCTGACTTTCCTTTGATGACTGCTAGGAGAAGTAACAATCTGTCTGATCAATTGGTACACAGCCACTTTTGTCCAATTAACAAACAAGTTCTGGTGTTAGAATTGTTGGCACATTTCCATATGGTAATTGTTCAATCTGTGAGTATATTTTTCAATCCAAGGAGATATTATCACGGTGCCTGTGATTCCTCCATTTTCGACATTGCTACTTCCTGGTCATTTTCCTTCTAGCATTCTTATTGGCGATCAGTATTACTCCTCCAGCTGGTTACCTTTATATGCTAGCGCTGTCATTATGGCGGCGCCCTTTCGTGGTGTTCCAGTATCTAGCGTTTGTTCCTTTGGTTCCTGGTATCCTTTGTATAACCCGGCTCGACTGACTACGTTCCTGAGTGATCCTCTGTTCCTGACGTCCGTTGCGACCCGGCTTGGCTGACTATCCTACTCTGTGTACCGACCCGGCTTGGCTGAATATCCTGCTCTGTGTACTGACCCAGCTTCACTGACTTTCCTGCTCTGATTTACCGAACCAATTGTCTCTCAGCCTGTCCGAGTTCCTACTCGGTCCGTTTCCTGTTCTGTTCCCTCAGTGCCTGTCCGGCATGGTGTGTTCCTCCTCCTGCATACCCGCACTTGTACGCTTGACCTCACACAGCTGTTCACTTCATTGCTACGAGGCTGGCTGCTGCTCCGTTGCACCTTGTTAGTCTCAGCTTGTGCGGCCGTTCTACCTGTCCAGAGGTCTTTGAGCATCCTAAGCCTGTCTACGGGCCGGTGCGTGGTTTAGTAACTTCTGTCATTGTTCTAGCTCCCAGGTTGGTTCGGTTGCCTTGCCTTGTCACTGCCAGTACTGCGCTACCACCTAGCGTACTAGGGGTTCAGTTGCCTTGCCTTGTCACTGCCAGTACTGCGCTACCTCCTAGCATACTAGGGGTTCGGTTGCCTTGCCTTGTCACTGCCAGTACTGCGCTACCACCTAGCATACTAGGGGTCCAGTTGCCTTGCCTTGTCGCTGACAGTAGTGCAATACCACCTAGTGTAATAGGTGACCAGTTGCCTTGCATTATTACAGCCAGTATTACTATACCACCTAGCATACTAGGGGTCCGGTTGCCTGTCTCTGCAGTACTGCTATACCACCTAGCGTACTAGGGGTTCGTTTGCCTTGCCTGATTGCTGCCAGTACTACTCTCCCTCCTAGCATACTAGGAGTTTGGTTGCATTGCCTTCCATCTGTCAGCTATTATCCTCACCTGGCTACCAGCTGAATTGTTGCCTTCGCTCCTGTCAGTCCTGCTGACCTCCCTAGCGCTCTAGGGATCCCGTTATACAGTATGGGCCTATTCCTGTCGTTCCTACCACCCCATGGGATCTGCTGTTTCTGTTCCTGTATATTGCTACTGCTGCACTATTCCTGATCCTGGGTCCACAGTTGTACCTCTCTGCCTGATTGTAGTCTCGTATATGCATCCTGTATTGCCGAGTTTACCAATATTATTGTTGTGCCTGTACTACTGCATTTAATTCTTGTTTAATAAAACTGTGTTTTACTAAACCTAACGTGTCTGAGTGTCAGAAAACCGTAACAGTTATACAGTCCTGTATCCTGTGATAATCTGACACTAAGGCATTTAATTAATTGTTTATGCAATTAGATGGCCTTGAAAAAGATCTATGTGGCTTAGACTACTCAATTGCTTAAGAGTCACATTCAGAAACATATCTCATTGATTAAGAATGTGGATAGAGATAAAAAGGAGAGGTGATACCCTCACTACAGTAACAGATCATTTTTTATTTGCATATGGGGAGGTATACTGGATGGTTTGCAAATTATGGGACTTGAAAAACATTTTTGGGAGATAGGAGAGGCAACACTGTTAAGAAGTTATTACAGAAAGAGACCTGGTGGATTTTTATACTGCAAGCTTGTCAACCTCAGGGGATAATTGAGGATATGTGGTTTGTCAGTTTTCCATTGACATCGTAGATCTTTAGTTCAGTTACATTTCTTTTGAGGAATATAATTTGTGATTCACCTGATGACAGCAATGCTATCCATATTTTATCCACTGGGGATTCATCCTTCATCTACTTGTCTACCTCTTTGGTTTCTATGGGCATTAACAGACCTTTACCCATTGTTGGGATACTTAGGGAATCTTTCCACCGGTTCTCATTTGGATGACTTCATATTGAATGTGGACAATAATCTGGACCTTGTACTCGAAGAGTTGACCCTGGACAATTTGAAATCTTCATGACAGCCCTGGGACTTTTGTTTATTGATGCATTTGATATTTTGATTTTGATTGACCTTTGCTTGATTTAATGTCCCAAGATTGGGAACCAAATGGGGGTATGATATTATCTCCTTTATGTGTCATGTCATAGGTCTTTCTCATTATGAAAGGTCTTTTTGATCTTTGTTTTTACCCTTATTTTGGACTTAACTTCACATCAATACACTATCGATGGGGGAGATTTATATTTACACTCATTCCTATTACAAAATTATTATTTTTTATGTGTATTTGTGTTTTCATATTTCTTTAATCTTGTATGCATAGTTTGCTCTTATCTTTGGTCATATCTCCTACTTAATAAGCATATATAATACTTTTTTGACCAAGGGTCAAGAGTTTTGATGATATAATGTACAGGCAAGCTGCTACTGGATATCCCCAATTCCCTTTGTGTTTCTATTTGATAAGTACATTGTTGATTCACTTTCTTTGCTGCACTATTTAGATTTGAGGTTCAATACTTTATATGGACTTCATAAAGGTTCTCTCACTGTTATTTTAGAGAACCCTTTTCTTTATGCTATTACCTTTTATTTGTAGGTGTCAGTCCAATTATTACTTTTTCTGGTGTGTTTCATTGCAGTTACTTGAAACTCAAAACCTAAAGCGACACAACGAAGGAGAATTACATAGGCTGAACTATGACAATTTCACTGGGAAAAACTGATTCAAAATACTTTCAATTAATACAATCAAAGAAAGGGTAGTCAATCACAGCAGAAAAATTTCTCAATTCAAATAGAAACACAGAAACATAGAATTTGATGGCAGATAAGAACCTTTCGGCCCATCTAGTCTGCCCATTTTCCTACTGTAAAAACTTCAAACCTTCTTTGGTCCTTGGTATTTTCTTATGTTAAGGACAGCCTTATGCCTATCCCATGCATGCTTAAACTCTGTCACTGTATTAATTTCTACCACTTCTGCTGGTAGGCTATTTCACTTATCTACTACCCTCTCAGTGAAGTAAAACTTTCTTACATTACATCTAAACCTGTGTCCCTCTAGTTTTAGACTATGGCCACTTGTCCTAACATTTTTACTCGTTTGAAATGTACCTCCCTCCTGCACTTTGTTGAATCCCTTCATGTATTTGAATGCTTCTATCATATCTCATCTCTCTCTCTTCTCTCCTCAAAGCTATACATGCTCAGATCCTTTAGTCTAACCTGATATTTATTTTCCTGTAAACTAGTAACCATTTTAGTAGCCCTTCTCTGAATTTTCTCTAGAGCATCTATATCCTTCTGGAGATGGGGTCACCAGTACAGCCCCTAGCTATACATCCCTGTGTAACAGCACAGTGCCCTTAATAGTATTTTTTTCCTTTTGATTTTTATGTCCCAAGTGCATTATTTTACATTTATCAACATTAAACCACAGCTGCACACCTCTTGTCAATTCTTCTAATTTACCTAAATCATTTGTCATTTGGCTTATTCCCCCTGGAATGTCTACCCTATTGCAGATCTTTGTATCATCTGCAAAAAGGAATACCTTACCTTGAATAGCTTTTGCAATATCACTATTAAAAATATTAAAAAGAATGGGCCCCAGTACATATCGGTGAGGTACCCCACTAGTAACACTCCTTTTACCCGAATATTCTCCACTGACTACCACCCTCTTTCTCCTGCCATTGTCTTATCCACTGTTTTTACATCTAGACCCAAACACTGCAGTGTTTGAGACAGTGTCAATTGCTTTACTGAAATCTAGATAAGCTATATCTACTGCTCCCCCTTGGTCTATTATTTTAGTTACCCAGTCAAAAAATCTATGAGATTAGTTTGACAAGATCTCCCTGCTCTAAACCTGTGCTGTTTGGTATCTTGCAAGCCATTCAAATTCAGATATTCAACAACGATTTGCTTTAACATAGTCTCCATTAATTTTCCCACTACTGATGTAAGACTTACTGGTCTGTAGACTCTTCCCTGCTACCTTTTTCGTGAAGCTGTACTACATTTTCTACCTTCCAATCTTCTGGAACTACTCCTGTCGATAGTGACTGATTGAATATTTCTGTTAAAGGTATTGCTAGAACACTGGCACCTTGCCAGCCTTCTCCTTTTAGTAATATAGACCACACAGTTTGATGATCACTGGTGCCCAAACACTCTCCTACAGCTACATCTGATACCAAGTCTCCATTAATAAATAATAAATCTAGTGTGGCTTCCTTATTAGTTGGCTCTTCTACTATTGAACTAAGAGTTAATCCTTGTAAAGTATTTACAATATCTCTACTCCTGGCTGAACCTGCTGTTTTGTTTTCCAGTCCACATCAGAAAGATTGTCCCCCATAATAATAACCTCACCTTTCTCTGACATCTTACTTACTTCCTTGACCAGCAGTTGATCTGACTCCTCTGCTTGTCCTGGAGGTCTATAGAACACACCTATATGAGTGACCATCTTATTACCATATTCTAAAGTTATCCAGACAGTCTCTGTGTTCTCCTCCATACCCTGTATAAGATTAACCTTTAAGCTATTTTTGACATAAATGGCAACCGCTCCTCCTTTTCTGCCTTTCCTGTCTTTTCTAAAGAGAGAGTACCCTGGTATTTCTACATCACAGTCATTTTTCCATTGTACCAGGTTTCGTTAATCCTCACTAAGTCCACATCTTCACTAGTTAATATTGCAATGAGTTCAGGGATCTTATTCCCTAAACTGCGGGCATTTGTTCACATGGCTCAAAGTCTACTGGTTTTTGACCCATGTGTCACATACATACCTTGTTCAAATTCATCTGTGAAATGCTTTGGGGGGCAATTAGTTTTATCCTGTATCATTCCATTGCTTCCTCTACTATTTTAAATACCTGTTAACAAAACTTCTGAGTCACATGCTGAGAACATCTGTTCCCTTTTGAGAAAAATGCAAGCCATCCTTTTTGTACAATTTCTTATTACACCAAATAGGGTTGGTGTGAGAAATCCATGGTTTTGGCCCCACTTCCTTAGCCATGAATTTAAGTCTCTAATTCACTGCATCCTACCATCATATTCCTTATACACTGGCAGAACCTCTGAAACAGATACAGATCCTTACATAGCTTCTTAAAAACATCTTGTCCCACACTCACCTCACTACAAGCCAAATCATTTGTCATTTTGTCAGTGGTTGCAGCCTGCTTCAGGAGTTGTTCCAATATTAAGGCAGTGTTCTGAAAGTGCAGCAAAAGAATAATGAAAAGGCACAGACTGTGGAATATGCCTCTTGTCGACAACTTTTACCCTTCTAGAACCAGCTGTAGTCCATCTGCCATTTCTTGGAAGTCTCTGAGGTAGTGTCACTTATTTCTTTTATATTTGTGTGGAGCTCACAGACAACTTGTAGATTTCAGTCTTCAAATTATCAATCTCCCGCTTTAAAACAGAAAGTTGCTGACAAATTGGACAACTTCTGAGCCTCCAAAAGGTTTCTCTGGGGAGAAAAGAAAAACATCCCTTGCACTGCAACATGCCTGGCATGTTCACAGCACTAATGTAATCAGGTTCAGATTTTGCAGTTGTTTTCTAACTTTAATCACCACAGATCACTCCAGATTATCCCCAGAATATCTCCTTGTACCCTTCAATTGCTGCACATTGAATTGCTGTGCTGCCCAGCTAATAATTAGCCCAGTTAATAACAAACCTACTTATATACACAGAAGGCAACTCCCATTAATTAGCAAAACAGTATGTAACTAGATCTAACAAGTACTAATTAACACACCAATCCCAACCACCTCAATGACTCAGTGTTCAGATTCCTTACCAATTATCTAATCAGCCCTCAATCTTGTCTACAGGTAGTACTTAGGAATAGATTCAGGAAATTCTTACCTACAAAATAGATCTCCGGAATATCTCCTTGTACACTTACAATTGCTGCACTTTAAATTGCTGTGCTGCCCAGCTAGTAAATTGATAAGAGAGGGTAAAAACTGGAGAAACCTCCAAATGTATCAACAAGGCAAAAACTGGTATTAAGTGCTCCTTAGAAGGCTGAGTCTAACATCACAGAGCATAAAGAGATTCCTAAAGTTGCCAATGCAAAAACTAGCTTGCCAAGATTAATGGTCAAAAAATGCATGAAAAATTGCTGTGGTGTATAACGACAATGCACCTGAAAAAGCTACATTTAAGCTTCACGGAGCATCATATTGGAATCCCTGATGTTGCCGGGGCAAAAACTGGCTTGCCAGAATTAATCCTAGCCCTGAGGAGACATTGATTTGTAGGACTTGCACTTTTTTGGCACAAGACCTGAGGAATCAGTGATTTAATGGCACAAGCACTGAGGAATCAGTTATGATTGGACTTAGACTTTTTGTTAGAGGGCATTTATTTGGATGACAAACATTTAAGGCCTAAGAGTCTAAGACCTGATGAAACATTGATTTGTAGGACCTTGGCTTGGTAAAGCCACAAGCCTTGAGGAATCAGAGATAATGTTTAGCACTTAAGCTTGTTAGCATCGCAAGCCCTGAGGATTCAGAGATCATTTTTAGCACTCAGACTTATTAGCATCACAAGCCCAGAGGAATCAGATAATAATTAGCACTCCGACTTGTTAGTGTCACAAGCCCTGAGGAATCACAGATAATTTTTAGCACTCAGGCTTGTTAGCATCACAAGCCTTGAGGAATCAGAGATATTTTTTGTACTCAAGCTTGTTAGCATCACAAGCCTTGAGGAATCAGAGATAATTATTAACACAAGTTTGTTAGAGTCACAAGCCCTGAGGAATCAGTGATTTGTAGAACTTGGCTTGTTAGAAACAACCCTGGAAAAATTGTGTTTTGTAGGTGTCTGGTTTATGTTTAAAGAAGAATCCCTGAGGAAAAAAAAATGCCCTAATGGCCTAGTGCCAGCACGTCATGTTATGGTGGCCAGTGGCCACTGGCAAATGCCCTGGTGTCATTTCGGCATTTGTAACTGCTATTATTGCTGCTGCAGAGTTGTTTAAGCAGCAGGATGATTAGGCAGCTCCAAGTGAATGGGATTAACAACAGCAGTGATATGGGTGATGTTGATCAGGGTTTGACTTACCACTACTAGCTCCAGTGATGCACCTGAGCAATAACAGCACCTCAGCTAGCACCCACTGCTACAAGTATATGTGGAGAAAAACATTTGGACAATATTGCTTCTCCTCTGGCCCTCCTCCAAAATCATTTTTTCTCTTGTTGATAGCAGGAACAATACCTCTAATCAGCAACTTCAGTGCTCACAGTGTATGTAGTAAATTAGGGAAGGACTGGGAACAATGGGAACATCTGTACTTACATCAAACATCTGGCAAAACTCTAACCGAGCACCATGACACTTAGGTCCGCAATGTGAAATCATCCCACCAGAAAGCAAGCGCTGCTGTTACTATGCCGCTTGTCCACTCCTCACTAAAGACACGTGACAACTTGCAGTCTTAATAATAATGAATGACCCTCCCTGCCACCCACTCAGCGTATTCTGTGGGATAGAATCTCATCACATGCCGCTTGATGTCCTGGTTGCGATTATCCTCAACCAGAATGTCATGTGTGGACAGTGCACCACACAGTATGCAATGGGCGGACATGAACTGCCACATCCTGACATCAACGGAATGGCTATCATCTGGTAGGGGTGGCATTACTGCTGCTAGCCAACAGTTCTGCCTTCCTCATTATCATGTCCCAGAGGGACAAGGCCAGGGGAAGTGGAATCACAGGGTCAGGGGGATGTTGTGGGCTCCCTTGACCACTAGTCTGGCTGCTAGTTTTCACTTTTCCTTATGCCTCAGCAGGAGGGTCAACAATAGTCACACTAATCCCACCAGCTGCTTCACCAACAGTAACAACATCAACTTCATCATCATCACCCACTCCCAACACTCTGAGTCTCTAGCTGCTGTGTCATAGTATTGGGACTGCTTAGGGATGGCAAGTGGGACTTAGGATCCCCTGCTGTCACACTTGGCATCATCTGCTCCTCCTCTAGATCAGAAGACACACTGTCAGCAGTAGCAGCAGGCACAGGTAGATGACCTGTGGTGCTTTCACTGCTATCCAGTTCTTCATGTGCCTTTGCTGGTTTGCTAAATATTGTACTCTATTTCCCTAGGGATAATGTAGGAGGACTGAGCATCATTGAGTCTGTGGAATAAGGGCTTCCAGACCCTTTAATTCTGGTGGTGGTCACTTTCTTCTCCTCCTCAGACTCACTGGATGCATCACAGTCCTTCCAGTTCCTCCTTTTGGTTGTACTCCAGGGGCTCATATTGATAGCACACACTATGAGCCTCTGCTAACCTAATTTCTCAAAATGTATTACTGCAAAAAAGCCAAGCACCATCTCTAGCTGCTTCTGTTGTGTTTAACTTCCTGGAAATTTCACTTTTTTGGTGTGAAAAGGCTAAGCACGTGTAAGTAAAGAGGGCAAAAGTTTGAAAAAATAGCAAACATTTTTTGGCAATATACAAAAACAGCAAATATTTTAAAGTCTTTCTTTAAGGTGGATTTTCCCACTAAAAGGCAGGTAACCACATGGTTCTCGCTGATTTTTTCAAAGGAACACAATGTGACCTTTCTCCCACCCCAATTCATGAGGTAGTTTGGCTATTTTTGTATTTATATATCCTATTAGTCTTGTTAATTTAGGTTATGCTACAGTTTTATTTTTTAACTGGGTGCTTTTTCTGTTTATTTTGCATTTTTATGTGGGCTTGTTAGTGTCAGTTAAGGATAATGTTTATTTCCCTGCATAAATCATATATTTGACACGGTTCTCCTAATACATTTCTATTTTGATAGAAGTTGACATCCAAACTTTATCCTAATATATGTGTTCTGTTTAGAAACAAATCTTACCAGTCCACTGGTATGAAAATGTGTAGTTCAACAGATGTTAATGCCAGTCATGGACCACAAGGGATATAGTATATACTTATGGGCATAAGTCCATCTTGGCAAACTCAGCACCATATAATTCATTATGCAGTTTTGTTCTCCTGTGTAAATACATATCCTATCATTGTGGTATGTTTAAAAAGCTCAGTTGGCTAACACTTGAATCTAAATGTTCCCTTCACCTTTCTTTTCTTGTTGATATCCACTTCTCTGTAAAGCTCATTCCAGCTCTCCGTTCTAACTGTAACTTCTGCTCCACTGCTAACAACTCACTGGGGGTTATGCAATAAGGCATGATAAATAGGAGATAAAGTGGAGATAACTTCTCCAGTGATATCAACTCCAGTTCCTATGTGATTCTATGGAGCCAATGCAGTAAGATTTCTCCAACTTTGGAGATCTTAGTGTATAGGCTCTATAAAATAACATAGGAACTGGAGAAGTTATCTCTGTGTTATCACCTCTTTGTCATGCTTTAGTGAATAACCCCCACTGAGCATTCCATACTACAAGAAAGAAACCAGTTGATCTGTATTCTCTTTTAGAGCTCCAAAAGCAAGGAATAACCTTCCCCAATAAATTCAGATATCTCCCAGTCTAAAATCCATAGAAAATCAATGCTTCTTTATATTTTAAAAATACATTTAACTATATATAAAAACATTGTATTATTTATATATGTATCCTGTAAACATGTAATGTTGTACAGTAAAAGCTCTTCAGGACCTACTTGAAAATTAGAGAAATATCAATGTATTCTTTCCAGTAAAACACTTTCTATATAAAAACATACATACATATTTAGGTATGTGAATGGTGTGGTCTGTTTTTATTTTATTTTTTATTTACAGTGATTAAAAAAAGTTCTGTAACTAATGTGCTTGAATTTTTCTTTCACTGAACAGATTCTTGATTAAACTTCTGCACGTAAAACAACTTGAACACTGCATGACAAAATTAGCAAACTCAGTGAATTTGTTCCCAATCTGTTTAAAACAAACAATCAAAGGAACAAGCCTCTGATGCCAATTAAACTCTGTACAAATCTACACAAACAGCAATCTCTACTTCTACAAAACAGAAAATCTCATTTTATAGAAAAAAATAACTAACCTTACTCCATAGCAGCTAAATCGATTAAACAGTTAAATGCACAAACATCGGTTTGTGATTAAACTCCTACACTTATTCCCAAGTTGCACTTAAAACAAGCTACACATTGTAAGACAAAAGTTACAAGCTAAGTAAATGCATGTCCAACCTGCTATGATAAGAGTAATAAATTTAATCTTGAAAATAATCTACAAGGTGTTCTTGTTGCTTAATGTTCTTCTAAGCACGTGCCAATTTGACTACTAAACAAATGGCTGCTTACAGATAATGGAAGGGTTTTGTACAGCTTAGTAAACTCATTTCTAAATGTAACATGAGGAATTTTCCTGAAAAAAAGCATATTTTTTTTTGCTTTTCCTGTTGGAATTCCCACCAATAGAGAAACCCATAGATTTTTCGCTGTTTAGCTAACGCCAGAGAATTTCCCACAAAAACGGTTCCATTTCCTACCTATATTTTCCAATGGCAGAGAAAATTCCCACCTCCATAGTATAAAAATGTGGTATAGTTTAGGACACAGAGACCAGAAGCAAGCAAAGAGAGGGTGAGAGAAAAAAGTTAAGTTAAAATTAAAACAAAATGTGTATTAAGTGCTGGTTAGCGCTATGATGAGGCTTTATGGACCCTGTTGCTACTGATGCATGATGCTACTGCTTATACAGTGGGGGAGGTGAAAGTCAGCAGCACCAGCAGTAAAAGGAGCCCATATACCCCTGACCCAATGGTTCCCATCCATGACTGACAATTCATCACACTTTTCATCCCCAATCAGTCCAATAGAGCAGAAAGAGATTTTATTGGTGGTGATGACGAGAGTGAGGGTAATGGTAGAGCAGCAGATGTGGAGAAGAGTATGAGAATTTTTCGTGGAAAGCAATAAGGAATGGAAGAAAGAGAAATAATTTGGGATGGGCATCACTGCCACCACCAGCAGTGATATTGTGGAGTTTGATGCTTCTGTAATTACTGCTGCTGAGTCGCCAGACGAAGACATTCATTTGTCACAGCAGCAGGAGGATGATGAGAAGTGGGATAGTGTCCACAGACCACAGTAGCCACCATGGGATTTTCCTCTTCAAGCAGTGATATGGTACCAGGACACTCCCCAGTTGGCACCAATACACATGGCCCTAGCTCTAATAATGTTAAGACAGCAGCAGCATCACCTTCCCCAGCCAATGAAGGTGATTCTGGAGAAAAAGAAAGCCACTCCCTTCACCAAAATCATATGGGAATATTTTTAATTTGGGACAGGCAGTGCAGTCATCAGTGCAGTGACTGCACTGTGCACTTTGTGTAATAAAGTAATGAAAATGGGAAATGAGGGGACACATCTGCCCTCATAAATCACATGCAACATAGACATCTTGACATTTATATTAAATTGATATTAATGTTTCACAAAAACAGCTGCATCAATTAATCTTCATAGTTTTTGAGTCATAGAGAGTGTTATTTCAATTCTGTCAGAGTAACAGTTCAAGAGTAATTGGATTATAAAGTATCCCCCTCCCACCCCTTTTACCTAGTGTAAGCCACCTCCCCTCAGATGTGGAATCTGGTCTTAAGGCCAAACAGCTCACAGCAAGGGACAATCTTCTTACTGTGAGCATAAGGAAAACCCTACCCCCCTTGACAGGTTTTTCAGATTTTTCCCTTATGCGATCCACCTGGACACCACCTTGCTGCTCCGAGGTGAGCAGTGTTACATCAGTAAAAGGGGTGGGAGGGGGTTACTTTATCAATCAATTGCTCTGACAGTACTGACATAATACTCTTTATGGCTCAAATACTATGACAATTAATTGGAACTGCTTTTATTGTGAAACATTACTATCCCTTTAAGCATGTGAAAGCAAAACCCCCAAAAATGAAACTGAAAGCCACTGTCTCTGTGCCCCTTATCCCTCCCCAAGGGCATAAAGAAAGGGGGTGAAAATCCCAGAGGAAGAATACAGAAAGCCAAGCTGGGAGTTTGATTATGAGCATAGCACCTGAGACACCATCATCTTCGTGTGGTAGGTTCTGGGTGTGTGAAGATGTACCAACTTTCCCTGCTATACCTTCAGCATCCTCTACTTCCTTTGCCTCTGTTACCTCCCTCACCAGCTGATAGAGAGCTGGTAGATGGGAGGATCTTGCAGTTTGTGTCCACCCATTGCACATCATGTAGTGCGCTGTTCACACATTGCAATGTGACAGAGTGCTTTTGAATGCAGGTTTTCATAAAGATCTGCAGATATTCCATTCCATTGAATATGCTAAGGTGCTTGCTGTGGGGATTCATTATTTTTACAAAGTCTTTTATCTTGACATCAAGTGTTCTTAGCAGAATAGACAGAAGGCATAGTGACAGCAGTATATAGTTTCTAGGAGGTTGGTTTTACTTTGCTGACCTAAGTGTCAAATCTGTTTGGTTGTAGCTGTGCATGATGTGTTAATTTCTGTGATACATCCCCCCACCCCCCAGTTCTTCCCCTGTTTCACAATATTTGCTTGTGCACACTGTGCACATTGCAGTTGCTGATGAAAGGCACAGTTCCTTTGTTGCTGTCTCAAGGGAAAAATTGGTATTCTACCACAACCAATGATTTTAGAGGAGATGCAGGAGAAGAAGCATAATTGGTTACCTTATTCTCTCGTGATGCACCTGCTGTGGTGTGGATGTGTGTTGTGGTGTTGCTGTTGCCTCAACAACACTAGAGCTAATGACAAGACAATGCCAGTAGGGTGTACAGTTTTTTTCACGGCTTGTTTTTTGCAAGCCTGAGTTCTGTAAACTCATTTTTATCAAGGCTTGTTTTTGGCAAGCCTGATGCCTACAAAGACATTTTTCTCAGGGACTGTTTTCACTAATATGATGCCTATAAGGACATTTTTCTCAAGGCTTGTTTTTGGTAGGCTGAGGCCTGCAAATACATTTTTCTCAGGGCTTGTTTTTGGCAAGACTGAGGCCTATATACTTTTTAGCATTATTTTAAGCCCACAGTCTATTGTTTCAAGCCTAGCCTTGCTGCAATATTTTTAATGTTTAACTTTTTGTAAGTCTGCAAAAGAAATATTTTTTCAGTTGTTTTATTCCTGCAAACCTGCTGCAATGCTTAATGAGTGCTGACCATTAGTTTTAAACAGATACAGTGGATATAAAAAGTCTACTCACCCCTGTTAAAATGCCAGGTTCTTGTGATGTTAAAGAATGAGACAAAGATAAATCATGTCACCTTAAATGTGACCTATAAAGTGAACATTTCAGTTTGCAAAACAAAATGAAATCGTTGAGGGGAAAAAATAAAAAATAAAAAACTCACAATAACCTGGTTGCATAGGTGTGCACACCCTCTTATAACTGGGGATGTGGATGTGTTCAGAAGTAACCAATCACATTCAATCTCATGTTAAATAGAAGTCATTACACACCTGTCATCATTTAAAGTGACTCCGAATAATCACAAATAAAGTTCAGTAGGATTTTCCTGACATTTACTTAGTTGCGTCTCAGAGCAAAAGCCATGGTCAGCAGAGAGCTTCCAAAGCATCAGAGGGATCTCATTGTTGAAAGATATCAGTCAGGAGAAGGGTACAAAAGAATTTCCAAAGCATTAGATATACCATGGAACACAGTGAAGACAGTCATCATCACGTGGAGAAAATATGACACAACAGAGACATTACCAAGAACTGGACGTCCCTCCAAAATTGATGAGAAGACGAGAAGAAAACTGGTCAGGGAGGCTTCCAAGAGTCCTACTGCAACATTAAAGGAACTGCAGGAATTTCTGGCAAGTACTGGCTGTGTGCTACATGTGACAACAATCTTCTATATTCTTCATATGAATGAGCTATGGGGTAGGGTGGCAAGACGGAAGCCTTTTCATACAAAGAAAAACATCCAAGCCCGGCTGAAGTTTGCAATAACAAACATCAAGTCCCCCAAAAGCACGTGGGAAAATGTGTTATGGTCTGATGAAACCAAGGTTGAACTTTTTGGCCATAATTCCAAAAGGTATGTTTGGAGCAAAAACAACACTGCACATCACTCAAAGAACACCATACCCACAGTGAAGCATGGTGGTGGCAGCATCATGCTTTGAGGCTGTTTTTCCTCAGCTGGAACCGGGGCCTTAGTCAGGGTGGAGGGAATTATGAACAGTTCCAAATACCAGGCAATTTTGGCACAAAACCTTCAGGCGTCCGTTAAAAAGCTGAAGATGAAGAGGAAGTTCACCTTTCAGCATGACAACGACCCAAAGCACACATTCAAATCCACAAAAGCATGGCTTCACCAGAAGAAGATTAACATTTTGGAATGGCCCAGCCAGAGCCCAGACCTGAATCCAATTGAACATCTGTGGGGTGATCTGAAGAGGGCTGTGCACAGGAGATGTCCTCGCAATCTGACAGATTTGGAGTGCTTTTGCAAAGAAGAGTGGACAAATATTGCCACGTCAAGATGTGTCATGCTAATAAACTCCTACCCAAAAAGACTGATTGCTGTAATAAAATCAAAAGGTGCTTCAAGAAAGTATTAGTTTAAGGGTGTGCACATCTATGCAACCAGGTTATTGTGAGTTTTCTATTTTTTATTTTCCCCCCTCAACGATTTCAGTTTGTTTTGCAATTGAATTGTTCACGTTATAGGTCACATTAAAGGTGGAAAAAGTTCTGACATGATTTATCTTTGTCTCATTCTTTAAGATCACAAGAACCTGTCATTTTAACAGAGGTATGTAGACTTTTTATATCCACTGTAGTTAAAAAAGTAAGATAATAACTTCCACTGAAAGTGGCAGGTGTGCATGGTAGTAGTGGACTGGTGTGATGTGATTGATGTATCTATATATATATATATATATTTTTTTTTTTTTTTTTTCCCTCATGATTCCTACAGGAATTATTAGCATTATCATCTTTGAGTCTAATATAAGCTCTCATTAGTCTCAGATTATTGACACACATTAATAAGTAGTCATAGCAGTGGTCCCAACAGTGGTAGATGATAGCAACCCTTCAAATCCCTCCTCCTTGTTATCCTAAGTGCTGCTGTTAATAGTCTATGTGCTGTGGATTTCCATGTCATGTGTGGTTTTGTCCACGTCTGATACCTGATACTCAGATGGTATTAGATGTTGGTTCATTTTTAGAAATGCAAGTCTACCAACACTGCAGCTTGACAGCCATGTCCTACAGTCATTTACAATATAACCTGCTCAGACTCCTTGCTTGTTTGTGGGAATCACAACACACACTGTTTTCTTTGTCAGTAATCAATGGGGTTGTCTCTGCTTCAATGTAGCTATCCTGCAAGTATGCTGTAACATCTGACATGCAGAGGGATCATTCCTAGGAGCTAAAATGTCTTCCTGTGTACCAGGAGATGTAACCACAAAGATGTGCTACAACCACCACAAATGTTAGATTCCAACTCCTGAGATCCTCTTAGGACAACTAAGAAGAGATCTTATCCAAAGTACAAGTATATGAGAGGTGAAAACAAGGATCTCTCTGGTCTGCTTTTCATTCAAAGTCCTTATCAAATAATCAGGGGTCACCTCTTGAGATTAGATGAAAGGAGGTTTCAACTTCAGTACAGAAAGGAGTTTTTTTACAGTAAGGTCTGTTAAATTGTGGAATTCCTTGCCAAGTATGTGGTAATGACAGATACAATGGATACATTTAAGAGAAGATTAGATACATTTATTTTAAGAGGGGGCATGCACGTTTATACTGTGTATTAGTAGGCAAAACAGGAAGTTCCGTCAGCAGGAAAGCTTGTATAATTCTCATTTCTCTGGGGTTTGGAGTGAAGGTTGAACTTGATGGACTTGTGTTGTTTTTCCACCTGGTTTAGTATGTTGCCATGTTACTTGTGGCTAGGGACAACTCAGATCCACCTTTCTGTCCTACTACCCCTTAAAGTATATCCACCATGAGACTTCTCATGAGGCCTTTTCTGAAACCTAGCTTTCAACCTAAAATGTTCTCTCACACCTGAGCCAGGAGGCAGGACAGGAGATAATGTATTAAAGTTAAAGTATTGTGCTCAAAATGCAGTTGCAGTGCTCTCCTGTCTAGGAGTGGGCAAAAGGTTCCATCACGTTCCCGTGACAAAATCTGTGAAAACCATGTTGTTGTCAGCTTTTTTATGGGAACATTCTCTTTAAATACAGATATTAAAATCTTCGCCATTTTCACCCATTTGCAAAAATTCTTAGCCATTTTGTCAATGGATAGTAAGTTTTTGCCCCTTTATTAATGTTTTTTGCTATTTTTGCTATAAAAACATGCTGTTTTCCAGGAAGTGAAACAAAATAGAAGCAGCTACTGAGCGAGAGGGAGGTGCTGTGCTGTTTTGCTGTGATATTTATAGCAAAATTGATGCAAGAGTGGCTCATAGTGACTGCTATCACTATGAGCAAGAATAATAAAAGGAGGAGCTAGAAGGACCTTTGTGTGTCCAGTGAGACTGAGGAGGAAGTGACCACTACAGACCCAATGCTGGCCAGTCCCCCTGAATCACTCCTAGAGATCTTGGGGAAATTAATCTCATGGGAGGAAGAAGAGGGTAGTAGTGAAAGCAAGACAAGCCAGCTACCTGTGCCTGCTGACAGACGTGCTGTGCCTGCTGACAGTGCTGCCCCTGCTGCCAACAGTGCTATGCCTGCTGCTAGTGATAAAATTGTGCCAGGTGTTTCATGTGAGTGAGATGTACCCATTGTTCCTCTTCCAAGTCCTTCCCTTATTTACACTGTGCACATTGCAGGTGATGATGTGAGAGGCATAGTTCCTGCTCTCAAGGGAAAAATTTTGATTCTCAAGTCACCCATGATTTTGGAGGAGGAGCAGGTGGAGAAGCATTATTGTCCAACTTCTTCTTTTCTCCACATATACCTGAAGTGGTGGGAGCTAGTTATTGTGCTGCTACTGCCTCAGGTGCATCACTGGAGTTAGTCGTGGCAAGTGGAACCTTCATCATCCATCACCCGTGTTACTACTGTTGTTGATTCCATTCCCTTTGAGCTGCCTAATCATCCTGCTGCTTAACCAACTCAGCAGCAGCTGCAAGAACAGCAGTTGTAAATTCCACAATTATATCAAGACATTTGACAGTGGCCGGTGGCCACTGGCCAACACAACATGTCCTGCCTGCACTAGGCCAGTACAACATTTTTTTTCCACAGGGCTTGTGCTTTAAAAGAAAAAATAAAATGCCTACTATAAAATAAACAGTTTGTGGCAGCTTGTTTCTAAGTCCTACAAATCAATGTTATCTTAGGGCTTGTGACAAACAAGTCTAAGTTTTACAAATCAATGTTTTTTTGGGGTTTGTGCCAAACAAATCAATGTTTCCTTGCCCTTAGGGCTTGTGCCAAACAAGTCTAAGTCCTACAGATCAATGTTTCATCAGGGCTTGGGCCTCTGAAAACAAATCTTACAAATCATCCTCTACAAAATACTCTATCATGTCAAGTATCAGTCTACCCCAGTGGAAGCTTACGTCAGGGGATCCCTGTCTCTATCACGTTATGTACAAATGTCTCATTTTATTTAATTTATTTTTTATTAACTATCCCCCCAACACCAGTCTAATCCCCCCAAAACAAATTCCCCATTCAACTGATTCTTTCTCCAGACTCCACCCACCAACACAGGCATCCTCCTCAGACCCCTTTTATACCATGTCTTTTGGGGGGTTTTGTAATAGCATTTAGTATTTATTTTATTATCTGCTCCCTCAATCCCAATAAACAAACCCCCCCAAAAATACTCCCCGTTCAACTGATTCTTTCCCCACACTCCTCCAACACAGGCACCCTTGTACCCCTTTTATAACATGCCTTTGGGAAATAAAATAAAGTTTGGCAGCCAATATAACAAAGCAGTCATGAATACAAGAAGGGTGCTGGGTTTTATAGCTAGAGGCATTAGCAGCAGAAAAAGGAAAGTGATCATGCCACTTTATAGCTCTCTGGTTATACCTCACCTACAGTATTGTGTACAGTACTGGAAAAACCATCTACAGAAGGATATAGATACTGTAGAGAGAACTCAGAGAAGGGCTAATAAAATGGTGAATGGTTTACAGGATAAGAAATATCAGGATAGACTAAATGATCTTAACATTTATAGTTTGGAGGAGAGAAGAGAGGGCATATAATAGAAACATTCAAATACGTGAAGGCATTCAACAAAGTGCAGGAGGGAAGTATATTTCAAAGGAGTAAAAATGTTAGGGCAGGAGGCCATAGTCTAAAACTAGAGGGTCAGAGGTTTAAATGTAAAGTAAGAATGTTTTACTTCACTGAGAGTGTAGTAGATAAGTGGAATATCCTGCCAGCAGTAGTAGTAGAGTTTAATACAGTGACAGTCTGAATGGCATAGGCATAAGGAAATCCTGATCATAAGACAAAAGCAAGGACCAAATAAAGTTTGAGGTTTTTACAGTACAAAAAATGAGCAGACTAGATGGCCGGAGGGTTCTTATCTGCTGTCAAATTTTATGTTTCTATGTTAACTTCTTTACACTTGAAAAATTAAAGTGGAACTACCACCTGAAATACACTTTAGCTTAAATAACTCCCCATCTGGCGACTAGCTGCTTAGTAGCGCTAGTTGCCAGAATTATTACATTGTTAAATAGATTTACCCTTTCTTCCCGGGCTGACAGCAGGACGGAGCACAGACATCTTGCCATAGTGACATCCGCACACCTGCACTGTCAGTCCCTTCCGGAGCCGAACGGCACCAAGCAACGCGTCCTAGAGCCAGCTAGGACTGACAGCACAAGAGCACAGACGTCACCATGACAAGATGTCTGCGCTCCATCCTGCTGTCAGCCGGGAGGAAAGGGTAAATCTATTTAACAATGCAATAATTCTGGCGACTAGCGCTACTAAGCAGCTAGTCACCAAATGGGGAGTTATTTAAGCTAAAGTGTATTTCAGGTGGTAGTTCCGCTTTAACAAAACATGTAACTTGGCCAGGAGTGCCCAAACCATTGCATACAACTGTACAACTTAAACTAGCACTGATGACAAGGAGGGATTGTCAGCCATTGCCACAAAACTACCATTTGTATCAACCACGTTTAAATCCACATTTTGTTGTCCCATTATCTCCATTTAAAAAAAATGTCAGGCTTATAACAAGGAAAGCATTAAGAAAATGTATCTGCAGACTTATGAAAAGGCAATCCATACTAATTATTGATTGCAGGCTTAGTTTTAATGGGGACTTCCTTAAAGGGATGGTAATGTTTCACAATAACAGCGGCTCCAATTAATCATCATAACATTTAAGTTGTAGTTCAAGAGTAATTGAGTGATAAAGTATACCCCTCCCCCCATCCACCCCTTTTACCTAGTGTAAGTCACCTCCCCTTAGATGTGGAATCTAGTCCTGGGAGCAGACAGATGTTTTTCGGGATTGCCCTTATGCTCACTGAATATTGTCCCTCTCTGCGATCCATCAGGACAGTCTTGCTGCTCTGAAGTGAGCAGTGTTACATCAGTAAAAGGGATGGGAGGGAGATATTTTATCATTTAATTACTATTGAACTACAACTCTGTCAGTATTGAAATAACACTCTCCATGGCCCAAATACTATGAAGATTAATCAGAGCTGCTTTTATTTTGAAACATTACTATCCCTTTAAGAAAATGTATTTGAAGGCTTATAATAAGGCAATCTGTAATAGCATTTATTTGCAAGCTTAATTGAGAGATAACCTTAACAAACAATGTTTGCAGGCGAATAATAAGGAAATACATAATAACTATTGTTTTCAGGTTTAATTATAATAGGGAAAGCTTTAAAGGGACAGTAATGTCCCATAAACAATTTTTAGAGTTTTGAAGAGATTAAAAAAATAAGCTAAATGCCACAAATCCTATCTCTCAAACCGCTATGGTTTGAGAGGTATCCTCCGTTAAAGTTCCCCTCTCCCTCCTCTTCTCCTGACGTCAGCTGTAAGCTGACAGCAGGCGTTTCTGGTCCGGGGACCAACAAGTGGCTCTTCAGCAGAGCCGCAATAGCTAGATTTAAAAAGAAATACTTCTTTCTCTAAACATTTTTTATGGGACATTACTGTCCCTTTAAGACAATGGGCTTCTACTCCCCATGCTCATTTCTCACATAAACCACCCATACTCCATGCTCAGTTAGAAATCGAAACCCCTTCTATACTCCAGGATCATTTCTCAAACTGCCACCCTCTCACACTTCATGCTCACTTCTGATAGTGGCATAGTTTCCATACTCTTCACCATGTTTACTTCTTTCACTGACACTTTATACACACACCATGCCCCCTTCTCACATTAACACCCAATTCTACCTCATACTCTGTTCTAACTATGACTCATACTCTGTTCTAACTATGACTCATACTTTGTTCTAACTATGACCCTTTTCCATAAATTCATACTTGCAGCTCATACTGACAGTATTTTATAATGCCGCTGGGCTTGACATACTTAGAAAAAGCAGTACACTTCTAGAGTAAACCAAGTGCACCATATAAATAAAAATTCCCCACATTTCTACTGATTTAAATTGGGTATTTTTTTTATTTTTTACCTATGATGCACTTGGCTTGCCCACAATTGCACCATTGTTAGTTAGTACATCAGCTCAACCCCCCCCCCCCCCAATAAAACTGGGCCTAATTAATCAAACTAAAGATTAGCAATTCTGGAGCAAATCAACTGCACCATAGAGTGGAATGAAGAATTTAGAAACTCACACTTCATTAAAGGTGGGCTTCAACCCTTTAATGTTAGAATGCTCTCCAATATATTATAAAGCATTGGTGTTAAAAGCCCCATTGAAATCAAAGGGAATTTTTATTTTTTCCCCTATGGTAGAGTTAGTTTGCCCCAGAATTCTATGCTTTTTCTTAGTACTATATGTGGTACCTGCCTGTTCTTTTCTTTTTGTATGTGTGTGTCTAGGGAATGTGAATCTTGGGGCAATGGACTCCTGTATTTGGTGGGTGAGATCTGTGGGAGGGGAGGAGTCATCTGTGTTTGTGGGAATAGGAAAACCATTATAGGTTTAGAAATATTTTTCTTTGGTTGTTTATTTGTTTGTGAAGGCAGGGAAGGGAGAGCCTTGCTAAAAAATATGTTGGGGAGAGACCTGGTTGACAGAGACAGAGACATTGAGATGTTAAGAAAGAGATACTTTGTGTGTTTTGATGGATGAAGAGGTGGCAGACATATGGGTGGAAAGGTAGGGAGAGAGACCTATAAGAGTAGAGATGGGGGAATGGGGACTGTCATGAATGACAAATCTAGAGTTCCATAGGTAGTGGATAAGCAGGTTAAGCTGACATTTTTATTTTTAACATCTCATTAAGAATGAGGCAGGGCTGGGAGAGTCTGTGTTTCAGAGATGGAAAACCAGTGGAACAAGACTGGAGTGTCAGTCAATGTATGTGTACTTCTCTGACTGTCAGTGAAAGAGTGCTGGGTTTTCAGATAGTGTATGAGTGGTTGTTTGGATACCAGTGAAGAGTGGGACAAGGGTTATGGTACATGAGTAGTTGTAAGGGTTATAAAACAGTGTAAAATTTGGTGAAGTGAGATGATATGGAGGTTTTGTGGTACTAATATACTATTTATTTCATAACCTGCACAACCTATATAACTTCAAATTATAGATTTTACCTATAGAAGGTCTGTACCTTTAATTGTAACCAGCCATTTACTACATGAGCTTGTTGTTGGTATACTAAGATCTATTTTTCATGTTTTATATCTTTTGTTCCATATAACAACATATACAGTTAAAAAAAAAAATCCCAAACAGCTTTACCATCCTTACTCATTGGAATTATATCACTTAAAAGGAATGATAGGTTTTCCACTGATGTGACCATTTCTTAAAAAATAGGCTACTAGCTGACTAAATATACTATAATGAGATCATTAAAGGTCAAAGGTCATCATGTGCTCAAAAAAGAAATCGATTGTTTAAAAACTGCAAGAGTGAACCGTAAGAAGCCATGACACAGTGGGAACATTATGAGTCTCTAAATAGTTGCTATTGATTGGATTATAATTTATCTCTATGATCTAACAGTACACAGAATTAGCATTAAATCATAATAACACAGTCATATAATTAGATGAATGTGCCTGTGCAGTTCTGTTACTCATTGTAGTGAACACAACTTTGATGTGAAGTATGTGAAGAGTTACACATATGTATATACACAGCAATAAAACATAATGAGTGAGAAATATGCTTAAATAAACTATTTAAGAATTATAATATAATATATAATATGAATAATGAAACAAACATATTAGTTATAATTTGGATTAAACTTTCAAAATAAAATTTCCATTAGAATTATGTACAAATCTAAACCCTTTAATGACCAGTGACATGCCAGGTCCGTCTGAAGGTCTCTCTTTCAGACCCCCATTTTGTGCTCCGGCACACATAATCAGTCAGGTGTGCCAGCGTGTCAACAATGATCAAAGGTAACTTCCCCAGACTTCTGGTCATTAAGGAGTCAAATGTGTAGGTAGAGGATGTGCCCAGACTTCAGCACCATAAACAGCATTATAACAACAGCACTATACAAAACAACACCATAAAATACTCCACTTTCAGTGCCATAGGAATAGCATCTTTCATTAACAGATCCTACCTCCCTGTATGTTCCCATAGTAGCTCCCTCTCTATTTGGCAGCTGACTCTCTCGTGCAGTTCTATACTGTGGGAACTTTTCCTTAGAACCCCAAACAGCTAGATCCAGATAACTCTCCCTTTTCCCAACCTTTATCACTTCTTCCCAGCCTGATCTTTATCATTCCCTCAACATGTTATGTTTTCCCCCCCTTGGTTCTCCCTTCTTTTTCTGTTATTCCCTCTTTTTTTACTAAAAACATGTCACATGAAAATAGTCTGTTGAAGCTTGGACCTTATTCCCTTGTTTGCCCAAAAATCTCAGGAAAGGAGAAAGAACAAATCAAAAAGATGTTGACATCACGAGGGAAAGCTGCTGTCTCTGCTCTTGCTCCAAAGACAGCTACAGAGAGATCCTAACATCACCAACCTTAGGTGGGTGATGTTGAGACTGTGAACTCTGACAGCAGAGGCTACTATTTGGAGTTTAGTGCAGTTCATTATGTGATATATTTTATTGATTTTACCCACCCTTTATTTACATTTTAAATGTTGCACGCAAAAGAGCGTGCAGCCACATGAAACATTATCCATTTCGCCATAATAAAAATGGCGATATGAGAATCTCGCAGTGCATGATAGTGAGAGATACTCATGTCGCTACTGAAAGATCGCATCCCATTCTTGCTGAGCACCTCCCCATAAAGTATTGTAATCTGCAAGCAGCTGGAAGGCCACTTTAGTGCAATTGCATTACTTCTAGTAGAATGCTATGGTTTTGTCTGGTGTGGTGCTTTTGGGATGGGGTAGTCTGCTGACCATTTTGGTGTCTTTCTGCCTTAGAGTGACTGCAGAGTTAACTTGAGCATTCAAGGTGAGGTGATGGCTTTATTTATTTATTTTTTTAAACTCTCCAACTTGGAGGAAGCACTTGGAGGATCTAAAACAACTATAGCTATGTGTTTTTGACACATGCTGTGAGTGTGTGGAGACTTTTTGCCTCTCTCATTGGATCCATTGTTCGTGGCAGTATGAAGTATCAGGAATTGAATATTCAGTATCTAATGAAATGGGAAAAGCTCAGCAAGCCAGGGATGTGACATTTCAGTAGTGACATGAGAATCTTGCACTGTCATGCAGTGCGAGATTCTCATGTCACCATTTTTCCTTATAGAGAAATGATTAATGTGTCATGTGGTCGCATGCTCTTTTGCATGCGGCCTTTTAAAAGGATACCTTAGTTATTAACCCTTTTATCACTCCCATACTGAAAGTTAATTGGCTGTTGTAGATTGTTTAGCATTATTGATAAGCCTTTTAGTTTCCCTGTATAAAATATAATGCTGCCTGTTTTTGTTCGAAATGTGTTGCAATGTCGACAGGACATTAGTAAAATAGCAAGTGTGATAGTCACTATGCACATAAGAATATCTTCCATCTTCCGATTCTCTTTAACCCTTTGAGTAAGCTAATCAGACCTCACTTTTAACTGGTGGTGATACATATGAAAAATGCATACTGTTCTGGGAGACAACCCTCCAGACAGGTCAACAGCGGAGCTGCATGTGGACATAGATAGAAGAGACTTTAGGGAAATGCACTCCCAATGGGTCACTTATTAAATACTTTTAACCCTTTGTTTGACAAACAAATGTGAAATTCAATGCTGATTTTTGAAAAGTTAAATCTGTTTGTTTTCTTAAGATTTTTATTAAAATTAATATTTTAATCCAGTAGTATCTGATAGTTTTTTTAGGTTTATACATTTCAATAGATGGAGATTATAAAACTACTGTATAGAACATTGGTCTGACATTGAGTATGGGATTTTAATTATTTTAAATTACAAATAACTGCTAACAGCAACAGTGACAGAAACATTAATACTGCTACAAACATTAAAGGTCTACCTGATGTACAATATAATCAATGCATAGATAAATAATTCAATAGTTTCACATTTCTACATTAAATAGCAGTGCACATATAAATGGGATACCTTGTTCATGAAATCAAACTCCCACTGTCAGTGAGCAGCACCAGCTGTCCTGTTAGATACCATTGTTGCACATAACACGAGCACTGTCCATTTAGAAAGAACAGTTCACTGCACAACCTGGTTGAATGGACTGTTGTTCAGATATGAATCTCATCCTTAAACAATCTGGTTGTGTGAGCTCTTTTCCATTTAGGATACATGGCACCTGCCAGGTAGCATAGCATAAATGCATGCTTAAATGCATGTATTCTTCTGTATTAAACAATAGTTTAAGCATGTTTCTGTGCTGCTGCTCAGCCACTGGCCAATCATGATGTTCAGTAACATGTTCACAAGAATCCTTAATCAACATGCAAAACACAAACAGCCTCATTCTCTGCCATGCTTTTCAAAATGCCTTTAATCATTCTTACTCCCCTACCCCCACTAATTGTCTGTTTCATTCTCTTTCACTCCTTTTTCACTATTCACATTTTCTGCCTCTTATTCCCTCTGGCCCAAGTCTCTTTGCTCCCTCCTTTACTGTCTCCTTCCTCTTCTCTTTCTTTAATTGTTTAGCTTTCTACGATCCAGTGTTGGCTGAGCCTTTTATCCAGTAAGTATGGTTTATCCCATGAGCTCAGCAGCTTTTTCTGAGATATAGATGTATTCCCTGTAATTATATGCAATAAATTATAGAAGTATGTCAATTCCATATTTTTAGTTATGATCACCTATACTTATAACTCTGGGCAAAAGATTAATAACTACTATTTGGAAATGTCTGCTCTGAGGATAATGTTATCCCTAGACCAGTAGCATTGCCACAAGACCCGCAGACTATCAAGCCCTCCCTCCCAAAAAAAAAAAATACTCCAAGACCCACATCCCAGGACTAACCACATATCACACCTAGACTCATCTTCACATATCTGTGGCCAGGTGAACATTTTTGCTGTAAGATGTTTCCAGCCCTTTGCCCACCAGACTAACCACTACAACTCTACACTGCCAGCTTAGAAAAATAGTTGCCAGTTGGGTGCAACACATGACATCAGTTGTTCAAAACCTCTCTTCTTATCAAACTATTGGGGCAGCATGTCAACCACTAACATTTTGGCTACTTTGCCATTCAATGGGAGCATTTTGGGATTATTTTTGTGTAATTTTTGTCTTCTTTCTAAGAACTCTGTAACCTTACTGTTTTCCTACATGATGACTTGAGGCTGTAAAAGTGCTGGCAGTGGTGGTGGCAGCAAACACTCTCTTGTGAACTCCTACTATTAACTCAGTCAACCTCCTCCATACTTTTCACTAGTATAAAACCACCTCTATGAGATGTTTTTGTTATTGTTAAAGAAGTTAATGTTGTCTCACTTCCTGATAATTCTCTAACACTACTAATAGATGTCCCTCAATCCCTTCAGCTTTTAGCAGCAGCTGTCCTGCTAGTTGTGAAATCTCTGACATGCCACTGGCGTTCCTCCCAGTCAGACCTATTGTTATATTTCAGGAAGAATCTCAGTGATGTGAGTAGATGGGATCCTGCTTTTTCCATGCTCACATGTTTTTTTACACACACAACAGATGGTAACAATTTTGGATCATAAGTGAAGTATATCCAGACTGGATATTTCCTACACTGTCAGCAGCAGCAGAATCCCTCCTTGCTGGTGGTAGGGGGTATTCTTAGTAAGAGGATGATCATAAGTGCAAATACAAGGCTTCAGTAATTGAAGTGAATAATGATTTTGATGTGACTGTCAGTGCACCCAAGGAGAATATTTCTCCTTGAGTGGGTGGGTTTTCAGGAGATGCTTGGGATTCAATGTACCTTTGTAGCAAAAAACTGACAAGAGTGAGATAAAGGAGATACCTTTTAATTGCTGAGGACATAGAAAGTGCAAGCTTTAAGGACACTAAGCCTCATGTCATTTTATTTTTTTAATTGTCCCTGTCTGTTACATTCAATGAACTCCCTCACATACCCACACTCTCTACAACCAGAAACAACTACTTCCACACTTTGTCTCTGGATTAGAGGGATAGTAATACTTAAAATGTAAAAAAATATATATTGTAGTATTTGTCCCACTGAGTAAAACAAGGGTACTCCCACTGTGGAAAAGTGTTTTATCCAAAAACAGCTAAAATTTTTTAGGTGCAGTATCACAGTGGCCTGAAATTGTACAGTGGCGCTGTTGCTGCACCATCCTGTGAACACCTCTGATTTGTTAAACATAAATTTCCATAAGATGGTGTAACGGTTTTCTGACACTCAGACCAGGGTGTAAAGTAAAAACACAGTTTATTGAATCAAGGAGTAATACAATGCCCCTAGGGGCCAGCACAGGAATAACAGTAATAGCAAACACGGACAAAGTGAATGCAATACAGCAATAGAATAATGGGCAATGAATGGATGGGGAATAACCCCAAAAGGGTTAACAAGTGCAAGAGGAGAAACTCAGTCCTAGTTTGGCCAACACCCAGGATATATATAGCAGTCTCTGGATCACAGTTCTTGAGTAACAAAGCTGGAGCAAAGTGTCTGCACTGAATTCACTCTCAAGTAGGATAGGAAGGCACAAGTGCCAGAGCTGAGTAAATACCACCACCGTGGGCTATAGAGAAGTGCTATTGCCAAGCTGAGGTACAAGAACCGGAATCGCCCTTCGGTGAGAATCGAAGTTAACCCTGCGTGCGCCCGAAGGATAATGCCCAGACACCCCTTGGATGTCAATACAGATAGCGACTGCACAAGCACTAAGAGCCGAAGCACTGGATAGTGCAAATGGATAGAGTACCCTCTGAACGTATGTTAGGCCGGAGCCAGGACACCGCTCCGGTGCCGTACGTAACTCTCCCAGCAAGAGCGACTGGATACCAGTGCCAACAGGCGCGGTCACGGTGCACACCGAACACCAGACAGGCAATGCTCTGCAGGAGGTAGTGAGGCGTATCAGAGGTACGAGAGTAGCGGCTCTAACGGATAACCGTAAGCTTGGCAAGATAACGGGGCACAAGACCGGAGACTACAAGGCACTGCAGGAGTTAACAGGTTCTTTACAGAGAGACAGCAGCAAACAACGGATGGCAAAGCAATCTCAATCTCAGCTAGAGCAGTGAGAGGCACAGTGAGTCACCAAGTGATCAGAATGTCGCGGAGCGACCGGAGCAATGCAGGAACACCGGAACAGCAGGCTGGAACTGGACGATAACCGGAACCGGAGAACAGCAGGAACAACAACCGAAGAACAGGATCAATCACGGAGCAGGGTCGTCTACCAGAGCCGGGTCATACACGGAGCGGGATCATCAGCCAGAACCGGGTCAATCACGGAGCAGAGTCGTCAACCAGAGCCAGGTCATACACGGAGCAGGATCATCAGCCAGAACCGGGTCAGTCACGGAGCAGAGTCGTCAACCAGAGCCGGGTCATACACGGAGCAGTATCATCAGCCAGAACCGGGTCAATCATGGAGCAGGATCAGCAGAAGAGTCAGACAAGCCGGGTCGGTACACAGGAGAACTGGAACACAGCAACAAGGCGCAGATACTGGAACACCACGAAAGGGCAAATCACAAGTGCCCAAGCTCCAGTGTATAAAGGCACATCCTGGGCGGGCCAATCAGCATCCTCCAATGCACAGGTAATTCAGTTGAGATTGACAGCATAGCACGGGAACCGTGATAGTACTCCCCTCTCAAAGACCCCCTCCCCTGCCGGAGGGTCTTGGTTTCTGAGGGTATTTAGAGTGAAAGTTGCGCAACAATCGTGGAGCATGGAGGTCTTTGTGGTCAACCCAAGAGCGCTCCTCAGGCCCATATCCTTTCCAGTTGACCAAATATTGCAACTTGCCTCTAAATCTCCTTGAGTCAATAATGCTCTGAACTTCGTATTCCTCTTGGCCCTGCACATCCACCAGCCCAGGAACTACCGGAGTGGTAGTATAACGATTGCAAACCAAGGGCTTTAATAGTGACACATGGAACACATTGTGAATACGCATAGTATTAGGAAGTTCCAAAGCGTATGCCACAGGATTGATTTTGCGAATAATCTTGAATGGCCCAATGAACCGGGGGGCCAGTTTGTTCGAAGGCATCTGCAGGTTGAGATTCCTGGAAGAAAGCCATACCCTATCCCCAACCTGGAAGGAGACCGCTGGCAGCCGTCTGCGATTGGCATGCCGCTGATGTCTGTGGAAGGACTGACTGAGGGACCGTTGTACCTGTGCCCAAGTGGAGCGGAGCTGCTCCATGTGCTCATCCAGAGCCAGAATCTGCTGGGACTGAAATGAGTCTGGGAGTAGACAGGGCTGGAACCCATAATTAACCAGGAATGGAGAGCTCCCAGATGATGAATTAACCGCGCAGTTCCTGGCGAACTCTGCCCACGGCAACAGGTCAGCCCAGTTATCATGATGATCAGTCACAAAGCAGTGTAAAAACTGCTCCAGTCCCTGATTGGCACGCTCAGCGGCCCCGTTGGTCTGGGGATGGTAGGCGGAGGAGAAGGATAATTGAATGCCCATCTGGCCACAGAATGCCCTCCAGAATCTCGACACGAATTGACTCCCCCGGTCTGACACAATTACTCTGGGCACCCCGTGCAAGCGGAACACTTCTCTGGCAAAAATAGATGCCAATTCCTGGGCCGAGGGAAGGCCAGAGAGGGGCACGAAATGAGCCATCTTAGAGAATCTATCCACCACCATCAGGATAAACGTATAGCCCTTGGAACTTGGCAGCTCTCCCAAAAAATCAATAGAAATATGGGACCAAGGACGATCACCATTTGGCACTGGTTGGAGCAGGCCCACTGGGAGATGTCTGGGAGTTTTGGCACGGGCACAGATGGCGCAAGCAGCAGTAAATGCAGAGCAGTCAGCTTTCAGGGAGGGCCACCAGAATGTGCGTGATAGTGACCATGCCAACTGATCTCTGCCAATGTGCCCAGCTGCCTTAGATGAGTGGTAGGTCTCAAGTAATTGGGTACGAAAAGGTTCGTCCACAAAACACCTGCCAACTGGGGTTTCAGGAGGTGCCCGAGCTTGTGATGCCAATATTTGCTCTCCCAGTGGCGAGGTGATGCTGGTACGAATAGTAGCCAGAATCCTGTCTGGCTGAATTATGGGGACCGGGGCTTCATCCCTCTCAATGTCTGTGCAGAATTGTCTAGAAAGAGCATCCGCCCTAATGTTTTTGGACCCTGGCAAGTACGATACTATGAAATTAAATCTGGACAGAAATAGGGCCCATTGAGCCTGGCGAGATGACAGCCTTTTGGCCTCGGATAGGTAAATCAAGTTCTTATGGTCTGTGAGGATCAACACTGGTGCTCTAGTGCCCTCCAGAAGATGTCGCCATTCTTTTAATGCCAAGATGATAGCCAACAGTTCCCTATCACCAATTTCGTAATGGCTTTGAGCACTAGACAGTTTTTTTTAAAAGAACCCACACGGCCTCAGGTTACCCCCCTCCTTGGGGCGTTGGGTGAGAACTGCCCCTACCCCAACCTCGGAGGCATCAACCTCTAGCGTAAACGGCAGGGTGGGATTAGGGTGGGATAGTATAGGAGTGGATGCAAATGCCTTTTTGAGGGTTTCAAAGGCTATTTCAGCTGCCTCAGACCATTGAGAGGGATTTGCGCCCTTATGCGTCAGGTCAGAGAGAGGTTTTGTAATGGTAGAAAAGTTCTGAATAAACTTTCTATAATAGTTGGCAAAGCCCAGGAACCTTTGGATAGCTTTTAACCCCTTGGGTCGTGGCCATTGAAGAACTGCTGCCAACTTCTCTTGGTCCATTGCTTTGCCATCCTTGGATATAACAAAACCCAAGAAGGGTACTTGGGAGCGATGAAATTCACATTTTTCTAGTTTGCAGAACAATTTGTTCTTGCGTAATCGAATCAATACCTCCGAAACATCCTGGATGTGCTGGGTTAAATTAGCAGAATAGATCAATATATCGTCCAAGTACACCACCACACAAGACTGTAGCATGTCGCGGAGGATATCATTAATGAACTCCTGAAATACGGCAGGTGCATTACATAATCCAAATGGCATAACTAGATATTCGTAGTGGCCTGACCTAGTATTGAATGCCGTCTTCCACTCATCACCGGCCCTTATCCTTATTAGGTTGTAGACAGCACGAAGATCGAGTTTCGTAAAGATAGAGGAGCCTTTCAACCTGTCAAATAACTCTGTGATGAGCGGAATGGGGTAAGCATTCTTGGCAATCAACTTATTGAGTCCACGGTAGTCAATACATGGTCGTAATTCGCCACTTTTCTTTTTCACGAAAAAGAACCCTGCACCTGCCGGAGAGGATGATTTACGAATAATCCCTCGTCTGAGGGCATCCTCAATGTATTCCTCCATGGCCCTAGTTTCCTCACCGGACAATGGGTAGGTCCTACCCCTTGGTGGCACGACTCCCGGGGGCAAATCAATGGCGCAATCATATGGCCGATGCTGCGGCAATGCGCTAGCCTCACCCTTACTGAATATGTCACTGAACTTGCTGTATTCAGCTGGCACAGAAGGAGAGGTACACATAATCTTGACTGGGTGAGATAGACAGTGACCAGTGCAGTACTCAGACCAAGACTTAATCTCACATCTTTGCCAGTCAAACTGGGGATTGTGCAGCAACAACCAAGGGTACCCCAGAATGACCGCATGATGGGGTGAATGTATAATCTGGAAACGTACCCCCTCTTTGTGGAGGACCCCAATAGCCATAGTGATGAGAGTAGTCTCCAGGGTGATAAGTGCTGGTTCTAGGGGTCTGCCATCAATAGCCTCAATGGCTAGCGGAGTATCTCTTTTAGACAGTGGAATATTGTGTCTTTCAGCAAATGCCCGGTCCATGAAATAGCCTGCTGCGCCAGAATCTACCAGGGCTAGTACCTCCACAGCTTGATCACCCAAGAGAAAACTCACCGGTAAGGTGGGTTTCGTGGAACAAGGATCTGAGGACGACTGTACACCACCTAGGGCCTGTCCCCCAAGGTACCCTAGGTGCGTGCGTTTCCCGGACGTACCGGACAAGTGCGTAGTAAGTGCCCATTTTTACCACAATATAAACATAACCCTTGTCTTATGCGGTAAGCCCTCTCCTCCTTAGATAACCTAGTAAATCCAATCTGCATAGGATCCCCTGTTTCAGGTACCCCATCAGGAGGAATGGGAGGAGAGGGTGGGTTAAAAGACCTCTCGTGCCGATGGGTCTTGTAACTAGCCCTCTTTGCCAAGTGCCTTTCGCGCATGCGGGTGTCAATGAGTATCACATAATCTATGTACTCATCTAGGTCAGTAGGTACCTCCCTGGCAGCAATCTCATCCTTGATGGAATCGGATAGACCTTGTGAAAAGGCTGCCAGGAGTGCCTCATTATTCCAGGCCACTTCTGCAGCTAATATACGAAATTCTATAGCGTAGTCGGCCACAGTGCGATCGCCCATCTGTATTACCATCAATTTCTTAGCCGCCGAGGTGGCTCGCCCAGGTGTCTCGAATACTCTGCGAAACTGTCTGACAAATTCGTTAAAACTCAGAGTACAGGGTTTGGCCTGCTCCCATAAAGGATTAGCCCATGCCAGGGCTTTACCAGTTAACAGAGATATCATGAACCCCACTTTGCTACGGTCATTCGGAAAAGCATAGGGTGTGAGTTCTAAGAAAATCTCTAGTTGGTTAAGGAAACCTCTGCACAGTGTGGGTTCGCCACCATATCTTAGCGGTAACGGCGCCTCCGCCGTGAGACTTCTAGAAGGAGCCAACAATTGCCCAGTAGCATTGTCCGGTGTCATGACTGGGGGGACCACCGGATTTTGATTCGGTCTCTCGAGACGTACCGTACGTTCAAGCAAGGTTTGCATGGCCAACGCCAATTGATCTAGGCGTTGCTCATGAACATCCTTCCTCCAGTGGAGGTTCTGTGTATTACTGTCACTCTTCCCGTCTGAGGTCATGGCCCTTTCGTACTGTAACGGTTTTCTGACACTCAGACCAGGGTGTAAAGTAAAAACACAGTTTATTGAATCAAGGAGTAATACAATGCCCCTAGGGGCCAGCACAGGAATAACAGTAATAGCAAACACGGACAAAGTGAATGCAATACAGCAAAAGAATAATGGGCAATGAATGGATGGGGAATAACCCCAAAAGGGTTAACAAGTGCAAGAGGAGAAAGTGTCTGCACTGAATTCACTCTCAAGTAGGATAGGAAGGCACAAGTGCCAGAGCTGAGTAAATACCACCACCGTGGGCTATAGAGAAGTGCTATTGCCAAGCTGAGGTACAAGAACCGGAATCGCCCTTCAGTGAGAATCGAAGTTAACCCTGCGTGCGCCCGAAGGATAATGCCCAGACACCCCTTGGATGTCAATACAGATAGCGACTGCACAAGCACTAAGAGCCGAAGCACTGGATAGTGCAAATGGATAGAGTACCCTCTGAACGTATGTTAGGCCGGAGCCAGGACACCGCTCCGGTGCCGAACGTAACTTTCCCAGCAAGAGCGACTGGATACCAGTGCCAACAGTGGTGGTCACGGTGCACACCGAACACCGGACAGGCAATGCTCTGCAGGAGGTAGTGAGGAGTATCAGAGGTACGAGAGTAGCGGCTCTAACGGATAACTGTAAGCTTGGCAAGATAACGGGGCACAAGACCGGAGACTACAAGGCACTGCAGGAGTTAACAGGTTCTGTACAGAGAGACAGCAGCAAACAACGGATGGCAAAGCAATCTCAATCTCAGCTAGAGCAGTGAGAGGCACAGTGAGTCACCAAGTGATCAGAATGTCAGGAGCGACCCGGAGCAATGCAGGAACACCGGAACAGCAGGCTGGAACTGGACGATAACCGGAACCGGAGCACAGCAGGAACAACAACCGAAGAACAGGATCAATCACGGAGCAGGGTCGTCTACCAGAGCCGGGTCATACACAGAGCGCGATCATCAGCCAGAACCGGGTCAATCACGGAGCAGAGTCGTCAACCAGAGCCGGGTCATACACGGAGCAGGATCATCAGCCAGAACCGGGTCAATCACGGAGCAGAGTCGTCAACCAGAGCCGGGTCATACACAGAGCAGTATCATCAGCCAGAACCGGGTCAATCACGGAGCAGGATCAGCAGAAGAGTCAGACAAGCCGGGTCGGTACACAGGAGAACTTGAACACAGCAACAAGGCGCAGATACTGGAACACCACGAAAGGGCAAATCATAAGTGCCCAAGCTCCAGTGTATAAAGGCACATCCTGGGCGGGCCAATCAGCATCCTCCAATGCACAGGTAATTCAGTTGAGATTGACAGCATAGCACGGGAACCATGTTAGATGGTGTAGCAACAGTGACACAAAAATTTCAGGCCACTGTGATACTGCCCCTTAACAAATTCAAGTTTGAGCTGTAATAGCTTTTTAATAAACCCCTTTCAGCAATGTGAGTAGTCTTGTTTTACTCAGGGAGATACATTCTACAACAGCTTTTTTTTACATTTAATGTATTTTTATACCTTTAATAGTGTGACAATTATCTTTCTCTCCCAAGAACTACTGCAGTAGTATGATTACAGTACTGTACAAGATAGACCTCGGTTGGCTTCAGAAAACACAATCTCTACAGCTTGCAGTAAAATAACAAAGCACAAAGTAATCACTGGTTCACCAGTGCAGTACAATACCTCAATATATATTTCCTTGCCTCTCTAGTTATTGTGGATGTACTGGAGTATAGCTGTGTATGGATGGTACAGACTCAGTATGTTAAAGGGATAGTAACCGCCCCCCGGTAAACTTTAAGCCAAAAGCTAGTAATAAGCAAAACATACTTAACTCCCTTATTCCCATCTCTCAAACCGTTATGGTTTGAGAGATGTAAGAAAAGAAGGTCCTCCGCTCCCTCCCCTTTCTGCCTGACGAGCTGTAAAGCTGTCAGAGGCAGAATCCGGTCGACTGACTTACGGCGGCTCTTCAGGAGCGCTGTCATCTGTAAATTTCGGTATAGGTACTTCATCGGTATGGTCTGCAACATGTGCTTGCAAGCCAGGCACACATTTTAGACCATTCCGATGAAGTAATTACACCGAGATATCCAGATGACAGCGCTCATGAAAAGCCGCCGTCTGGTCCCGGAAGCAGGATCTCATGACGTCCGCTGTACAACAGACGCATGAGAAGGGAGAGGGAGCAGAAGTCTTTCTTTTCTTACATCTCTCAAACCATAACGGTTTGAAAGATGGGAATAAGAGACTTAAGTATGTTTTGCTTATTACTAGCTTTTGGCTTAACGTTTACCAGAGGGGGTTACTATCCCTTTAAGCTAAACCCCTTGTATATATTTGTCTTGATTGTCATATCAGATGTATTGTCTGGTGGTATCTGTTAGTGTCACGTCACTTGGCTAACTGCTTGCTGTCACTCATGTTAACACTTTTTGATGGTTAACTGTTGTTTTTTCTCACCCACACCCAGAAAACATATGGCAGTGTCTCCACCCCAACACTCTTTTAACAAATCCACAAATAAACAGCTGAGTTTATTGTTTCTTTTTTATTTTTGTATTAAGTCACCAGAAATCATAGCATGCTGCTTTCTCTCTTGTTCCCCAATCACAAGCATCTAGAAAGGAGAGAGGAATTAGTGTCTGTCCATACTTAACTGTAAGTTTGATCTGGTCAGTTTCTGGATCAGAAGCAATAGGCCTTATGTATAGCCCCTCCATCTCTGTGGGTCTCACTCCTCTGCAACCTGCCACATACAGAACTTAACTGCTAGCCTGCTTCTCACAGCAGACTTTCTTTTTTATAGCCCAGTAGAACTTGGGTTGCCTGTAAATGGTCAGTGGTTAGGCAACTGGCACCACTGATGTCAGGCATCCCTTTCATACTGCCTTTTTGACTCCCACCTGCACAGAGCATTGACTCCATGCAGTGTGAATAAAAGTTCTGTGTCCACTGTGAAAGGGAAAGTGAGAGGAATGAAGAGACACAGTGAAAGGGAAGGTGGAAGGGGCAAAGAGGCAAAAGCAGTTAAATGGGGAAGAGGCCAAATTGAAGGATGTTATGAATGTGATAGGGGAAGGTAAAAGAGGATGAAGCCTGTACTGTACAATGTGGTGAATGGGAGGTCCAAGCAGAACATTCTGTAAAATTTGACTTCCTGTATAAGGGGAGTGATTTGTCAAAGGGGGATGCACCAAATGTGATGTTGTTATGGAAAAGAGGAGGAAGTCTGTACTTTGCCTTTTTAAGGGTAAGAGAAGAGGGAAGAAATGTGTGTGATTGGAGCTGTAAAGTGAAGTAAAGTATGAATAAGAGGGTTGAAAGGCAGAGTCTGAAGTCAAGTAGCGCATTGATGTTATTGTGTGTGGTGTAAAAGAGGCTTTTTTGTAATGTAATGGAGGTAGGATGTGAGGTCATGGATGTTGAATGTGAGAGCAATACTAGAGGTTGAGGTGTGTAAAGTGAGGGTACACAAATGTATGGTTAGTTGAGGTCTGGGCAGAGATTTTGACAGGAGTGCCAGGGAACTTTGTCCTCCTGGCCACTTCTGTCAAAATCATGCTCCTAGATCTCTACTTCCGGGCGAAGTAGTATGGAGGAGATTAGTATATCTCTACCTTACTGCTACCCCAGTCTTTATGTATTTTATAAATTACTCAGCACCGTGCCTGAAACTTGGAAAAATGTGGAAGACACCCTACTGCACAAAAAAAAGATGATAAGGCGAATCTAAAAAACTACTGACCAATAACCCTATTACCAGTAATCTGCAAGGTTTTCACAAAGGTACTATCAAGAAGAATAGACATAATACTTAACATGGCACAGCCTAAAGAACAAGCAGGCTTCAGGAGTGGTTTCAGTACAGTGGACTATATTCAGACAGTGCAACAAGTTATAGAACAGCATTATGCATAGCCTTCATTGACTATGAAAAGGCCTTTGACTCAGTTAAAAATCAGGCAATAATTGATGTCCTGAACAACCAAGGAATAGATGAAGCTCAAACCAATATCCTCCAATCAATATATGAAAATGAACTGCATAAATTCAGATCAACAATGATAAAGTCCAGATCAACATAGAAAAAGGCATTCGACATGGAGACACAATCTCCCCAAAACAATTTTCTGCTGTTTAGAAATTTTCCACAAACTATATTTGGACAAAAGAGGACTTATGATCAATGGAGACTACCTACAACACTTATGTTTTGCAGTCAATATCATAATCTTTGACAGTAGTCCTGAAGAACGCATTGAAGAGCTACAACAGGAAAGCAAACATTTTGGTCTGAACAGAAGATGAGCTTCAACAAAACGGAAGTCACATTTAGCAAATATACCATACCAAGGAAAATAACTGGACAAGTACTAGAAGTTGACAAGTATGTTTACCTTGGATAGGACATATAAACAGGTCGAAACACCATGATGGAAATGGATCAACGAATAAAATTGGGACAACAAGCATTTAGAAAACGTAGTAGTTCTGTCTTTAAGACAAATTTACCACTCTGCCTCAAGCGAAAAGTTTTTGACCAATGTATCCCCCCAGTCCATACTGTAAAACATGGATACTGAATGCCAAAGCCATACAAAAACCTCCGGTTACACATAGATGTATGGAGAGCAAATTCTAAAAAAAGTAAAGAGCTTGAAATGGAAATGGGCAGGCCACATAGCAAGAAGACCTGACAGTAGATGAACCAAACAAACTTTGGAATGGATTCCATTCGATACCAAATACCAAAGAAGAAGACCGAAGATAAGATTTGTAGATACAATTACCAAATTTATTGGTACAAAGTGGCACCAAAAAGCACAGGACCAAAGTTGTTGGGGGCTTGTGTTGCCAGTCTTTTTTTTATCCTTGAATTTAGTTATGTAAACTGTAATTTTAAAGTAGCAGAAAGATGCCCAGCATTGGACAGCATTCAATATCCATGTGTGCATTGGTCTGTATGGATATAGAGTAAAAGGAACTAATATATGTTCTTCCCATCTTTTGAGACTTCATCTGTAAATTGTGATTCAATCACATTACTGCACAGTATGAATTTCCTCTTCCTGGAGAGTAAGAACCAGCTGCTATATCAATGTTATTTAAAACTGCTTGCTAATTGTTTAGTCTGAGTTGTTACTATCACATTCCATGGAGAGCTGTAGCCTGAGATTCACTCTTAGAAACAAAATTTCAGCTGTAAACATTTTTGAATTATGCAAATTCCAGGAAGTATCCTTGAATTTACATTAAATGGAATATGAAGTTTAATGTGGGAAAGTGTAAAGTCATGCATTTGGTAAGACAAAATTGCAAGGCTACTTATGAACTTAATGGAATAATTTTAGGGGACTCATTGCTAGAGAAAGACCTGGGTATCCTTGTAAACTACAAACTTGCAAGCAGTGACCAGTGTCAAACAGCATTAGCAAAAGCAAACAAAATCCTGTCTTGCATAAAAAGGGGTGTTGAAGCAAGAGTAGATAACATAATTATGCCATTGTACAAATCATTGGTAAGACCTTACCTTGAATATGCTGTACAGTTTTGGGCACTGTACTGAAAAAGGGCACTGTGTTCTGAAAAAGGATATACCAGAACTGGAAATGGTAGAGTGAAGAGCATCAAAATTAATTAGGCGAATGCAGGACTTGACATATGAGGAACCGCTAGACAAATTTGGTTTATTTACTGTAGAGAAAAGAAGACTAAGAGGAGATCTTATCACATTGTACAAGTATATGAGAGGTCAACACAAGGATCTCTGTGGTGAACTATTCATTCCAAGGCCTGATCAAATGACCAGGGAACACTCTTTGAGATTAGAGGAAATGAGATTTAGACTGCAGCAGAGAAAGGGTTTTTTTTACAGTAAGGTCTGTTAAACTGTTGAATGTCTTGCCCAGCGGTGTGGTTATGGTACGTAGATACAATGGATACATGTAAGAGAAGATTATATAAATTTCTTTCAAAAGGGATCATACAGGGTTATACTGTATATTAGTTGGCAAATCAGGAAGGTCTGATAAATGACTAACTTATATGGTAGCAGGAAAGCAATACAATTCTCATGTCACTGGGGTATGAGACAAAGGTTGAACTTGATGGACTTGTGTCTTTATCCAACCTAATTTACTGTGTTACTATGTTACCCATTACCCATATCTATACAATAATGTATATATATATAAGTAAAATATAGATTATATATAGTTTTGGTCTATACGTTTTGACTGAGGTGGCATCCCCTAGCAGTGGGAGTTTCTCAGAAGTAAAAAAGCTGTAAATTAACAAATTTTCTAATAGTTATACAGTGGGTAAAATGCACTAAATGGTGATAATGTGCTGTAGTGAGACACAGCATCTCTTCTCCAAGCAGAGGATGTTTCCTGGCACTTTGTTAATGAAGCTGAGTAATGTAACATAAGAAATTCCATGACTTATATCTCCCATGTGATAACTTTGTAGGAAACTGTGCTTTTTTGGGTGTATTCTCTCCTAATCATAGTGTAACGGTTTTCTGACACTCAGACCAGGGTGTAAAGTAAAAACACAGTTTATTGAATCAAGGAGTAATACAATGCCCCTAGGGGCCAGCATAGGAATAACAGTAATAGCAAACACGGACAAAGTGAATGCAATACAGCAATAGAATAATGGGCAATGAATGGATGGGGAATAACCCCAAAAGGGTTAACAAGTGCAAGAGGAGAAACTCAGTCCTAGTTTGGCCAACGCCCAGGATATATATAGCAGTCTCTGGAACACAGTTCTTGAGTAACAAAGCTGGAGCAAAGTGTCTGCACTGAATTCACTCTCAAGTAGGATAGGAAGGCACAAGTGCCAGAGCTGAGTAAATACCACCGCCGTGGGCTATAGAGAAGTGTTATTGCCAAGCTGAGGTACAAGAACCGGAATCGCCCTTCAGTGAGAATCGAAGTTAACCCTGCGTGCGCCCAGACACCCCTTGGATGTCAATACAGATAGCGACTGCACAAGCACTAAGAGCCGAAGCACTGGATAGTGCAAATGGATAGAGTACCCTCTGAACGTATGTTAGGCCGGAGCCAGGACACCGCTCCGGTGCCGTACGTAACTCTCCCAGCAAGAGCGACAGGATACCAGTGCCAACAGGCGCGGTCACGGTGCACACCGAACACCGGACAGGCAATGCTCTGCAGGAGGTAGTGAGGCGTATCAGAGGTACGAGAGTAGCGGCTCTAACGGATAACTGTAAGCTTGGCAAGATAACGGGGCACAAGACCGGAGACTACAAGGCACTGCAGGAGTTAACAGGTTCTGTACAGAGAGACAGCAGCAAACAAAGGATGGCAAAGCAATCTCAATCTCAGCTAGAGCAGTGAGAGGCACAGTGAGTCACCAAGTGATCAGAATGTCGCGAAGCGACCGGAGCAAGGCAGGAACACCGGAACAGCAAGCTGGAACTGGACGATAACCGGAACCGGAGCACAGCAGGAACAACAACCGAAGAACAGGATCAATCACGGAGCAGGGTCGTCTACTAGAGCCGGGTCATACACGGAGCGGGATCATCAGCCAGAACTGAGTCAATCACGGAGCAGGGTCGTCAACCAGAGCCGGGTCATACACGGAGCAGGATCATCAGCCAGAACCGGGTCAATCACGGAGCAGAGTCGTCAACCAGAGCCGGGTCATACACGGAGCAGGATCATCAGCCAGAACCGGGTCAATCACGGAGCAGGATCAGCAGCCAGAACCGGGTCAATCACGGGGCAGGATCAGCAGAAGAGTCAGACAAGCCGGGTCGGTACACAGGAGAACTGGAACACAGCAACAAGGCGCAGATACTGGAACACCACGAAAGGGCAAATCACAAGTGCCCAAGCTCCAGTGTATAAAGGCACATCCTGGGCGGGCCAATCAGCATCCTCCAATGCACAGGTAATTCAGTTGAGATTGACAGCATAGCACGGGAACCGTGATACATAGAAACCCAGATATAGTGGGAGAGGGTAAGTAACCTTTGTCTCTCAAACTGTTGGGAAGTAAAATTCTCATCATCCCCAACCACCCAATAGCTGTCTGGAGATGACAGATGTTGTAGTGGACAACAGCTGGAGAGACAAATGTTGCTTACCCCTGTAATGGGATAAATTGCCAGTTGCTCCATCTGTCACAAGTAAAGCATTTCTTCAATGTAAGACTCTGTGATCTTGGAATTCACAGTCTGTGCCCCTAGGGAAAAGTTCCAGAGCACTGTACACTGTAAAAGAAAACAGGCTTGATTCAGTGCAAGGTGAGAAGCACAGCAGTGGAGAAAGCGGGCACAGTGTCTTACAGTCATAGTGTAGCAGAGGAGGGCTCTGCTCCACTATGACTGTGAGAAACACACACAATTTTGTCACCCAGAGCTCTCCTAAAGCCAACAGCTGCTCCGATTCTCGGCCACTTCTTTAGACTCCTTTTGCCTTTGTTTACCCTGCAATTCCCCTGCATGCATTTGGACACTGGCCATGTGTTTTTTTTGTTTTTTTTTTTAGTGCAGAGGGAAGTTAAGGACAGGCTAAGGTTTCTGCCCCCTGACCACTCCTGTCAAAATCACACCCTCTTCTATTATGTTTGAAACAGGCAGTGAGGAGGATACCAACATATCTCCTCCTTACTGCCTCCCCGGGGTGTGGCAGGCATGGCCAGAGAATTCTCCCTCACATGACTGCCTTCTCTTTTATATTATCCTGTATAATAACTCACCAAGATGTTTGTCAGAAGCCGTCATGCGCAGTAGAGACTGCGCTCGTTCGTGCAGACTCTGTTGCGCATGATTGCATCTCATGACTGAGGTGACACAAGACTGCATCGCGTGGAGCAATGAGGTAGCAGCCGTTCAACATTACCCAGACCTTGGCCCTAATATATATATATATATATATATATATATATATATACACACACACACACACAAAATCAATCCCATTTCAGAATTGTTCAATTAGTGGCCCTCCAGCTGTTGTGGACTATAATTCCCATTATCCCTATGATAGCAGTTGTATCCCATGACTGCTGGAGGTCCAGCAACTATCTATTCCTTTCTTATGCTATTCAGTTATAGTACAAATCATACAATGCATGATGGTTAGAAAATATGAAGGATGTTACAGTTTAAAACCCTGTGATCAAGTGCATCTAAATAAAGTCTATAAATATGACAAACTTTTCTGTCTGCCCTTGTTTCACTGTAGTTATTCTTGATGACCTCATCTGAAGTATGAATGAGGCTATAATTGTTCATAGTCCATTTTTTTCTATATGCTAATCACTGTAATCAACACACATTTTACATAATTAAAGAAGAGCTTTTACAATTTTATAAACCTTTGATTGTGATGGGAAATTCAAAGACACTATTGTTCCAAATTATTAAAGCAACAGAAGATGATAACTTTCAGGCTCCAGTAAAAATAAGTTTCCTGTTAAAAAAATGCTTTGTGAATGAATATTAATAGGATAGTCTGAAGTTTCCTTACTTAAAGGGATAGTAACGTTTCAAAATAATAGCAGCTCCAATTAATCTTCATAGTATTTGGGCCATGGAGAGTGTTATTTCAGTACTGTCAGAGTTGTAGCTCAAGAGTAATTGAATGATAAAGTATCCCCCTCCCACCCCTTTTATCTAGTGTAAGCCACTTCCCCTCAGGTGTGGAATCTGGTCTTAAGACCAGACAGCTCACAGCAAGGGATAATCTACTCACTGAGACTATAATGAAAACCCTGCCCGCCTTGACAGGTTTTTAAGGTTTTTCCTTATGCTAATTGAAGATCGTATCTCTCTGCAAACCATCCGGACACCACCTTGCTGCTCTGAAATGAGCAGTGTTACATCAGTAAAAGGTGTGGGAGGGGGATACTTTATCATTCAATTACCCATGAACTACAACTCTGACAGTATTGAAATAATACTCTCAATGGCCCAATTTCTGTGAGGATTAATTGGAACTGCTTTTATTTTGAAACATTACTATCCCTTTAAATGCATTACACATATTTTATATATATATATATATATATATATATATATATATATATATATATATATATATATATTTTATAAAGAACATTTTTAATTTATTTTCTTTTATCTATCTATCTATCTATCTATCTATCTATCTATCTATCTATCTATCTATCTATCTATCTCTCTCTCTCTCTCTCTATCTACACACAGGCAGATAAATGACATTTAGTTAGGCAATATAATGCTAAACAAATTTGGACAATGGAAACAAAGATAAGAAAACCCTGAATTGCAAGGATAATATAGTACTGAGCAATCAATACTTCATTTAGGTCAAGGAGAAGACAAGGGAAGGTTTTCATGATATTCCTGTTCCATCACCAATAGATCAACTGAAATCAATGAACCTCTGACTGATCCACCTCAAGCGCAAGCAGGGGTTTTCTGAAGTCGCTCTTCAGTAGCTTAGCATGATTAAGATATTTCAGTCTTAAAGGTGTAATCACCTGTAGAAATCTACTGATTGACCTGCTGTGAGAACCCACTTCTGAAGTTATGTGTCGCAGATTACTTGCAGGTCTGATTCTCAGGATCTTACCCACCTTCCTTAAGTAGACATGATGTGCAGACACTTTTGGCTTTTCTGCAGAGTCTGTTGCCTGTTCTTGTATCTTTTCCTGAATCAGAATTGATCACTAGCTTCTTTACCTATGTGCAAGTTTCCAGTTCCATTCCTGTATACATTCCTGAGTCTGGTCCTATACTTTGTACATTTTACTATCTCTAGTGGTGGCCTTTGGGCCTCATTCTTGCCCCTGGTTTAGTGATGTCCTACACTCTCAGGCACCTTGTCTTTGTCTGTTTTAGTGGTGGTGCCATCCACCATCTATGCCCTTGCTGTGACAGCTTGACCTCCCTCCTATTCCTATCAGTTGTGGCAATGCAGTATACCCTCTGTCCCCTAGCTGAGGCATTTACTGTTCAGCTGAAGTTTTTCTTTTTTTCTTTTAGTTTTAAAGCAGACTTTATTTCTTGCAAAATATACATTACAATAATGGAAAGAGGCAATTCGAATAACATCCAGATAAGATATTATACAACGTATAAACCACAAAGAAAGGAAAGAGACCTGTTTATGCCACCTCATGTGATACCAAACAAGAGGTAAATTGTTGAACAAATGGTCAAGACAACCTTATTAATATAATTAAAATCACACATATATTAAATGTAACTAAAATCAAAAGTTTCTTGATTTCAGTGTTAATAATGTTATTCAGATTATGAAGTTCCATAAGTTCAGTCCTACAAAATGTTGACCATTGGCTCCGAATTCCTTTATGTACAGGAATTTTTATCATTTCATTCATTTATGTATATTCTACCCTGTGATCTTACACTAAATCTTGTTGCAACCAATAGTTATCATATACTATCTCTAATATTAACTGCTTGTTCTCCTAAGAGATCGTCACTAAAAGTGTACCAGTTAATAGTTATGATAATGATCTATCAGCATTCATAATTAACCTCCTAAATCCTGGAGGAACTGGCATTTAATTCATTGCTTCTCCGTCAGCTGTTATGTAGTGTTTGGAGTTGTGGCATTCATTCTGATTTATATCAGGGGTAAATGTGTAAGCTGTCTTAGCTATATATAATACCATGTATAATTCTCAGGGCATTAAAGGGATAGTAATACTTCGTTTTAACTTTATTTTATTTTGTAGGCATTAAAACAACATGAAGAATGATATAAGTCTTATCTCTCAAACCTTTATGGTTTATGAGATATTCACAAGCAAAGTTTCCCCTTCCCGCCCCTTTTACCTACTGTAAACAATCTCTTCTCAGATGTGGAATGCAGTCCATAGACTGGACAGATAACAGAAGGGGACACTCTTATTCCTATGAAAACAATGAAATCCCTGCCCCCCTTGACAAGCTTTTCAGGTTTTTCCCTTATCTTAATTGAAGATTGTCCCTCTCTGCAGTCTACCTGGGCAGCTCCGTTCTGCCCTGGCTGAAAAGTGTTACATCAGTAAAAGGGGCGGGAGGGGGACACTTTGCTTGTGAATATCTCTTAAACCATAAAGGTTTGAGAGATAAGACTTATATCATTATTCATGTTTTTTTAATGCCTACAAAATAAAATAAAGTTAAAACGAAGTATTACTATCCCTTTAAAGCTATTTATAGTGAACCTTAAGTATGATGATATTTACCCTCAATTTTATGGCTAGCGGGTCTTCAGTATATAACCTTAATTAGGAAAGTAACAATAAGTTGCAATATCATTTGTTAAAACAGCAGTAGTTTAGACAACCATTTCAGCCTGAGTTATAAATTCTGGTAGAGCACATTCACCAAATGGAGCTCTATTCTCCAGGGTAGTTATTAGTTCTTCAACACTGTGCTCGGTCAGCTTTTACTTCATGCTTAATACTATCCTATATTAGAATTTGCTAGGATGTTTGTCAGAAGCTGTCATGCGTAGTAGAAACGGCTGCGCGCGCTGCAGTCATGCGCAGTACAGACTGCCCATGCCACGGCTGATACGGAGCGGGGCACTCCGAATTCAGACTGGAGTCCTCTCTGTGCACCGGAAGTTGCTCCGAAAGGACTACGGTCTGAATTCGGAGCTCAAAGGGAATGGGATCAACAACAGCAGTAACATGGTTCCACTCGCCACGACTAACTCCAGTGAGGCAGAAGCAGCACCATAACTAGTCCCCACTTCTTCAGGTATATCAATAGAAAATAAGAAGTTGGTCAATAATGCTTCTCCACCTGCCTATCCTCCAAAATTGTGGGTGTGTTGAGAATAGAAATGTTTCATTTCAGAGCAGGAACTGCGCTTCTTACATCAGCAACTGCAATGAGAACAGTTTAAATAGGGAAAGGACTGGGAATAATAGGTACATCTGCACTCAAATGAAACACATGGCATAACTCTATCCAAATACCATGATAAATAGGGTCCCCAATGTGAAATCCACCAACCAGAAACCAAGTACTGCTGCTGTCACTATGCCCCTTGTCCACACCCCCTAAGGACACATGACAACTTGCTGACAGTTTAATAGTAATGATGAACCCTCCCTTCCACCAGCTTAGCATATATTGTGGGATGGAATCTCAGATGCTGCTTGATGCCCTGCTTGCGATTCTCCTCCACTACAGTGCCATGTGTGGTCAGTGCACCACACAGTGTGCGATGGGTGGACCTGAATTGCAACATTCTAACATCTACAGAGTGGTTATCACTTAGCGGTCGGGGTAACGATGAACGAGGTGGAGTGGCAGAAGATGTAGTTACGCTAGAGCAAGAAGGTGATTGTGAGGTAGTTGTTTCACTCATCATCGAACTTTCAGCCTTTGGCTGGGTTTCTCTATTCTTCTTCCTCTTTGATCTCTGACTCACCTCTTGTTGCCTTTCTGGAGAGTCAGGGGGTACAGCAACAGCATTGCTTGATTTCTGTGGTGGGTCTTTGGCTTTAACATGTTTCACATAAATGTCATGGTGTCTGTGTTTCATGTGTGTTATCAGGTCAGTTGTGCCAAGGTGTGTTCCCACCTTTCCCCTTCTCACTGATTGACAAATTGTCCACAGTGTTGCTGTTGATGACTGCACTGTGCCTGCCCCAAGAGAAAATAGTCCCACACCTATGACTTCAGGGGGCAGGGAAAAAGTGGACAATAATGGCATCTTTCTTCTTCTCCTCCACATTCCCCTTCACTGGCTGGGGAGGAAGATGATGTTGATGCTGTTGCTGCTACTGCCTCAGAATCAGCACTGCAGCCAGGAGTAATAAAAATTCCAAAAGCTCAATGCTAGTGGTGGTTGTGATGCCCATCCTCATCCGTGTCTCCCATTCCTTCTCACTTTGGTCTAAAAAGGCCATCAATGTCTCTTCCACTCCACCATCATCATCACCACCGCCACCACCAGCCTATCCATGCTGCTGTTGTTCTATTACAGAAATCACTGGTTGGAGGAGGTTATGAGAAATGTGACATAGGGTCACACTTACCATTTTTTATTGACCTGTAGAAGGAAGACTGACAGCACTAGCAGTAGCCACAGGCAGCTGAGCTGATCTGTGCTCCTGTTGTTGGTTGTATTATTGCTGTTAGGCAACAATTCTGCCTTCTTCAGGATATGTTCCACCTGGACAATGACAAGAGGAGATGGGGACTCCCAGGGTCAGGAGAATGGTGTGGGCTCCTTTGATCTCTAGTCTGGATGCTCTGTATTGCTTCCCCTACCACTCCTAACTCCCCCCCCCAGCTGCTTCACCATCACTGTTACTACCACTAACACCAACCAAATCAATTTCAGTCCCTGAGTCTTCCTCCTCATCACAGTCACTAGTAATATGATGATCACCCCCTCCTTCACTCCTGTCTCTAACAAGCTGCTGGGCCTTCGTAGTAGTACTTGTGGCAGGACAGCTAAGGGATGACAAGTGCGACTTACGGTCCCCTGCTGTTACACTTAGCATCATCTTCTCCTCCCCCTCCTGAGAATTACAAGACACTCTGGCAGCAGGTTTGGCACTGGCAGCAGGTGCAGCATGTCTGCCAGCAGGCAACCTCTACTTCATCACTTGTGATTAATTTCATGAAGATCCCTAGGAGTGATTTAGGGGGACTGACCAGCATTGGGTCTATAGTGGTCACTTCCTCCTCCTCAGTAGCACTGGACACATAAGGGTTCTTCCAGCTCCTCCTTTTATTGTTAGTAAACCTGCTCATAGTGATAGCAGTCACTATGAGCCTCTCCTGCCTCTATTTTGCTATTAAGATCAGCACAGCATCTCTCTCTCTCGCTGACTGTATTGTGTTTATCTTCCTGGAAAACAGCATATTTTTAGCGAAAATGTGAAAAACAAGTTAATAAAGGGGTGAAAACTTTCTAGCTATTGAAAAAACAACAACTTTTCACCCACCCCTACCAAGGACTGAACCCTGTCGCACCCCACTTACAACTTTAGACCAATTTGAAAAGATTCAGTTAACAACAAATGTCTGCAATCTATGATTTAACCATTTATCTATCCATGCACAGATATCACATATCAAACCAAAGGCTTTTCATTTATACAGTAAATTATTGTGAGGAACAGTATAAAATGCTTTTACAAAATCCAAGTATACTAGTTCATTAGCAACAGTAGGGATGTGTGAACCATTTGACAATAGAACAAGATAGTGGCTCCAGTTTTTAGATGGACTACAAATATGAATATACAAACATTCAAATCAATTTAATTATAAACATTTCTTCTGAACAGTGTGTAGCTGAAGCCTGCTCCATATATAGACAGGTGTGCTGGTCTAATGGACTCTCCAAAACCATTCAAATCATGTAATATGAATTTTTAGACCGCACTAACACGAATCAAACATCTTCAGACCGTATAAAATCAAAATATTTGTACCTTTATTGTTTCAAGTAAAAACAAATTATTCATAGACCCCAGAGGGCAACAAACAGGTTTCAGTTACAGTAGCAGAGTCACTGATCCAATCAACATGTTTCACATGATACACGCTTAATCATGATGGCAATCAGCTACCCACAAGTTCCATTTGTTTAAAAGATCAAGATACCAATATAAAGATAGCTCACATCCAATAGAAAATCACTTATTAGCACGCTATCTGTGAAAACGTCAGACGTTAACGTACATCTCAGAAACACTTGTCTTTAACCTCTTTAGTGCCATGATAGATCTAGTAAGAATCGCAACAATGAGAAGATTTTAACCAAGGGATAAAAAACATTTTTCCAACTATATTGTTATCCACTCTCAACGTGTCAATCCATAAAACGGATATATAATAATTGTATCTTTTTGATTTTAAAACATCTAATTTTTACAGCTTGCAATACTGTTGACTAAATACTCAAAGTTTAAAGCAAATGTTCAATGTATCGTCACTGTCTAACAATTGGATATTTAACCCGGTTTGTTTCATCCTGGAAAGCTCGATCTCAAAACTTACTAAGAAACTTTTTAAGTGGGAAGTATGTAACCCTTAATCAAAATTATAAACAAAATTAATGATGATAACAGCCTAAATATCTGAGAAATAGAATTTACATACTAATTCAAAAGACATTATGGTAATCCCATTCTCAGAATGAATGTCAAAATACCTTCTAGTGGGCGGTAACTACTGGACCCCAACACTGTTTTGTTGGGTTAACAATCGCTCTGGTCTCAGCCTTTTATATTCAAGCAATGTTTGTCTATTATCCTCCTTAGCAATGTTATATGCCTGATCTAGCATCCACATTGGATACCCCCTTTACCGAAATCAAGTTGTCTTGAATGATCTTCAAATGATTCCCTTGTTGAACAGTTACATTTTAAACATTTAAACTGTCCAACTGGGATTCCCCTGATGGTATGCCTAGGGTGACAGCTATCTGCTCTTAAAAGATTATTCCCTGCAATAGGTTTTCTATATACCTCCGTGTCTATACTGCCAGTAGCAGAATTACCTCGGAGGATGAAATCCAAGAACTGTATATGAGTCTTATTGTATTCAAAAGTAAAACTTAAATTTAAAGTCTCATCTTTAAAGTAGGAGACAAAAGTTTTTATCTCTTAGGTATCACCACTCCAAATAAACAAGAAGTCATCTATGTACTTGCCGAACATCACTATACTCTCCTTATGTGGGTTCCTAGCCCCAAAGGAGCAGAACTCCTCCCACCAATCCATAAATAGGTCCACGTAGGAGGGCGCAAATTTTGCGCCCATAGAAGTCCCGCGCCTTTGGAGGTAGAACCCACCATTAAAGAGAAAGTAATTGTGCATCAGCAGGTACCTAGTGGCCTCCAAAATAAAATTCTTTATATCACAACTATAATTAGTTGACCTCAAAAGAGAAACAGAACAAAAACGTCACTTTTCGCTGAGTGGAAAATTTTACGGAAAAAAAAAAAAGGAAACATTTTTTACCTAGCTCATTGCATTGAAATCATTGGAAAGACTGACTATGCCCCCAATACATGGCAAACTTCCCTTTTTTCCCCACAGCCATTGTATAAAAGGGGCATCACATTCCCACAGCATGCCATTCTGTGTTTGTTAGATGAAGAGAAAGGCGCACATATTTGAGCTAGTCAAAACAGGCTAACAAAAAGTAGTTGAAGCTTAGTTTAGATCTTGTAGGCAGGATGTTTGTTCTCTGTATTAGGGGAGTCTGGGGGACTCAGGAGGACATGAGAGGAAAATGGAGGTTGAACCCAAGAAGACACAGGCATCTGTGATCAAAGTTCCTTTTTGATCTGTCTGTTAGAGGAGTCTGGGAGTGTGAGAAAAGAGCAAAGGGGAATTACCCCAAATAACCCAAAATTCTGTGTGACTGGCTGAAAAAACACAGGCAAAGGTGATCAAAGTTTCTTCCTGATCTGGCTGTTAGGGGAGTCTGGGGAACAAAAGAGTTGAACAAGGTGTTGTCACGGTTTTTGATGAACACTCAGACCAGACTGGTAAGGTTAAAATAACTTTATTGATATAAAGTTTACACATGTAATTAGCCCTTTAGGCCCACACCAACAGTATAGAAATATAGGCAGGTAATACAGGAATAGCAGGACAGTGATAGGAACAATTGCACAAATGGTAACAATCACTGGTAACGAAGGTTCTGACTGGAACCGAACAGGCAGCAGGCAACACAGTCCGAGAACTGACCACAGGACCTTGGTACAGCTGGTCCAGGAGGAAATGAATGGCACAAACCAAACGCATGGGAGGAACGGAGCACAAAGGAGCGAGGCAACACTGATGGCACAACCCAGACGCCTGGGCGGCACTGAACCCAAAGGATCGAGGCAACACTGACCCTGGCACTGGGTGCCGCTAGACAGAGACAACTCTCAAGCAGACCCTAGAATGCTAGGGGTGGATCGTAACACAGTATGAATATATATATAGGCAACCAGTGTCCCCTCCACAGAGGATGGTGAAGCGCAACTCTGGCTCTTGAGCCCAAGGCTACTGCAGAGTGGAATGTGCAAGACTATACCTGGAGCGTCCAGGCACACAAGGGTCAATAGGTAAAGCCCTGTGATAACTGCAACTCCCAAAGGGAGTGAACCCAGCGTTGTAAGGAGGTAGACACAGAGAGATCAGAGTAACTCAGTCAGTGCTATGAACACTGTTCCGGTACTTCGCGTGTGCACACCGCCAGTGGCGGTTAGAGAGTAGCTACAGCACGAATGCTTAGCTGACGGTCGCCAGAGCAATAGCACCATGCGGCGCAACTGACTAGAGTAACGGAAAGGCCACAGGAAGTCTATCTTGAGCAACGGAGGCAACCAAGCGGTAGGTTAGAGGCCACTGTCAACTGAGTGACAATACACTAGATACTGTTGGCGACGGAACAGCGAGTCAGCAAGGAATGGTCAGTAGTGGAGCGGTTTTGCAGCCAAACACGATCTGCAATGGAAGCGGATTCTCAGCTAGAAACGGTCAGCAACGGAAGCGGGTCCTCAGCCAGATACGGTCATCAATGGAAGTGGGTTCTCAGCCAGATACGGTCAGCAACGGAATCAGAAGTAGAACAGCGAACTCAGGAACGTCGTCAGGCAGGCCAGGTCATACACGAACAGCAATCACGGAGCATAAGTCAGGATCTAGTACACCACGAAAGGGCACCATAGTGATGACATGAGAGAGCTTATATCGCTGGGCGGCAACAAGGATACTGACCAATCAGACAGAAGGTATAGAGATAGACTAGTCAGAATGTCGCCGCCTGTAGCCAGGAGCATGGGCACCATGATAGGTGTATGTTTTTTCTTAGTCTTGTTAGAAACAAACCCCCAAAAACTGTTTATTTTTTTTGTAGCACTATGTTTTTATGTAAATATTTATTTATTTGAAAGCACTAGCACTGAGAAAAAAAATGCCCTACTTACCTAGTGCCAGCAGGTCATGTTGGACAGTGGCCACTGCCCATTGTCAGATGTCCTCCTCCTGGGTCTAAGTCCATAATTGTGGAATTTGCAACTGCTTATGCTGAGATGTTTAAGCAGCAGGATGATTAGACAGCTGAAAGGGAATGGGATCAACAATAGCAGTAACATGTAATATGTGAAGAAAAGAAAAAGTTGGCCAATAATTCTTCTCCACCTGCCTTTGTCCAAAATCATGGGTGTGTTGTCCTAATACAAATCTAAGTCCTACAAATCTTCATCTACAAAATATTGTATCCCATAAAGTATCAGTCTATCCCAGTAGGAGCTTAGGTCAGGGGGTCCCTGTCTCTGTCACATTATGTACCAAATCCCTGTTCAACTGATTCATTCCCCATACTCCACCTACCAACACAGGAACCCTCCTCAGACACCATTTATACCATGTCTTATGGGGTTTTTAAATTTAAAATTTTTTTATTAACTTCCCCCCAATCCAAGTAAACAACTCCCCCCAAAAAACATTCCCTGTTTAACTGATTTTTTCCCCACACTCCATCAACACATACCCCTTTAACATTTGCTGTGTTCTGTGTAAATGCAATGTTCTCATTGACTTCAATGGAATGAAGTAGGCTAAAAAGCAGTAAAACAGCACTTTTGGGGGGAAATTATTCACCAAGTGGGAAGTGCCATTGTTCGCCAATTTTGGTTTGAGCGATAATTTTTCCCCATCCCTTTAATTAATTGGCCTCAGGGGCAGAAGTTTAACATTTATGTTGGTAGTGTCACTGGCACAACTCTGTAGTACTTGCTCCAAGAATGTTGGTTGGGAACTGTAGCACATTTACCATTTATCCCCAAAGAGTGACTTTCAGCATAATAATATGCTTGGAAAGCTATTAGCTACCAGCAAACATGATATTGTTTCTTCCCTAAGAAAGGTAAGCTTTGATCTTTTATTTTAATCTATTAATCTGATGATGCAAGTAGTTATCAAATGACATGATAATAAATTATAAAGCTGATAAAAGCAGGACAAGCAATCAACCCATCATATAAACTGATAATTCAGGCATCAACTAAATCAGAATAAAAGAAGAATCCAATAATGCCATATCCGACGAGACTAGTGAATCCACAAGGCAAATTGAGATTGATATAATGTAATTCTAAAGGTTTCAGTATCCTTTTAAACAGTACACAGTTTGAGACTTGTTAATCTAGGAAAATAAATATTTGTAGAAATATTTTGACCTGAAATGTCAAAGAGTTATAACAGCGCTATAAAGTCTAATTATTGGCATCAAGATTCTGTTCACGTCTTTTTAAAATTCATGATTCTTGTATCTTGCAGGCACTGAAAAAACTTGCTTTTAAGAAATGGAATTGTGCTCCTGTACTAATGTGATAAGAGAAAATAATGAAAACATACATACTGGCAATTTTCAAAGTATCATATTTCTACTGTATCACTACTTTTGTTAATATGATCAGAAACTCATTATTGAATTTCATATTCTATACTATAGAGGAAGGAATGATAATGCAGTGCACATATAAAATGAAAAATACACTGCATTTTAGGAATCTCTGATGTTACTATCTTTTCAATTATGGTCACTAAGAATTTATACTGATATGGTAGTTTTTATTTAAATCATGCTATTATGCAAGGATGTTTTAGTAAATGTCATCAGTTCATATATTAGGTTTTGCTATTCGTTAATTTGATATAAAGCTGTTTGATGCATATTCATGTGGAAACTATATCATGTACAGCCCAGCATTTTTTTTCAGTTTTCATATATATATATATATATATATATATATATATTTAGTTTCTCTAAGTCCCATCTTTATATTCCTGTATATGTTTGTTATTTTGTTATTGTGAAATGGAATTCATCAGTAATCATTTGTGTTTCAATAAGCATAATGGGGGAGATTCACTAAAGGCCGCTGTGATGAAATTATTTTGTCGATATGTTGAAAGAACTTCAACGTTTTGATGTACACATACATCACCATATTCACTCAAATTTACAGATGGAAGGGGAGGAGACGGTCCCCATGAGCAGGTTGATGTGGAAGGAATGCCCTCCCACACACATCATCACCATTATGACAATTCTGATGTATAAGAGCATACTCTCTGCTGCCCCACTTGGCCAGTAGGGAAGTGAAGACAATACTTTCAACACCATGTACAGCATCATTCTCTTATTACTATGTGCATTGGTCATCCCTGTGCCACTCAAAGGGTTAAAAAAGTACACCAAGAACTACACAATTATCCCCTCAGCTCTGTACTATATTTATTTCATACATGTTGTGTTCTCCCAAGGGAACAAGGCTGTGGGTCAGGCAACATCCATGCGGATTTGTGCCTACCAGCTACCCCCCAACCATATTCCCTTGCCCACTGATAGACACTACCTGGGCAAGGGAACAAGGCTGGGTGTGTCAGACAGTGTGTGTGGGGGCTAAAACACAATGGTGATGTTCACCATGCCGCTCCACAGTTCCACATAGACATACACTGTCCCCTTACCAGTAACATCTTAACAAATTATGCCCGACAGTTCCACATCTACATAGATTCTCCCCTTATAGTTGCATCTCGACAACTTCAGCCTGCATGCAGTTAACCCTTTGAGTGCCAGAAGGGTACACAATGCATTGCAAAGCATTCAAAGGGTTAATGTACAAAAATATATTGTCTCTTTGTACTTAAAATATGTATGCTGCCTAAGTTATAATATGTTAATATTAAATAGTATATTGCAGTATTATAGTATATTAAGTTATAGTATATTATAGAGTGCAATGAGATACACACCCTTTTGCACTCATAGGGTAAAAGGTAAAATCTTATGTTTTTTGCTTTATGCTTTTTTGTGTACTAAATTCAGACCTTGAGGGGGAATCAGGACCCTCCTGATGTCCCCCTGGCACTGATCATCTATCCTGGTGACCAGGAGGACCAGGAAGGTGATCATCACCTTCCTGGTCATTGACAAAAAGCCACTTGAGAGGCTCAGTCATTCAAGTGCAGAGACCGCTTTTGGTTGGTGGGTTGCAGGACTGCTGAACAATTCTCTACCTCATCCCCCTATGCTCCCTGTACTTCATATGCTTCCTATTTCTTCTTATCTAATCATACCCCTGCTCCTGCCCCTTCTATCCAAATGTTTCCCTCTACCCCTGCCTCTCTTCCTCTGCTCACCATGCTGTCCCCACTCTTGCTATGCTGCCTGCCACTGCCTCCACTTTCCTTGTTTGCTTCCCACTCCTTCTGTGAAGTGCAATGTCTTTACTAATTCCACCTCTGATGTTCTCCTTCCCCCTCTCCCCGTTTACCCTTCACACCTCTGTGTTCCATTCTGAATAATTTCAGAGAAACTCAGTATTTTCTCTAAGTCATCTGATTCAATCCCCTAAAAGAGTCACTGAAGCTGTCCTCATCTCTACTCTAGACCTGCAGAGTAGCTCCAGATATAGCCCACTGAAAACAGCAATTTGGCTGTAAGGGCAGGTCTCTAAGATGAGGAAGCAATGCATTTGGCACCAGTCCCCCAGTGCATTTGGGGAGACCATTGGTTCTGCAGACAGCAAATGAAGTATCTGTGAACATCCAGAAAAACCATGAGGACCCAACTGGAGCAATAAACATCTACCAGGGAGATGCTTCTGAGCTAAAGAGAGAACTGTGGGAAGTGTGGTGTTGCTAGGGATGCTCAATGCCATAAGCTAGAGTTTGGCTAATTCAGAACCTATCTCTCCTACACACCATCCTATTCAATGTTTTTCTGACATTACTATCCCTTTAAGATCCAGAACTATTTTATGTTGTTTTTAGCAATCTGAAACCTGCCCTTTGTGTTCTTGAGGCTTACTAGTGGTTTGCATCTTATGGTAAACCCCCTCTGCGGTATTGCTGATATAGTTTCCTCGTTATGGTACTCTTTAACACTTCTATACCTACATTCTGGAGAGTGTTGTTGATATGTTCAACAGTTGAAATTAGATTTTTATTCATAATTAAAACTATTCTTTAGTCATACACTAAAGTTGTCTTCCATGGTCTACCAGGTTGTTTCCTATTGCTGAACTCACCTGTACATTTGTGCTTCTTAACAAAGTACCATACAGCTGATTTTGATACACCTAGAACTTGATCCAATTCATGACCCTAAAATGGTCGTTATGGCAAACATCATTCCTGAAAGGCACAAACACAGTGTTACCTTTGGAATGCAATTGCCAGAGCAACAGGAACCACAATGAGCGTTGGGACACAGAACCCAACTTGAGACCCAGTGTTTGTTGTCATTTTTTCAGTCCCATAACTCACGCTACATAGCGTGAGAAATGGAAAGATCAAAGGAAACCAGCTAATGCTCGGTGTTTGACATACTGTCAAACACAGAGCACAAGCTGCAAACACAGTCACCCTCCCAAGCATTAACCCTCCCCTTGGCCCTACACTACCCCTAACATGAACAATAAAGTGCACCCATACTAGCCCTAACACTATCCTATCAACCAGATTTAGAACACCTACCTGTCATCTTAATGTCCAGCTGGGTCTTCTATACCATGCTCTTCTTCAATTCTTCTTCTGTAGGCTTCTATCTTCTTTCTTCTTCTTCATCAGTCATCTTCATCTACTTTTTTCATCTGTGCTCATCTTCATTCTTCTTCTTGACACATAGTTTTGATTCTTGTCAAAGAAAACACAAGGAAGGTTTAGCAGGAGACGCAGTTAGGCTGTATATCTTCACATATATAAATTTGAGTGTAATCAACAATGATATGAATGAGTGAACAGCAATTGCAATAAATATACAGTAACTCAAACACAATTAGCATTACCAAGCAATCAAAGGGTTAACCACACATATACATATTCAGAGGTATTAAATAACAATAATTGAACTCAGCAGCATAGAAAAGGATAATTGATCCTTACAATTAATTAAAATACAGTTGGCAGCAGCATATATGAATACCTCTGCCCCAGAAACTGTATAAATTATGCCAATTGAGATTTAAGCTATGTTGTCAGATGAGTATGCTTTAATGGTAAACCAGGTCCTCTGACAATCTCCTTGTACCATATGCAATAGCAAAATTTAGAGAAAGTAACTGGAATAAGATCCCAGACTTAGATAACCATAATTTAATTATGTACTGATTTCAAGTATTGCATACCTTCTGAATAAAACATATAAATTGCATTTATTATAGTCAATGACAAATTGTATCAAGAATATACTCAGAATTAAATCTAATAATATATGTCTAGACAGTATAAAATTAATGCAACATATACTATAAACATGACAATAGCAATCCTATGTAACACCTATAGGGTACTTCAAGAACACCTTCTTTTGTCTAGTGAGAGGTTTAAATAAACTTTCCACTGTACAAATGTTAGGCCCACAAGCGCGTGCACAAATAAATATTTAGAACCACCTCAAAATAGACAAATAGCAGTTAAAGGGTTAATAACCAAATTCAAAGAATTCCCCAGATCAAATATTAGTTAAAATAACCTTTCCAGAAACACAATATATTATTCTAGAAACATCAAAAATTATATTAACTAATATATAAACCAAGCTATATAGATCTAACTGCTATTAAATATTTCTACAATTATCTGGACATAATTTACCAGTTCATTAATTAATTCTGCGTAATTTCAGAATTACTACAGCCAAATATAGCTTATTATAATATTTTGCTATATACAATTGGCCAGGCTTATATCTAGCAAATCTATTATAAATATTTTTCCTCAAATAGAGAAAATATATATCCGATTCTGAATTACTGCAGAATTAAAATAAGGAAAAATATAGTTACCAGATAATTAAAGTGTAGGTTCTTAGATCCTCTTTGCAGCTCAGCAGGAACACCTCATGAAAAACTAAAAGCAAGAAAACCAAGAGCCAAGCCCCCTTCCCTTTCAAAACCTAAATATTTATAATGTAAAATTCATGTTATCAGAAGCCCAGCCCCACCTCCTCTGACTGGGTCTCATTAGAATATGACATCATTAGTATTATCTGATTGGACAATCCAAATTTCTAATTTCCATATGAATCATGCATTCTTCTAGTAATAACTCTATGAACCCAGAAGATGGCGCCGCAACACTGTATAAAACTTGCACCTGTAATTACATGTGATCTGTTTTGTCTCCCAAGTGATATGGTCAAAAGTTCATCATACATCATATAAACATGTCATTCTACCAGACTTTCTCACATGGGAGTACACTTTCTTCCCAGACGTTGAGATTTTTATGTAAAATAATGAACCTTCTTTAGACCTTATTGTCTAGAAGATGGTCATAAATTCCCATAAAAATGACATTCAGTTATTTCCACCCCCTACTTTGAAGCAAAGGGCCTTTGTTTTAACATGAGATCATTTACACACATTTAGGATAGAAAAAGGATTTTTATAAAGTCCATACTGGTCCCAAAATTTTAACCCTCTACTCTCCACCATGACAAAGTCCCTGACATTCTGTAATAAAAAAGATAAAGTTAGTAAAATAAATCTATCATTAAACATACGCTGCCACCACCACCACTGCCTCCTCTGGCAACAGCGGCAGGAAAAAACAGCAAACTTCCCATCCCTTTTGAAAATTTCCCATTGCCAGCTGAGGTAAATGTGATCAGGGCCTGCCTTATATATGGCCTTTCCTTGTTCAAATTGCCCCTTGTGCTCCTATTGGCTGGGATATGTGTAGTTACGCAGGGCATGGAAAGTTCCCTCTAGTAACTACACCTCTCAGCCAATCATGTTTCTAGCTGGAGGGATGACTGAATGTTTTGGAAGCTGATTGGATGGGAGGAGGGGTTACTGCAGGGCACGTTCCATGCCCTGAGTAATCCCACATCCCAGACAATGGGAGTGTGGGAATTAGTTTGAACAGCGACTGGCCATATAAATGGCAGTCCCTATTCAAATTTCCCTCAGTGTGTATTGGGCATCGGCCCTTAAGGTACGAGGAGGGAGGCTTTTTGCTATTGCCTCTTGCCACTTCCAGCAGCGACAGCGTATGTTCAATGATAGATTTATTTATTTATTTATTTATTAACTATATATATTTTTTTTACAAGTTCAACACTAATTTTAAAGAAGAAGAATGAAGAGGAGAACAGATGAAAAAGGAGATGAAGATGACAGATGAAGAAGAAAGAAAAAGAAGACAGAAGCTTACAGAAGATGAACTGAAGACCAGAGTGCAGTGGACCCCACTAAACATCAGGAATACACACTAATCAAAGGGCTAATCAAAACTCTCCAGCCTGAAATGCCTCTCCCTACATTTTTACTCAAAATCAGTCATTTTTAATCCTATGTTCAAACTTGTCCATATTCATATACTAGTGCAGGAACTTCCACATACAATTGCACCAATACAAGAGCAATGACATCAGATACATTCTCCCGCTCATTACCAGGGATGTTCAGATCCATATGTTAAGTGTTAACATGCCTGAAGGGACCCAAGCTAATCTCTAAAAATCTTTTTTTGGGCGAAGAGTTCTCTAACGAATTTAGCCTGACGACATCCAAGGTATGACAAAAATGTGTCAAATGTCAGCATACCCCACTGACACTCACAGGGTTAATCTAATTAAGTTAAAAAAACATCCCCTGAAAAGAAACACTTACTTGTAATCCTGATGTCTATCAGGGTCTTCAGCACAATGGTCAGCCACTGCCTGTCTTCTGTTATCTTCTATCTTCCTTCTTCTTCTTTCTCTTCACCTTCTGTCTTTTTATCTTTATCTTCTGTCTTCTTCTGTTTAGATCAGATATCCCTTTAAAAAAAATGAAGCCAACATTAAAATTATTTTTAAAAAATATGTGTCTTTAATCCTTTGAGTGCCAGAGGGGTACGCAACCTACCTTTCTGGCACTCAAAGGATTAAATCTGTGCCAGCATTCCATTAATAAAAAATAATTTTGGACCCAATGAGACAAAAAATATATTACAAATCCATATAGCATAATATATTTGTTGCCCCCCCCATAGAAAATATCAGTTTGTCCAATCAAAATACAAAATATCCTCAGGCATTTAAAGTGTTAAAGATGATGCTGCCTCCGCCACTGTCTCCGGTGGTGACGGCAGTATTGAAGGCAAAAATTCCCCCTAATTGATACCTTTAGGGCCTTTGCCTGAGCATCTGTGTTAAAAATTGAACAGAGACTGGCTTTTATATGCCCATTCTCTGTTCAAAATGGTTTCCAGCCTACCACTGGCTGGGATGTGCGCTCATGCACCTCCTAGCCAATCAGCTTCTAGCAGGTTCCATCAATTTTTTCACATAGACGCTCGGCAATGGCCCAAAAGGTATAAAGGCAGAGGGATTTTTGGCCTGCAATACTGCCACCACCACCACCAGCGACAGCGGAGGAAGCGGCAGCATCTTTAACACTTTAACTGCTTGGACAACCTGATATTTTGTATGGAAAGACAACAAATTTATTATGCTACATGGATTTGAAATAAAATTTTTGCCTCATTGGGTCCCAAATTTGTTATTAATGGAATGCTGGTGCAGATTTAACCCTTTGAGTGCCAGAGAGGTACGCAGTGCATTGCTCTGCATTCGTGAGTTTTGGGAACTTAAAACACGCAACAGATATTTGGCTACAAGTCAGGTTCTGTGGCCCAACATTCATTGTGGTTGGGGCTTCCAGCATACCTGGAGAGCTGGTAAGTAAATTAATGTGTCCCAGGCCAGAATGGACATGGTCAGCATAATTAGAGGGCAAAAAGGAACTAAACAAATATTGAGTTTGATACTTTATTTATAGACTTACCCTGTACTCAGGTACTGACAAAAAAAGAAGAAGAAAATCACTGAGATAGCTAAATTAGAGTTTGTTTAATTTCCTGAGATGGGTTTGGAATGTACTTTGAAAAACATGACTAGCGCCATCTCCGCATCCTCTGGATGATGTAGGGGGGAACATGATTCTTAGAGGCTTAGGAGGCTGCTCCTATTCTGAAAGAGTGTCTTGTATAATGATTGGGATTTAAACCTAAGTGAAAAATGATGGCTCTGATATGGCGAGTGAACATGGCAGTAGCGAGTGGACCTGTTGGAGTAGGAAGGAGTGGACTGTCGTCTGGTATGTCTTTGATATGGGAAGTTAGGCAGAGAAGGGCTATGAAAGGACAACATTTATCATGTGTAGTAAGGTATGAGATCTAGCATCCTGTGCTTGACTGATACGTCTTTGAGAGAAAAAGGGTGAAATCATCTTTCTGCAATTTTATACTGTGTTCTGTAAAAAAGGAGAGGTTCGAGAATGAATGGTTATTTTGTCTGGCCTCAAGAAGCCAAGAAAATCAAAACTGATGGCTTCTGTGAGAATGATATCTGTAAAAAAATGTATTGGTTGGGATTGAATGTAATTGAATATTTTCTTGAATATGGGGCCTGTTATCGAAAGGCGGGTGCTGGTGGGGACGGATGTCTGTATAAATAAACCTCTGAGAAACATTTTGATGCTGTGGTTGGAAAATAGGGATGGAGCCTTTGGAAATTTAAATGTTAAATAATGCTGTAAATCTGTTTGATATATTTAAATGGTGACCCAGAGCTAACAGGAGGACAGTAGGGTAGTATGAAGCAAAAGCTAGAACTTATGGGTGGGGTATATGGGCGTGGGGGATTCGTTTGGGAGATAAAAAGTCTGAAAGATGACCAAGCTTTATTGTAGGTTTTACGGGTGTGGGGACGAGAGCTTGGTGAATAATGTAATGCGTGCATTGATTAGTTCTTGGAATCCGGAAAGTTGCAATGCCTGAGGGTTTGTTGGTGGATTGATCCTGAATTAAACCTATACTTGAAAGTGTGAGCAAGCATCAGCTGGGGAGTTATCATGACCAGAAAAAACTAAAAACTTGTACTGCACTGATAGACATGTCAGCTTCCGGAGGAAAATCATGATTATGGGGGAGGAAGAATGGCCTTTGTTGAGGATGTGACATGTGGCCAGGTTATCAGTATAAAAAGTGACTGCTTGGCCGGACCAACAATTGGCATATAATACTGCTGCTGAAATGATAGGGTAAATTTCAAAAAGTGGAGATGTTGAGAGGAATTGGGGGAGTTCAAGAGCTTCTTGTGGTCAAGTTTCTGTGAACCAATCTGTCATAAATGATGGCGAAACCGCTACCTACTGCTGCATCTGTATATACTGAGGTGGAAGATAGGGAAGGGGAGGGTGGAAACAAGGAACTGCTATTCCATTCTTGGAGAAACAGGGAGCACATTGACAGGTCAGATCTGGCTGATGGACTAATATATAAATTGGGGCATCTGAGACTGGGGAGACTGATAGCAAGGAGATAAGGTGGGATATTAAGGATCTTCCTTTCAGGAATGATTTGCATTGCGAAATATAAATTACCTCAAAGGGATCAGAGCTGAGTATGGGTGAAGGATTGCTGGAGATTATCTAATGGCAGTCTGTCTTCTACTTTCTCTGAGTCAAACACTATGCCTAAGAATTCTACGATAGTAGATGGGCCACTGCTACCGTGATATACAGTTCTACAAGTAAAGATAATAGTTTCTGAAGGCTGGTGGGGGGAGAGTCATGGGGTTTTTTGAGAAGGAAATCATCTAGGTAGTGTATCATGACAGGGCCGTTACAGTGGTTGAGGAGGATCCAACATAAGATGTCTGCAAAAATATTGAATAATTTGGGGCTGCTTTTGGATCCAAATGTTAACCTGGTGGATAAGTAGTATTGATCCAGCCATATAAACCCCTGTAGGTGCCAGAGGGAAGGATGGACCAGCAGGAGCTTAAAATAGTCAGATATATTTGTTTTAGATAACCAACATGTAGAACTGGCTTGGTGGATTAGGGCAATGGCATTGTCAATGCTGGAGTATTGTAGGGAGTAGGCTTCTGAGGGAATCAAGGGGTTGATACTGGGAATGGGAGAGGAGGTGGGGGGCAGAAAAATCTATAATAAGTCTCTTCTTGAGTGAGAATTTCCTGGTGGCTATAACGATAGGATTTATGCACATAGGAAAAGGAGGTGAGGTTAAGGGGCCTAAAAGGAATCCTTTCTCATATTCCTGTTCTTAGAGGGATGACACTACCTTTGGCTCCTTGAGGACTGATTTAAGGTTCTGGCATTCCACTGGTGTAGGAGGGCTGGCTATGATGCCCATATGGATCCCCTCAGAGAAACCTGAAATAAGGATTTGAGAGAGATGTGTTTGGGTCCTGGGAAAGAAGAGATTGGAGAGTTGGGTAGATTAATCACATCTAGACATTTATTAGAAGAAAAACATGGACAGATGGTCCGCAAGTAGGCTTTTAATCATATATGTAGCAGTCTGCACCCGCAGAAGAAACAGCCCTTGTAATTTAAATTATTACGTATAGGTGATGAGCCTAAATAATGAATTGGCCTTCCTAGTTTGTCTTGTGGAGGGAAGGGCATGGGGCTTGGTGAGTTATTGACTGGGTAGCTTGGCTGGGGGAGGGGACCTTGCTGAGAGGTACTGGAGCTCTGATGGAAGGAAGTAGATGGGCACAGGTAAGGCGAATGGAAGGCAGTTTGACATAGGGAGCATACTGGGTCTTTTAAACCTGCAAAGTGCCTGCAGAAAAGTTCATTGTCCAGGCTAATGCTACAGCTGCTTAGTAGAGAATGCACAGTGGTAGTCAAAGAAATGGTGACTCCCATATTTGTATGCCAAATCATGATGGTATACACATGACTGTCCATTTCCTGGTGGGGAAATGCAGTGCAGAGAATGTCCCTATAAATACTGAAAGTAAGCATGAATTCTGTAATGGAAAGGTGTTTTGATAATCGGGGATTTTTGGATTTAAGGGTGACAGAGACATCTCAGTAGCTCACTGTTTTCTTCTCTGCTAAGTCTTGTGAGGCAATGAGTCATGATATTAGATTGACATCCTTCCCCTTAATTATGTCCCTCTGGACATGCTGAGGGACCATGTCCGCTGGTGTTATGCGAAGGAAGGACATGGTCGAAGTACCGGTGACTTCTGAGATGTCACAAGCAGAACTCTGAAGGCTAGGAGTTCCTGAGTCATGTTCAAGAGCTGACATACTCTCTTGCTTATCGAGGAAGCTAATGTTAGATTGGTTAATTAGAGAGTAATATGAGATAAATGATGTAAAGTAGGTGAATGTGGGGACTGGGGGAGGCAAGGGGAGAAAGAAGGCAGTATAGCTCAGCTTTCCTTGCAGAGGCCAGGAATGTAATATGGCGCTTATTTAATTAATTTAAGAATTGTCCATTCCTTGAATGAAGGGCGGGGGGGGCCTAGGGATGGAAGAGGCATTAGAAGATGGTCCTTCACCATCTGAAAGGACATGATGGTCTGGGTTATCCATGGTATCTGTGAGAGAAAATTGGGGAGGGGGAAAACTACTTAAAATTAAGGTAAGGTGATAAGGTGGGGCTGCCTCTACAAAGAGGTAAGGCATTAAGAATGGGATGCATTTGGCCTCTTGTGAAGAGTTAAGGTATTAAGCTGGGGTTTCCTTCGGCCTCTTCGAATAAGTAAAGCCTTAAGTGGGGGCTGCCTTCGGCCCCTATGAAGAGGTAAGGCATTAAACGGGGGCTGCCTCGTCTGAAATGTATGGTGTTAAGTGGGGACTGTCTTCAACCTCTACAAAAGGTAAGGTGTAAGAGGGGGCTGCCTTCGGCCTCCATGAATAGGTTAGGACTGAAGAAGGGTCTGCCTTTGGCCTCTTTACGAAGGGGTAAAGCATTAAGTGGGGCTGCCTTCAGCCTCTACAAAGAGGTAATGCATTAGGAGGGTCTGCCTTCAGCCTCTACGAAGAGGTAGAGCATTAATATGGGGATGCCTTCGGCCTCTACAAAGAGATAAGGGGTAAGGGGGTTGCCTTTGACCTCTACAAAGAGGTAAGACATAAGGGGGGCTGCCTTCGGCCTCTATGAAGAGGTAAGACTTTAAGCGGGGCTGCCTTCAGCCTCTACCAAGAGGTACGGTGTTCAGAAGGGGCTGCTTTCGACCTCTATGAAGAGGTAAGGTGATTAGAAGGGGCTGCCTTTGTCCTCTTTATGAAGAGGTAAGCTGTTAGAAGGGACTGCCTTCAGCTCCTATGGAGAGGTAAGGTGTAAGAGGGGAGCTGCATTTGGCCTCTTTGAATAGATAAGTCATAGGGGGAAGCTGCCTTCAGCCTCTATAAAGAGGTAGGATGTTTTGGGGGTGCCTATGGCCTCTATTGATAGGTAAGGTGTTGGGGGGCTGCTTCGGCCTTTTTGAAGGAGAAAGAAGTTATAAAGGGCTATCTTGGCCTCTCTGAAGGGGTACTGTGTGATATGGGGCTACATTCAGCTTCTATGAAAAGGTTTTAAAAGCTAACTTCAGCCTCTACAAAAGGGAAAGGTTCTGTCAGAAAAGGTGTGGCATGGAAAGGCTACTTCCTATCTCTCAAAACAGGGTAGGGCATGGAGGCTACCTACTTCTTATGAAGGCTAAGGTGTAGGAGCTAGCCTTTGGGCTCCTGAGAAGCGATAATGATGTTTAGGGTGCTATCTAGCCTTGAAATGAAACCTGACAAGCTAACTAGAATTACATGTGCACACATGCATACCCACACCAGTGACTTATGGAGGAATGTGTGGACAAGATTCTCTGGGATGTCGAGGGATTGACTACGTTGAATCTAGAAAATGGAGGAAAAGAAGATGTACGCACATTTTTTATGATGAAGGTGAAATACTAATGGATTGCAGATTTTGAGTGAAAAAATACACAAAAAAAATGTAAATGTAAAATCAAAGGTGCATATACCAGTGAAATTAAACAAAGATGAGGAAAAGGGTGAAGAAATAAAAAATAAAAGTTATGAAGTATAGCAGGATAGGGAAAGGGGAAAAAAATTACCTTGAATTATGAATAAGCTCTGAAGCTAGAAAAAGGAGAGTGAGGACAAGGAAGAGAAGGGGGAAAAGGGAGAAAATATTGGGAGAGAGAGGAAAAAAATGGTGATTCTTTTTTTTCTTTTTTCAATTTATGTACAAGCTGGCAAGTAGAATGGACTTATTTGTTTGCAATGCATGGGAATACAGCTGGAGGTGTAATAGTTAATATGAGCAGGTCTGTAGATGGCCTTGGTTTGGTCTGCTAGAAAGAAATTGATCAGAGGTGACATTAAAATACGTAAAGACTCCAAATTGCAATGTAGGACAGTAGAGGTGACCTGAGATGTAATGATAAGACTTTTGTGAGGGATGGCCACTGATCATGTGGCTGGCCATGGTTAATGGAGAGAAGAGTGGGGAGAGAAGCATGTGCAGGAGTTAGGAAAGAAGTTGAGCATACATGCTTTTAAATCAAAGTGGTAAGTGCCAATTGAGCAACTTAATTAAAAGTTGAACTGTTAAAACAAAACAATGTGTTAACTTGCTAGTTGCTTATTGGAAGCGTCCTGAGGATGCAATGACAAACCTGATACCTGTGGTTGATTGCCGCTGGGATTGAGGGAGAGGGAGGGCAGAAAGACGTAAATGGAGAAAGGGGAGAAGGAGGCATGAAAGAGTAGGAGAAGGCTGTGGACGAATTACTGAAGTGTTCGTATTATGCTATTGGACTGAAGCTTGCAGCGATATTAATGACGGGCCACTCTCGAAAGGTGAAGACTGTGGATGCTGGGTGACACTGGGTTCACTCGTTAAGAAGCGAGCCCAGTGGGAGGCTCTGCTGCATGGTATTGAAGGGCTTGCAGCACCTCCCACAAATTCAGACATAGCCTTCTAATTGTGGTTTTAATCTGTAGGGCAATTGAATGGCTCCGGTGACACATTTTGTGTATGGGCCGTTAGACATTTTTGCCACGTCTGTATATTGTACTCATAAATTTGTGGAGTATATTTAATCTTAATTATTTTTGCTCTTTTCAGGTACATATTTGCTATACAGCAGAAGAACAGAAGATAAGGAGACAGAAGATAAAAAGACAGAAGTTGAAGAGAAAGAAGAAGAAAGAAGACAGAAGATGTCAAAAGAAGACGGCCAGTAGCTGACTAGGGTACTGAAGACCCAGCTGGACATCAGGATTACAGGTAAGTGATTATTTTCATTTGATGTTGTTAACTTAGATTAACCCTGTGAGTGTCAGGGGAGTATGCAGCGCTGTGCAATGAGTTGCATACTCCACTGGCATTCAAAGGGATAATCCTACTAACATTACACACATTTGTACTTTGGATGTATTGACATGGGGCTTAGGGCCATTTCAATGCATCCACTGGTCACTTCATTATTTTTAAATCTTTTTTCCACTTCAGTTCCTGCAATGACAGGTATAAACATGTGTTAGAGGGACTCTGTGCCCAACAAAACAGGGTGCAAATTTTCAAAGACTTTAAAGTGGGTCCCTTAACGCATGTTTCTGCCTAACGCGTGGAATTGAACGAGAATATGATACTTGTTATAGTGAGTTCCGATGGGTGTTTTTTTAACCAGTATATTTTTATAGCACAGGTAATTGATTGCCTTACTGTACTTAAAAAAATGCCATTGGGTGTTTTTTTGTGAGGATGGGCCAATTGAATCTAGGCCAGAATCAGGCTGGCAAGATTGTAACTTATTGCAAAGAATGAGCAGTATGGTCTTATTGGTGCTACTGATACACATGACTAGACAGTCAATCTAGAAGGTAGATAACTTGCAGGGACAGGTGAACAGTCAGAAAAATTTCTCTCTGGAATTTTCTTCACGAAACAACAATTTCCTGAATTTTTCCAGAAAAATCCTTCCCATAGAATTGCGTCCTTTTCACCACTGCCAATACATTTCCTTCAAGAACAATGCCATTTTTCACCTATGTTTAACATGTATTCAATTATGTAATTGGCAGAAATATTAAAGGTGGCCCATTTAAAACTGAGACAGGTGAATACATTTGTGAATGTAAGGAAATGGCTGATGCATTAAACATATTCTTTTCTTCTGTGTATACAAAGGAAGCAATATTACAGGCTGTCGACAAAAGGAGAATCACAGAATTTCTTCTATAATTTAGATGACTTAATGAGGACAAAGTCCAAAAGAAACTGGAAAATGATGAATAAAGCACCTGAACCTGATGGCATATACCCAAATGTACTTAAGAAATATAGTTCAGTGCTAGCAAGGCCATTATAATCGCTGTAAACAAACCCCCCAAAAATATTCCCAGTTCAACTGATTCTTTCCCTGCACTCCCCCCAACTAAGACACACTCTTACCTCTTTTATACTATGTCTTTGGGAAATAAAATAGCATTTGCTATGTGTTATGTGTAAGTTCAATGTTCCCATTTCAACGGAATGAGCTAGAAGAAATAAGTGAAAAAATGTCACTTTTTGCAGAAAATGATTCACCAAGCAGGAAGTGCCATTATTTTGGTTTGAGGCAAAAATTTTCCCCCATCCATAGCTGCTACTACTACTGGGGCTAGATGTTGCTGCAATTGTACTACTACTAGGTGTCACAGGTTCTGCACTTCCAATAACAGCAGAGGCACTCATCATAGCTAAGGTTGTGGGTGTTGAAAACCTGTGTTGTTGCTTGTTACTCAACAGTAATAGTGTGTGTTTGGTTGAGAGGGGTTTGACAATGCTGATGATGACCGATAGGATGACTGTTTTTTTTGCCATCTTTGCTTGTTCAGGGTTAGACTTTCCAATTATTTTCTCAGTTTATAGACAGACACAGTGCTCCTTTTCAGCGGTGGAATATTGAGCTTTCGCATTCAGCTAACTTTCTGGCCATCCCATCATTGCTTTCACTCTCAACTTCATCTGAAGAAGAGGAGGATGCTGGAGGGATATATACTAGAGCTACATCTTCATCATAAGTAATTAGGTAATCTTCAGCATTGCCTGCCATTTTTCCTCAATACTTTTATATTCTTTTAGGCATTTAGAGGACTCAAATTATTTTTTTTACTTTTACCTTTGAGGGAGTTTCACAACCTTCGCTACTACTTTCAGGACACATTTTTGTACTTGTTGTGCTGTCAGATGCAGCAGTTGTTGAGCTGCTGCTACACCTTCTTGCACTATGCCATCAACACTGGAGTGCGACTCATCGTCTTCAGTGTTACTGGTTTATTAAAAGTACTGGTTCTGGTGGTGGTGGTACTTGTGGAGGGACTTTGACAACCTGCATCCTCCTTGGGAGGAAAGGAATCTCCATCATTTATTGCACAGGTTGCAGCAACCATGGCTGCAGTCAGTTTTTGGATAATCACTGGGTGTTGGGTCATGGATGGGCTCCTGGTGAGGTTGCATCCTGGTGGGTGGCTGTGCTCCTGCTGTTTGCCCATATGCCCCGTATTCTGGGGTGCTCACAGTGCTGGACATCCAGTGACATCCCAGTGGTAGAGGTGCTGATAGGGCCAACCAATACTGGGCTGTGGTGCTAGGAGGCATCCATCTCCCATGTGGCATCCACTCTGTGTCAGTTGTGGGGGGCAGGCCGTAGTGTGATGGAGATGGTGGTGGTGATGCTGACCTCCAGCTGATGCCATCTACTGGCTCCTCAGGGACTGTGTCACTGGGGGGAATTGGCTGTTGCTCCTCCCCACTCTCCTCCTGCTGTGCTGCAGGCATGGATGCTGTTTGTGATTATTAAGCTGAGCTATGACATGAGGGATGCAAGACGATGACATTGACCAAAGCATGGCCTCTGATGAAACCCAATCTTTGGGAGAAACAGGTTAGGCGTATCTTATGCACTTATTAATATTGTACTATTCCCTCCGCTGTGTCTTAGTATTAGTCAGCCATGCTTTGGTCATAAGACTGCAGTCAGCAGACAAAGTCTTTAATCTGTCAATCTGCCTATAGACTCTTGTTTTGTTAGGGACCTAATTTATATGAGTTGATCTGGGAGTTTGACAGATGAACACAATCTCTTATAATAGACAGGTGCACCAAAACGTATAATGAATCCAGGCCATGCAGCGAATAAAAACAATCATATTTTTATTAATGCAGCAGTAAAAGGTAATATACAATAAGTAATGATACCTTGTTTCAATAACTGAACAGCGGGAGAAGTTGTTCAGTTGAAGGGTGTATGGAGAAACCCTAAGGTTGCACATGCCTGGGATATATATATCTTAAGGTCATTGCAGTTTGTGAAGAAAAAAAGGGGTTTATGAAGACCTGAAGTACAAACATTGATGATATATGCTTGGAATATCCTGTAAATAGGGTTGGAGCTGCTTATCCGTTTGTTTGCAAATTCATAGTTTGACAGATGAACCAGATAGTTATAGGGATTCCAATATATAATGATTCAATATGGGGATTGGTTGTTTGGGACTATGTTATGAGTGGCAGAGTATATACAATATTGCAGAGTCTATGACTACGACATTTGGTCTTTTTGCAGTATGTATTTCCATCTCTATGCCCGCATGGTGGGGAGTGTTCAAACTGTGGGGGATGATGTTTGATGTGTGAATATCTGGATGATGCCTTGTTTCTTCCTCAGTATGTGTGACTGATGTTTGTGGAACAGTGGTCATTGATAGGGTTGTGATGATTGTAATCATCGTAAGTGATTCCTTTATGTCACTGCTACCCAATCAGTACACTTTAATGTGTGGTGTGGTTTATTAGGTAGATTGAATCTTATAGACATCAGTCTTTAATAGAGTCATTTATGTAATATCATCTATGATTCCTGCATGCCGATGTTATCTGAATAGATACCTTAGCTCACCACCTCACAAGGAAGACCTTGCTTCAATATCATCGGATCTGCTCTTTAATTGTTCACTTGACACATTATTTTTCCCCCAGATTTTTTTGTACTTCTCCTTGTATTGCGGGCCAATACACCTATATAAGACCATATGTTTAGGTACAAATAGAGTTTGAGGGAATTAGTTAGTCCTTAGGGACTTTTTAATATTTCACAATTTTACTATTGTGTGTTTGCATTATTTACTTTATTTTGGCAGGATATGAATCATGAAATCAGCTTAGTTTATTTTATTTATAATGGGACATGCAGTGAGTGCCTAATAGGTGGTTTACCTTTCTCAGCATTTTCATGGATAAACATAGGTAATGCTTTTTGCCTTACCAACAGTTTTACTATGTCTTATTTGATTGAGTGTCAGTGGTGTAACAATAGTGGTCACAGGGGTCACAACTGCGACTAGGCCCATCACTCCAGGGGCCCGGCTGCCCCTGCTATACCACTACCACTGCCAGCAATAAAAAGCTTTGCCGTTGGGAAGATCAGACTGATATCCCCATCGGCAAGCTGAAGAAGCCACAGACCTCTATTAGCAGCTTCCTCGCCATCCCCAGCTGTCTAGTAATGTAGAACTCTGGGATATGACATCATCTCCCAGCGCTCTGCATTACTGGAGAGCAGACCACGTGGGATCTGCTCATAGAGGTCTGTGCAGAAGGGGGCACAGACCTTTCCTGCCACACTGCATGCTGCTGGACCACCAGGAAAAAGCCCCCCCCTCCTGAGCCAGGTAGGAGGTGGACAATGGGGCCAATGTATAGGTGGACAATGGGGGAATTGTGGAGGTGGACAATGGGGGCAATGTGGAGGTGGCTAATGTGGAGATGGACAATAGGGGCAATGTGGAGGTGGACAGATGGACAAAATAAAACGTCTTGGTTGATATTCAAATGTCCTACAGGCATTAAGCACAACGGACGTTATGCCACAAAAGTGGTGTTGTGTCCAAACATCCGTTTTGTGCGTTAAGTTTCCAAAACGCTGCTAAATAATGGCAGTATTGGGAACCTAACGGTAAAAAAGCTAACAATCGGTGCCTGACATACTGCCAAGCACCAATCGTTAACTAAAGTGTCTTACACTTACCTGTCATCCACTATCTGTCTCCATTCTTTCTTTTCTTCTGTCTTCTTTCTCCTCTTCTATCTTCTTAATGTAAAAAAAAACAAAAAAAAAAAACAGACAAGTATAAGTACCATGTATAAATATCCGGCACACTAATACATAGTTTAACCCCTTGAGTGCCAGAGGGGTACACAACGCATTGCAAAGCAATGCATTGCATACCTCTCTGGGGCTCAAAAAGGTTAAAGTATGCAGTAGTGTAACGGGTCTGTAATACAAAAAATGCCCCCGTGCATAGTTAATATGTCCAAAGTAATCCAAGTACATAGTATTGCCACAATAAAAGGGATAAAAATATACATAGCTTGTAGACCGATGTCTCCACCTCTGTGTGTGGCCGCTGAGGCAGCGGCGGAGACAGAATCATGTGCCACAGTCCCCCCTCCTCATGTGCACGTTCTGATTTGAGGCAATTAGAATTGAGACTGCCCTTATATATGGGCAGCCTTACTTCCAATTCTCTCACAGCCATTGGCTGGGATATGCTTACGTACCTCCCAGCCAATCAGCTTTGAGCAGCTGTGCTTTAAACTGATTGGCTGGGAGTTGCGTAAGCATATCCCAGCCAATGGCTGTGAGAGAACTGGAAGTAAGGGCAGTCTCAATTCCAATCCCTCAGAGCAGAACGGGCATCGGCCTGTACACATGAGGAGGGGGGACTGTGGCACATGATTCTGTCTCCACTGCCTGCGGCCGCCTGCAGCCAAACACGGTGGCGTAGACATCGGTCTACAAGCCATGTATATTTTAATCCCTTTTATTGTGGCAATACTATGTACTTGGATTACTTTGGACATATTTACTATGCATGGAGGAATTTTGTGTATTACAGACCCGTCACACTACTGCATATTTTAAACCTTTACAGCCCACAGAGAGGTACGCAACGCATTAAACTATGTATTAGCGTGCCAGATATTTATACATGATACTTATACTTGTCATTTTTTTTTTTTTTTTTTAAAGCAAGAAGATTGAATAGAAGAAAGAAGAGAAGAAAGAATAATGAAATGAAAGACAGAAGAGTATCAGGATGCTGAGGACTGTGCTGGACATCAGGATTAATGGTAAGTATTACTTATGATTTTTTTTTAACTTAGTTGGGTTAACCCTAGGAATGCCGGTGGGGTAATTATACCCCACTGGCACTCATAGAGTTTATTCTACTACCTTTGGACACTTTTTTCATACTTTGGATGTATTGATATGGGGCAATTTTCTGCGTCAGCTTATTACACAGCCGATACGGGACTCAAGTTAAAAAAAAAAGTAGGTGTTAACTTTCCTGCAATAACTTGAGTCCCTTATCGGGTTTTCATAGCTAACGCAGACATTTGAATTGCAATTTACAGTGTTTTCATCATTTTTAATGGCTGAAAACACCCCTTAACTTTAATGGCTCTTTTTTTGCCGGTATTTTTTCACAGCACAGACATTTGCATATCTTACTGTACTGGAAAAAATGCCGTCAGCAGAAAAAACAGCCGTCTCCAACATTTGGATCGAGCCCTTAATTACTAGAATGTTGCTTCTATAGTGTTACATTTATTTTTCCTCTTTAAATCACATGGATGGATCCAATATAATTTTATGTATCTGTAACTTGTAAGAAATGGCTAGAGAAACATGACTTTTACATTTTATTTAATAGATATTCAGATCACCAAACCGGTTTTTTAGATGTCCCACTATAAGTTTCATCATGTGAGTTTTATAGGCATGGAAAACAGGTCTTTCTAATTAAATGAACAGGGGAACTTAATGGGAACTTTGTTCTTGAAATAAATGTCTCTTAATGTGTTTAAAAGAAAGCTTTCCTTTATTCAGCAATCATGTATATTGATGTACTGTATTTTGCATTTGAACTGCTGTAATATATATAGACCTGCTATACTGTGGACTTCTGCCTTTTCTTTTTGTTAAACACATTAATAGCCAGCATTTCCCACATGTTCCTTTACAGTCCATTTAGAAAACAGACATAAGAAAAATGAAAGCAGATTTTATATACATCACCAAAGTATTTCTTCTCAATGTGTATGAGATCCAAGTAAAGTAGATGTTTACCCCTTGAATGTTAGTAGATGATGTTCAGGAAAACATTACAATTAGCAATAATATGTATTAGCAGGAATATGTTTTTAAAAATGGCTTAACTGCTTGTCCAGTGGGGAGTTGCTAGACCCTAGCTGAGGATTCTGTTCTTAAAGCAGAGGGACTTGTTGCTAGCCTGGAATATATACTTGTATAATAATCTGCTGTTCTCACAAATAGTAATGTTGTAATGGGCTGTCCTGTACACTAATAATGCATTAGGCTGGCCCAGGTTCTAGGTATTTTGGAGATGCAATGACACTTTGTATACAATTATTCCATTAGAGTAAAAGGGTGCTTGCAAGAAAAACAAACAATGATAAATAAACAATACAGGACTGGATTCCAATGAAGGTCATAACTTTATCACTGTTTTTGTGTCCAATTTTCCCAACAGACTTTAATAGGAATCTGAGAGCAAAAACAGTTATAACATATATCACTTGCAATGGAATTCATCGATTACATAGAACTATTTATTTTCATATTACATACTAGTGTAAAAGCCCGTGTACATGGGCCAAGGTCTGAGTAATGTTAACCCTTTGAGTGCCAGAGGGGTACGCAATGCATTGCTTTGCAATGCGTTGCATACACCTCTGGCACTCAAAGGGTTAAGAAGCTGATACTTCACTGCTCCACGTGATGCAGTCCTGTGTCGCCTCACTCATGCGATGCAATCATGAGCAGTAGAGATTGGCCGAAAGCGGGCAGTCTCTACTGTACATGACTACATCGTGACAAACATTGTAGCGAATTATTATATAGGATATGCAAAAAAGCTGGTGTGATTATGCCTAGACACCTTGATTAGAACACCACTGTGCCTGCATTGATATGCTTTGCATATAAATGGACATTTCATTTTTCTCAATTATAGAATCACAAAGTATAATTTAAGCCATGATTGCCCTGTCTTTTAAACATTGCTATTACATAGAGAAATTCAAACAGTGCACAATTAAATGCAATGCAGAATGGCCAATAAAAGATACTGATGTTTAGAAATCTGCAATGCAAAATGTACTACTGTATTAATATGATGAGTTATATTTTTAAATGTAAATTAATTAAGCTAAGCAAATTTATAGAATTAAATTAACTTAATTAGACATTACATTATTGTGAAAAACAAGCATATCATAGAGGTTTATTTAACCCCTTGAGTACCAGAGAGGTCCATAATGCATTGCGTACCTCTCTGGCACTCAAAGGGTTAACTCTTACTGATGTGTGACATATCACACATAGCTTATTCTGTGCAATAGGGGAGGAAGAGTGAGCAAAGGTGCTTTGGGTACTTAGATAACATCTGGCTTGGAGATGCGTTCACAAAATGCACCTGAATATTTTGTGGTATTTATCCAGCAAACACATTAAAAGGTACAATAATATTTTCATACCTGCAAGCTTGAATGATTTAAGAGCCATTTATCATGCAGGGCAGCATCACTGTGATATACTCTGAGGCCAATGTACTATTGATAAGTGGTGCAGTTCTAGGGCAAAGCAACTCCATCATAAAACAAATAAAAATCTACTTTGATTTAATTGGGGATTTTAATCCCTTCAGTGCTAGAATTGTTTTTATTGCTTTGTAATATGTTGTACCTTTTCTAGCCTTCAAGCTCTTAGGGCTAGATTTAAAGGCAGCCGTTAGCAAAAAAAATCACTAACGGGTGCGTTAAGTGACATGTTGCAATTCAAAGATCCGTCTAAAGAACAGCTAACGGCAGTTGTAGAATCCTTACGGCCGATACACTTACGTGCATTCAGACGCATGGAAAAACATACCCCAGAGCTATTCAAAGGCTTGCGGTACTGATAACGGCTGAAAAAAAGACACACCTAACGGCTAAAAGTTAAGACCCACTTTTTTTAGCCGTTAGACACTTAACGTCCAAAACAAAACACCCGTTACATAGGAAGATACACAAAATGCTTACCGCACAACCATGTAAATGGGAAAATTAACCCGTGCAATGCCAAAACAACACAAAAACATGCACACACAACACAAATCACTACACACACAACAACAAGCAACAACACAGGGACAACGACACACTAAAAAACACCAGCACAACATGGCACGGAACAATGGGGGTTATCACACAAAGCGGACACCTGCAAATACAAGCTCATCTGGGCAACATCAACACGCCACCTGCACCCCACAACTGCACACCCGCAAATGGCACGCACAGAACAAGCACAACACACCACATCTTATAACACACACACACCTGCAAACACTTACCTGGACAAAAACAACTCACCATTGGTCAGCACTCACCTCATCACCACACCTACACAACGTCCTAGCAAGTACTTAAAGGGACAACTCAACACACTCACTTGTGGCTTGTTTTCCACTCAGGGAGGGAGAGAGAGAGATAGAGAGAGAGAGAGAGAGAGACAGATAGAGACAGATAGAGACAGATAGAGAGAGATAGAGAGAGCAAACAGTATGTTGGGTTACATATTGTTGCGAAGGCTGCGGAGAAGGCGTGCAAGGGAGAGAGCTGGGGAACATCAGCAACCTCCAAGCATGCCTGATCAACAGCCACCACCTGTTGCAAGTGAGGAGGCTCTGGCTCAGCAGCCACACAGGAGCCCATCCCCACCTGGAGGGCACAGGATGTATAGACGACCACCAAGGCCCAGGGTATACCGCCCAAGGGTCACCCTCTTTGGAATGACCGATGATGAGGTAATTGATCGCTACAGGTTGAGGCCTGACAGCATCATTGCCTTGTATGAGGTCATCAAGGAGCAGGTGGATCCCATCTACATCCACAACCATGCCCTAACTGGCCTGCAGAAACTACTCTGTGCCATACACTTCATGGCAAGCGGGGCCTTCCAGTCCACAGAGTGTTACGCATCTGGCATGTCACAGGCCACATTCTCCAGGGTGCTGGCTCAGGTCCTGCCAGCCCTCAAAAACAAGGCCAGTACCTATATACATTTCCCCACCACCGACATGGACTGGATACAAGTCAAGCAGGCCTTTTACGCCAGGGGAGGCATGCCCAGGGTCATGGGTGCTATAGATTGCACCCATGTCCGAATTAAGGCCCCAGCACGTGACGCACAGATATTCATCAACAGGAAGAACTTTCACTCCATCAACGTGCAGATGGTGTGTGACAGCCATATGAGGATAATGAATGTCTGTGCAAAGTATCCTCACATGATTCATACATTCTCCAAAACTCCTCAGTCCACAGAGATTTCGAGAATGGAACTTTTACAGGGGGATGGCTTTTGGGTGAGTTCACAATACAAAATCACATCACATACACAGGCGTACACACAACGCTGCTTAGCATGCTCCTGACCCACAGCTACTACGTCCACCACACAAAACATCATTCACACAACATGTGCTCCCTGTCTCACCATGTCACTCACATTACACAGGTGATGCTGGCTATGGATGCAAGTCCTGGCTACTGACCCCTCTGGCCAATCCTCGAACACATGCCCAGGAAAGCTACAACCAGGCTCATGGCAGAACAAGGAATGCCATTGAGCGGACCTTTGGCCTCCTCAAGTCAAGATTCCGATGTCTGGACCACTCGGGGGGAGCACTGCAGTATGCACCTGGAAAGGTGTGCGACATCATTGTGGCGTGCGCAATACTGCACAACATCGCAGTGGACACCAGGCTGCTGGAGCACATCCAGGCCCCCCCCATACAGGAAGTGCCCATGGACATCGGCCACGTTGAGGAGACCCTGAGAGGGACACAGATCAGAGACAGGCTCATCACGGAACACTTTACATGTGAGTATAACACAGGCATGCAAACAATCCATGCAAGTCCCCCATCAGTCCTGTGACACTAACCACACTGCACATTTTGTTCTGTCTCACCCCACAGGAACAGTGACACAGCACTGCACTGGCAGCGGACGTGGCAAATTGTGTGTGTGGACTCAAAAACCATCCTCCATTCCACTCTCCACGTTGACATACAGACCCCAATGATATCTCGCACACCCTCAGGAGAAACAAGGTACAACACATAACCCATGTTCATCGCCTTACAGGGCTTGATTGACAGCAGCTAACTTGATTTGCCATGAGCATAGCCAGAGCAACCATGCTAGCCTTGTAGCGAAAGAGTGTTATCCAATGCTATGCATTGGATAATACTCTGTCACATCAGGGGTTAAAGGGCCATTGGACTCAATATGGGACCTGTACTGTGCTACAGCTGAGAAGAGCAGCACAGGGGTGGATGTACAGTGGTATGGTCACACAATGTAGAGGTCATGAGACGTAGATCAGATTACCAGGGACTCCATGCTGACCTGTGAGTGTGCAGACATATGTGCCCCCGACATGAATACACACATCAACAAATGTGTCCTAACAGTTCCATGGAACAAATGACATTGGGCTGCCACTGTCACTTTCACAGTGGCAGCCCAAATTCATTACTTCCATGGAGCTCTCAGAACACTTGTTGATGTGTGTATCCATGTCAGGGGCACATATCCATAGGGCTGGGGCACATGTCCTTAGTTCTCCACATAATTGGTTACAGATGAGTACACAACACATTGTCAAGCAATGGTTTGTGTACTCACCTGTAACTGTGAAAATTGAGGGGATTAAAAAGACTAAATTGTTGTTGCTTGATGATCAGTTCAGGTCAACTGCTCCAAATCCTGTCCTCTTCTTCCACAGGCATCCGTAACATGATCCATCCTTGAACTGAAGATCTTCTATGTGACTGGATTGATGTCTTGACAACACCTTCATGAAGATCACCCCTTGCTGTTTATGGTGATGTTGTTGGTGAAGGAAAGTTTGACCTGAGGTTCACACAAACCTCTACTGGAACATTTTCATATAGACACAGAAAACACTAATTCATGAGTGTTATAACCTGTACAGTTAGGATGCTCAGCTACAGAGTTGTCAAACCTTGTGGACAACACATGAGCTGGGCAGCAGTGTTACTGAAGTAGTACGATTTAGTTTCAAAGTACATTTAGTGTTCTCATACAGGTGTTCAATGCATATAGGCAATACACAGAAAACACATGTACATCCTAATGTACTTTGAGACACAATAAAGATGAACCATCACCATTCTATCTGTGTCTGTAGGAGGATATATTTGAGAACACATTTGTCAATGCGTTACCACACCCAGGGTAGAGTATCCCCATACATGGAAAGGCATCACCCATATCACAGGACTCCACCACTTGTTTGCAAGTGAGTGGACTCAGTGATGTATTCACGCTAACAGATGGTGGCAGTGATACACTAATGTGTTGTGGGAGTGATAAAGAGGTGATAAAGGGGACATACTTCCACAGTGAATTCCTGTCCACAGTTAATGTGTTGCTCAGTATAATCAATGTTCAGTGATATTGCTCCACTGGGACATATCACAGTACATGACCAAGTGGACAAGTGTTTTCACTGGGGAAGTCTGTTACACCCTTAGAAAAAACAACAAGTCAACTTACTGGAGGCCCCAATGCTCACCCCAGGATATCAATGTGTGTGCTACACATTGAAATCCTAGGTTAAAAACATTGGCTTCCCCAGTCAGTCTGTTGCACAATGAGTGTGTGAATCCAAGACAATATGGATACATGTCCCATTTATCTGTCCTGCTTGTTATCTCACCGCTAAGCCGTTTGTTTGGTTATCCCCTTAACCCTCTGAGTGCCAGAGTGGTACCCAACGCATTTCTTTGCAATGCGTTGCCTACCACTCTGGCTATCAAAGGGTTAAACACAACATATGATGTAGATGAATGTTCAATGTTGTACCAAATGTTGGGCTAAGGGGAATGTTTTGTTATGCAAAATCAACACACAACATTGCCATATAACACAGTTGTGTAATATGGCAACAGGGATGTTTTTACAGTTGAATTTGTACAACGATGTGTGTGTGAACCCATGTTGTAACATCCCACAAACATCTTACCTAGGCAGAAGTTGTATTCACTGAATTGTTTGGCAATGCATTGGAGACAACTCTGCCACCCAATCTATGACCAAATTCAAAGCAGATCAGACAGGATTCAAAAGCACAATGTTCCTTTATTCGGGGAAATGTAACATGTTGGGCATTTTATTTTTTTTTCTTAGGGGGGGGGGCTTAGACTGTGTGGCAGAAGTGGATAACCTGGATGATCTCCTGGTCACCCTTTGCCCCCTAGGTGTGGCTTTGGGGGTCACATTAGAGGGGGTGGTGGTGGCAGTGGATCCCTCTGTGGAGCGCAGGTTTTCCCTCTCCAACCGTAAGTCCTCCCTGCGGTTCAGCTCTCTCAACTCCACCAGTACCTGTGCAAGCAGGTCCATCACCCCCGTGTGTAGCTGATGGAGTTGAGTGTTGATCCTCATGACCTCCGACTCCAGGGCATGGATCCTTGCCTCTATCCTGTTAGTGTTTCTACGGGATTCCCTACGGCTCCTGGTGATGTTGTCATTGGTGCAGAGGCTTGACCTGAGTAGTCTCCTTTGCAGAGCCACACACTCTGCTTTCATCCCCGTGGGCCGTTCACTGCTGGTGATGCTTGTGCCTGGTGAATCAGCTGCTGCTGTGTCCTCCTCTGCTGGTACTGTGTCCTCCTCTGCTGGTGCTGTGTCCTCCTCTGCTGCTGCTGTGTCCTCCTCTGCTGGTGCTGTGTCCTCCTCTGCTGGTGCTGTATGTGCTGCAGATGGGTATGTGCCCACCACATCAGTGGCACTGTGATTTGTGACCTGATCCATCCTGTTGGTGATTCAGTAAGCGGTTAAGTGGACCTGATGAACTGATTATGATGCTGACTTCTCCGCTGACCTCATTTCCCCATCTGCAGTGTTTTCTATGGAGTCCACACAATGGGGCCTGTGCAGCTTGAATCCTGTTATTGGATGTTCTCCATAGACTAACATTGTAATTGGTAAAGTGAGGGTATGTAAGTGTCAAATTCTCTACATCAGCTCTTTTTCACCGCTTAGTGAATGTCCCCTATGTGTCATGTAATTGTTAACCTATCGACATGTGTTTGTTGTCTGGTTAACCCTTTGAGTACCAGAGGGGTTGCCAAAGCATTGTTGATCGATGCATTGATGATCCCTCTAGCACTCATGGGGTTATGTGCTGGATTCCCTGTGTGAACATGGGTAACACTGTGTGACAACAATTGTGATGTTTGACATACAACACTTTACTGAGCATGGTTTGTGTGTATTGTGTGTGATCAGCACAGCAACATGAGGGTTAACCAGAGAGTTGGACAGGTTTTGGCCTTGTTGAACCTTGACATTTGTCCTTGTCTTGCTTCCTGTTTAAACCCTCAGGGTGCTGTGTTGGTGCAATTGTGTGGTTGAATGAAGGGCAGATGTTGGGATGTGAGTGCTTGTTTGTGATGGGTGTGTGGTTTGAGGTGGTGTGTGGTTTTGGGGTGATGCACTTACCAGTGGTGTGGAGGCTCCTCTCATCCCCAGTGTCTGATCCTCCAGGGACCCCCTCAATTAGGGTAGACGACAGTGTCTGCCGCAGCCTCTCCTCCCATGCGCTGAAGGTGATGGGGACAGGTGGCCCACCTACGGTGGCTCGGGCGTGCAGGGCGGCATCCCCCATCTTCTTCTTCACCTGCCTTTTGCAGTCGCCCCATCTCTTGTTTATTGAGTCAACATCCCGTCTGCAGGTGGCCACCGCATTAACTCTGCTGCAGATTTGGCTCCAGGCAGCTCTCCTCCTCGCAGACAGGCCAGGGAGTCTCTCCCCCGGGAAGAGGACACTCTCCCTCTCCAGCACAGCCTCCACGAGGGCCGTGTTTTCTTCTTCGGTATATCGGGGATCCCTGACTCTGTCCCCCTCAGCTCCGGCATGCGAGGAGTCAGACCCGGAGTGTCCTGCCTGCTCTGCCCCTGCCTGTGTGTGGTGGTCCCCAGGCACTACCCCTCGTCCCACTGCAGGATCTGTCCCTCTTCTTCTTAGTGTGCCTGTTCTTGTGGGCCTGGTCCCCCTCCGCCCTGCGTATCTCCCTCTCCCACCCCTGCTCTGCTGAGGGATCCCCTCCTGACCTTCCTCCTCCTCCTCCACTAGTCTCCCCATCCCTCTCTCCTGTCCTCCTCTCCTAGCCATCATTCACCCACTCACACCCAGGCACTCTCACACGCCCTCACAGACACACTCGATCCCACTCACTCTGTGTCACACACTTTCACTCACGGATTCACACTGTAAAAATAAAGTTTAAAATGTGTAAGGTGTGATGAAAAAAAAAAGACTATGTGTATGTATGTGTATGTGTTTGTGTTTGTATGGATGTATGTGCTATGTGCAAAGGTGTGCTATGTGTCTATTTAAATGTAATTCTCTCCAAGATCCCTCTACCTTACTCCTGTGTATGCCTCTCTCTCTATCTCTCTCTCTCTAAACACTATCCTCCACTCCTGGGTCCTGTGCTCTAGCTTGCTGAAACTCGAAACACAGACAGGGTGTAACCGTTATTTTGAGGTATATATAGGTGTATTTGAACATTTTTGATACTTTGGGGCCTTGGGATTGGCTGTAGGTTTGAATTTTGTTTGTGCATCTATCAGGGTTGCTAGACAACGGCAGCCGTAATGTAACATTTTGACTTAAGTTGTGTTTTAACGGGTGTTTGGGACGCACGGTGATGCGAAATCAGGTGCGACGCTGGTTTTTGTGTGACGTGTTTTTGTAGTGCCTACGCCCGATAGCTATTCTTGTACGCTTACCTTTGAATCTGCCGTAAACCATGTGTTCTTTGCGGCCGATGTGCCTTTTTTACTTAGCGGATGGTTTAACGGCTGCCTTTAAATCTAGCCCTTAAAATCTACACACAAAGAAGAGGATAGTAAGCTCCTTAAATGAGGCACTCAGGTCAAACCAAGATAATACATCAAAAAATGTTAATTTTATTGGTACAAAAAAATACAAGTATCAAATGGACAACATTAAAACATTTAAACCAACAGCATTCCCTGATGAAGAGGCAATACGCATTGGGATGGGTACACCGGGGAAGCTCTGATACTAGACTTTTGTTGCTACACCACGATGGATAAGTATCTTTTCTTATCATGTGTATTTTTATACTTTTAGGAGGTTTGGGGTCTTGTCTCTGATATAATAGTAGCCAGTGCCTGCTCTCTTTTCTTATATTTCAAGCTCTTAAAAGGTGCATTTAGGTCAGTGTGAATTTGGGGAATTTGTATTTGTTTAGTATAGAGCAGTTTGCTCTTGATTTGCAACACTTACTGTGTACATCAGCCTATCTGAGTATATATAAGTCTAGTTTTGTCTTTGTTGACACTGATAGTAATATTTCTTTTAATGCATATTGGGGTGAATGTGCAAATTCCCCAGCGCAACTGCATGGAGGTAGCCTCTAACACCAGATGCTGTTCGTAAGAGTAAGAATGATGGTGATAGATCATTGTTTTACATGTTGGCAGACACACTCTGCCATCACAGGACTTTAATGCCATTAAGTACCATTCTGCAGCCTCATAGCACATACAAGCAAATTTTCAGTGATGGAGACAAAATTATCTATACCATGTTAGTACAAACACCTACGGAGTGTCCTATTGCACTTTTTTTTGTACAAGTGGTGTTAAGGGGCTGCTTTTCGGTGTATGTATCATAGTAAAATGGTGTTATGCAGTTGTAGGAAATATAGGCACTTAACAGAGATTCCAAGTCCAGATTTAGCATGGAATCTCCATTATACAGTCAGCCCAGTGTGCCCATGAATTATTCTTTGATGCTTCAATTGTTGCATTAAACCTTTCAGTGCCAGGGGGGCAGCCCTCTGTCACTCAAAGTGTTAACATTTTAATCAAATAATAATTATCCAGTAAAGCTTTAAATCACATCACTGTTTTTGATAAATATGTGCACAATAAATATGATGAATTTCTGTAATTTTAAAGGAACATAGTATGTAAAAGCTGTTATTTCACAACACTGAAATTGGTACTTTAACATCCTTTTTAGTAATGTATGACGATAAAAAATATGAAATGTTCAATGTTATCATATTTATACATTTAGACATTTACAAAATATTAAAGGGTGAATTTAATACAATTGTAACACAAAGCAAATTGTGATTACAATTGTGTGTCTGTGAACTAAATAATATCCAGCTCTCTATTCATTCATATAGGACCAGAATTATCAAATTAAAATGTGTTTTTTATATTATAAAAAAGAACTGGGTCATATGACCAACATTCTCCATCTGTGCCAGCCTCACCTAGGCGTGGCAGTAAGGAGGAGTTATGCAAACATTCTCCATATTGCCACCCCTACTGGTGAAGGCACTCCACTCACACACATTCCCACTCACACACACACACACACATACACATTCTACCACACAAACACATGTTTTTATCTATACCTTGCCAATCCTGATGGTGTTCACATGAACACTCTGAACTGTGGCATAACCGTGACAAGTAATTTATGTCACATTTTCCCAAACTATAAACATATTTATAGGGGCTGTACAGATCATTGCAAGTGATGGGATGTGCACCCCTCTGGCTCTTGGATGGTTAACCCATACATTCTATAGGCTTAGCCATCTCTGGTTAAAGACAAAAATTCACTGGAGCATAAAAAAGGTAATAAATCTTGTTTATATTTACTTGTCTACTTCAAAGTGACTCTACTGGAGCCTATGCAATGAATTATAGACCATATGGATAAAAATATTCACTGCCAGTAGAATTTAAATGTTAATATAATTTGCATGAGTGTTTAACCTGTCATGAATTGTGTATTCATCCTTTATTTTTATTATTATTATGCCTGAAGAAGAGACCTAGATGTCTTGAAATCTTGGACCCACTCAGTTAGCCAATAAAGGTATCATTTTAATCCATCAGTCTCAAGCCACTAAGACATTTATTTTTTTGTTCTATACACCTTGGGACAAGAAATAGGAAGATAAATGTGGGCTGTATGTGACAAATGGAGGATGAGATGAGAAACATATGTGTTATGAAGAATGCTGATATCATTGTCTCTAGTAAACATATGGAGGGTCGCATCTTTTTTTTATATATTGGATTTTTTTCATATTTGAAATCTGTTGATGTTGTTCCCTATATCTGAATTAGCCTGCTTGCATATCTCTTATATATGGTATCCTCACCAATATCCTAGGAATATTCCTTTATCCACATTTTTATTTTATACATTTATGTTTTTTTATGTTCATTTATCTCTGTTCCAGTTCTTATTAAAATTTAGGATATGTCCATATGACATATGATGATTTTATTTTATCTTTCAACCAATATTGTGGTATATTTTATATATTTTTCTCAATAAATCTATATTTAGTGGCTCTGTGTGTTGCTCTTTCCTTTTGTTTCTCATGTTTATCTGGATCAACTGATCAGTTTAGCTGGTTCATTGAGGACAGAAGGGCAGAGAAGATATGCTATATAGTTTCTCTGCCATTCTCTCTAACCCTTTTCTTGCAACAGAGGTGTGCAATCCAATTCCCCATGGCACTGAAAGGGTGCAGGGAGGACAGCTGTTGTTGCTGCTCTTTAGTAGAGACAACAAACTATATTCTGGTTCTGTAGTGATCTATGGGAAGATCCCAACATTGCCAGCCTCAGGTTGGGGATGTTGGGACTATGCACTCTGACAGCAGAGGTTGCTTTCTGAGCTTAGGTTCATGTGGCAAACAGCCACATTGACATATAAACACATCCACATGAATACAACAATGGCTCATTTACCTGCATTTCCATATGCAAATGAGACACTGTCAAGGAAACTCTTGAACCTGTCAAAGGTTTGGTGGATTCATGATGATGTTGAAGGACTGAGGCAGATTAGTGGCAGGTTCACAGGGATATGATGAAGAAGACGTATTTACATGTATATTGACAAATTGGCAATGTGCCTTCAACACAGACCCTACACAACCAACATCCTGAGCCCTTATTGAACTTTAGTGCATCTCCCCTCTGGAATGGTAGGGATTTCTCCTGTGCATTGAGGAGCATTTAGACATCTCTAGAATAGATAGGGATAGTAAGCACGTTTAAAAAAATTATATTTTAAAACTGCCATCCCTTTAATATAATCCCCATATTCACAATAAATGAAACATTAAGCAGCTCAAAGAGCAGGAGCTAATATGAGACAGGATCCAGAGAAGGGAATGCATATTTGTATTGTCACATAGTATATGTATTTAAATAAATTTGTGAAAGCAATATATGACAAGTACCATTTAATCTTCAGGGTGAAAAACACACTGTGTATGTGAGTGTGTGTGTGATTGTTATGGTCAAGTTAGGTAGGGATTAATTATTTCTTCCTTTTTTGGTCCATGAAGCAGTCTTATCGCCTTTTCATTCAGAAGTAAAAGGTACATTTCAAGTAGGAAGACCAGTGCTGACACCTTCTCCTGAGATAGATATATGTATGCCCATAAAGGGACACTAACATCTTAATTTGTATATAATTTAAATATCATGTGCTTCCAGACACATAGCATCTTTAATATTACTTATTTTAAATTAGATCCCAAAGGCTAATCCTAAACTTGCATTTTAATGCTGTTTAGACTATCCTATCCTATATAATAATTCGCTAAAACGTGTGTAAAGACGCAGTCATGTGCAGTAGAGACTGCTGCGCGTGCTGCAGTCATGAGCAGTAGAGACTGCCAGTGACAAGGCTGATACAGAGCTGGGCGCTCCGAAGGAGCTCCCAGCTCTGTATCAGCCACGGCGTGGGCAGTCTCTACTGAGCATGACTGCACCGCGACTGGCTGGCACTGTATCAGCCACGGCGTGGGCAGTCTCTACTGTGCATGACTGCCCCGTGACCGTCTGGCAGTGGCATTGTGGCCCGTGTAACGGGCTCTTCAACTAGTATAGATAGATAGATATATTTTGCTTAATAGTTTGTGCAGGGATAATACTGTTAGTGTATGATATTAGTACCCACTGTTCTTCTATTCAGGTAAGTTGTTGCCTTTTATTTAAAGACAATGCAGAACAATCACTTCTTAGCCACCCTATCAAAATTGCAATGGCAATGGGAGACCAGGAACCACAGAAAAAGCAGAAATGGGAGCCCACACAGAGCATATGTAACAGAATATCTTAGGACTCTTAAAACAAATGGAGACATCTTACAGAGGATAGAATGGAGTACATGGAATGTAACACAAGTCAAAGCAATATAAACAAGTACATTGGTCAAAATTAATAAAATATCCCAAATACACATATAAAACTTACAAAAACCTCCATTAAGTAACCCCTTAGCTTAGCAGCTGTGATATGGTTTGAGTGGAGACTATTCAGGATTTGATAACTAACAGGAACCATGACATTTATTTTGTCTTTTTAACCATTTGAGTGCCAGAGGGATATGCAACGCATTGCTTTGCAATGCATTGCGTACCCCCTGGCACTCAAAGGGTTAAGTCACTTAGTCTATGTTTTTGTGAGTTTTATATGTTTACCATCCTGGGGATATTTTATTTAAATTTGATATATAAATGTATTTGTGTATATCACTTTGAATGTGTACATGTATAGATTGGTCATCAAATCATTATAATACATTATAGAAACCCATTCTCCAGCTCCATATAACTTCTCCAGTTATCCTATTTTCCATATACTGTTATCTCTTTTTCTTGTTTTACTTATAGATATATGGAATTTATCTCAGGAGAGCTTAGCAACTCTGGTCTACCTACTTACAATTTTGTCAATTTTGACTCACCTAGTCCTGGAAGACAAGGGGGTAGATTCACTAAATGGTGATAAAGAGGTGGTAAAGCGGAGATGACTTCTCTAATTTATCACTTCTCCAATCCCTATGTTATTCTACGGAGCCTATTGTCACGGAGTGACTATGAAATTAACACACTGACAAGTACTGATGAACTTAAATAAAACTTTATAAAGTACAATAAGGAAGGTAGTAATGAAACAGACTGGTGGCAACAAATGGCAACAGTAATTAGGTAATGACACAAAGAGGCAGTAGAGGTTTACACCAGGGAGGAACAGTGAACTCACTTTCCTCACCCTTCACCAGGCAGGTGAGCAGAATGGAATGGCCCTTGGACTACCAGGTATATGCGAGGATAGTGCGGGTACACTGCATACACGGAATGAATGGCACACCTTGCAGAGCACTCCCACACACACACAATCGACAAGAAATGGAAAGTGCGCACCAATACCCGGACAGGGTATACAATGCTGGTAGTAACTGAGGCTCGATAAGGCAGTATGCAAAACTGGGACGGCCATGGAAAATCAAACACACGATGTGACCGACAAGCACCACTAAAGGAAGCAGGTGCAGAGCGGAAGGCACAGGCAACATGGAAACCAATCCGAGGCACAGAATGATAACGGAGCGCAACAATGAAGAGACTAACCCAAGAGGCAGCCAATGGTCAGACCCGGATCAGGTAGTCAGACGTCGTCAGCGGTCGTAGCCGGAGCAGGTAGTCAGACACAGCCAGGGGTCAGCGCTGTAATGGGATAGTCAGACGTAGCCAAGAGTCAGAACCGGAACGGGTAGTCAGACGTAGCCAGGAGTCAGAACCGGAACGGGTAGTCAGACGTAGCCAGGTAATGCACAGGAACAGTAATGGACCAACACAGCAATAAGCTCAGGTACACCACGAAAGGGCAAAGGTAATGACACAGGTTGAGGTTTAAAAACCCTGACAGGTGGGTGGAGAGATGACCTCACCAACAAGTAGACCTATTAGAATAGCGACTCAGCGAGAGGACAGTTCAGGAAGTAAACAATGTCGCAAATAGGCAACATTGTGAGAGGCAATCATGGGCACCGTGATAGTACCCCCCACTCAATGATCTCCTTCCTGCGGAGGAGACCAAACCTTACTGGGAAATTTCATGTGGAAACTGTGCAACAATCTAGGAGTGTGGATATCATTCTGATCCACCCATGAACGCTCCTCAGGACCGTAAGCTTTCCAGTGGACAAAATATTGAATGCACCCCCGTACCCTACGGGAATCCAGGATGCTTTGTATTTTGTATTCATCCTGATTCTGAATGCGTACTGGACCTGGGACAACCTGAGCAGAAGTGTAACGGTTGCAGATCAATGGTTTCAGGAGAGAGATATGAAACACATTGTGGATGTGCATATTACTAGGGAGGTCTAAGGCATAGGACACAGGGTTAATTCTGCAGAGTACCCGGAAGGGTCCTATGAAAAGTGGAGCCATCTTGTGACATGGCATTTGCAGGTACAGGTTCTTGGTGGCCAACCAGACTCTATCCCCCACCTGGAAGACCGGAGCAGGACGTCTCCTGTGATCTGCGTGTCTCTGATATCGCTCTGAGGACCTTCGCAAAGTATTCTGAACCTGTGCCCATGTGGAGTGGAGCTGCTCCATATGCTCATCCAGAGATGGAATCTCCTGTGCCTGAAAAGTATGCGGGAGCAGAGAAGGTTGAAACCCATAATTAATCAGGAAAGGAGAGCTCCCTGATGAAGTGTTTATGGCACAATTCCTGGCAAACTCCGCCCACGGCAACAGGTCAACCCAATTGTCATGATGGTCAGAAGCGAAGCATCTCAAGAATTGCTCCAGTCCTTGGTTGGCTCTTTCCACAGCAGCATTGGTCTGGGGGTGATAGGCCGAGGAAAATATCAGTTTGATGCCCATCTGGTCACAAAAGGTCTTCCAAAACCTTGATACGAACTGACTCCCATGATCAGAAAACAAAACTCAGGGTACTCCGTGGAGCCTGAACACCTCCCTAGGGAATACCACAGCCAATTCCTTAGAGGAGGGTAGTCCCTGAAGCGGAACAAAATGTGCCATCTTAGACAATCTGTTTATGATCATTAGTATGATTGTGCTGCCCTTGGATCTAGGCAATTCTACCATAAAGTCTAGCGAAATGTGTGACCACAGACGTTCCCCATTAGGAACAGTCTGGAGTAGTCCTAGAGGTAGATGCCTAGGAGTCTTGGCACAAGCGCATACGGAACAGGCTTCCAAAAAGGCTGCACAATCTGCCCTCAGACTAGGCCACCAAAATAACTGAGATATTGACCAAATCAGTTGGTCCCGACCAATGTGCCCGGCTGCCTTAGATGAATGGTAGGCTTCTAGTAGCTTAGTGCGGAGATTGTCAGCTATAAAACATTTCCCACTGGGTTTCTCGACTGGGGCATTGTTTTGTGATGCCAGAATCTCCTCACCCAGAGAAGAAGTAATGCCAGTACGAATAGTAGCCAAAATGCGATCAGGATGGATAATTGGAACGGGTTCACTTTCAGATTCACTCTCTGGACCAAACTGTCTAGACAAGGCGTCAGCTTGAGTGTTCTTGGAACCAGGGAGGTCCAAAACTACACAATTAAATCTAGACAGGAATAACATCCATCTGGCCTGTCTGGGTGACAATCTCTTGGCCTCTGATAAATATCTGAAAAACACAAAGAGAGGAGGCGCTCCCTTTGTATTATTTTACATAACATTTACATAACATTCCAGTTAGTTTGATAAAGCAGCCTTAGAGCTGCGAAACGTTACGCTACTATATTATTTTTTTCAATTGGTCTGTTGTTTTATTTTATTTTATAATAAAAAGCTGATTGTTTTTAGAAACTTTAGCAGCCTACTACATTTTTCTTTTTAATCATCTTGCTCCTTTGGATTTGGTTTTCATTAGAACAATTTCTACAAACAGATCTGAGTGGAGACAGACTTTGAATTCTCCACAAGCTTAAAGTGCTGGTTCTGGGCATATGCCTTGTAATTAGCAACTACAAATTGTGAGTATAACCTTTATGCTTTTGGTTATCACTTAAATAATCACGTTTACAGGCACTATTGGGCGCCCTCTGTCTTTGTGTGTTTTTCTCTGATAAATATGTTAGATTCTTGTGGTCCATTAGTATTAATGCAGGAGCCTTTGTCCCTTCCAGGAGGTGACGCCACTCCCGAAGGGCAAGGATGATGGCCAGCAACTCACGGTCCCCTATATCATATAGGCTTTGGGCTTTTGTCATCTTTTTAGAAAAGAAACCGCAAGGCAACAGGGGTTTGCCAGGCTCCTGTCTCTGTGACAGCAGTGCCCCCACCCCTGTTTCGGATGCGTCTACCTCAAGGGTAAATGGCAATGCAGTGTTAGGATGCACCAATATAGGAGCTGTCGAGAAGGCAGACTTCAGGGCCTCAAAAGCATTGTTAGCCTCGGCAGACCATATCGATGGGTTAGCACCCTTATGTTTCATATCAGTCAAAGATTTGACCAAGGATGAGAAATTACGAATTAACTTTCTATAATAGTTCGCAAAACTGAGGAATCTTTGTATGGCCTTCAGACCCACCGGACGTGGCCATTGTAACACTGCTGAGTGCTTTTCTGTATCCATAGCAATACCACTGGCAGAGATAACATAACTCAGGAAGGGTACCTGGTCTTTTTGAAATTCGCATTTCTCAAGTTTGCAGTATAATTTGTTTTCCTTCAGTTTTTGCACTACCAAAATGACATCATTCCTATGAGTCTTGAAATCAGGAGAGTGTATCAAGATATCGTCCAGGTACACTACGACACAGGACTGTAGCAAACTTCTTAACACATCGTTTATGCTGGCGCATTGCAGAGCCCAAAAGGCATAACCAGATATTCATAATGGCCACTTTGAGTATTAAAAGCAGTCTACCACTCATCGCCCTCTTTGATTCTAATCAAGATGTAGGCTGCACGCAAATCAAGTTTCATGAATACAGAGGAGCCCTTTAGATGGTCAAACAATTCTGTAATCAGTGGCATGGGGTAAGCATTCTTTACCAATAGTTTGTTTAGGCCTCTATAATTGATACAAGGTCTAAGTTCCCCACTCTTTTTCTTTAAAAAAAAAAAAACAGCCCCTGCGGACGAGGAAACTTTCTTATTATGCCTCTGGATAATGCATCCAAAATGTACTCCTCCATGGCCTTATTCTCCTCTACTGATAGGGGATAGGTGCGGCCTTTAGGAGGTATTGAGCCTGGAGTCAGATTAATAGCACAGTCATACGGTCTATGCTCCGGTAAAGTGCTAGCCTCCCCCTTGCTAAACACCTCACTGAAAGACTGGTACTCTGAGGGCAACGAGGGGGAGGTACACAAAATCTTAATAGGGTGCTGTAGACAGGTCCCGATACAATAGTCAGACCAAGATATTATGTCACACGTCTCCCAGTCCACTCTGGGATTATGTTTCTGGAGCCATGGGAACCTGAAAATTACAGCATGGTGTGGCGACTGGATCACTTGGAACTGTAGAGTCTCCACATGGAGAGCTCCTATCCTTAGTGTCAACGGACAGGTCTCATGTCTGACATGGGAAGGCTCGAGAGAACGACCATCTATCGCTTCAACCGCTAATGGAGACTCATGGGGTGTCACTGGAATATTATGTTTATTCACAAAATCACCATCAATGAAATAACCAGCCGCACCAGAATCGATCAAGGCTGGTGTGGCCACAGAGGAATTCGCCCAAGAAATCTCCACCTGAAGAATCGGATTGCTCGGATCAGGCTCTGGGGACCGACTGACTCCACCTAGGATCTGGCCCCTTAGGGATCCTAGGTGCGTGCGTTTCCCGGACGCACCGGGCAACCTCGTAGCAAATGTCCAGCCTTACCACAATATAGGCATAGACCCTCTCTGCAGCGGAAGGACTGTTTCTCGCGAGACAACCGTGTAAAGCCAACATGCATGGGTTCGGCCCTACTAGTCTCTACACTGGGTGGTAAGGGAGGTATGGGTGGGAGCTCCCTGTTAGGTATCATACGCAACTCTTGCCTCGGCCTGCTGTTCTTAAATGTGGACCTTCTCTTATGCGTGTGTCAATTAGGATGACAAATGAAATGAGTTGGTCCAAATCACTTGGTAATTCACGGGCTACGATTTCGTCTTTAATTGTATCATTTAGTCCCTGCGAGAAGGCCGCCACCAGAGCCTCATTGTTCCATCCCACCTCTGCCACAAATGTGCAAAATTCTATAGCATAATCTGCTACCGTGCGGGTGCCCTGCTGAATCGTCATCAGTTTTTTTGCGGCAGAGATGGACCTACCAGGGACATCAAAAACCCTTCTGAAGGCTTCAACGAACTGAGCAAAATTGGAAGTTATGGGTTTTGCCGTCTCCCATAATGGACTGGCCCATGCCAGGGATTTGCCGGTCAACAGAGAAATCATGAAGCCTACTTTGCTTCTTTCGGATTTAAATGCGTGAGGGACCAGTACCAAAAAAATTCCAAGCTGGTTAATGAAACCACGACATAACATGGGATCCCCATCATATCTAAGGGGCAAAGGAGCGGACCCAGACAAGCCTTTACAACTCGTATTGTCCACCTGAGTGGTAGTTACTGATGCCAATACCGAGGAGGCCATCAGTGGTTGCCCAACTTTGTCCAAATGTACTGTTCGGTCTAGCAGTGTCTGCAACACTACTGATAATTGATCGAGACGTTGTTCCTGCATGTCCATCCTGGACAATATATTCAGTGACTGCCCACTACTGGTCTCAGTACTGTCAGTGTTCATGGCCCTTTCGTACTGTCACGGAATGACTATGAAATTAACACACTGACAAGTACTGATGAACTTAAATAAAACTTTATTAAGTACAATAAGGCAGGTAGTAATGAAACAGACTGGTGGCAACAAATGACAACAGTAATTAGGTAATGACACAAAGTGGCAGTAGAGGGTAACACCTTCACGAGACCAGGGAGGAACAGTGAACTCACTTTCCTCACCCTTCACCAGGCAGGTGAGTAGACTGGATTGGCCATTGGACTACCAGGTATATGCAAGGATAATGTGGGTACACCGCATACATGGAATGAATGGCACACCTTCATGAGACCAGGGAGGTCTATTGAACTCAATATCCTCACCCTTCACTAGGCACATGAGTGAAAATGGAAAGGCCCAGGGACTCACACAGGTAAATGGAATAACAGTGTGAGCATACAACGCTTATGTCTGGATAGTACACCTTCACGAGACCAGGGAGGAACAGTGGGCTCATTTTCCTCACCCTTGGACTTACCCTGTAGATGTGAGGGAAGTGCAGAGCACTCCCACACACACACAGTCGACAAGAAATGGAAAGAGCGCACCAATACCCAGACAGGGTATACAATGCTGGTAGTAACTGAGGCTCGATAAGGCAGCACGCAAAACTGGGACGGCCACAGGAGGTCAAACACACAGTGTGACCGACAAGTGCCGCTAATGGAAGCTGGCGCAGAGCGGAAGGCACAGGCAACACAGAAACCAAACCGAGGCACGGAATGGTAACGGAGCGCAACAATGTAGAGAGTAATCCAAGAGGCAGCCAATGGTCAGAACCGGATCGGGTAGTCAGAGGTCGCCAGCGGTTGTAGCCAGAGCGGGTAGTCAGACGTAGCCAGGGGTCAGAGCCGGAACGGGATAGTCAGATGTAGCCAAGATTCAGAACCAGAATGGGTAGTCAAACGTAGCCAGGAGTCAGAACCGGAACGGGTAGTCAGACGTAGCCAGGTAATGCACAGGAAAAGTAATGGACCAACACAGAAATAAGCTCAGTTACACCACGAAAGGGCAAAGGTAATGACACAGGTTGAGATATAAAAACCCTGACAGGTGGGTGGAGTGATGACCTCACCAACAAGTAGACCTATAAGAATAGCGACTCAGCAAGAGCGACAGTTCAGGAAGTAAACAATGTCGCACATAGGCAACATTGTGAAAGGCAATCACGGGCACCATGATACCTATTCACTAATATTTCTTCAGTTTTGGAGATCTTGGTGAATAGACTTTATAGAATAACATAGGAACTGGAGAAGTGATAAACAGGATAAGTTATCTCCACTTTATCACCTCTTTATCACCAGTTAGTGAATCTCCCCCAAGGTATGAAGAAGGGATACTTGGGCTACATGAACACCTTTATATTATTTATTTAAATTAGGGACCTCAGGAAGTCATATTTATGTATGACCTGTTTTATTAACTCTTAGAGTCTTATCACCTCAGATATGCTTGACAATTTTATTACGTAATTTCTTTAGATCATTAGAGGGAATCAAAATAGGGATGGTTCTAAATAGATAAAGGAGATGACATAAGACCAATTTTATATAAAGTCTATTTTTTATATTTTTATCCAAGAACATCTGATGACTTATCCTATTGCCCTTCTCTTCCACTAAACCTTTCAATAATGATTGAAGGCTAAAAGGGCTGGATGGAATTTTAGCCACTGACATCACCAGTAGAGGATGGCATTGAAAGAAATTACTTTATTTTCTTGCCATAGCAACACAAGAATGCTGTGTAGAATGCTACTGTACTGATCTCTATTTTGTTTTAGGGGCACCCTTTAAATGAAAAGTAGCACTTATGAAAAAGTATATTTGTGTGTATGAGTGTAAGTAAGTATGTATGTATGGATGCATTTTTTATGGTGCCACACATTGCACACAGTGCCTTACAGAAGGACAATATATCATAATAACATAGGGATTATAATAAATAAAATAGGTATTACATTAACCCCTTGAGTGCCAGAGGGGTACGCAATGCATTGCAAAGCAATGTGTTGTGAACCCCTCTAGCACTCAAAGGGTTAAGTGCTACAATGATACAAATAATAGGAAAGTGCCTACCCCAAGGAGCTTAGAGTCTAATCAAAAGTTAATGCAAAACAAATGTGTATGTGCAGCACATACATAACAACTGTCTCCCCATAATATGGATAGGCCTGTCCATTTTATGTGGGCACTACTACTGTTGTTGTTTATGGACACCTTTTAAAACTGACAATAACATTCCAAATTCTGCCATAGCAACAAAAACCATTCCTTTGTCATGAGGCATGTGACCTTATGCTATTTCTATAGAAAAGTCACACTTTGAAACATCTGCTGAAAAATATATAACTTTTTGCAAAGCAGAAACTCTCTTTCTATATTTTTAATGTTGAAGATGCTCACTTAAAGGGATAGTAATGTTTCATAATAAAAGCAGCTCTAATTAATCATCATAGTATTTGGACTTTGGAAAGTGTTATTTCAATTCTGTCAGAGTTGTAGTTCAAGAGTAATTCAATGACAAAGTATCCCCCTCCTGCTCCTTTTACTGATGCAACACTGTTCAGCCATATCAGAAGGGAGGTGCCCAGGTAGACTGCAGAGAGGGACAATCTTCAATTAAGATAAGGGAAAAACCTGAAAAACTTGTCAAGGGGGGAAGGGCTTTCATTGTTCTCATAAGAAGAAGATTGTCCCCTCCTGTTATCTGTCTGGTCTTACAACCAGATTCCACATCTGAGAAGAGATGGCTTACACTAGGTAAAAGGGGGCGGGAGGGGAAACTTTGCTTGTGAATATCTCTCAAACCATAAAGGTTTGAGAGATAAGACATATCATTCTTCATGTTTTTTAATGCCTGGAAAATAAAATAAAGATAAAACGAAGTATTACTATCCCTTTAACAATTTATTAATTGATTAATTAAATGTAAAACTGGCTCATAGTTAAAAGCTAAGTGGCAATGTAAAATCATAGCAAAATTACCTGTTGTCCACTACAAAATAGTTTTCTTCATCAGTAAAGAGGTAATGGTGGCAATTTAAATTTAATTAACCTCCATAGCCAGCAGTGGGATTAGCCTAAAAAGTACCAGAATTGTTTTTTTTTGTTCATATAGAATATTTCCTGAAATATACTAGTTGAGGTAAGTAGATTGCTGCCTAGATAATTTATGAACTAGCTTGCACCTCATACTAAACAGCCTGGCCAACCCAAACCCCATATGTTGGCAATGATTACACTTACATAAAATCCTTACCAACCAAGGAGAGATGCCATGGCATATGTGTTCTTTGGGCTCCTCAGCTGAACCAGAGCCCTATGACCCTGGATGAAAATTGATCAGTTATTAGTATTACCTCTGGATGACTCTCTCTTAAAGACAGCATTCCACTGGACAAGTGTATACACATAACAAACACACAGCAGGGTACCAGGAGTTTTCAAAGAAAGGAATACATTTATCTGAAAAACTTAAACAGCAATCAGGCATCTTAAGCACATATTTACCATTGAAGAAGAGGCCTTTTATGACTAAGGACTCTATCTTCACTTCTGGATGCCTTTCTGACTAAGCTTCTAACTCTTACACCAACTGGTAGGGAAATCAATGATGCACTGTATGGACAATCCACAAGGGCCCCTAGAGGGGAACCCCATCCTTTGTCTTCCTTTTTACTGCATTGCCAGTCCAGAACTAGGCATTTTCCACTACCTGTGTTCCCAGTGCTGCTCCCACATAGAACCTTGTTTCCATAACACGTACTGTATTTTGCTCTACAACAAGGACTCAAAACATTCTAGAACCAGCCAATATATATCCTTCTCTAGCCCCGTCTAGACTATGATATCCAAAGGGAATGACCACCTATATTTCCCCTTGTGGAACCCTGTTACACTCTTCAGCTCTTAAAATACACCCCCTCCTTTCAAATGTGTGCATACATACAAATACAATAATACTTAACATAACAGGTCCTCTGTCGAGGTAGGCAAACTTATGACATGTTTCAAAACATAACCCAAAAAATACATTAACATTATCTTCAGATTCCCATTACAGAATAACAAAACACAACAGCATAAAATAGTGATAATGATGTGTTCTTCATCACTAACCCTTGGGTAAACAATACTATATGACTAACAGTTAATCACTTTTAAGGATTTACAGCATTTATGTATAGGTGATATTAATTAATAAGTAATATGATTGATTAATTAATTCATTGCACAACCCACCAACACAGAAAGAGTGCTTTCATACCATCAACCAAGGAGGTACAGGGCAAGGAAGAGGTCATCCTCTATTAATATTAAACAGCCTAACCCTTTAATGCAGAATGTTTATCAAAATAAGTACAGTGTAGTAACTGTACAGTACGCATGTTTAGTAAGTATTTTGCATTAACCATCTGGCATTCAAATGGTTAAAGAGGAGGTCTAGCCAGCTTACTCATATACATGTGGAAGGAGCAGGTAACAAAGGGAAACACTGGGGGTCGTGTGTACTTCAAACATTGTTTTCATTGCTCTGTTCATGATCTTATATCTTGATAGCGTTTGGATTTGAAAACTAATTTCTCTTCTCTTTGGAAGTTCAACAAGCCAGAAACAATGATCCTGGGAGATGAATTTTTGAAAGCGTTTGATACCTGCAAAATTATCTTCTTGAATTGGAACAGTAAGTGCAGGCAAGAAATAACTTGTTCAATAGCAGGTTTTAAGAAAAGATTAATTGATTTCATTAAACATGATAAATCAGTGTTTTACAGCTTACCAAAGAATGAACTGAGCCAAATAGTCACTTTTCAGTGGTTTAACATATCTAATAAACTATCACTACAGCTAATCAAATCAAGCATATAATAGCTATACATGGAACAAACCTAAAATGGTGCCAGTATGTCTGCACTCATGTAGAGTTAAGTAGAGAATACTATCAGTCTTGTTACGTGTGTATAGAATGAGACATAGAACAAGAGCTATGGGCCAAAGTGGTTAGCCTAGAGACACATGTAATTGGTAGGGAGGTATCAAAGTCATGGGTGGTCCTGCCAAACAGGAACATATATTGCATTGCAAAACACCAAAAGAAGCTAGTTAATTTCTTAATTGCAGCAGCAGGAATGTACAGTGTTGCTCGTTAGAAAAAACAACATTATGCCCTAGGGAAAATTAAAGGAATATTTTAATTTTATATAGCTAAATAAAATGTCTTAGTTAAAAGATAGTGAAAAAAAAGACAAACAGCCTTATAAACAAGAGAAAAGTGGAGTAATCCTGATGAAAACCAACAGCACTATATAAGACAAACAAAAATTCCCATTGATTTAAGTAGGGGTTTTCACCTTTTGACTGTTAGAGGATTATGCAGCACATTGAAAAATAATTCTTTGGGGACCTCTCTAGCACTCAAGAGTTTAACCCCTTAAGGACCCATAATGGTCCTGGACCGTCATGGAATTCCGGGCTCCCCGCGCAGCTGCATGCTGTTCGGGGAATCTGGAATCGGATTCCACAAAAAAAAAAATGCTACATGGTCCTTAAGGGACTGCAAAGTATGTGCGCGGATGGTCCTTAAGGTGTTAAAAGCCTCACTGGAATCAGTAGGAATCTGGAGCATTTGTATTTATAAAACGTGTGTGTTATACTGTATTTGAAACACCAATACAGTATTGCAAACGTTCCTAATCTGTAAATAGGATAACACATAACTGAATGACATTCACACATAAAGCACAAAACAATAAATATAAAAACAGCTGTTGCCACAGATACATAGATATTTATAATTAGTGTTCCTAAATAATAACTCAGATCCCAGATCAGTATACACCTCAAGAGTACCCACCAAGGTGAATGATGGTAGAATGAAATATGCAAAACTATAATAGGTGAGTGCTTTTGATGCTATGGCCTGGGGGGCAGGGGGGCAATTGCCCCCTGGGCTGGTCATATGTCTGGGCTGGTAGGCCACTGCACCTCACTCAATCTCCCGATTGCTGCTGTAAATTGAGCTACACTAGTGATACCACAGAGGTACAATCCAAATGGAGCTAAACTAGTAACATAAACCATTTCCCTTGTAAGCTCTATAGTATCACTAGGTAAGCTTTACTTAAATTGTAAGCTTTGTAGTAGCGCACTAGTGTAGCGCCATTTCAACTGTAAGCTATGTGGTATCACTTGCCTTACATCACAACATTAATGTCAATTTTAAAATTAACAAAAGGGGGTGGGCTGGAACGATAACAGAAATGGGCCACTTGAATGTATTTGCCCCCTGGGCCACAAGTTGCCAGCCCTCCCCTGAAAATGTTTGTGACACAATGCTTACAGCTTAAAAAGTAATCCCATAAAGACACAATGCACAATGAATATAATGTAATAATAAAGATGAATCCAATGAAAAATGAAGAAAATGAGATGACCATCTCATCATTTGATGAGATGGATCAAATGAATAGCGTGGTCCTTCCAACAATGAAACAAGAAAAAAAAGATACATGTACTGTATAATCAATATGGTAACCACTCAAAGATGTCCTAAGTATAAAATCCCAAAGAGTTTATATCCCATTTTTAGAACAGATGGAATCTGTCTGTTCAGCTCAAAAATCTATCTGGTCTCCCTAAGCAACCTGTGTTGAATATGGTCCCCTCCTCTCGAGTTTGGTTCACACTATACTGTAAAATATTAATTTACTGCAATCTATATTACTGAAAAAGAGAGACAATCTCAATGTATCTTGCCTGGTAAAATACTTTCATTAAAAAAATGACTTAAGCTATGTTTATCAAATCCTTTTTCATTGTTCTTCATGTTAATTAATTCACTTTTTCGGGGTGTTTTTTTATTTCTGCCTTCATATCTCATAGTACGAGGGCATTTCATAATATAAATTAAGTCAGTAGTTGAACGTCACAAAGGATTTGATGATATGTTCCTTCCAATTATTTGTATCAGTAAATGGTTTGTTTCCACTATCTTCTGATTTCTTAAAACCATAGAATTTAGCAAATTTATAAAATTCCCATTTTTCTTTCACAATCCAATCTTATATTTTCACATTATTTTTTTAAGGTTTTATCAGTCGGTGTTACTTTGTTGTCTATAATGGACAATCTTTTGTATATGATCTGTGGATTTTTAGAGAGTACACTGTTTAAAATACTATCTTTAAGGATATAATAATTTCTTGAAATTACATTTCTAAAAGTTTTATAATCTTTATTAAAAGGTGTTATAAGTGAAAAAAAAGACTAAAAGGAGAGGGCTATAGTGTAGAAAAAAAAAAAAAAAAAAAAAAAAAAAATATATATATATATATATATATATATATATATATATATATATATATATATATATATATATACATACATATAGAAAAATAGACAAACATACGCTCATCTATATAAAATTAAATATGTGACCTGTAATGTGCATATATAATATTTCTTAGTAAATATGTGAGATTTTAGTATTCACAAATTGGCCAAGTCATGGGTAAGCTTGCCACCGCGTCAAGATATCTCACTTGCTGCAAGTCCTACTCTAATACAACTAAAGAAACCTTATCTAAATTTAAAATTCCCTGAAGAGATGTTATAAGAAACTTGTTAGAGTTGGACCCTTTAAATACTTTCTTTGCAGTGCTTGTGGCTCCCAGTGTGGTGCAATTAAAAACAGAAGACATATAATTTAAAAAAACATGTAGTTAAAGTACTTACCTGCTATAAAAACCTCAATGGGTCTGCAACACGAGTATATGAGAGGGTTGTAGATCCAACAGTTCTATCCATAAGGGTACCTTTTTATCAACCTCCCACAGGTCATGTGAGGAGTGAATGATTGCGGGCAGACAAGATGCATGCAAGCTAGGGCAGGCTTATAGGCCTAGTCCTTAAAGGGCAAGAGTGAAAAAGAAAATCAGATCTAGTGCAATAAAATTAGTGCTATATAAAAGTGATTAAGTAGGATAAGTGAAAAGGTTGCTAGAATGAGGGAAGGAGAAGTGAAAACAAAATGCAAGAAAAAAAAACTCACAGCGCCAACTCACCATAACATATCCATATAGTAATATAATTTTAATGTGAATATAAAGAGTAAGTACATAAACAGCAGCAGCATACAATTAAATATGTGCCCTGTAATGTGCATATATAACATTTCTTAGAAAATAAGTGAGATTTTAGTATTGACAAATTGGCCAAGTCGTGGGTAAGCTTGCCACCTCGCCAAGGTATCTTACTTGTGGCAAGTCCTACTCTAATACAACTAAAAAAACCTTATCTAAATGTAAAATTCCCTCAAGAGATGTTATAAGAAACGCTTTGGAGGGGAATCCTTTAAATACTTTCTTTGCAATGTTTCTGGCTCCCAGTGCGGTGCAATTAAAAACAGAAGACATGTCTTCTGATGGACCTCCATTTGTCCTGATGAAAGTCAATGTTAGGACCGAAAACATTTAGGCTTCCACAGATGATGGAATAAACATCACTATTGTCTGCTTAAGATGTGTGCTGTCCCGCTCTGTATCCAGGGATGTTCCCAGGCTAAGCATATAAGCATATATATCTATATCTATATATCTATATCTATATAGCTATATCTATATCTATATATATATATATATATATATATATATATATATATGGAAGAAAAGGGGAGAGCGCTAGTATATAAAACATATGCCAAAATGTAATAGAAATAACAAAAAAGAAACAAGGGATATAAAAACATAATAAAACTGGATAAACAGTCCCTCTGCATCCAAAGGGACTGATATAACGCTATGATGCAAAAAAACTGTGAATTCACTGAAAATAAAAACTGAAAAACAGTTCACCCTGAATAATACTGATAACATGCTGGCCCTTGTATGATGGAGTATGACAGATCTGTACTATATAGATATTCCAGCTGGCAGATTTTGTTTGTGATTGTGTTATCGCTTCAAGCTTGTATCAATGACTTCTGTCCCGACCTTGAGCACTAATATCCAGATCTAGATCCTAGTAGTGGAACCTTTCCTTCCGCAGCGGGCAGAGGACTCAAGCTGTAATTAGAGCAGTGGCCACATCAGGCGATGCTACCATTAACCCTGCCTGAGGGGTAGCCCTCTGGTGCTCAAAGGGTAAACCGTATCATTTTTGGGGGATTGAAAGAGCACTCATGAATTTATTTTTTTATTACAGCAAGAAAGAAGATCAGAAGAAAGAAATTTCTAAGTGGGGTGCCACGGGCTTCGGCTCTGGGCCCAATGCTTTTTAATATGTTTATTAATGATCTAGAAGTAGAACTTGAAAGTAGTGTCTCAATGTTTGCTGATGACACTAAGCTGTGTAGGGAAATACATACAGAGCTGAATGTTTTTTCTCTGCAGAAGGATTTAGATAAACTGAGTGAATGTGCAGAGAAGTAGCAAATGACATATAATGTAGATAAATATAAGGTTATGCATTTGGGCAGTAGAAACAAACATGCTACATATACTCTAAATTGGAAACAACTTGGGGAATCCTCATTACAGAAAGATTTAGGAGTGCTGATAGACAATAGACTTCACAGCAGTGTGCAGTCACTCAGCTTCTGCAAGAGCAAACAGGGTACTATCCTACATAAAAAGAGGTGTATATGAAAGGGATGCTAATATTAGCCTGCCTCTATATAAATCCTTGGTTCGGCCTCATCTAGAATATGGAGTACAGTTTTGGGCATCAGTTCATAAAAAATACATGGTTGAACTGGACAAAGTGCAGAGATGTGGAGGATCTGAGTTGTAAAGAGAGACTAGCCAAACTGGGTTTGTTTACATTAGAGAAGAGACATCTAAGGGTGATATGATTACCATTTACAAATACATTCCCAGTCAATACAAAGAACTGTCCAATGAATTATACACGCAGAGAGCTGAGCTAAGAATGAGAGGACTTCCATTAAGGCACTTGAAGGCAAAGGCACTTTGATTAAACAAAGGCATGGGATTTTTACAGTAAGGGCAGTAAAGCTATAGAATTCTTTGCCTCAGGATGCTGTACTTGCAGATACTGTAACTGCTTTCAAAAAAGCAATAGATGCCTATCTAGCACAGAACAATATTGAGAATTATGACACATGACGTCAATTCAGATAGGTTGTTGAGCCGGGGTACTATCTGACTGCCATCTGGAGTCAGGAAGGATTTTTTTTTACCTCCATGGGGCTAAATTGGAAATGGCTTCACTGTTTTTTTTTTTGCCCTCCTCTGGATCAATAGGGGTGTTTTAGCATGGGCTGGACTTGATTGACGCATGTCTTTTTTTTCATCCTTGTCAACTATGTTACTATGTTACTAACTTACTATATTACATCATTTAATAAAATAAAAGCAAGATGAACACAGAGAAGAAGGTGCTGCATAAACATAACCTCATGTGCTATAGAGAGACACATCACTACAATAATGGTAATGATTATAATGGTACTAATAATTGTACAGATTTAATGCAAAATTGTATATGGAAAATACACAAGATAAACTTACATAAAAAGCCATTTAAATGGGTACTGAACCACAGCAAACTCCCAGGTAGGAAAAGGTATCCAGCAATGCATTTTGCAGTGTTGACCAAGTGCTTTCACAAGCAATGGATATCCATTACTTGAGAAAGCACTTTGTGAACAGTGTGAAATGCATTGCAGGATATTCTATCCCTGCCGTTTTCTGTGGTTCAGTGCCTGTATTATACGGCTTTTTATGTACGTTTATCTTGTGTATTTTCTTTATTCAATTTTTAATTAAGTTTATGTCTTAGGGCTTCCTTTTGTAGGAGATCAGCACCAAGCTCCATATAAAAGTTTTTCCATCACAGTAAGTTTTGGAGTGTCACTCTCCCCAATAATGGGATTACATGGATTACTAAGAGCATGTTTTGCCATGTATTTAGTTCACAAGAAAATAGGTATTAGATCCACTTGTGAGGTATGCAGACCACATACACTTTTACCTGGAGATATAAATAATCCTTTGAGTGCCAGGTTGTTTGCAATGCATTGCGTACCTCTCTGACACTCAAAGGGATAACATATATATTTTTCAAGGCTGCACTGAAATTAAAGCAGCCCTGCAGTATGTTTTCCAATGTGCCCCTGGTTAAAGGTTGAGTATGTATGCTGGCAAGCCAAGCTGGAGGGGGGAAACATCACCAGACATGCATGAACCCCACTTCCCTGCTGTTAGTAAAGTAGGGTGGGACTGCAGGAGAGCTAGGGAAATTTGGTGCAGTGGAGACAGCCCAAGATGCAGGGAAGTTATCTTTTATAGCTAAAAAATTAATTCACATACTACATGAAAGCTGTATACCTTTTGCTAGTAAGGTAGGGACTGGGGAACACAGGTTCCATAGTACACATAAATAAGGAAAAGGAAAATGTCATTTGCTGCCAGGGATCTACAGTTAAACATGGTCTATGATAATATTCCAGATATGTAATATGCCTTGCAAAAATTGCATGCATGGGTCTGCAGCTACCAGTTAAACAAGGCTGGAGGAGCAAAAAACATGTGTGGGTCTATATAGGTAACAGTAGGACAATTAGACAAGCCTGAGGAAGCAGACAGTGTATGTGTGGGACCCAGTAGGCTGGGGAACAATGCTGGGATATTAGTATATGATTCAATGGCTGCAAGTGGGGCAAGGCTGGATGTCAGATAGTGTTTGTGGGGTCTATGACTACCAATTTTATTTTATATTTAGACCTTATTGGTCCAGTCCTACTTTTGAGTTCAGATAGTGTGGAAGCAGAAGGACTACAACGCCCTGTGCTGTGACCTTTATTGGTGGCCCAGCATTATCGACTGAGCAATCAAAAACTTGGGGATATCTGTAGGGTCCTGTTGCCCCCCAGTGAGGTCTGGTTGTTTTTAAAGTAAAAGTTATGGAGGGAGGGGGAAAGGAGCACTCAGAGGGTTAACAGTCAGGGTATTCTGAGGGGAGATGGTAAAAAACAGGGATATGAAACATGAGGCCCTCCAGCTGCTGACGAAATACAACTCCCATCATCCTCCATCAACCATCAGCTGATTTAGTTTTAGTCTGGCAGCAGCTGAAGGGCCTCATGTTGCCTATCCCACTATATACTATATCCTTTAACACCACACACTGCTCATATTACTATACAAAATTTGCTTAGTACCCTCCACACGTTAACCCTTTTATTTTCAGAGGGATTCTCAATGCATTTCAAAGCAAAGTTTGAGGTGCTTCTGGCATTCAAATGGTTACTGCATTGTTTAGTGCAGGTAACTAAATAAATACATTCAAAAAGGAAAACCTTCCCTGCAACAACTTCCACATCATTCTGAAGTGATGGAAGATCCTGCCTTCTTAATGAACTATTGCCACTACTTGGCTAGGATCTTGTTGTGTGCCACTCACTACACTGCGTCCTATACTTAGCCTAACTCACCAAACTGACACAGCATGGGCAGGACTAGTGGTGATCAAAAGACCAGGAACACGCTCTCTGCTCTCCAGTCCCTTCCTTAACAGCAGGAACAAAGCTTTCATCTTGTAGCATGAAAATATGTATCTGGGTATAATAGAACTTTACTGGATCTTGATTTGTCTCCACTTCTCAAGCAGCTCAGATGCAGGCAAGAAAGATGCTCGATCACTGATGTAATCATTTTAGACTATTATGTCAGTTTCAGGACCTTGAGTTGTTGGGGACTCCATCTCCCAACATCCCAATCCTCCTTTGGTTGGTACGGAATGATGGGAATTATAGTCCCCAACAGCTGGAGGTACAACAACTGATTATCCATGTTGCTCTAACACATTAGGTAAACTGAGGAATACTTACCATCAGATAACAGGAGGATGCCACTCAGGAGAAAACAAAAGAGAAAACAGCGCAGAAGGGACTCCTCTAAATGTAGTATTTTAGATACTGGATAGCCTTCACCTTCACCACGTGCTCTACAAGGATGAATGAGGACTATCTGTTAAATGCTCCTGAAGAAGTGATAAGTTTTCATGAAACGCGTGTTTTTTATACTATTGTATATTTTGAAAGCGATTGCTTTTTAATACGCTATATTATTATTATATTTTTTTATACTGGAATACATTTTGGGAAAAGATTGGTACCCACGTATCTCTCTCTATATAGTGATGTACACATACAAATAACAGATCATTAAAGTATCTGACATTCTGTCAAGAGGGTAGACCCTATATTAAGTGAATAGCTGAAAAGAAAAAGAAAACACTGTGGAAATCCAAGTGTGTCCTGTGGAGAGGCCACACGGAGGAAAGAGGGAGACCCACTGATAGAGGAGGAGATAACCGTCCTGGGGTTGTATACCAGGGATGCTGTTGAACTGAGAGGTAGTCTTAACCTCTCAAACAAGTGAGTACATTACTTGTAGAGCACATGGTGAAGGTGAAGGCTATCCAGTATCTAAAATACTACATTTAGAGGAGTCCATTCTGTGCTGTTTTCTCTTTTGTTTTCTACTGCAGTTCAAGTGGTGTGGAGGATCTCTGCCTCGTTTAAATAGCAGCGAAGGATTCCTTTGAAAATATAGGACTTATATCTCTACATCTATTATATCTGTAAGAACATTGTTGTTTGGAGTATATTTACTATTGTGTGTGGCACTTCCTTTTTCTTGTCCTTTTGAGAGCCTTAGAGATATATAGGGCTATACAGAAGGATAAGAGATACATTTATTTTTTACTTTTAGGATGCCACTCAGGCAATGCAGTGGCTGTGCAGGGGTGAGTGTAGGGACACTTGGAAATTGAAACATTGTTATATGTGCTTCCCGCACTCACTGCAGAGCATGACAGTCAAAAGAGTAACATAAAGTACAATGTAAACTTCAGACGCATGAAGCCAGAATGAAATCAGCGCTGTGAAGATTCTCAAGATTCTTAACCCTTTGAGTGCCAGAGGGGTACACAACGCATTGCAAAGCAATGCGTTGTGTACCCCTCTGGCACTCAAAGGGTTAATGCACGGATTTCATTTCTCACTGCATGTCCCTGCTTGTTCACTTAAAATAGGCCCTTAGTTTGCCCCAGGGACGCTCCAGTTTTCCTTTGAACATAAGGCCCTACGTCTTTGATTCTCAATATTATGCCTCGGGAAACACCAGGTGTTACATTTCCAGGAGACCCCTACTTGATCACAGGTAGTTGATCAGTGGCTCAGTCATTTTGATTCATTCACCTGTGCTTAATTAGTATATATTATTAACCTGACCTGCTGGTGTGTCCCAATGACTGGAGCTGAGAATCACTGAATGAGTTGCTTGTCTTTGCCTATCTTAATTCTGCCCATTGAACCCTTATATTATTTCTGATTTAAGGGGATCACATCTCCCTTTAAAGGGATAGTAATGCCTCTTTTAAATAAAATGTAATATTGTAGATATTACAAAAATAAACTAACTGATCTAAGTCCCATCTCTCAAACCTTTATAGTTTGAGAGATATATGATGCTAAACTTCCTCCTCCCTCCTCTTTCACAGACATCAGCTGTAAAGATGACAGAAGGAGATTTGAGATTTGAGGCAGACAATCTTCAATTAGCATAAGGGAAAAACCTGAAAAACCTGTCAAGGGGGGCAGGGTTTTCATTGTTCTCACAGTAAGATTGTCCCTTGCTGTGAGCTGTCTGGTCTGTGGACCAGATTCCACATCTGAGGGGAGGTGGCTTACACTAGGTAAAAGGGGTGGGAGGGGGATATTTTATACTGTCTCCCATTAAAGTGATAGTAATGTCTAAACAAAACTTTTTTGCATTTAGAAGAGCTCAAAAAGCTGATCTAAATGCAAAAAACCGTATCTCTCAAACCGCTGTGGTTTAAGAGATACGGGCATTTGAAGTTTGATTTCTCCTACTGACAGCTGTAAAGCTGTCAGCAGGAGATTTGTGTCGGTCGACACTGTGGCGCTTGAGAAGTGCTGGGATCTCGTTACTTACACAGAATCCCTTTATTGGAATGGTCTAAAACATGTGCCTTAACACTAGGCACACGTTTTAGACCATTCCATTGAAGGGATTCCGTGTCAGTAGGAGAAATCAAACTTCAAACGCCCGTATCTCTTAAACCATAGCGGTTTGAGAGATACGTTTTTTTGCATCTAGATCAGCTTTTTGAGCTCTTCTAAATGCAAAAAAGTTTTTTTAGACATTACTAACACTTTAAAGGAGACATTACTAAAACGGAGCATAGTCTGTTACTGGACCCCTTGTCTGGGCCTGGAACTGTTATCCCAAGAACCCCCAGAGACTGTGGACATTTCTGGGCCCAAAGAGACTGACAACCATGAACTGCTGGCTTGCTTCCAAGGAAATGAGCAGTAAGGGTTAATTATTTGAGTTTGGCCAAAGTTACCTCCAATGTGTATTCTAGCCACTCAAGCCAGTGTATTGTGAACTGTATTAACCCCTTCAGTGCCAGAGGCTCGGGCCATTTCCTGTACCCTGCAGGCCAGACACTTTTTCACCATTTTTGCTATCCTTCCGTTTATGCTTGATTTCCTCTGGGGATTTTTAGTTACATATGGAAAACTATATATTGTTTTTTTCAGAACGAATTGAGCTTTCTCGTGGTACCTTACATGAAGAGAATTTTACATCATGCAAAAAGCTATGATGTCATAATGACAAAAAAGTGAAAATTTACTTATTTTGCTAAAATCACATAATATGTATCAAAAACATTTACCTTGATTGAAAAAGTTTCAATTATTTGAAAAAGCCCCGAGTCCCCCGAGTAAAAACATACCAAATTTGTATAGTTTTACCTAGGTCCATGGCTAGAGTAGAGCCCTAATCACCAGCAGCGCAAAATGACATTTTCAACTTTATAAAATAATATTCACATTCTAGGGTTTTTGTGATAAAGCTACCCTAAAACAGTGGAATAACTATATAAAACTATATATTTCTGGAAAGCAGACAACCTGATGCATCTAATGAGGGGTAACTTGCCTTGTTACCCCAAGCCTGGTGCTAATTAAAAAAAAAGGCATTTTCTTACATTTCTACCCCTTCAAATGTACTAAAATGCTTGAAAACCATGGCATTTCCAACTGTATTCATTAGCTAGTGCTCTTAGGAGAAAAATGACACCCCATTGGAATGAGTTCAACTACCTCAGAGGGCGCTAGAAGTGCAAAACGACACCTACTACAACCTCAAATTTTTCTAACATTTTCTCAAATATTACTTGTCTGTACACAAATGGCTATAACAACTACAGAAGTGAAGAAAGGGTACACAAACCATACCATTTTGAAAAGAAGACACCCTGCTGCATCTAATGATGGGTGACTTGCCTTGTTACCCCAAGCCTGGAGTGCACAAATGCCACCAGAAGATGGCGCTAATGAAAAAAAAGGCATTTTCTTACATTTCTGCCCCTTCAAATGTACTGAAATTTGTGCAAACCATGGTATTTCCAACTGTATTCATTAGCTAGTGCTCTTAGGAGAAAAATGACACCCCATTGGTATGAGTTCAACTACCTCAGGGGGCGCTAGAAGTGCAAAACGACACCTACTACAACCTCAAATTTTTCTAACATTTTCTCAAATATTACTTGTCTGTACACAAATGGTTATAACAACTACAAAAGTGAAGAAAGGGTACACAAACCATTTTGAAAAGAAGACACCCTGCCGCATGTAATGATGGGTGATTTGCCTTGTTACCCCAAGCCTGCAGTGCACAAATGCCTCCAGAAGGTGGCGCTAATGAAAAAAAAGCCATTTTCTTACATTTCTGCCCCTTCAAATGTACTGAAATTTGTGCAAACCATGGCATTTCCAACTGTATTCATTAGCTAGTGCTCTTAGGAGAAAAATTACACCCCATTGGTATGAGTTCAACTACCTCAGGGGGCACTAGAAGTGCAAAAGACACCTACTACAACCTCAAATTTTTCTAATAGTTTCTCAAACATTACTTGTCTGTACACAAATGGTTATAACAACTACAGAAGTGAAGAAAGGGTACACAAACCATACCATTTTGGAAAGAAGACAACCTGCCGCATCAAATGAGGGGTGAATTGCCTTCTTACCCCAAGCCTGTTGTGCCCAAATGCTTACAGAAGGTGGCACTATAGGAAAAAATGTCATTTTCTTACATTTCTGCCCCTTCATCTGTACGGAAATTTGTGAAAATCATGGGATTTACAACTGTATTCATTAGCTAGTGCTCTTAGGAGAAAAATGATACCTCATTGGTATGAGTTCACCTACCTTAGGGGGCGCTACAAGTACCAAACTACACCTATTGCAACCTCTAATTTTGCTAACATTTTCTCAAACATTACTTGTCTGTACAAAAATGGTTATAACAACTAGAGAAGTGAAGAAAGGCTACACAAACTATACCATTTTGGAAAGAAGACAACCTGCCACATCAAATGAGGGGTGAATTGCCTTCTTACCCCAAGCCTGTTGTGCCCAAATGCTTCCAGAAGGTGGCACTATAGGAAAAAAATGGCATTTTCTTACATTTCTGCCCCTTCATCTGTATGGAAATCTGTGAAAACCATGGGATTTCCAACTGTATTCATTAGCTAGTGCTCTTAGGAGAAAAATGACACCCCATTGGAATGAGTCGACCTACCTTAGGGGTGCCAGAAGCACATAACTACACCTACCTGTTTGCTTCTTCGAAAATGGTGGCTTGTACTAAAATGTTCATAACTGTTAGAGACATGAAGGAAAGGTATAAAAGGTATACCATTTTGGAAAGTAGACATTCTCCCACATCAAGTGAGGGGTCACTTGCTTTTCTACCCCCTGGGCTGAAGTGCACAAATATTTCCAAAAGGTGGCGCTATGGGAATAAATACATGTTTTTTTACATTTCCACCACTTCAAAGATACTAAAATCTTTGAAAACCATAACATTTCCTGCTGTATTCAGTACCTGCTACCAACATGAGAAAAATGGTAGCCCATTTGTGTGGGTTAACATACAATATGTGGGTGCTAGGAACACGTACGTAAACCTGGCACTTTTGTTTTTTAAATTATCTGCTTGCACTAAAATGGTTATAACCATAATAGATATGCAGGAAAGGTAAAGAAACAATGCCATTTTGGAAAGAAAACACCCTGCCGCATCTAATGAGGGGTCACTTGCCTTCTTACCCAAAGGCTGGTATGCACAAATGCTTCCAGGAGGTGGCGCTAATGAAAAAAAAAGGCATTTTCTTACATTTCTGCCCCTTCAAATGTATGGAGCTCTGTAAAAACCATGGAATTTTCAACTGCATTCATTAGCTAGTGCTCTTAGGAGTCAAACGACACCCCATTGGTATGAGTTGACCTACCTTAGGAGGTGCTAGAAGTAGAAAACTACACCTACTACAACCTCTGATGTTTCTAACATTTTCTCAAATGTGACTTGCCTGTACAAAAATGGCTATAACACCTTCAGAATTGAAGAAAAGGTAGATAAACCATACCATTTTGGAAAGAAGGCAACCTGACGCATCTAATGAGGGGTCACTTGCCTTCTTACCCCAATACGGGTGTGCATAAATGTTTCCAGAAGGAGTCGATATAGAAAAAAAATTGCATTTTTTTACATTTCTGCCCCTTCAAATGTATGGAGCTCTGTGAGAGCCATGGAATTTTCAACTGCATTTGTTTGCTAGTGCTCTTAGGAGTCAAATGACACCCCATTGGTATGAGTTGAACTACCTTAGGGGGTGCTAGAAGTAGAAAACTACACCTACTACAACCTCTGATGTTTCTAACATTTTCTCAAACCTGACTTGCCTGTACGAAAATGGCTATAACACCTTCAGAATTGAAGAAAAGGTAGAAGACAACCTGGAAAGAAGACAACCTGCCGCATCTAATGAGGGGTCACTTGCCTTTTTACCCCTAAGTTAGTTGGCACAACTATTTCCAGAATGTGGTGCTACAGGAAAAAAAACAAACATTTGTTTTACACATCAGTCACTTCAAAGATACTAAAAGGGTTCAATGGCGTGGGATTTCCTAGGAGGACTTCTTGCCAGCCTAAGAAAAATGGTACCCCACTGCTGTGGGTTGACATACCAATTTACGCTACAGGAGCGTAGCTACCAGCGAAACAGAAATGGGAAAGCAAACAGTGTATGTGTGATTTTATGGCTAACAGATGAAAGAAGCTAGGGCATCAGCCGGTGTACGTGCGGACCTGTGACTACAAGTGTAACAAAGTGTGTGGGAGGGTGAGGGATTAGGCAGTGTGTGTGGGTATGAGCAGAGGAGCAAGGATGGTGGTGATGGTGGGGCAGTGTCTGATAGTGTGTATGGGAGATCTGTGACTACCAGTGTGCAATGCATGTCCCCTCATACAAAGCACTGCGTTGAACCCCCCCTCCTGTGGCACGTGCATTTTTTGGGGCTTTTTCCCCCAATACTTTTGTGTAGACCTCGTTGGGGGAATCAGAACCCATACAATGAGGTCTAAATAAAAAATAAAGGGGGAAAAAATATCCTTTGTGTGCCACAGGGGTGTCCAGTGGATTGCAAAGCAATGCATTTGGGCCCATGTGGCACACAAAGGGTTAATTTTTTTTATCGTTACTTTGTATTCAGATGGCCAACAAACAAGCTCTGATCACAAAGTAATGATAAAAAGTCCTGTGTGTGCCACAGGAAGGGGGTCGGCATTGAACCCCCCCTCCCAGTGGCACACACAGGGTTAATTTTTGTTTTAATTTTTTTTTTATTATATACCTCATTGAGGGGCATCAGGACCCCCTGATCCCTCCCCAATGAGCTCTTAGTAAAAAAAAATACATATATGTCCACAAACGGAGTGACCCTGTGAGTGCCACAGGGGTCTCCAGCGCATTGCAAAGCAATGCATTGGACCCTTGTGGCACTCAGAGGGTTATTTTTTTTTTTTATTATCATTACTTGGTAATCAGAGCTTCTTGGGGGGCCATCAGGACCAATCCTGATGGCCCCCCAACAATCTCTGATAACGAAGTAATGATAAATGCCCTGTGTGTGCTGCAGAAGGGGGGCTGCATTGGCCCCCCTTGTGGCACACACAGGGTTAATTTTTGTTTCCTTACATTTTTTTTTTTTTATTATGGACCTCATTGGTGGGTATCAGGACCCCTCTGATTCCCTCCAATGAGGTCTTACAAAAAAAAAAAAAAAGAATCAAAATAAATTTCCCTGTGAGTGCCACAGGGGTCTCCAGCGCATTGCAAAGCAATGCATTGGACCCTTGTGGCACTCAGAGGGTTAATTTTTTTTTTTTATTATTACTTTGTAATCTGAGCTTGTTGGGGGGCCATCAGGACCAATCCTGATGGCCCCCCAACAAGCTCTAGTAACAAAGGAATGATAAAAGCCCTGTGTGTGCCACAGGAAGGGGTGGGAGCATTTTTTTAACTCATAGACCTCATTGAGGGGTATCAGGACCCCCCCCCGATCCCCCCAATGGGGTCTGGCAAAAAAAAAAAATCCCCCACAAGAAGTGACCCTGTGAGTGCCACAGGGTCTCCAGCACATTGAGATCAATTTGGAGACTGCAGGAGAGCAAATGCTCTCCTGCCTTTCACTCCTACCACTGGTAGGAGTGAATCGGGTAAGGGAAACTTCCCTATCTTCATCGGTGATCATGTCACCGATGATGTTAGGAGGTTTCCCCCGGTCCCGCCCACTCCTACCCGGAAGTTCGGGGTAGGAGAGCGGAGGAGGGAGAAGCTCTGTTTCACAGAGCTTCTCCCTTGGCGATATTGATCTTACAGCACGATCGGCTGGGAGATCAATACCTGGGAGGACATGAGGAGTAATCCTCATGTCCTCCCAAGAGTGCCAGGCTGCATTTCAGCTGAAATGCGGCCACTGCCAGACGGTTATACCGGCTTAAGCAGTGACCGCATTTTAGCTGTCAAATGTACGAGCGTGGCACAGCAGGTACAGCTGTGCCCACTCGTACATTGTACCCACCTTGCACTCTAGGGGTTAAGACCCCCTGTCGTGTGTTAATTCATTCAAGCCCCTCAAGTCTTTGTGTCCATTGTCTGAGTTCAGCAACCCTTTTGTGTTTGAAATGTAATCATGTCTGAGTCATTGTATTTGCTAGAACATCTGCTGCTGGTCCTTTGTCTTACATGTTGTGATTGAATTATGCTCCTATTGTATCTGGTTGGCCCATGTATTCCAATGTAGCTGTGTTGTATAAATATGTGTGGTTTGTTCCAATAAAGTTGAGAGAGTTATTCTGAGTGAACAAGGAGTCCTGTTGTCTTATGTTCCTATGGTATAAAGCAGCCACTTTGATGCCCATCTGAGCTGAGTATCCTGCCTCGTTGACCGCCTGCTGTCAGCTTCCTACAACTCAACTTCGTATACTGTCAGGCAGCGATGTGGACTCCGTCTTTGACCTTCCTTTGGTTCCTGCGACACTTTTCCTGTTATCCGTTCGACCGGGAGTAGAGGCCTCATTCTCTACAGCCCGTGGTAACAGTTTGTGACCCAATTCTGGCTGTGCGTCCCGTCGACTCTTTCCTTGTTCGCCTGGCTGTCCTCCGACTCCGACACAAAGTCAATGCCGCTACCACTTTGTCGACTTCGACACGGAGTTTGCAAGTTTTTTCGATCAGTCCATCCATTTCTTCAACCAGTGCATCCGACGGCGCCAATCCGGAGTCGAGAGGGAGAGACCCGAGAACAATTACTAACCCTTTAAATCAGGGATGCTTATAAAAAGACACACACTGCAGGGTTGCACTGATTTCTGCAGAATTAACTTTTCATAAACTACCCTTCTTTAAAAACATATGTGTTCATCTTATTTCTGTGTTAGCTCAATGATTGATAATGGTAATGTATGCGTGTTTGTCTACCACTGGATTTTCCTTGGTATATACAGAAGAAAAAAACCCTCTATTTATGTAATTTCCTATTAAGACCCAAGTGGCTAAAAAAACGGTCCATCCTGACTCCAAAATGCAGTCACATATTTCCTTGGATTAATATCCTATCTACATTCTGAGTTAGAAAGGTATCGACTACAGATATACAGTATCTGAACACACAGCTTCCTGCGCAAAGAATTCCAAAGCCTTTCTGCTTCTACTGTAAAAAGTAAAAGTCTCTAGCATCCACATGGTTAAAATATAAGCTATGCAGACCAGAATTATGGGCTAGGCAACCTAGGCTTGTGTCATGGGACTGTGATAATGTGAGGGTCCCGGAGGGAAACTGGTAGCGCAAGCCAGGCTCTTGTTTTGCAACCCTGCAGGGTCCAAGGTGTCTCCCTGAAACATATCACAATAGTCCCTAGTAGTGTTGAGCGAGCACCACGATGCTCGGGTGCTCTGACCGAGCACCCCCTGAGGCTCGAGTGCTCGGCCGAGCACCCGAGCCCCATTGGAATGAATGGGGCGACACCAGGCACCCCCTGCTCTGATGAGGGGAGGGTGCCTGGTCAATGCCCCCTTCATCTCCGCTATGCCCCCTTCATCTCCGAATGCCCCCTTCAGCTCCGCAATGTCCCCCTTCAGCTCCGCTATGCCCGTCTTCCACAATGTGCCCCTTCATCTCCGCTATGCCCCTCTTCCACAATGTGCCCCTTCATCTCCGCTATGCCCCTCTTCCACAATGTCCCCCTTCATCTCCTCTATGCCATAGAGGAGATGAAGGGGGACATTGTGGAAGAGGGGCATAGCGGAGATGAAGGGGCACATTGTGGAAGAGGGGCATAGCGGAGATGAAGGGGCACATTGTGGAAGACGGGCATAGCGGAGATGAAGGGGGACATTGTGGAAGAGGGGCATAGAGTCTATGCCCCTCTTCCACAATGTCCCCCTTCATCTCCGCAATGCCCCCTTCATCTCCGCAATGCCCCCGTACCTCCAGTCCCTGGTGGTCCAGCGGAGCTTCTTCGGATCTGTGCCTCTTCCGGCACAGATCCCCGCCACCCGAACATGTCGGGCGAGCACATGGCGGTACTCGACGAGTACCGCCATGTGCCGAGCAGAGCGATGCTCGAGCCGATCCGAGCATCGGCCGAGCACGCTCGCTCATCACTAGTCCCTAGCAGTCAGATTGGACCAGTGTTCAGGGAAGACTTTATCTTCCCTGATAAAGGAATAAAAGAATGTCAGGGCCTTGCATTTCAAAGCAAAGTTCTTTCTTCTTCTGAGCACTGTCCTGACCTTTCTGAGATTTCCAAAATGTAATAATGTCATCACTTTGTGACTACCCTGTTGAGTTTACAGTGAGCTAGAGTAGAAAGTGTTGTTAGGATGAAATGGGATTGATGGTTTATTTGAAATGTAAGTCATGGTCTACTTTTTTATTCATTGAACAGAAAGGACCTGCAATTCCTTCCCACAGATAATACTAATACAAAATAATACTGGTGAAGAAATTGTTGATATGGGAAGGTGGTAGAAAGTTGATTAGTGGATAAGGTGGTTCTATGAGGGGTGAAGGTGATATGAGGGGAGTCTTCAAAACCAGAAAAGCAATTGTACTGAAGAATAGAGAAACAATTAATAAAATGTGAAATTACCGCAAAGGAAGCATAGTGTGGGCAGGTTGTGAGGAAAATTTGGAATGTGCTAGGAAAGGTTAGAACTGCTGAATTTCTACTGACAGGAGGAGGTAAAAAAAGACAGAAAATAAAATCATCCCACTGTTGTATTTCTAAACAGCACGAGACATCAGTGGTGGACAATCTGAGGCCCTCCAGCAAGGGATGACCAAAAAGTCCTGTTTCTTTTCCCACTGGAATTTTTGTGGAAAACCTCTAAAAATTCATGTACATACAAATACTATAAAGTTTCTGCCTTTTCTCCAATTCCAGTAAATTTTCTTTGCACTTTTTTTTGTCTATATCTGAGAATATTTGCTGAAACACTGGGAGGGAGAAAGTTTGCCAGACCCAGAGTGTGTGGTTCTATGGCATCCAGTGCACTGGGATAAGACTGGAAGTCGGTATGTGTTATTCTATGCCCATTAGTGCTGGAGAGTGGGGTCAGTTTGTGTGGTTCTATGGCTTCCTACCAGAGCAGTGGGACAAGTCTGGGGGGGCAGTATATGTGGTTTTATGGCTGCCTAACAGTGTTAAAGGACAAGGTTAAAGAGAGTCAGTATGTGTGGTTCTATGGCTACTGGGGGGGCAAGGTTGAGGGGCTCAGTATGTGTGGTTCTATGACTACCATTGTGATAGGAGAAGGCTGGGGTGTCAGTATGTGTGGTTCTATGGCTAACAATCCAGTGGCACAAAGCTGGGGGGATCAGTATGTGTGGTTCTATAGCTACCATAGGACAAGGCTGGGGGGAGGCAGTATGCATGGTTCTGTGGCTGCCATGGGACAAGCCTGAGGGTTCATTATGTGAGGTTATGTAGCTGTCTACCATGCAGTGGGACAAGGCTGGCGGTTAGTATATGTGGTTCTGTGGCTGTCAACCAGTGAAGTAGGACAAGTCTAAAGTGGGTCAGTATATGTGGTTCTATTGCTATGGTGGGTCAAGGCTGAGGGGGTCAGTATGTGTAGTTCTATAGCAATCATAAGACAAGGCTGGGGGGGGGCAGCATGTGTGGTTCTATGGCTGCTATTGGACAGCCCTGGGGGTTCATTATGTGAGGTTCTATGGCTGTCTACCAATGCAGTGGGACAAGGCTGGAGGTCAGTATATGTTGTTCTTTGGCTGTCAACCAGTGAAGTAGGACAAGGCTAAAGTGGATCAGTATATGTGGTTCTATAGCTACGGTAGGTCAGCTCTGTGGGGGTCAGTATGTGTGGTTCTAAGGCTACCAGTGTGATGGAACATGGATAAGGGGTCATTATGTGTGGTTCTATGACTTCTGGTGCAATGGAACAAGACTGCATTTAAGTATCTGCTGTTCTATGGCGGCACCATGGGACTAGGTTTGGGGTCAGCATGTGTGCTTCTATGGTTACGATGGGACAAGGCTGGGGCGCCACTATGTATAATTCAAAGGCTACCTACAAATGCATTATGACAAGGCTGTTGGTCAGTATGTGTGGTTCTATGGCTGCCAATTGGACAAATCTGGGGTTCAGTATGTGTGGTCCTATGGCTACCAGTGGAACAAGGCTGGAGATTCCATTCAATGTGAGGAAAAAGTAAGAACAGCTACAGTAATTTCTACAGAATGCAAAACGTAATTTTTTTTGTATGTTTCTTTTTTAGTTTTTGCCAATTCCTACCTCTATCTGGGGCTATAACTCCCAGTGACTGCCATCTATCCCAACATTTCAAATGGCCAAAGATGGACACTTTTGTTTTAGGTGGTGTTTGCAGAGCATTTGATGAGTGGGCAGGACATTACTGGAAACCTTTTGATCACTTAATGACTTATTCACAGATCTTTATGTAATAAAATAAATGATTATTTAAAACAAGACCAAAGTATTTTAACTACACAGACCATACCTCCTAAGTATCCCTTGTTAGGAGGGACAGCCCCACTTTGAGACTCAAATCCCTCTGACCCTCTTTCCCACTCTGATGTCCCTCTTTTAGGAGAGCAGGTGTGTGTGTGTATAAGTGCATCACATTGCTCCACATCAATAATACATTAATGTTTGTTTAAACATTACTATATATGTTTATAAATTAGTATGTGTAAATAAAATACTTTGGTCTTGCTCTAAATCATTTATTCAGTTATACAAAGATGTGTCAACAGGTCATGCAATAACCTAAAAAATATTGGTATTGCTCATCCCACAGCCACACCCCCCTCATCAACACCACCTAAAACAAAAGTTTCCCTTTTTGGTCATTTGAAATGTTGGGAAGTATTCACAGACTAAATTATAAATACATATACTGAAGTTTAAACAAACATTGGTGTGAGTTTTATTTCTGGGGAACAATGTGATACACATTTATTTCCTACCCATTCTAATCTTAAACACAAATGTGACATAAGGGTAGGAAAGAGGCAATTATATCCCAAAGGGGGACACTTTGGAGGTATGCAGTTCTGGAGAAAACCCACAGCACCACTGCTAACAAATATTATTAATTATCATTATTTAAATTAATGGCTATTGTTATTTTGCAGTCTATGAAACAGTTGTCCCAGAACTGCTCCCCTTTGTGAAGTAAACAAGTGAATGCAGCATGTTTACATAATGCAGAAGCCTCGGTTGCATTGATTCTTACATGTATTCCTTCATGTTAAAAGAGAACTGTGATAATCCTTTAGAGGTAGGATGAGCAACATGTGGCATGATGTTAATGTACTAAAACTCTCATTATTCTTGGCAGCCAGTGGCTGGCTATGTATGATTTAGGCTGTAGTCCAACAACAACTACACAGCCACAGGTTGCTTGCTACTGACCCAAACAGTTTCACATTGTTTAGGAGCTTCCAAGTAAAAAACAGCAAAGTCCGTCCCATCTAAGCACATTGTTAATTGATTCATCTCTGTCTATTGGCTGAGATTGCTCACTGATTTGCATGAGCAGAGAGAGGGCGTGCCTCCTTTACTAACAGCATGAACTAAATGACTGCAGTTTCAGTGGGATTAAACTACCAAGGGAATGAAAGGATCGTCCTCACGGCTAGAGAAAGAGCTGGCTTTTACAGAGCAAGTCTCTGAACCTGGATATGGGGCAGCACACCAGTCCAGTCAGGATCGCTCTCAGAAATGTACAGGTAAGTGGTGTGAGTGCAAAGTGGCAAAAACTGCACCTTTTTGAATGCCAGAGAGATAGCCAACGCATTGCAACTCAATGCATTGGATACCTCTCTGGCACTCAGATGGTGCTATATTATATTACAATTGGGATTCTATAATGTGTTCAGTAATTTGACTTGGTTGTACATTTCATCAAACGACCTGTGAACTGCCAAAATCATCTTAACTTCTTAAGAGCCAAAAAGGTTTGCAACGCATTGCAAAGCAATGCTTTGAACAACCTTCTGATCTTTAAGGGGTAAATGAAAGGTATACGTTGTTTGTACGAATGGGATAGCGCTATTGAAAATATGTGACTAGGCAACATATTTAAAGAGTCAATGTAAAAGACTGTGACGGTGGCTTATTGGTTTAACTGTTTAAGGAACAAAAGAGTTGCGCACGCCTCTTGTTCTCAAGGGGTTAACTGTTACGTAATTTGCACAAATTTACTACTTTTTCGATTGTATAATTTGCGTAATAAATTTATTGAAACCATATTAAAGACAGAATAGTTTATGAATTTGATTGTTTTTATATTTTACATATATAATAATAGTGTTTATTTGATAAATAAAACGACAGAGGTTGAGACAAACCAACTATACCATGAGGGACAGATAAACATTCCCAAAATTCCCACTGATTTAGATGGGGCTTTTAACCCCTTATGTGCTAGAGGTCACCACTGCATTGCGAAGCATCAAAGGCGTTAAAAATCCCATTCAAATCGATTAGATTTTTTTCTTTGTCCGGTGCATCCATTTTACTTTTATACACAACGTCCGTATTGTTTATTAGTAATGTTTTTAAACAAAAATATTTTGTAGAAAGTGTAGAATATTTTGCAGACATTAATACTGTTAACCCTTTGAATGCCAAAGGGGTCGCGTTGGCTACCCCTTTGACACTCTAAAGGTTAAGGACCAGAGTGTTTCGCGGCGCACTGCTTCACAGTGCTTTATTGCACCGCTATCTGGTCCTTAACCCTCTGAGTGCCAGAGAGGCATCCAAGGCATTGCATCGCAATATGTTGGATATCTCTCTGACGGTCAGGGGGTGTAGGAATGCTTTTCTTCCTAAACAGTGTATGTAGTAACCGATACCGATTTGTATCACATTTTGATGCACACATTTCTGTTCTTCTCTTTTGTACAGCACTTGTTGTTTTGGTTTCTGCTGGCTCCCTTCTCTGGACCCATCCTCAGCTCAGCCAGTTACAGTAGAGCCACAGAATTGTTTTACAGGCTGCATGAAGGATTACCCAAGGGAGTTTATATTGGGAACATTGTAGAGGATCTGCAGCTGGATTCCTTTGCTGATCCTCCTCTTTCATTCAGTCTGGCATCTAAAGGACTTAGTGGGAAATATGTGATTCTCAATAACAGCACTGGGGAGTTAGTCACATCAGCAGAAGAGCTGGATAGAGAAGCCCTCTGTCCACAAAACCTTGTTGTTCAGGATTGTGTCCTCCTCCTTGATATCATCATTTTGCCTCAGGAATATTTCAGACTAATCAAAGTTAAGATTGCAATCATTGATATCAATGACAATGCTCCGCAGTTCCCTGTGGCAAATATTTATATTTCTGTACCTGAAAATGCTCCCGTTAATACACGTTTAGTAATAGAGCATCCTGCTTATGACCCTGATGGAGGATTGAATGGAGTCCAGACTTACAGGCTGGTGGATTACTATGGTGTCTTTACATTAGATGTAGAGGAGAATGAGAGTGGAGAAAGGACACCTTACCTAATTATCATGGGCCCTCTGGACAGAGAAACAAAAGATGAGTATAAAACAATTATTATAGCTGAAGATGGGGGAAATCCACCACTTTCTGGATCTGCCACACTCTCAATTCTAATTAGTGATATTAATGATAACTGTCCACAGTTCCATGAAACTCAGATTAATATAACACTTCCTGGGAACTCCAGCACTGGGACAATAATAGCTGCAGTGCAAGCAGTGGATAAAGACTTGGGTACCAATGCACAAATTACATATGTCTTCAGTGAGCGTGTTCCACTGTCATCAAAGGAATATTTTGACCTGGATGAAATTTCAGGAATTATAAAACTATCTACAAGGATAGATGGCAGCACCACCCAACTACATAAATTAACCATACTTGCTAATGGCCCAGGTTGCATCCCCGCTGTCATTACTGTATTTATTTCCATAAGTAAAGTCACATTTAGGCCACCAGAGGTGGTACCTCGTTATATAGCTAATGAAGAAAATGGTATCATTTACTTGAAGGAACTGGAACCTATCAATTCTCCCATTGCATTTTTTACCATAAAAGATCCAGATGAAAAATATGAAGTGGATTGCTACCTAGAAGGGGAAGGACCATTTCGATTGTCTGCATACAAGCCATATTCAAATGAATATTTGCTTGAAACTACAAATACACTAGATTATGAGGTAAAACAGTTATACAACATAGCAGTAGTCGCAGTTAGCTCAGATGGATGTCGTGTTAAGACATTTCTAAAAATGCAGATTTTGGATGAGAATGATAATTCTCCTGTTTTCAGAGAAGCAAATGTAGACCTAACAATTGAAGAAAATAATTCACCCAATGCTTTTCTGGCACAGTTGTATGCCACAGATGCTGACAGTGGTGAAAGAGGTCAGGTTTCATACTTCCTTGGAGCTGATGCCCCTTCCTATTTTTCTGTAGACAGAACAACAGGAATTCTTTCAGTTTCTACCATGTTAGATCGAGAGGAAAAAGAAAAATACAGGTTCACAGTTAAAGCAAGGGATTCTGGTTTTCCTCCAATGGAATCTGTCGCCACTGTTTATATTACTGTGTTAGACAAAAATGACAACAGTCCTCGTTTCATCAGCAAAGATTTTAGTTTTTTTGTTCCTGAAAACTTTCCTGGCTTTGGTGAAATTGGAGTAATTAGTGTCACGGATGCAGACTCTGGGCAGAATGGATGGGTAGCACTTTCTATAGTGAATGGAAGTGACATATTTGTAATTGACACTGGAAAAGGACTCCTGAGAGCAAAGGTTTCATTGGACAGAGAACAACAAAGCTCTTATACACTTTGGGTTGAAGCTGTTGATGGTGGAGACCCAACCCTGTCTTCTACAGCAAAAATAACAATTCTTCTTTTGGATGTTAATGATAACCCACCTTTGGTCCTCTTTCCTCAATCCAATATGTCATACCTTCTTGTCCTTCCTTCAACTCTGCCAGGCTCCCCTGTCACAGAAGTTTATGCTGTGGATAAGGATACAGGTATGAATGCTGTGATTGCTTACAGCATCATAGGAAGGAGGGGACCCAGACCAGAATCCTTTAGTATAGATCCTAAAACAGGTAACATCACCTTAGAAGAAGCTCTTATGAGAAATGACTATGGGTTGTATAGGTTATTAGTGAAAGTGAGTGACCATGGTTATCCTGAACCCCTCTTCTCTACTGTGATGGTAAATCTGTTTGTTAATGATACCGTAAGCAATGAGAGTTATATTGAAAGCTTGCTGAGAAAGGAACCTGATATGAATATAGAAGAAAAGGAGCCACAAATAGCTATTGAACCCACTCAGAAAAAAATGGAAACCGATTCATGTGTCCCTACACTGGTAATTCTGTCAATAATATGTTTGGGGTCAGTTATTTTGGTGACCCTAATGGGAATGTATATTTGCCTAAGGAAAGGGAAAAAAGATCACAGAATTAATGAAAACTTGGAAGTCCAAATCCCATTAAATAGGAAAATAGACTTCCATATGTTGGAGAAAAAGCCAATAGAGATTTCAAATATTTAATAATATTTTGGATGCAGTTACAAACAATCTGACAAATTTTGGAGGATAAAAAAAATATATAACACAATGTGTTAATGGTTATGATGAAGGACCACTAATTTATATCTTTATAGTAATATATATGTAAATATCTCCTTACAGCTTTTTTAATTAAAGCAAAGATTCTTACAAACCTTGTAAATATTTTTTTAAATATTTGTCAGTCACTACACAATAAAGTCATTAGCTATTTGTTATACATACTGAAAGGATGTTTCCTTGAACACAGAAAAAGTTGAGGTAAAATATTTGTGAATTGAAGTTCAATTTTTTAACATGTTATCCAGCAGGGGGCAAAACTGAATTGTAAGAAGCTGCCATGAAGTGCAAATTATATTTATAACCCTTTGATTGTCAGGGGGTATGCTTTGGATACCTGTCTGGCACTCAAAGGGTTACTGTTTTATTTTCATATGCTACATATTCGCATAAACTTTATTCTTCAATGATTATAAAAGGACAACACTGTTAAGATAATGTACATTACCTCCGCTCAGTAGTATCAGTGTAAAATGGACTTAACCCTTTAAAGACCAGAAGGATGCACAACATATTTTGTAAGCATGCATTACACAGTCTGCTAGTCTCTTTAGGGTTTACAAAAGTGCAATTCTTATTTTCAGTTTAACCATTTGAGTGCTGCAGGGGTTTCCACCTCTGTTTTACAATGCATCAGACACTTATATGATGCTTGATCATTTATAGCAAACATTCAGTTGATTGTTGGCCCAAAGAGAAATGAATGTTTGCAGAAAATAACTATAATATCCTTTTCATGCATTTCCTCATATATATATATATATATATATATATATATATATATATATATATATATATGTAATGTATGTAATCTACAAAGAACATAGTGTCATTACAGATCTGTGGCTGATTTTAGGGTTATAATATATGCACTTATTGGACAATCACAAAATACAGTACTTACCAATGTATATTTTCATTTATTTTTAATAACAAAGCATTGCTGTCCCAATATTTATAGACCGTTTAAAATGACTTTAAGATGTTTGTGCTTTTCACAAGTTAATGTGAATTACAAAAGTTACTGATATATTTTTTAAGTCTAGAGTAGTTCAGAGATGTTAATTGTGCTTTATTCTGTTTATTTACAATGTGTAGCAAATTCTTTAAAGCTGTTTGGATGTAATTCAAAGCTCTACTTAAGCCAGATAGTAAATAGCTCCCTAGGATAGGGTACTATAAACTAAGAATAACTCTCTTACCACCCCTTGAGACCCCCATTGGTCATCAAGGAGTTTAGTTTTGCACCTAGGTATGTGGTTTTCAAATAGAATACAGTTATGTCTTCTATTTACTGTTTTATTTGAATTTGTTCTTTGTGTAACTACTGCTACAGTAGTTGCTTGTATGTATCCATTTGCAATATGAAAAAGACTAGTGGACTTTACAAGTTATTCATGTCTGTTGACCTAGAGGCAGACATCAGTAGAGATGACTATCTGCAGATATAATGACAAGATAGATACATCTGGCTTCTGTACGAAAGAAGGTTACTTAAACAATTCTATGTGTAGAGCAAATTAAAAACAACTTACTCCTAGGAGATATTTCCCTTTTAAATCTATTCTATTTTGTATTCTTCGAATGATAGCAGTTGAGTTATCATCCAAAACGCTCTTCATATGGTATGCAATTCTGTTTATTTAAAAAAAAAAATTGCACTCAACCCTGAAAAGAAGAGTAGTTCTGGAGCAAACCAGCTGCACCATAGGGGAATAATACAAATCTCCATTCATTTAACCCTTTGAGTGCCAGAGGGGTACACAACACATTGCTTTTCTGTACCTCTCTGGCACTCAAATGGTTAAAAGGGGCAATTAACCCTTTGAGTGCCAGAGGGGTACACAACACATTGCTCTGCAATGCTTTGTGTACCCCTATGGCACTCAAAGGGTTAACCATATAAATGCTACAGAGGTCACCAACACATCAAAGCAATGTGTTGGAGACCTTTCTCCAAAGGTTGAAATCCCCATTTTAATCAATGGGATTTTGGAATTTTTATTTTAACTGTGATCTATTCATTTACTCCATATTTGCTCCTCTTTTCTTTTTGTTGCTTTTCTTTTCTTTGGTATATGAGGCCCCCAGAGTTCATTAGAATTGATTTAACCCTAAAGAATGCTAGAGAGATCTCCAAGTTATTGCTCTGAAATACATTGGAGAACTCTCTAGCATTCAAGTGGTTAAATTACAATCATCACTGGACTAGTTTCCATAATCCGTAATTGACTCTATCCCCTTTGTGTGACAGATGGTTATACAAAGCTTTACACATCTCTTCAGTGCTCAAAGGGTTGCTTATTCTGAACCATAAACAGCAAAATTTAGTTCTGTATGTCTCTGTGATTCTTAACCCTTTAAAGCAGAACTCTCATGAAAATTAAATCCCCCCCACACACACCAAATCCTTATTAACATAGAGCTATACATATACATACTTTTATTTTGCTGAATAAGTCCCACATTATTGAGAAATACAACTTGTTCAGCAGGCATCAGCGGCAGAGATCTTGCAAGAGACGATCTGTGCGCCTGCACCATCAATCCTTTCCGGTACCTTAAGGTACCAAAGAACTCCACTCCCCAATCCTGGAGGTGAATGGGACAGACAGCGCAGACTCACAGATGCCTTTTCTCCAAGATGTCTGCACTGCTGCCCACTGATGCCCGCCAAACGAGTTTTATTTCTTTATAATACCGGACTTATTAAGCATAATAAAAGTATGTATATGTGTATCCCTACGTTAATAAGGATTTGGGGGGCAATTTCATTTTGATGATAGTTCCACTTTATAGTGGACCCATCACCCTAAGATAAGCGTAGTTCATTTTATATAAAGATGTCTGAAATGTCATGCTAACCATTTGTAATATAAATCGGTTTAGGGAAATTAACCATTTTTGTTGGTAACGTAGTGTGGCACTTTAACCCTTTGAGTGCCAGAGGGGTATGCAACGTATTGCTTTGCAATGCGTTGCGTACCTCTCTGGCACTCAAAGGGTTATGCTAATTAGTTTGTGCTTGCCCATATTGCCACACCTTGTGCTATGACTTAATCTAACAGAGCCCACACACTGAGATCATTTTACTAGCACATCAAGTTGTAACTTTAGCCTCAACCAGAGCTAATTAGCATATTGTTAATTTAATTAAAAAATAAAGTGCCACGAAAATATGAACGTTATTTTCTTAAGAACTCTTTACAGAAGAATGTCTAGTACAACATAGAGGTAGACTTTATCTGTAAAATGAATGAAACTTGTCTTAGGGTAACAGGTCCATTTCATGGGACAGAGGGGTATGCTTTGCAATGTGTTTTGCATCTTTCATTAATTCACTGCATCATGTATTGTACCAAAAGTGTTTATACTGTATGTCTTTAAATTAAAACTTTATATTTTCTTAAACTATATATTTTTGTGATTTATTTCAAAAGCTATATAGCCTTTGGGTAGAGTTCAGCTTGTGTAATCTACATTTTAATTGTGATGTTTCTTTTTTTCACCTTGGGATACTAGAGACATTTTTTGCATATATTTTCATCAAGCTTCAGTGATATCCCTAACACCTAATGTGATTAAATGTCTTATTCTCTGAACTTGAACATCTATGTTTAGCCCCTCAGATGTGATTTACTATGAGAATGTCACAGAGGAAATATCGATATTCAAAGAGGCGATGTTAAAATGGCAACTTCATAATGTCTCCATTGTCAACCTGGGGGCATCAACATGTCTCCGTGTTAAAATATATACTAATCCATCCTCCTTCCTAGTACACATACACATAAACTGGCACATTTGTAGGTTTGTGTTCCTTTCATGAATCAGGCTATTCTCCATCTTTGTTTGAGGGCCATTCTAGGCAAGACATTTATAAATTACCCTTAATTTTGTATACAATGCATACTTCTTAAGTGTCCCAACAAAAGCACACAAGGTCATTGACGCTTGGCTTCTCCAAACTTCAGAGTTAAGCACTCACAGGGTTAAGGTCCACGGTATCCTGCATTGTATACCCTTTTGTAGCATTGTCCCTGGTACAGACTTTAAGCAAGCCGAATCCTCCACAAGGCTGTGGCAGGCACCGCTTTGTAGCTTCATCCCTGGTACAGTCCCTGAGGAGGCAGGTATTTGGTCAAAACATTTGTAGCGTTGTCCCTGGCACAGTCCACCTGAACTGTACCACTTAAAAATAATAATACTGACACGGGTGAAGTTAAAAAAATATTACTGACACAGTTGACATTTTGACATTGGTAACATGGGCAATGTTTTTAAGGGGTCCTTTTGATACAGGCAACATTTTGACGTTGGCCTTTTGATGTGAACAGCATTTTGATGTCGCTCTTTTGACGGTCAGCATGTAGCTGGCGACATTCCAATAGGATGCCTCCATTGCATTGCTTTGTATTGTGTGGGAAATGTCAATAGCATTCAAGGGGTTAATATTTTTTAACTGCTGATGAAACAGAGGTAAATCTTATTTTTAAATGTGCAAAGGGGAAAGTGCAAATAGAATTCTAAGTTAAAATAAGCACAAATACTGAATTTGTGCAAAAATGGTTGTTTTGAACCTGCTGCAGTTTAGAGGTGGATTACTCTAGAATCTATGGGTCTTTCAGTGTGTGAAATTCCTCTGACCCCTGTCATACACTGAGGTTGATGTACTTAGAAAAAGTGGTGCAATTCTGGTTGAAACCAGATGCATCATGGGGAAAAAATGGATAGTAATGTTTCACAAAAACAGCAGCTCCAATTAATCTTCATCGTATTTAGGCCATGGAGAGTGTTATTCCAATACTCTCAGAGTTGTAGTTCAAGAGTACCGTAAAATCTCGGGTATAATACGCACAATTTTACCCCTCTTCACCTTATGTGAAGTGGGGGGTGCGTATTATACCCGAGAGTTTTTTGCCGGATAAAAAAATATATATATATTAGAGCTGCCAGCTACCCTCCTCCGTCCCCCGGCGCAATCCGACATTAAAATAAGACTTACTTGGTGATATAGCTCTAGCACATTCAAGTGCTACATGTGAAAATGCTCCCTCTCATCTTCCTTGCGGGCGGCATTCTTGCATTTGCCGCCCGCTTCCTTCAGTGGGTTTTCAGGACCTTCCGCCTCCAGCCAATGGTAATGCCCTGTGAGGATCTCAAGGTCCTCACAGGACAATACCGCAAGAGGAAGGGCTTGGTAGTCCATTGAAGGAAGCGGGCGGCAAATGCAAGAATGCCGCCCGCAAGGAAGATGAGAGGGAGCTTTTTCACATTTAGCACTTGAATGTGCTTGAGCTATATCACCAAGTAAGTCTTATTTTAATGTCGGATTGCGCCGGGGGACGGAGGAGGGTAGCTGGCAGCTTTAATTTTTTTTTGTAGTAAGGGGGAAAACAAGGGTGCGTATTATACATAGGCACTCTTGTTTTCCTTTAAAATCTTGGGTACAATATACACCTGCGTATTATACACAGGTGCGTATTATACCTGAGATTTTACGGTAAGTGAACAATTAAAGTATCCCATTCCGTCCCCTTTTACCTAGTGTAAGCCACCTCCCTCGGTAGGTCCTGGGACCAGACAGCTCACTCCAAGGGACAATCTGTGAGCATAAGGAAAACCCCTGCCCCCCTTGACAGGTTTTTCAGGTTTCTTTCCTTATGCTTACTGAAGATTGTCTGTCTCTGTGATCCATCCAAACAGTCCTGCTGCTCTGAGGTGACCTGTGTTACATCAATAAATGGGGCGGGAGGGGGATACTTTATCTTTCAATTAATCTTGAATTACAACTCTGACAGTACTGAAATAACTTCCTCCATGGCCCAAATACTGTGAAGATTAATTGCAGCTGCTTTTATTGTGAAACATTACTATCCTTTTGAAAAATATCCTTACATTTAAATGGTACATTTAATGGCTTGAATGCCAGAGAGTTCTCCAAAGCATTACGTAGCAATATGAGGAAGAACTTTCTGTCATTCAAGGGGTTAAAGCCCTATTTTAATCTTTGGAAATTTACCCCAGAATTTCATCACTTTTCTTTAGTGCATAAACTTCCAATATTTTCCCTTTTTCTGATAGCACCTGTAGAAGTCATGTAAAGGGGTTGTTCTCACAGGATTTGTGCAGTGGTTATGTACTAAAAGCATCTGTACATAAGCAAAGTAGGAAACAATGACTTGACAAATGTTTATCAAGCCAGTTGTTGCTCTTTGCCAGCTTTTTTGTACATTCCCCTTACATGATATATTATAAGCCGGGGTAGGTAACCTTTGGCACTCCAACTGTTGATGACTACAACTCCCTTCATCCCCAGCCAGACAATGGCTGGATGGAGAAATCATAGGAGTTGTAGTCCCCATTAGCTGGTTCACTTTTGAATGGTCAAATGCAGAAGAGCCTCTCCCCTTCTGTGTGTGCTCCGCTTCTCCCTGTCATTCTGCACGCAGAGAAGGGGAGAGTCAGGATTGGCTCACATACTGATTGTGTAGGGGTTTTGTTATAATAGCCTCTTCATAAAGCTACAGAAGGAGGCTGCCTTCACAAAGGTAACAAAATAAAGAGCCAAACTGTTAAAGCAGAAATGGAAGGTGATTGAAGAGAATAACTGGCTGTATAACTATTGACTAGGCGACCTGACAGTCTCGCTTTGTCATGCACTGCGAGATTGTCACGTTGCTATTTTTATCTAGGGAAAATGGTGAAAGAGTTAAATGGTTGCACTCTCTTCTGCGTGCGACCTTTCAAAAGGATACCCATTAGCTAGAGTGCCAAAGTTTACTTATCCTTGTTACAAACTGCTTTCATTCAATTTTTCATTAGGAATAAGGTTATGTTCACGCCAGCAACTTTAGTTCAGCATTTTTAAACCTGTGCTAATTCTATCCATGTACAAGAGCTTGCCCACAGTTGTGCTATTTGCATTGGTGATTTCTGATTCTCAGTAAGCACCAAAAGACATAAAGCTAAAATTTGGATGTGCTCATGCATTAGGCACATCCAAGTTAAAGCTTGCCTAAAGGCTTGCTCACTGATCATTAACAAATGATTTTGGAGGATGCAATGTCATTTGCATCTTCTAGTGATTGGCCAATAATGTATGACCAATGCTGTGGGCCAGCCTTGTGACACTCCGAGTCCATGCCACTCTTACTAGGGGAATGTGGGACAACAGAGGTAAGTTGACATGGGCAGCTTGGAATGAGCTAAAATGGAGTGCAGCCAAGGTGCCCATGTAAACATAGCCTTAAACTTGCATTTTAAAGTTCTAAAGCGCATATGATCACATTACATGAAAGCTGAAACCAGTGCACAGAAAGACGTCTAAATTATCAAGTTATTCTAATATGAAAACCACTGTATAAATGTGGTGATTTTTATTATTTTTATCACCAATAATTTACAGTTAGTTTTTCATAAGCATCTTCTAGTCCTACACAAAGCCTTATCATATCTTCACATATTTTATTAATGTGGTTTTTGACTAAAGTAGTGCTATGGATACTAGGAAAACAAAGCCCTGAACATGTCCTTCAATGTCTTAATTAATTTAACATTAAGTGCTTTTACTACATGAAGAGGTGCATGTCTTTTAACAGAATCATGATTGCTTTTCTTTTTTTACAACTGAGGATGTAATAAGATTAACCTCTGCTATAGACATCTCCACAGCACACTGCTTTGATAGCATCCAAGGGAGATATATAAAAATGTGTTTGCTTTGCAGATTGGATTGTTTACCTAACTGAAAGGCCTGTATGCTATAATGACTGATTACAGCTGAAATTATAAATTTGTTCTAAGCCCTTTTTATAAAAAGTGTCACTTGGTATTCTCCTTTATGATGTGCAGAGGATGATGCAGTAAAGTACATTGTAAATTTAGTCGCTGATCAGTTAGTTTGGGAATCATTTGAAAAATCGCAGGAACATTAGAAATAAAGTGAAAGAATTGTGGTGCAAATCAACTGAACCATTGTGTACAAATACAAATTCCCATTGATATAAATGGTGCTTTAAATTGGTTCCCCGGAAGAGGCTATGCAATATTGCAAAACCGGTTGGGCCCCTAGTTCTTTAGAGACAATTTAAGGGGGCTATTATGTGCTTTTATTCTATTTTAAATAAATATTATTCCTATTTCTTAAGTGTACCACTAGCTATTATATCTCTATACACGCAGTGTTATCTCCCCAATAGTCTCTCCCACTCCTTGAGATGATGGTTTTTTAAATAAGTCAGGAATCCAATGGTGGAACAAAGGAAGTAAGAAAGGTTGGGCCCCTAGTTCTTTAGAGACAATTTAAGGGGGCTATTATGTGCTTTTATTCTATTTTAAATAAGAAATATGAATAATATTTAAGTGTACCACTAGCTATTATATCTCTATACATGCAGTGTTATCTCCCCAATAGTCTCTCCCACTCCTTGAGATGATGTTTTTTTAAATAAGTCAGGAATCCAATGGTGGAACAAAGGAAGTAAGAACGGCTAGAGGTGGAGAAGAAGCCAAGACTGTGGACCTGGATTGGCTGCCAGACCCAGTCAAAGTGCTTGTTCCTAGAGACAGGTCAGCCTCAGAAAAATGTGATTATACTGAACAAGAATGTACCACACACTTGAAACTGTTTCTACTGCACGTAGATTTGGCTTGCACTGTTCTGTTTTTTGTTTGCATGTATGTTCTTGGACTAAGCGGTACCGACTACTTAGAACAAGCTGCAGGCGCTCTGATAGGATGATGATAAATAAATGTGAAATGAACTTGCCCAAACTATTTCCCAGTGGAATTTGTATGGATATATATATATATATATATATGAGTGGTTGAAGAGCCCGTTACACGGGCCACAGTGCCACTGCCAGCCGGTTGCGGGATAGTCATGCGCCGCGTCTGATACAGATTCGGAGTGTCTAGCTCTGTATCAGCCGCGGGCAGTCTGTACTGCGCATGGCTGCATCGTTACACACGTCTTAGTGAATTATTATATAGGATATATATAGAGAGAGAGAATATATCCTTTTTCATAAGAATATTGTGGGGGTTATGCACTAAGGCGTGATAAAGACGTGATAAAGTGAAGATGAGTTCTACAGTGATATCACTTCTCCAGTTCCTATTTTATTCTATAGAGGTTATACACTAAGATCTCCAGAGCTGAAATAGGCTCCATATAATCATATGAACTGGAGAAGTGATATCACTGGAAAAGCCATCTCCTTTTTATCATGCTTTAGTGCATAATCCTATTTATGTTCTTATTATATATTCTGTTTCTAATAAGAGGTATAAGAGGAATGAGTAATAGTTGAGTGCTGAAGCATTGGATTTTTTGGTGCTTTTAACCCCTTGAATGCTAGACCTCTCTACCATTAAAGCCAAACTTTTCAATAGAAATTTAGGGGATTTTATATGTTTTGCTGTTAGTTTGTCCCAAAATTGCTCTGCTGTATGTATATGCCAAGCAGCCTTTCACATTGGTCAAAATATATCATAACTGGGATTATGTATGTAGCTAGGAATGGCCTTCTTATTCCATTTGGGTGTCAGAGGAGCTGATTTGCAATATACGTCTCACTTCTATGACACTCATAGAGCTAAGACATTTTTTTCCAGATATTGTGCATCTCCTGTCTGATCAAAGCTCCTATGATAGCCCACCTTAGCCTGTCCATTAGCTGCAGGACTTGCAACACAAGCCACAACAATTCACTGTAACCCTCAAGGCAGAAGTGATATGTAAAGTAAAACAATTGTTTGTTATATTAAATAAAGTTAAATCTCCCATCTTGAAGTCATATTATATAAACCAACATTTGTGGAAATGAATGGGGTTATTCCCCTCTCATCCCCTTAGCCAGGTGCTATTTCATTTAAATACATTGTCTTTTCCCCACTCCATGTGGAGCATAGAGTGCTATCCAAAAAACTGAGGGGTTCTATATATTCACCCTCTTTCCTCCCCACTCAATGCACACCTTAACCCATAGGCTTTACAATATGGGGAACATTCTTTCTCTGTCGTCCAATACAGGTTACCGGTAACTTTGGGTAGACGATCCACCCCTTTAGGCAGGAACAATTCTAGATGTGACTGCAGGGGGTGGAGCCTACCTTCCCTTCTTGGCTGCAGCTAGCCAATCAGCTCCAGTAAGATTTGTTCCTTGGTGAAGATGCAGGCAAGAGAACAGTTCTGCTATAGTTTTAGCTAATTTTTTTTTATTTTTCTATTAGATATGGAATACCACCATTAGGCGGATTACCATAACTGACAATGCCCTTAGATGTGGCTAGCTCAGTATCCAGGTGCTTTTTGTGGACCTTAAGCCCTGGGCGGGGGATCTTGGGTTCAAGTTCTTTCCTCAGGAGTTGCCCACTGAGGCTTCTTCTTAATACATGGTAATCTGAAGACAGAAGATCTGCAGGAAAGGTGAGCAACCCTTTGCTGCAGGTCCACATGTCCCACAGTGCCCCTCCACACAGGGGTTTTCCTTTGGAGTTCCTGTTGCACACTCCTGTACTCATTGGGTTTATCTGTATGTCTGTTGGGTGTTTTGGAGCAAGTTTCTGTGGTAACTTCATCCTCTAGCTGCTGGTTTTGCATCTTCTGGGGGTTTATTGGCACTTTCCCTAATGGGTTCAGTTTTTTGGGGTCTACTAACATGTTCTAGTGATGTTTCATGTAATTTTAATTCACAGTTTCAACTTTTCAAACTTTGTGTTCACAGCATAGACTCCACTGCTCCATTCACTTCTATGGGACTGTACAGTTTGGGACATATCTCTGCAACCGCTCAACGTAGCGACTTCGGAGATGGCTCATTTTAATTGTCTGACCTTGCTCTGTCATCCAGTTAATGTTTTATGTGTGTTGGGGGCTCAGGGTGTTTTGGGCACTGTTGGGGTACTCTTTCTGGGAAAACTACATTTCTCATGAGCCCTTGCTTCCCGTGCTAGTTTCTGATTGGCTCCTGCCATGGCAGCCATTTTGTGCCTTTTCCTGAACAAGTATCCTACGCAGGGCTTGGACTCTCCTTTTCTCCTCTGCAGATTAACCCTTTGCCTGCCAGATAAGTGCATTTTAGCAATTTCTGGGGTGAAATTTTAATCTTACACACTGTATTTGGGTGATTCCTTATACTTTAAATGTTTTGACACTGTGAGAATGTCTAATCTGTTAGAGCTTGGGGCCAGGCCTAAGACTAAGGACGCTGGGGTCTCTGTGTCCCCTATTGCACATTGCTCCTCATGTCATTCAGGGTTACCTAGAGAATTCTCAGGTCATTTATGCCCAGCATGTTCTGATGTTCCTGAGTCTCTCCCAGGGACCTCCAGCCATGCATTAGTGCCAGTTTGGGTGCAAGAGTTCAAGGCTGGTATTAGAGACCTCTGGTCTACATGGCAACTCTTTCCATCCCAGTTACAGGGTGTCTTCCACTCCTGGCAGACCCCTTCTTCCATTAGATCTTCCCTGCTGAAACCTCAGGGAGTACCTGACGTATCAGATTCCTCTGAGGAGGAACTGTTGGTGGATTCGGATGTTGAGGACTGTTCTGCTTTGGGCTCCTCTCAGTTTTTTGGGGACCCCTTTGAGGCTGATCCTGATCCCTCGGCTGAGGGCTTGATCAGAGCCATCTTAACTACCCTAAACATTCCCTTAGTTCAGGAGGTTTCTTCAGATCCCTCTGATGTATTTCAGGAGCTTAAAAAGATTAAAAATACTTGTTTTCCTTCTAACCCCACTCTTGACCGCCTTGTGTCTGATGAGTGGAAGTCTCCGGACAGGAAGCCTTCTGTTTCCAAAAAATTTGCCAAGCTTTACCCCTTCTCTGAGGCGGTGCTTGCTCATTGGGTTCATCCCTCCAAAGTGGATTCTCCTATCTCCAGGCTTTCTAAGTGCACTGCCTTGCCAGTTGCTGATGCGTCCATTCTGAAAGACTGGACTGACAAGAAACTTGAGGTCTCCCTCAAGTCCATTTTTAACACTGCTGGTACTACCATGCATCCAGCGTTCGCTGCGGCATGGGTGAACCAGGCCGTTGCAGTCTGAACTGAACAGCTCACCCTGGCTGTCCGTCAGGGTGCTCCTAATTAGGATATGTTGTGGCTTCTTGCCAACATTTCTGAGGCCCAGCACTATGTCTCTGCTGCCTTATTTGATGCCATCCTTTTGGTGGCAAGGGTTTCCACCATGTCTGTGGTTGCCAGACGAGCTCTTTGGCTCAAGATCTGGTCTGCTGACACTCCTTCCAAGAAAGCCTTGCTCTCATTGCCTTTTCAGGGCACTTCTTTGTTTGGGCCAGATCTTAAGGATCTGATTAGTGAGGTCACAGGGGGCAATAGTACCCTTCTGCCTATGGTCCCCAGGAAGAAGAAGCCTCTCAAGCGTAATTGCTTTTGTACCTTCCAGACTGAGACACATCCAACGACCCAGGCGGTTCTATCAGCTCTGCGTTCCTCCTCCAAACCCAAACAGCAATGGAAGACCAAGGTCTCCTCCAAGCCTAAGGCTTCTAAGCCTTCTTCGGCATGACTCATTGAACCCAGGTCCCCACTCGGCTGTGCGTGGCCATCTGCATCACTACCAGAGCGTCTGGGAGAATTCAGTGGCGGACCCATGGGTTTTACAGGTGGTGGCGGAAGGGTACAGGATCCCTTTCATCTCTCTTCCTTCCTTACATTTTTTTCCCCTCTCATACTCCCCAGGGAGCAGAGAAACGCCATCTGTTCAATGGCGCTATCCAGACCCTTCTGGACAAAGATGTTCTGGAGCCTGTTCCAGTTCAGGACAGAGGTATGGGTTTTTACTCAAACCTCTTTGTCGTCTTCAAGAAGGACGGTGGCTGTCGTCCCATTTTGGATTTGAAGGATCTCAATTCCTTTGTGATCAAGACTCGTTATCACCAGGAGTCTCTAAGGACGGTGATTGCTGCTATGTCCGCGGGGGAATTCCTTGCCTCTCTGGATCTTCTGGACGCAGAGTTTTCAGCTCTTTCCTTTGGTCTGACTACAGCTCCTCAAGTCTTCAACAGAGTCCTGGGAGCTTTAGAATCTGTCCTCCATCGGGACAGCATCAGAGTTACTCCATACATGGATGACCTGCTTCTGAAGTGTAACGGTTTTCAGTACACTCAGAGGCAGGCAGTTTGGTAAAACACAGTTTTATTGAAACCAGACAGAATAAAGTAACCCTCGCGGGTCCAGCAATAGTTAACAATCAATACTGACCCAGGACAGGTTACAAAATAACATTAACCCACACGGGTCCAGTATATATATCAGAGAGCAGTACATATACTAACACAGGTCAGGAACAGTTTGTGTGAAACAGTGAGACACTGATGGTAGATGCTATTAGGCCAGGAGGCTGGGAGGCCCTAATAGCAAGGCCCAAGAAGCACTCTCTGTGGATGAGTGTCACAATAGTGACTAGGCCCAGGAAGGGTGAGTGAAGCCCTGGATGGATCACGGACTACCAGTAGTACTGCAACCGGAGGAACAACGGAACGCCTAGGAATCAACACAGACTGCGACCCAAGGTAACGGTACCGGACAATAAATGTAACGACGCTAGGCTCAATGGCAACTGCCGGGTGACAGAGCCGACTGAGGCGCCCAGGAGACCAACCTCAATTAAGGAGTAGTGACAAGCCAGCGTACAGTGTGCCAATAGAATAGCTCCTACCCGGATGAGCACCGGACAGCCCTGGTAATAGATGCTCCGGCTTGATGGCGACTGACAGGAGTGGAGATTAACTGAGACGCCCAGGAGACCAACCTCAGTGGTAGTGCAATAACAAGCCAAGCTTATAGTGAGAAAACAAGATCTGCTTCAGCCCTGGGTAAGGAGGAAGGAGGCAGCAAGGCACAAATGGGTCGCAGTCACGGAACAGTAATGCAGTACACGAGGCAACCAACTGGGCCAGCACGCTCAAGACAGAGCACAGGAGATACTCTCTACCGAACGAGGTAGTGCACCGGGCTGGAGGCATAAGAGCAGGAACGGAAGCCAATCCGGGTCGATGCACAGAACTGGAACGTCAGCCAGGCCGGGTCGGTACACGGAGCAGGAACGTCAGTCAATCCAAGTCGGTACACGGAGCAGGAACGTCAGCCAGGCTGGGTCGGTACACTGAGCAGGAACGTCAGCCAGGCCAAGTCGGTACACGGAGCAGGAACAGAATCAGAGAGAGTAGTCAGGCAGTCCGGGTCATACACAGGATTTCACACAATAAGGACAGCAAGCTCTTAGCAACGGGAACACCACGAAAGGGCCCTGTAGAAATGACAGGGCTCAGTACTTAAAGGCTACCACTGGGTGGAGCAATATCACGCTAGCCAATAAGAAGGACTCAGGCACAATGCTGTAAAATGTCACCAGCAATACATGGGCACCGTGATATGAAGGCCCTTTCTGCGGAACTTTTTCATCAGCAGATTCAGGACTGCATTCATGCTCTCACCCATCACAGTTGGATCATCAACATGGATAAATCAGATCTTGTGCCATCCCAGAGTCTGGTCTTCCTGGGCCTTCTCTTCAACACTCAGCAGAGCATGGTGTTTCTCAAGGAAGAGGTGGCTCACCAGATCGCCCACAGGGTTTCTGGTGTTCTGGCTCACGATCCAGTTCCAGCCATGAAGCTGTCCTCTTAGAGGGGAAATTCATCTCCACCACAGAAGCGGTCCCATTTGCCATGGCTCACACCAGAGAACTCCAGAGGTTTGTGATCCAGGTGTGCAGGGGTCAGCCGGACCTTCTGATGATGTCAGTATCCCTCCCTCTTCATGTGGAACTGAGTTTGTCGTGGTGGCTCAACCTCTCCAGTCTGCTGAAGGGCAAGTCCTTCCTGGTTTCCTTCTGGACCACGGTAACAAAGGATGCCAGCCTCTCCGGCTGAGGAGCGGTCCTGGGTTGCCTGAGTGCTCAGGGTCAGTGGTCTCCAGTGCCCAGCCCGGATCTTCTTGTACAGGGATGCCTGTAGAAGGAGGATGTTCATCGTCTAGCTTTGACGGCTTGGAAATTAAATACTCAATACTGAAGAAGAAGGGTTTTTCTTCTGGTGTGGTGACTACTATGCTTAGTGCCCGCAAACCTGTTTCTTCTAAGGCCTATCATCATGTCTGGTCGACCTTTCTATCTTGGTGTGCTGATAGGGACCTTTCTCAGGAATTTGATCTGCCTACGGTCCTGGCTTTCTTGCAGGACGGTGTGGATAAGGGCCTCAGTTTGAGTTCCCTTAAGGTTCAGACTTCTGCTCTCTCTTTTTTCCTTCTTGAGGTGCATTGCTATTCTTCTTGATATCAAGGTTTTCTTCTAGGGCGTTGCTCATACTCGTCCTGTTTTCAAGACTCCCACTTCTCAGTGGGATCTTAACTTGGTTTTGGGCGTCCTTCAGCTCCCTCCCTTTGAGTCCTTGGCTACTGTTCCTCTACACCTGTTGACGTGGAAAATGGCCTTTCTCCTGGCGATCGTGTCTGTTCGCCGTGTCACGGAGTTACATGCTCTGTCTTGTAGACCACCCTTTTTGATGTTTCACAAAGACAAGGCGGTGCTTCGCACTTCTCAGGAGTTTCTCCCGAAGGTGGTCTCTGAGTTCCACATTAATCAGAAGATTGTGGAGCCTTCTTTCTGCCCTGACCCTACCGCTGACAAGGAGAGGGATCTCCACTTGTTAGATGTGGTGCGTTGTCTCAAGTTTTATGTACATCACACTGAGTCCATTAAACAGTCTGACGTGCTGTTCATCATTCCTGAGGGCCCCAGGGCAGGGGGACCTGAATCCAAAGTGACTATTGTGTCTTGGATCAAGTCCACTATTCGTAAGGCTTACGAGCTAAGGAAGAAGCCTGTTCCCTTTTGGGTAACGGCTCATTCTACTAGACCTATTGGGGCTTCTTGGGCTTACAAGAATCAGGCCTACGCTGATCAGTTGTGCAAGGCTGCCACTTGGTAGTCTGTACACACCTTTTTGAAGCACTACCGTGTTGATGTGCTGGCATCGGCAGATGGCAGCTTTGGGAGGAAGATTCTGGAGGCAGTCTTGCCTGTCTAGGATCTTCTTCTGTTCTTTGGTGCTTCCTTTACTTTTGAGCCCTGTTGGCTCTGGTTCAGTGTGCTGTGTAACATTTCCTGGGGTGTTGTTACCCCTGTTCAGTGTCCGTTGACACTTCATTGTTTTGTTGGGCTATCTCTGATCTGATGGTTCATATCTGCTCTGGTGATTTTGGGGGCCTTGCGCCTGGTCCTTGCCTTACTTCCCGCCTCTGGGAAACTCAATGGCTGAACATCCCAAAGTTACCAGTAACCTGTATTGGACGACAGAGAAAAGAGGATTTCAGTCTTGCCTGTTAAATCCTTTTCTCTTAGTCCATACAGGTTACTAGTCTCCCACCCTGTCAAAGGACCATGCTTGGCGCTCCTGTGGCAGACCGTGGGGGCCCTTCAGGGTCCTGATCACAGGAGTCTTCTTTCCCTTTTACTATCTAGTCAATAGTTAATGTCTCAAATCTTACTGGAGCTGAGTAGCTAGCTGCAGCCAAGGAGGGAAGGTAGGCTCCACCCCCTGCATTCACTTCTAGAATTGTTCCTGCCTACTTAAAGGGGTGGATCGCCTACCCAAAGTTACCAGTAACCTGTATGGACTAAGAGAAAAGGATTTAACAAGTAAGACTAAAATCCTCCTATATATGGGTTTAATACAATTTTATTGCTGTTAAGTATAGCAACATTTTCAGCTATTTACACATGGGGTAAGTGGTTCCTACCCAGCCCCTCAGGTTTTTGAGGTGAGGAGGCTTCCAGCAATTGTTTAATAAAAATCTACAAATTAAATGTATTGTATTAAATATAAATATATACATTACTGTGCAAAAGCTTTAGGCAGGTGTGAAAAAAGCTGTAAAGAATGGCTTCAAAATAGACATGTTGATGGTTTATTTTTATTAATTAAAATCATAGTGAGGGAAGATGAGAAATCAAATCAATATTTGGCGTGACCACCCTTTTCCTTCAAAACAGCATGAATTCTTTTAGGTACACTTACATACAGTTTGTTAAGGAACTCATCAGGTAGGATGTTTCAAACATCTTGGAGAACTGACATTTTTTCTGTGCATTTAGGTAGCCTCAGTTGCTTCTCTCTCTTCATGTAATCCCAGACAGACTCGATGTTGAGATCAGGACTCTGTGGGGACCATACCATCAATTCCAGGACTTCTTTACACTGAAGATAGTTTTTAATGACTTTGCCTGTATATTTGGGGTCATTGTCATGCTGCAGAATACATTTGGGGCCAATCAGATGCCTCCTTGATGGTACTGAATGATGGATAGTTATGTGCCTGTACTTCTCAGCATTGATGAGACAATTAATTCTGACCAAATCCCCAACTCCATAAACTTGCAAGGAACCTCCACCATGCTTCACTATTGCCTGCAGACACTAATTCTTGTACTGCTCTCCAGCCCTTCGGTGCACAACCTGCCTTATGCTACAGCCAAATATTTAAAATTTTGATTCATCCGTCCAGAGCACCTGTCTCTATTTTTCTGCACCCCAGTTCCTGTGTTTTCGTGTATAGTTGAGTCGCTTGCTAAGCAAGACTTGAAAGAACCCCTGCAAAACTGAACCTTAATTTCCAATTTGAAAATTAAAAAAGTGGGTGAATAAAACATAAAGGAATAGTAATGTTTCACAAAAAACACAGCTCCAATTAATCTTCATGGTATTTGAGCCATAAAGAGTGTTATTTCAATACTGTCAGAGTTGTAGTTCAAGTGTAATTGAATGATAACGTTTCCCCCTTTGCCTCTTTTACCTAGTGTAAGCCACCTCCCCTCAGATATGGAATCTGGTCTTGAGACCAGACAGCTCACAGCAAGGGACAATCTTCTTACTGTGAACATAAGGAAAACCCTGTTCCCATTGACAGGTTTTTCCCTTATGCTAAATGAAGATTGTCCCTCTCTGAGATCTATCTGGATGGTCTTGCTGCTCAGAGGTGAGCAGTGTTACATCAGTAAAAGGGGCGGGAGGGGATACTTTATCATCCAATTACTCTTGAACTACAACTCTGCCAGTATTGAAATAACACTCTCCATGGCCTAAATACTATGAAGATTAATTGGAGCTGCTTTTATTGTGAAACATTTCTAGCCCTTTAACATTTGTTGTATATAAACTAAAAATGACCATGAATCAAGGGTTAATAGAGTAGCTTAAAAACTGTGATTAGGTATAGAAATGTATAGGATCCCAATAAAAAATTAGCTACGTATTACATCTGTATGCTTACTGTATGATGTACATACACTAACAGACTTGTAATACAATGCCACACTGTTGCAATGGTAGTGTGTGTGTGTATGTGTATATGCTAGCAATATGTGACGGCGTTGCCTGTCATTGTAGTAGGGTATGTGTTATGTAGCATTTTTTGTTTGAAATGTTGTAGGTGTCCTGTTGAAGGTATTTTGTAAGATTTTTTTGTGTTTGTTTGTATTGTACATTTCATTTAGCTGTATTGACTGATGTTTTCTTGTGTACTGTGTGAAGCAGAATCATATTGCACACATACATAGACACACACAGATAGTGACATATACAAACATTGATCATACATGCGTACACACACACACACCGATATTATTATGGTCCTGTAAGTGCCAGAGGGGTAGGCAAGACATTGCTCATTGTCTTGCTTAATCCTCTGGCACTGGAAGGGTTAACCAGCTGTCCCAGTATGTAGCGAGAGTCATGGAGTCCACAGTCCCTGAAGTGGACTCTGTACATGCACACTCAGAGGCTGCCAGACAACCGCCGTCCCGGCTCCCTGGCCAGGAAGACACCTCCTGCCGCAGGCCTCGGCCAAGAGCGTTACTAGGGACGCAGCCCGGGCACCGAGAGCGGGAACTGAGGAGGGATGGTGTGTGTGGTTGGAGCAGGGATGGTGTGTGTTGTTGGAGCAGCTATAGTGTGGCATGTATATTTTTTGTGCCAGGGTACTTACACAATGCAGGTGTGTGACCGCGGGCAGAGAGCGGCAGTGAAGAAGCTTGTGTGTAAGAGTGTGTACTACAGAGTGGCCCCAGCATGGTCTGTCTCCAGCCCCTCAGCCACGGGTAATAGCCACATCCAGCTGCTTCTTGTAGAGAGCTCCTTGAAGGGCCGCATGACCGGGCTGTTGCGGGGTGGAGTGTTGTGCTTCATGAAGGGGGAACATGAAGGATTTGGTACTGGGCCTGCCTGCCTCCGAGCTACATGAAACAGTTGGGCTTCCTGCAGCAGAAGCACATTGTGCACCAGGAGCCAAAAGCATTGTTGTATTGCGTATACCAGAAATGAAGGTACACTGGAGCCGATCCCACCCTCTCTTTGTTGGATCAGCTCATTGTGTGCCTCAGGTTGGTGGAGGAACCCCTGGGGACTGTGTGTGTGTGTGTGTGTGGCTTTTGTGTGTGTGTAAGTCTGTGGTGTAGGAGCGAGTGGCAGACATTTTGTTTTTTCAGTCACTTGGATAGTGGTGGGCTGGCTGGATAGTGGGGGCAGGCCAACTCCCTGAATGATTTAAATCACTCCTTCATTGAATCACCCAGTGGGAACAGTAATTCCTTACTTAAGCTGAGGTAACATAGCAATATAACACACAGTGGCTCTTCAGTTGAGGCAACGTAGCAATATGCTGAGGGATCAAATAGAAAGTGGTGTTTGAGGCTTACCCTCTGTAACATACAGCAAAGCATCTCTCTCCCTTTAAAGAGAAAGGGCAGGAAGTGGAGGAGTGACAGTTGAAAACAGACAGTGAGGTGACTGAAGAGTTAACCCTTTGAGTGCCAGAGGGGTAAGCAACGCATTGCAAAGCAATGTGTTGCGTACCCCTCTGGCACTGAAAGGGTTAAATAAAAAAGTTGCTATTAAGTTTATCCCTGAGTTTGTATTTTATGGAGACATTACACCCTTGTACTGAAACAGAGTGTATGGAGGGTTACAGTTATCTGTGGGAGGAGACACAGAGTGTATGGAGGGCAGAGCTGGATTAAGCCTCCATAGGGCCCTAGGCAGGATCCCAAATTGGGGCCCCCCTGCCAGTTTGCCCCTCCCCACACTCTTGCCGCAATAATTTCTTGATTTGCCCATTGCCTATAGTGACACCACAGATCTTACAACTGAAATCAGACTACACTAGTGATACCACACAGCTTACAATTGAAGTGGGGCTAAACCAGTGATACCACACAGCTTACAATCAAATGGGGCCATCCCACTGATGCCACACAGCTAATGATGGCAAGGGCAAAAGGAGGGTAGAAAGGAAAGAGGAATGGCATAATGAGGGGAAGCCCCCAATCTGTTTCTCCCTCTTTCTCTAACCCCCAATCTGTTTTCCACTCTTTTTCTGCCCCCTGCTCTGTTCTCCACTCTTTTCCTGTCCCCTAGTAATTTCTCCACTCTTTTTCTGCCCTCAATCTGTTTGCCACTCTTTTTCTGCCCCCTCACCCCAGTCTGTTCTCCACTCTCTTCCTTCTGCTAGTCTGTTCTCTACTATTTTTTTCTGGTCCCTAGTCTGTTCTCCACTCTTTTCTGCCCCCCCTAGTCTATTTTTCACTATTTTCCTTCCCCTAATCTGTTCTCCACTCTTTTTCTGCCCCTTAGAATTGCCATGGCCCCCCCAACCACATTGGCCCCCTCACCCACATTGGCCCCCTCACCCACATTGGCCACCTCCATATTGCCCCCCAATCTCCACATTGCCCCTTCCACAATGCCCCCTTCCATCTCCACAATGCCCCCTTCCACATTGCACCTTCATCTCCACACTGCCCCCTTCAATCTCCACACTGCCCCCTTCCACATTGCCTCCTTCCATCTCCACACTGCCTCCTTCCATCTCCACACTGCCTCCTTCCATCTCCACACTGCCCCCTTCCACATTGCCTCCTTCCATCTCCACACTGCCCCCTTCCACATTGCCTCCTTCCATCTCCACACTGCCTCCTTCCATCTCCACACTGCCCCCTTCCACATTGCCTCCTTCCATCTCCACACTGTCCCCTTCCACATTGCCTCCTTCCATCTCCACACTGCCCCCTTCCATCTCCACACTGCCTCCTTCCATCTCCACACTGCCCCCTTCCACATTGCCTCCTTCCATCTCCACACTGCCCCCTTCCACAATGCCTCCTTCCATCTCCACCCTGCCTCCTTCCATCTCCACAATGCCTCTTCCATAATGCCCCCTTCCATCTCCACAATGCCCCTTCCACAATGCTCCCATCTCCACTTCACCTCCACATTGCACCTTCATCTCAACATTTCCCCTTCCACAATGCACCCATCTTCACATTCCCCTGGTGGTCTAGCGGCATTACTTGACAGATCTGTGCCTCCTTCGGCACAGATCTCTTGAGCACTGACGCTCCCGCGCGCCACTGTAGTAATGCAGAGGCTGGGAGATGATGTCATCTCCCAGCGCTCTGTATTACTAGAGCGGCGCGCCGAGTGGGAGATCAGGTAAGCTGCGGGAGAGGGGGGTTGAATCGCACGGCCAAATGAGGGGGGCCCGGAAAGCCTCATTCAAGTTGAATGAGGCTTTCCGGGCCCCCCTCATTTGGCCGGGCCCTAGGCAGGCGCCTTGCGCGCCTTGCCTGTGATCCGGCTCTGATGGAGGGTTACAGTTATCTGTGGGAGGTGACACAGAGTGTATGGAGGTTACAGTTATCTGTGGGAGGTGACACAGTGTGATTGTGGGGTTATGATCCTGAGAGAGAGTGTGAGTGGATCAGGAGAAGTTATTGATATCCCTACTTCAGGAGTGAGTGGCAGCTATATTTTTTTTGTCAGTTGGATAGTGGTGGGAGGGCTGGAGGGGGTGGGCCAACTCCCTGTATGATAAACACGCCCCCATTGAATCACCCAATGGGAGCAGGAATGTCCCCATTGAATCACCCAATGGAAGTCGTGTCTCCTAATGAGACATAAATGATGTAATGAGGCATTCTGTTCAATGCGTGTTTGTTTTCTGAGGAGACATAAATTATGTTGTGTGTGAGGTACCATAAATTATGCAATGAGGCTTATTCTTTTATATATATATATATATATATATATATATATATATATATATATATATCTATATATATAAAAGAATAAGCCTCATTGCATAATTTATGGTACCCCACACACAGAACATAATTTATGTCTCCTCAGAAAAGAAACTCGCATTGAACAGAATGTCTAATTACATAATTTATGTCTCATTAGGAGACACAACTCATATTGGGTGATTGAATGGGGACTTTACTGCTCTCATTGGGTGATTCAATGGGGGCGTGTTTATCATACAGGGAGTTGGCCCGCCCCCTCCAGCCCGCCCACCAGTATCCAACTGACAAAAAAAAATATATAACTGCCACTCGCTCCTGAGGTAGGGATATCAGTAACTTCTCCCTGTCCACTCACACTCTCACTCAGGATCATGACCCCACAAACACACTGTTTCACCTCCCACAGATAACTGTAACCCTCCATACACTCTGTCTCAGTATGAGGGTGTAATGTTCCCATAAAATACAAACTTAATAGCAACTCTTATTTAACTCATCATCTCTTCAGTCACCTCACAGTCTCAACTGTCACTCCTCCACTTCCTGATTCCCACCCTTTCTCCTTAAAGGGAGAGAGATGCTTTGCTGTATGTTACAGAGGGCAAGCCTCAAACACCACTTTCTATTTGATACCTCAGCATATTGCTACATTGCCTCAACTGAAGAGCCACCGTGTGTTACATTGCTATGTTAGCTCAACTTAACCCTTTGAGTGCCAGAGGGGTAAGCAACACATTGCAAAGCACACATTCTGTCTCACACAGTCTCTCACACAGTCGCAGTCTCACAGTCGCACACAGTCTCAGTCTCACACTCTCACACAGTCTCAGTCTCACACTCTCACACAGTCTCACACTCTCAGTCTCACACTTTCACACAGTCTCACACTTTCACACAGTCTCACACTCTCAGTCTCACACTCTCACAGTCTCTCTCGCAGTCTCACACAGTCTCTCTCGCAGTCTCACACAGTCCCTCACACTCTCTCAGTCCCACACACACTCTCAGTCCCACCCACTCTCAGTCCCACACACTCTCAGTCTCACACTCTCACAGTCTCTCTCGCAGTCTCACACAGTCTCTCTCGCAGTCTCACACAGTCTCTCACACTCTCACAGTCCCTCACACTCTCACAGTCCCTCACACTCTCACAGTCTCTTACACTCTCACAGTCTCTTACACTCTCAGTCTCACACAGTCTCTCACACTCTCTCACACTCTCACAGTCTCACACTTTCACACAGTCTCACACTCTCAGTCTCACACTCTCAGTCTCTCAGTCTCACACTCTCACAGTCTCTCACAGTCTCTCTCGCAGTCTCACACAGTCTCTCTCGCAGTCTCACACACTCTCAGTCTCACACTCACAGTCTCACACTCACAGTCTCTCTCGCAGTCTCACACAGTCTCTTTCGCAGTCTCACACAGTCTCTCTCGCAGTCTCACACAGTCCCTCACACTCTCACAGTCTCACACACTCTCAGTCTCACACACTCTCAGTCTCTCACAGTCTCTCTCGCAGTCTCACACAGTCTCTCTCGCAGTCTCACACAGTCTCTCTCGCAGTCTCACACAGTCTCACAGTCTCACACTTTCACACAGTCTCACACTCTCACAGTCTCACACAGTCTCTCTCGCAGTCTCACACAGTCTCTCTCGCAGTCTCACACACTCTCAGTCTCACACACTCTCAGTCTCACACTCTCAGTCTCTCACAGTCTCTCTCGCAGTCTCACAGTCCCTCACACTCTCTCAGTCCCTCACACTCTCAGTCCCTCACACTCTCAGTCTCACACACTCTCAGTCTCACACTCTCACAGTCTCTCAGTCTCTCTCGCAGTCTCACACAGTCTCTCTCGCAGTCTCACAGTCTCTCACACTCTCACAGTCTCTCACAGTCTCACACAGTCTCTCTCGCAGTCTCACACAGTCTCTCTCGCAGTCTCACACACTCTCAGTCTCACACACACTCTCAGTCTCACACTCTGTCTCACACTCTCAGTCTCTCACAGTCTCTCTCGCAGTCTCACAGTCCCTCACACTCTCTCAGTCCCTCACACTCTCAGTCCTTCACACACTCTCAGTCTCACACTCTCACAGTCTCTCAGTCTCTCTCGCAGTCTCACACAGTCTCTCTCGCAGTCTCACAGTCTCTCACACTCTCACAGTCTCACACAGTCACACAATCTCACACTTTCACACAGTCTCACACTTTCACACAGTCTCACACTCTCACAATCTCACACAGTCTCTCTCGCAGTCTCACACAGTCTCTCTCGCAGTCTCACACAGTCTCTCACACTCTCACAGTCCCTCACACTCTCAGTCTCTTACACTCTCACACTCTCTCACACACCGTCTCACACAGTCTCTCACACAGTCACAGTCTCACACAGTCTCACACTCTCGCAGTCTCACACTCTCGCAGTCTCACACAGTCTCAGTCTCACACTCTCAGTCTCTCTCGCAGTCTCTCTCGCAGTCTGACACAGTCTCTCTCGCAGTCTGACACAGTCTCTCTCGCAGTCTGACACAGTCTCTCTCGCAGTCTCACACAGTCCCTCACACTCTCACAGTCTCTTACACTCTCACACACTCTCACACACTCTCACACTCTCTCACACTCTCTCAAACACTGTCTCACAGTCTCACACAGTCTCTCACACAGTCACAGTCTCACACAGTCTCACACAGTTTCACACTCCCAGTGTCTCTCAGTCTCACACAGTCTCACACAGTCCCTCACACTGACACAGTCTCACACATTCCCTCACACTGACACAGTCTCACACAGTCTCTCTCGCAGTCTCACACAGTCTCTCACACTCTCTCACACTCTCACAGTCTCTCACACTCTCTCACACACACAGTCTCACACACACACAGTCTCACACTCTCTCACAGTCTCACACACAGTCTCACACTCTCACACACAGTCTCACACGCTCTCTCACACTCTCTCAGTCTCACTCTCACACAGTCTCACACTCTCACACAGTCTCACACTCTCACACATTCTCACACAGTCACACTCTCACAGTCTCTCTCTCACACACAGTCTCACACACAGTTTCACAGTCTCTCTCACACTCTCAGTCACACATTCTCACACTCTCACACACAGTCTCACACTCTCACACAGTCTCACACTCTCACACTCTCTCTCACACTCTCTCAGTCTCACACTCTCTCTCACACTCTCACAGTCTCTCACTCTCTCACAGTCTCACACTCTCTCACAGTCTCACACTCTCTCACTCTCACACACCGTCTCACACACCGTCTCACACACAGTCTCACACTCTCACACACAGTCTCACACTCTCACACAGTCTCACACTCTCTCTCACACTCTCTCAGTCTCACACTCTCTCTCACACTCTCACAGTCTCTCACTCTCTCACAGTCTCACACTCTCTCACAGTCTCACACTCTCTCACTCTCACACACCGTCTCACACACCGTCTCACACACAGTCTCACACTCTCACACACAGTCTCACACTCTCTCTCACACTCTCTCAGTCTCACTCTCACACAGTCTCACACTCTCACACAGTCACACTCTCACAGTCTCTCTCTCACACACACTCTCACACACAGTCTCACACTCTCACACAGTCTCACACTCTCACACTCTCTCTCACACTCTCTCAGTCTCACACTCTCTCTCACACTCTCACAGTCTCTCACTCTCTCACAGTCTCACACTCTCTCACACTCTCTCACTCTCACACACCGTCTCACACACCGTCTCACACACAGTCTCACACTCTCACACACAGTCTCACACTCTCACACAGTCTCACACTCTCACACTCTCTCTCACACTCTCTCAGTCTCACACTCTCTCTCACACTCTCACAGTCTCTCACTCTCTCACAGTCTCACACTCTCTCACAGTCTCACACTCTCTCACTCTCACACACCGTCTCACACACCGTCTCACACACAGTCTCACACTCTCACACACAGTCTCACACTCTCTCTCACACTCTCTCAGTCTCACTCTCACACAGTCTCACACTCTCACACAGTCACACTCTCACAGTCTCTCTCTCACACACAGTCTCACACACAGTCTCACAGTCTCTCTCACACTCTCAGTCACACAGTCTCACACAGTCTCACACTCTCACACACAGTCTCACACTCTCACACACAGTTTCACACACAGTCTCACACTCTCCCACAGTCTCACACTCTCTCTCACACTCTCTCAGTCTCACACTCTCACAGTCTCTCACACTCTCACACTCTCACAGTCTCACAGTCTCACACTCTCTCACTCTCAGTCTCACACACAGTCTCACAGTCTCTCTCTCTCACTCAGTCTCACAGTCTCTCTCTCACTCTCACACAGTCTCACTCTCACACAGTCTCACTCTCACACAGTCTCACACTCTCACACACAGTCTCACACTCTCACACTGTCTCTCACAGTCTCACACACAGTCTCACACTCACACAGTCTCACACTCTCACACACAGTCTCACACTGTCTCACAGTCTCACTCACACACACAGTCTCACACTCTCACACACAGTCTCACACAGTCTCACACACTCTCACACACAGTCTCACTCTCAAACAGTCTCACTCTCAAACACAGTCTCACACAGTTTCACACTCACACAGTCTCACACTGTCTCACAGTCTCACACTGTCTCACAGTCTCTTACTCTCAGTCTCTCTCTCTCACACTCTCTCTCTCTCTCACAGTCTCTCTCTCTCACTCTCACACTTTCACACAGTCTCACACTCTCACACACAGTCTCACACTCTCACACACAGTCTCACACACTCTCACACACAGTCTCACACTCTCACACACAGTCTCACTCTCACACACAGTCTCACTCTCAAACACAGTCTCACACTCACACAGTTTCACACTCACACAGTCTCACACTGTCTCACAGTCTCACACTGTCTCACAGTCTCTTACTCTAAGTCTCTCTCTCTCTCACTCTCACAGTCTCTCTCTCACACTCTCACAGTCTCTCTCTCACTCTCACACTTTCACACAGTCTCACACAGTCTCACACTCTCTCACACTCTCTCACACACTCTCAGTCTCTCACACTCTCAGTCTCTCACACTCTGTCTCACACACTCTCAGTCTCACAGTGTCTCTCTCTCACTCTCACACTGTCTCACTCAGTCTTGCACTCACAGTCTCGCACTCACAGTCTCGCACTCACAGTCTCACACTCACAGTCTCGCACTCACAGTCTCGCACTCACAGTCTCGCACAGTCTCTTACACTCACACAGTCTCTCACACTCTCACAGTCTCACACACACACAGTCTCACACTCTCACACAGTCACACTCTCACAGTCTCTCTCTCACACACACTCTCACACACAGTCTCACACTCTCACACAGTCTCACACTCTCACACTCTCTCTCACACTCTCTCAGTCTCACACTCTCTCTCACACTCTCACAGTCTCTCACTCTCTCACAGTCTCACACTCTCTCACAGTCTCACACTCTCTCACTCTCACACACCGTCTCACACACCGTCTCACACACAGTCTCACACTCTCACACACAGTCTCACACTCTCACACAGTCTCACACTCTCACACTCTCTCTCACACTCTCTCAGTCTCACACTCTCTCTCACACTCTCACAGTCTCTCACTCTCTCACAGTCTCACACTCTCTCACAGTCTCACACTCTCTCACTCTCACACACCGTCTCACACACCGTCTCACACACAGTCTCACACTCTCACACACAGTCTCACACTCTCTCTCACACTCTCTCAGTCTCACTCTCACACAGTCTCACACTCTCACACAGTCACACTCTCACAGTCTCTCTCTCACACACAGTCTCACACACAGTCTCACAGTCTCTCTCACACTCTCAGTCACACAGTCTCACACAGTCTCACACTCTCACACACAGTCTCACACTCTCACACACAGTTTCACACACAGTCTCACACTCTCCCACAGTCTCACACTCTCTCTCACACTCTCTCAGTCTCACACTCTCACAGTCTCTCACACTCTCACACTCTCACAGTCTCACAGTCTCACACTCTCTCACTCTCAGTCTCACACACAGTCTCACAGTCTCTCTCTCTCACTCAGTCTCACAGTCTCTCTCTCACTCTCACACAGTCTCACTCTCACACAGTCTCACTCTCACACAGTCTCACACTCTCACACACAGTCTCACACTCTCACACGGTCTCTCACAGTCTCACACACAGTCTCACACTCACACAGTCTCACACTCTCACACACAGTCTCACACTGTCTCACAGTCTCACTCACACACACAGTCTCACACTCTCACACACAGTCTCACACAGTCTCACACACTCTCACACACAGTCTCACTCTCAAACAGTCTCACTCTCAAACACAGTCTCACACAGTTTCACACTCACACAGTCTCACACTGTCTCACAGTCTCACACTGTCTCACAGTCTCTTACTCTCAGTCTCTCTCTCTCACACTCTCTCTCTCTCTCACAGTCTCTCTCTCTCACTCTCACACTTTCACACAGTCTCACACTCTCACACACAGTCTCACACTCTCACACACAGTCTCACACACTCTCACACACAGTCTCACACTCTCACACACAGTCTCACTCTCACACACAGTCTCACTCTCAAACACAGTCTCACACTCACACAGTTTCACACTCACACAGTCTCACACTGTCTCACAGTCTCACACTGTCTCACAGTCTCTTACTCTAAGTCTCTCTCTCTCTCACTCTCACAGTCTCTCTCTCACACTCTCACAGTCTCTCTCTCACTCTCACACTTTCACACAGTCTCACACAGTCTCACACTCTCTCACACTCTCTCACACACTCTCAGTCTCTCACACTCTCAGTCTCTCACACTCTGTCTCACACACTCTCAGTCTCACAGTGTCTCTCTCTCACTCTCACACTGTCTCACTCAGTCTTGCACTCACAGTCTCGCACTCACAGTCTCGCACTCACAGTCTCACACTCACAGTCTCGCACTCACAGTCTCGCACTCACAGTCTCGCACAGTCTCTTACACTCACACAGTCTCTCACACTCTCACAGTCTCACACACACACAGTCTCACACTCACACACAGTCTCACACAGTCTCACTCTCTCACACTCACACTCTCTCACAGTCTCACACTCTCTCACTCTCAGTCTCACACACAGTCTCACAGTCTCTCTCTCTCACTCAGTCTCACAGTCTCTCTCTCACTCTCACACAGTCTCACTCTCACACAGTCTCACTCTCACACAGTCTCACACTCTCACACACAGTCTCACACTCTCACACGGTCTCTCACAGTCTCACACACAGTCTCACACTCACACAGTCTCACACTCTCACACACAGTCTCACACTGTCTCACAGTCTCACTCACACACACAGTCTCACACTCTCACACACAGTCTCACACAGTCACACACTCTCACACACAGTCTCACTCTCAAACAGTCTCACTCTCAAACACAGTCTCACACAGTCTCACACTCACACAGTCTCACACTGTCTCACAGTCTCACACTGTCTCACAGTCTCTTACTCTCAGTCTCTCTCTCTCACACTCTCACACTCTCTCACTCTCACACTTTCACACAGTCTCACACAGTCTCACACTCTCACACACAGTCTCACACTCTCACACACAGTCTCACACACTCTCACACACAGTCTCACACTCTCACACACAGTCTCACTCTCACACACAGTCTCACTCTCAAACACAGTCTCACACTCACACAGTTTCACACTCACACAGTCTCACACTGTCTCACAGTCTCACACTGTCTCACAGTCTCTTACTCTAAGTCTCTCTCTCTCTCTCACTCTCACAGTCTCTCTCTCACACTCTCACAGTCTCTCTCTCACTCTCACACTTTCACACAGTCTCACACAGTCTCACACTCTCTCACACACTCTCAGTCTCTCACACTCTCAGTCTCTCACACTCTGTCTCACACACTCTCAGTCTCACAGTGTCTCTCTCTCACTCTCACACTGTCTCACTCAGTCTTGCACTCACAGTCTCGCACTCACAGTCTCGCACTCACAGTCTCACACTCACAGTCTCGCACTCACAGTCTCGCACTCACAGTCTCGCACAGTCTCTTACACTCACACAGTCTCTCACACTCTCACAGTCTCACACACACACAGTCTCACACTCACACAGTCTCACACAGTCTCACTCTCTCACACTCACACTCTCTCACAGTCTCACACACAGTCTCACACTCTCACACACAGTCTCACACTCTCTCAGTCTCACTCTCACACAGTCTCACACAGTCTCACACACTCACAGGCTCACACTCTCACATACAGTCTCACAGTCTCTCACTCTCACACACAGTCTCACACACAGTCTCAGTCTCACAATCTCAGTCTCACACTCACAGTCTCACACTCACAGACTCACACAGTCTCACAGTCTCTTACTCTCACAGTCTCTCTCTCACACTCTCACAGTCTCTCTCTCTCACTCTCACATAGTCTCACTCTCACATAGTCTCTCTCTCTCACTCTCACATAGTCTCTCTCTCTCACTCTCACACAGTCTCACAGTCTCTTACTCTCACAGTCTCTCTCTCACTCTCACAGTCTCTCTCTCTCACTCTCACATAGTCTCTCTCTCTCACTCTCACATAGTCTCTCTTTCTCACTCTCACACAGTCTCACTCTCACACAGTCTCACTCTCTCACTCTCACACACTCACATACTCTCAGTCTCGCACTCTCTGTCTCACTCACACACAGTCTCACACACAGTCTCACACACAGTCTCTCACACAGTCTCTCTCTCACACAGTCTCTCTCACACACACTCTCACACACACACTCTCTCGGTCTCGCACACTCGCACTCTCTCAGTCTCGCACGCTCTGTCTCACACGCTCTCAGTCTCACATGCTCTCAGTCCCACACGCTCTCACACTCTCACAGTCTCACACTCTCACTCTCACAGTCTCTCACTCTCACAGTCTCTCACTCATTCACACTCTCAGTCTCTCACTCATTCACACTCTCAGTCTCACACACTCTCAGTCTCACATGCTCTCACAGTCTCACACTCTCACAGTCTCTCTCTCTCTCACTCTCACAGTCTCTCTCTCTCACTCTCACTGTCTCACTCATCCACACTCTCAGTCTCACACACTCGCACTCTCTCAGTCTCGCACTCTCTCAGTCTCACACGCTCTCACACTCTCTCACACTCTCACAGTCTCACACACACAGTCTCACACACACACTCTCTCTCACACTCTCACACTCTCTCACAGTCTCACACTCTCACAGTCTCACACTCTCAGTCTCTCTCACAGTCTCTCTCACAGTCTCTCTCACAGTCTCAGTCTCACACAGTCTCACAGTCTCTCACACTCACAGTCTCTCACACTCTCAGTCTCACAGTCTCTCACACCCTCAGTCTCTCACACTCTCAGTCTCACAGTCTCTCACACTCTCTCTCACACTCTCACAGTCTCTCACACTCTCACAGTCTCACACACTCTCTCACACTCACATTCTCACACTCTCAGTCTCACACAGTCTCTCTCACTCTCTCAGTCTCACACCCAATCACTCACACACTCAATCACACACACACACTCTCACTCTCAATCACACTCTCACAGTCTCACTCAATCACACTCTCACACAGTCTCACACTCAATCACTCAATCACACTCTCACAGTCTCACACTCTCACAGTCTCACACTCAATCACACTTTCACACTTACAGTCTCGCAGTCACACTCAATCACAATCACACTCTCACACTCAATCACACTCACAATCACACTCTCACCCTCAATCACACTCTCACCCTCAATCACTCACACTCTCTCACTATCATACACACTCTCACTCACACATTCTTACTCAATCACACACACTCACTAACACACTCACTCAATCACACACACTCACTAACACTGGAGGCATAAGTACAAACACAAACTCATTATAATGACACATAAGTCAACCCCTTATGACTCACTTCTGTGTGTGTGTCTCTGTGTGTGCCTGTGTGTTTCTAACTGTGTGTGTTGCATGTCTGTATCACACTCTATGTGTCTGCATGTATGTGTGTATGACTGTCGCTCTTTAAGCATCTCAGTGCATGCGTGTGCATTTGCGTGTGTGTCTCTGTGTTTGTCTCGCATCCGTGTGTGTGCATTAATTCGCTATATATCCTGACGGGCAACGCCGTCCCACATTGCTAGTATATAATATAATAAATATATATAATATATATATATATATATATATATATATATATATCCCTTAGGGGTATCATAAGGATGATAAACTGGGAAGCCTTAATTCTAATATATCTGTACCCTAGATAACATATCACCAAAACAATACAATTCCAGCTTGCCTCTGAATCTCAGCTGATCTACAATCCTGATAACCAGAGAATCAAATTACTGAGATATACTGACTCATCACATAATCATGGTAGTTTGAAACACTAAAACTGCACCACAATGTTTATACTTATTTAGGGTAGAAATACATATGTCTACATCCCTTAAGGATATAATAACCTTAATGCTGGAATGTCTGTACCCTAAGTACTGTGTTGCCAGCCCCGGGGCAGTAGAATACCGACTTGCCCCAGAATCTCAGTTGATCTAGAATCCTAGTTACCTGAGTATCTATTTGCTGGGACATACCAATTCGCAATATAATCAAAACATTGGTGGTATACCACAAAGTTTATGCTTGTTAAGGGTAGAAAATACAAGCCTCTGCATCTCTTGGCAATTACGGCGTGCTCCTCTATCACAGCTGGTCTAGAATCCTGATGACCCAAATAACAGGTCTGTGGAATATACAAGCTCTCCACAGTGGTAATTCAGAACACTGGCAATGTGCCACAATGTTTCTACTTATTCAGGGTAAAAGGAATATAAAAATGGACAGATTAACCACAGTATAAACTCCATATGCCAAAAATGGCTACATAATCCTCATAATATATAAAGAATGGGCTAATTATGAACAGACTAATAAAATACGTAGAGCTATGTATTTTCTACCCTAAATGAATATAAACCCTGTGGAACATTTTTAGTGTTTCAAACTACCACGATTATGTGATGAGTCGGTATATCTCAGTAATTTGGTTATCAAGATTGTAGATTAGCCGAGATTAAAGCTTCCCAGTTTATCATTCTTATGATACTCTTAAGGGATTTAGTTATACATATATACATTACCTTTGCAACAGTGTGGCATTGTATTACAATTCTGTTAGTGTATATACATCATATAGTAAGCATACATCCTTCCTATATAATAATTCGCTAAAACGTGTGTAACGCCGCGTCATGTGCAGTAGACACTGCTGCGCGTGCTGCAGTCATGCGCAGTAGAGACTGCCCGTGCCGCGGCACGGGCAGTCTCTGCTGTGTATGACTGCCCCGCAACCGGGTGGAATTGGCACTGTGGCCTGTGTAACGGGCTCTTCAACTAGTATGTAATATGTAGCTAATTCTGTATTGGGATTCTATACATTTCATGGTTTTTAAGGTTCACTGTTAACCTTTGATTTTGGTCCATTTTTAGTTTATACACAAAAACAATAAATGTTACGATTTATTCTCCCATTTTTTCCATGAAGACCACTTATGACCAGACTTTTCCTGGGTGTACCAGGATCCCTCTGTTTCCTGCCAATTCTGAGCTGATGGCACTGCTGGACATCTTCCGACTGCGAAAGGGAAATAAGCATAATGAGTTTTTCATCTGCAGCACTGAGTTTCCTTGACCGACCACTGTGTTTTTGGTCCTTATTGTTGCCTGTTTTTTTTGTGCTTCTTAAAAAGAGCATTGACAGCACATATGGAAACCCCTGTCTGCCTTGAAATTTCTACCTTGGGAGAGACTTTGCTAATACAGTATCAGTACATTGTGTCTTGTTGCTGTGCTCAGTCTTGCCATGGTATATGCATTTTGACATTAATCTGTCTTCAGCAACTTCACCTTGTTAGCTGAGTTTTGCTGTTCCTTACCCAGTTTTATTCCTCCTACACTGCTGTTTCTGTTTCAGTTAATGATTTTGTTTCAACCCACATGTTAAATTGATGATCATTAGCACCTGTTTGGTATAACTGTTTAATCCTACACCTAAGTATATGTCTACAAATTCCCTGAATTTGTACACGTGTAACTAAAAGAAATGATTCTGTTTTGAAGGCAAATGGTGGTCCCACCAAATATTGATTTTTGTTTTCTGTTTTTGAAAGCATTATTATGGTACACATTTTTTTACCCCTGCCTAAGACTTTTGCACAGTACTGTATATATAAAGAGCGAGAACTGCATGTTATGTCATTTTATACTATGCACCTAGTTAAAAATACACCAAAATAAATTTACTTAGCTCTGCCTCTTACGAAAACCTACACCTATAAGGAGTTTCTATAAGCCTAACCTAATTTGGGGGTTTATTTATTCAAGTTAATTTATATCACACATTCAGTGCAGGTATCTTTGCATGCTGGAGATGACTCCAAAGCATTTCTACCCAATGCATTAGAGACATATTATCATACAAGGGGTTACAGCAGATTTGAAAATAAACTTGTAGGAAATAACAGAAGCAATTAACAACATAATATAAAGCAGACATTTTCAGAATAAGACTCATCTAGCAGCTTCCCATGGTGTAAGAGCAAACAGGTGTCAGCAATATCCTGTTTTGTATTCATACAACCAAAAAACATTGTGTGATGACTGATTATTAATTAACAAAAAATCCATATTTTGTTCCAATAAGAAACAAATACTGTCCTCAAAATGCTGTTCTTTTTACATTAAATGGATAGTAAAGCTTAATACTGAAAAAATATATTGTATGTTTTATCCTTATGAGTAAAATTAGAGTACTGTCAATGCTGACAGTTTATTCAGAAGTTATTGCAGCAGAAACATGCATAGTTTTGGCCTGAAAATTATTATTTGGACAGGTTTAAACCTTACAGATCATCAAACTTTTTTGGGGTTCACAAAGGGAAGAGCCTCAAAAGGTACTAATGTGAGGTGGATTACATCAGCCATTCAAGAAGCTGATAAAGTCCACTATTTGGACCCTTCTGCAGTAATTAAAGCTCATTCTATCAGAGCTGTTTCAGCATCTTGGGCAGAGAAGGTGCATGCGTCTATGGAGCAGATTTGTAGAGCCGATATCTAGAAGAGTCTCCTGATGTTTACTTCTCATCTGGATTTTCAGGAGGCTGGATTTGAACATAAGGTCTTGGAAGCAATTGGTGTCCCTCTCTATGTTTAGGTTTTCTCTATCCTGGTTTGCTACCAAGGAGACCCCTGAAGGAAAAAGTGAATTTTGTTACCTTTCTTTCTTTCTTTCTTTCTTTCTTTCTTTCTTTCTTTCTCTCTTTCTTTCTCTCTTTCTTTTCCTCTTTCTCTCTCTTTCTTTTTTCATACATGCGTCACTCACTATATTTTTTTGTTAAAATATAACATTTTTTCTGGCACTTATTTCTTTAGTCTGCTTTGTTCATCACTGAGTTGGATAATTGTGGGGGCATATATAAGTTTAATTTTGCACCTGTCCTGATTGGGAGATGCCGCTGTATCCTAGGGCTCGATTTAATAGATCCTGTTAAAAAAAAAAATAAAAATAAATAAATAAATAAATATATATATATATATATATATATATATATATATATATAAAACCATCCATTTTAAGTCAATCAGGCATTCAATTGTTTGAAAGGAAAAAAACATGTTGGACTCTAAATTTGCACCATTTGGAAGCAAAGAAAAATATTTTGAATTTGTGATTCAATTCCATGCGTTGGATTGTAACAGTCCCTAGCGTATGTTAAAAACCACCAGCACTGGAACTGAAGTGTAAAGACAACTACAAAAAATTTAAGTGATCAGTGAATGTATTGATATGGGGCTCTGAGACCCATATCAGCATATCCAAAGTACTGAAAAATGTGTGTAATGTACAAAAAATTTACCCTTCGTGTGCCTGTAGGGTATGCAACACATTGCAGAGCATTGCATACCCCACTTGCACCCACAGGATTAAACCCCCTAAAGTGTCCAGAGAGATCTCAAGTACCCTGGTCATCCACTGTAGGTCTTCAACTGTGATCTCCTTTCTATTTGTGTTCCTTCTTCAACTTCCAAAAATATCATGCCTCACTGTAAAAAAAAAATAAAAAAAAAATAAAATCATATATGCCCCATAAATTACTTTGCTCAGTAAATGTACACTTCCACTGGTGCTGGAGGGATGACAAAACCTGCTAGAAGCTGAGTGGCTGGGAGTTGCTTAATCCCACATCCTAGCCAATGGAAGCATGGAAAATATTTGAAGAGGGACTGGCCATATAAAACCCAGTCTCTCTTCAAATTTCTCTCCGTATGTATTAGACAATGGCAACAAAGGAGCTATGGGGTATGGGTGATAGGATAGTGTTAGGGCTAATATTGTTTCACTTTATTGTGGATGTCTGGGGTGGTGTGCTTTTGAGCCCATGCTTGGTTTTAGCTATTTTCCTTTGATGTTCCCTTTTCTCACGCTATTTAGAAAAAACACACAATGAGTTGGGTTCTGTGTCCTAACACTCTGCGTGGTTCCTGTTGGTAGGGCTATTGGATTCCGACGGTACCACTGTGTGTGTACCATTTGGTATCCATTTTTCACTGTCGTCCAATACAGGTCACTGGTACTTCTGGGAGGCGATTCGCCCCTTTAATAGGCAGGAACAATTATGCAAATGATTGCAGAGGGCGGAGCCTCCCCTACTACTTAAGCCACCTTCAGGCCAGAGCCACTAGATTGATTTGTTCCTGGGTGCTGTGCACACCAGGTAGAGAACATCTATGCATTCAACTTAGTATTTTGTTATTTTTTTATTCAAATATGGAATACCACCATTAGGAGGGTGACCATGGCTGTGAATTGCCCTCTTTAAAGTGGCTGGTGCAGCTTCCAGGGATTTTCTGTGGACCTTATGCCCTGAAGAGGGAACAGCTTGAGTTAAGCAGCTTCCCTACTGGGGAATTTACCTCTGGTCTATTCCCACTTCATCATGGTCACCTGAAGACAGAAGTCCTGCAGGAAAGGTGAGCCACCCATTGAGTGCTGAAGGTCCACTTGTCCCCACAGTGTCCCTTTGCTGGGCTTGTATTTGGGAGTTTGCTTTGCACTCCAGCACTCATAGGGTGTTTTTATTTGCATTCAATGTTTTAATGCAATTTCTGTGGTATTCTCTGGGTTTGGAGCCTTGAATGGTGTTTAGTTAGGTGTTTTATGTATGTTTGGGCACTTTTTAATGTTTTGTTAAACTTTATTAAAAATGGTGTTCCGCGCCTTTAAGCGCGGCTTTCCCGCTTAGACGCTATGGCTCCTTTACTCTCTATGAGATTTCACAGTGTGGGACATATCTCTGGAACCGCTTGTCACAGCAACTCCAGAGAGGGCTCATTTTAATGCTAAGCTGTTGCTCTGTCATCCGGTGTGTGTTTTATTAGTGTGGGGTGTTCAGGGGGGCTTCGGGCACTGTTTGGGGTACTTGTATGGGGAAAACTACATTTCCCATGAGCGCCCGGTTCGCGCTCGTTTCTGATTGGCTATCCTGACGGCCGCCATTTTGTGGAGCTCTTCCTCAGCGAGTACACTACGCAGGGACTGAGCCTTCTCTCCCCTCAACAGATTAACCCTTCGCTGGCCAGATAAGTCCAAAATTAGGCATTTCTGGGGTGAAACTTTAATCTTCCACACTTTTTCTGGGTGATAGAGTTTAAAGTGGGGTATATTGACGCTGTGAGCATGTCTACTTCACTGGAGCTAGGGGCTAGACCCAAGTCAAAGGAGGATGGGGGGTCTGCCCCCCCCATGGCGTTTTGCTCCTCTTGTCACACTGGGCTATCTAGTGATAATGTGGGGGATCTATGCCCTAACTGCACTGGTCAAGATAGCAACCCTGGGCTTCCCAGCCATGCTATTGAGCCATCTTGGGTGAGGGAGTTTAAAGCTGCCACTAGGGATCTCAGATCCACTCTTCAACTCTTTCCCTCTCAGGTACAGGGGGCTCTCCAGGTCTGGCAGACCCCCGCTACAATCAGGACCTCCCTGCCTAAGCCACAGGGTGCTCCTAATGTGTCTGATTCTTCTGAGGAAGAACTCTTGCAGGATTCTGATGCTGAGGAACGCACTGTTATTGAGTCTAACAGGTCCATTGGGGACCCTTATGAATGTGACCCTGAAGTCTCGGCTGAGGGTCTGATTAGAGCTGTACTGAATACGCTCAACCTTCCTCTGCCTCAGGAATCCACTTATGATCCTACTGACGTTTTTCAAAAGAAACCATCTAAGCCTGTTGTTTGTTTTCCAACTAACCCTACTCTTGCCCGTCTAGTCTCTGAGGCATGGAAGAATCCTGATAGATCCTCCTCTGTCTCCAAAAAGTTTGCTAAACTGTACCCTTTTCCTGAGACTGAGCTGGCAAAATGGGTTCATCCCCCCAAGGTGGATGCTCCTGTTTCCAGGCTATCCAAGTCTACCGCTTTGGCTGTCTCTGATGCCTCTGCCCTGCAGGATTGGACGGATAAAAAGCTAGAACTTTCTCTTAAGTCTATTTTTGCCTCCATTGGCACTGCCATGCGTCCAACCTTTGCAGTGGCGTGAGTTAATAGAGCCATTGCGGCCTGGACTGAACGACTGACTGACGCAGTTCGCCAGGATGCACCAGTATCTGAACAGTTGCAGCTTCTTGCTAATATCACTGAAGCTCAGAATTATGTTGCTGACGTTGCCTTTGATGCTGTGCGCATGATGGCGAGGGCCTCCACTGCTTCTGTGGTGGCTAGACGTGCCCTTTGGCTGAAAATTTGGTCTGCTGATACAGCCTCTAAGAGCCTTGCTTTCCTTGCCCTTTCAGGGGAATTTGCTTTTTGGGTCTGAACTCAAAGAAATGATCAGTGAGGCTACTGGCGGTAAAAGTACTCTTCTACCCTCAGTCTTTAAGAAAAAGTTTCCAGCCAAACGCAATCGGTCTTTTCGTTCCTTTCAGACTGAGACACGCTCCTCGGCCCAAACGGGTCCTCCCGCTACGCGCTCCTCCTCCAAGCCCAAACAGTCCTGGAAGCCCAAAGTTGCCCCCAAGGCCAAGACCTCCAAGACTGCTTCGGCATGACTCGCCGAACCCGGGTCCGCATCCGGTTGTAGGTGGACGTCTCCGCATCTTTCGCCGGACTTGGGAGGAGTCAGTGGCGGACCCATGGGTTCTTCAGGTGGTGTCAGAGGGATACAGGATCCCTTTCTCCTCCTTTCCTCCTTTTCGGTTCCATTTTACTCGTCCTTCTCAGGAACCCACAAAAAGACGTCTGTTCGACGACGCTATTCAGGATCTCTTGGACAAAGAGGTCCTGGAAGTGGTTCCTCCGGAGGACACAGGTTCAGGATTTTATTCCAACCTGTTTGTGGTGGCCAAAAAGGACGGAGGGGCTCGTCCTATTTTGGATCTCAAAGATCTCAGTGCCTATGTGGTGACTTCCCACTTCCGCCAGGAGTCCCTGCGCTCTGTGATTTCAGCTATGTCTCCAGGGGAGTTCCTTGCCTCCCTGGACCTTCAGGATGCTTATCTTCAAATCCCTATTCATCCAGAGAGCAGGCGGTATCTCAGGATTGCCTGCCACAGGGGACACATTCAGTTTTCAGCTCTTCCCTTTGGGCTGACTTCAGCTCCTCAGGTCTTCCAGAGAGTGTTGGGTTCCTTGATAGCTGTGCTTCATCAGGACGGGGTCAGGGTGACCCCCTACATGGACGATCTCCTCCTCAAAGCTTCCTCGGCGGAGCTTCTTCACCAGCAATTGCAGAGGTGTATACACACTCTGACCCGCCATGGCTGGATCCTGAATCTGGACAAGTCGGACTTGGTCCCATCTCAGAGGCTTCTGTTCCTGGGTTTCCTGTTCGACACTCGCCAATGCATGGTGTTTCTGCCGGAGGATGTGGCTCATCAGATAGCCATCCGTGTGGCGGGGATTCTGGAACTGGACTTAGTGCCGGTAACGAAGTTGACGTCCCTGGTGGGGAAGTTCATTTCCACGATCGAAGCGGTACCTTTTGCCATGGCCCACTCCAGGGAACTTCAGAGATTTGTGATCCAGACGTGCAAGAATCATCCAGATCATCAGCATCTGTCAGTCTCTCTACCTCCTCATGTGGAATCGAGTCTGCACTGGTGGTTGGATCTCTCCCATCTCCCGAAAGGGAGATCCTTTCAAGTTCCTTGTTGGACCACGATCACAACGGATGCCAGCCTTCGGGGCTGGGGTGCTGTGTTGGGTCGCTTCAGTGCTCAGGGGAAATGGGGTCTGGAGGAATCTCTTCTCTCCATCAATGTTCTGGAACTACGTGCCATCCGGCTTGCCCTGAGACACTGGGAATCTCAACTGACCGGTCGTCCAATCAGAGTGGAATCCGACAACGCCACTGCGGTGGCTTACATCAACAGGCAAGGCGGCAATAGAAGCGGCACCGCCTGGTTGGAGGTCAAGGATATTTTGTCTTGGGCAGAAGATCACGTGCCTGTCATCTCTGCAGTTCATATTCCAGGCGTGGACAACGTCATGGCGGACTTCCTCAGTCGTCATACCGTCGACAGCGGAGAATGGGCTCTTCATCCAGAGGTGTTTCACTTGCTCACCCAGAGGTGGGGGATGCCGGAGGTGGACCTGATGGCCTCCAGACACAACAGGAAGGTTCCGGTGTTTTGCTCCCGGCGGAGGGACTCCCTTGCTCTAGCAGTGGATGCCTTATCGATCCCTTGGGATTTTTCTCTGGCTTACATCTTTCCTCCTCTTCCTCTATTGATCAGAGTCATCCAGAAACTGAAGCGGGAGCGTTGTCCTGTTATCCTGATCGCTCCAAACTGGCCTCGCCAGTCCTGGTATCCGGAGTTGATGACCATGTCAGTGGCGGATCCGTTCCCACTTCCTGCCCGTCCGGACCTACTTCTTCAGGGATATCTGATGGCATGGCGGTTGAATCCTCGATTCTAGCAAAGAAAGGATTTTCTCCTTCTGTGGTGTCGACTATGCTCAGTGCTCGTAAGCCTGTGTCCTCCAAGATCTATCATCGCATATGGTCAACTTTCGTGGCATGGTGCTCTGAGAAGAAATTCTCCCTTGATTTTCATCTTCCCACTGTCCTGGCCTTCTTGCAGGACGGTGTTGATAAGGGGCTCAGTTTGAGTTCCCTCAAAGTTCAGACTTCTGCCTTGTCTGTGTTTTTCCAGGAAAGGATTGCTATCCTTCCTGATGTGAAAGTTTTCTTCCAAGGTGTGACTCATGTTCGACCTGCCTTCAAGAGTCCTGCTCCCCAGTGGGACCTCAATTTGGTGCTGGGAGTTCTCCAGCGACCCCCATTTGAATCCTTGGCTTCCATTCCATTACGTCTCTTGACTTGGAAGATGGCCTTCCTTTTGGCTATTGTTTCAGTTCGCCGGGTAGCAGAGTTACAGGCTCTGTCTTGTAAACCTCCTTACCTGGTGTTCCACAAGGATAAGGCTGTGCTTCGCACTACCAAGGAATTCTTACCCAAGGTTGTGTCCGAGTTTCACATCAATCAGGAGATTGTGGTTCCCTCTTTCTGCCCTAATCCTTCATCTGACAAGGAACGAGATCTCCATTTGTTGGATGTGGTGCGTTGCCTCAAGTTTTATGTTCATCGCACCGAGTCTATCAGGAAGTCTGACGCTCTATTAGTCATTCCTGAGGGGCCTAGGGCAGGGAGACCGGCCTCCAAAGTTACCATTGCTTCTTGGATTAAGGCTACTATCCGTGAAGCCTACAAGTTGCGGAATAAGCATGTTCCCTCCCGGGTGATTGCCCATTCCACCAGATCTATTGGGGCCTCTTGGGCCTACAAGAATCAGGCTTCCGCTGATCAACTGTGCAGAGCGGCTACTTGGTCCTCTGTGCACACTTTTTCAAAGCACTACCGTGTTGATGTGCTGGCGTCGGCTGATGCCAGTTTTGGAAGGAAAGTCCTGGAGGCAGTTTTGCCTGTGTAGGTCTTCCACTCTGTGATCCTTAGTGCTTCCTTACTGTTGAGCCCAGTTGGCTCTAGTTCCGTGTGCTGTGTTAGTTCAGGGATTGTTCCCTTGATTGGTGTCCGTTGACACTTACAGTTTGGGCTATGTAATTAACTGGTTCATAGCAGTTTTAATGACTTGGGCCTTGTTCTGGTCCTTGCCTTATTCCCACCTCTGGATCAGCTCAATGTTTGTACATCCCAGAAGTACCAGTGACCTGTATTGGACAACAGTGAAAATAGGATTTTAGTCTTACCTGTTAAATCCTTTTCACTTAGTCCATACAGGTCTCTGGTCTCCCACCCTGTCAAGGGACCAGACCTGGCTCTCCTGTGGCATTCAGTGGGAGACCTTTGGGGCATGCTCACAGGAGTCTTTCTTCTTGCTTACCTGGGGTCAGTTTTAGGGTCTCAAATCAATCTAGTGGCTCTGGCCTGAAGGTGGCTTAAGTAGGAGGGGAGGCTCCGCCCCCTGCAATCATTTGCATAATTGTTCCTGCCTATTAAAGGGGCGAATCGCCTCCCAGAAGTACCAGTGACCTCTATGGACTAAGTGAAAAGGATTTAACAGGTAAGACTAAAATCCTATTTTGCCTTACTAACAATTTTACCGGGGGCAGTTGAATCAAGCCCCTGGTGTACTGCCTATGGAGACCCGAAAGAAAAGAGTAGAAAGAGTAAGAAAAAGAGTAAGGTAAGTTCACTTTTTGTATAGTGTAACATAGGTTTATTGATGGAACTCAAAATTGAAACATATAAACAATGCTTGTGTTTTATTGTTTGCCCCCAAAAAATTGTTTACATACATTGTTGGTGGCATAGTATAGTCAGGTTGTATTCCTAAAGGGCTGAATCAGTGCAAAGTTTTAGGATATTACTGATTTTTAAACAGGTGTTTAAACCATAAGAGTAATCCCTTTGATGTTGTGACCTGTGCAGATGCACATATCTCCTTGAAATCTTCACTGTCTCAGCACAGTTTGATGCCCCTGGCATAGAAGTCTCAGCCAGTTTGAGTCCGAGTTGTTTTAAGTCTGGGATTGGCTGGGACAGATTTGGACTGGATAATGTTAGGCTCAGTACTCAAGAAAATTGTAAGGGTATGATTACATTTATGTAAAGAGAAATGTGTTTGGGAAGGAAGAGGTCATGAGAGAAAAGGGGAAATATGCTGACAGGGATTTGGAAGGGTAAATCTTAAGAAGGGAGAGTAACAAGGGAGTGGGGGAGGGTCTAGAACTGCTATAGGTAGCAGGGACTAAGGGGTAAGACTAAAAAAGTTTGTATGGTATTGGGTGAAGACTGGGAAACTGGTGCAGGAGAGAGAGGGTTTTTACAAATTTAAATGGATTTTTTTTAAATATATTATTGTAACGTTACTATTTCTAATAAGTAAATATGAGTATTGATCTATATTATATCAGCACTCTGGGTACTATCATATTTTCCCAATAGGAAATGTATAATATTAGCCAAAAAATTAAAAGTTACCTATCACCCAGATAATGATCGACCAGCAGATCTCCCCCTCCCTTGAGAACAGACCTGTGAATAAAACCAGAACTACATGGTGAGTCCTGAAGGACCAATAAGGGAGCAGAAGGGGCCTGAAAATAGACCCCAATGCTACATCATTGGTCCAGCTGGAAGAGGCTAAACTGTGAGACTGAGGTGCTATCCCCATAGACCCTCAGTATTCGGCTTGATAAGAGAATATGAATTTATGTGAACCAATCCAATGGGTAGTTATATGTAAAAGATAGATTCTAATGGAGACAGAGTTGTCACCCTACTATTTAGTGCATATGGGCTAGATTCTAGTGCGGGTGCTAAATGTTAACACCCGTTTTATCAAACATTTTCCTATTGAAGTCTATGGGGAGAACTGGAGATAAAAGCAGAGATAAAATTAGCACCTGCAATAGAATCCAGCCCATAGTCTCAAACATATTATCAGAAGTGTGGAACTATGAACGGGTGATTTATTAATCAATATCATACTGGTTTTGATGAAACATGCAAACAATTATCTTTATTATTCAAACGTCAATGGATTTGACTGCTTGTTTACATTAGTATCTACTGTGACAGCTGAACTAATGAAACAGAGACACAAAATCATGTTCCATAGTCTCACTACAGAGCTCTCGCTATCATCCGAGATCTTACAAGTCTTAATCTTACAAGATTAAGAATGGCATCTTGACAGAACTAGGGTTTAAAAAGATAAGATCCACATAACACACTGGTTCAGATTCTGCTGCCACAATGAAATGTGAGTCAGGTCACTTTCTTGATAGCTGTAGTTTTAAACTGTTATGAGATTTACTTAGTACCCAAATGTTGGGAAGCTAATGTATTTAATACTAGTGTGTTTTATGTGAGTGAATGAAGAAGTGTTGCCATAGGAAAACAGTGGTGGGTCTTCACCCACAGAAGGCTGAGGCACCCAGACAGTGAGTGCACAGAAGCTTATAGTGCATAGTGCATCATGGAGTTAGAACACACCATAGATGCAAAGAGGTATTTTCTTGCCATTGGGACTATGTAGATTCCTTTTATACTTCATAGAGGTATGGTTTTTTGTATAAGTGTTCTTTGAAGTTATAGCACATTGCAATCAGTGAACAATCAAGTACAAGTGCTTTCTGATTAAATGCCTTCAGCATCCATGAACCAGAAAAAAAGTATAAGACGTAAACAAAAATCACTTGTTTTTAAAGATCCATTCATTAATGCAACTGGCATCAGACATATTTTGGAGTTAATAAATGTATAACTTAGTATGTTTTTAATAATATGCTTGGTCATAGCTATCTTGGTATTCATACAACTATAATTAAAAGTTATGCAAGGGACCATTGAGCTGGCATAGATCACCTGTGAACAATAATCTAATTTATATAAATGGGGCTTTTAAAGGGATAGTAATACTTCGTTTTATCTTTATTTTATTTTGTAGGCATTAAAAAAACATGAAGAACGATATAAGTCTTATCTCTCAAACCTTTATGGTTTAAGAGATATTCACAAGGAAAGTATCCCCCCCCCGTTCAGCCACATCAGAAGGGAGGTGCCCAGGTAGACTGCAGAGAGGGACAATCTTCAATTAAGATAAGGGAAAAAGCTGAAAAACTTGTCAAGGGGGGAAGGGCTTTCATTGTTCTCATAGGAAGAAGATTGTCCCCTTCTGTTATCTGTCTGGTCTTACAACCAGATTCACATCTGAGAAGAGATGGCTTACACTAGGTAAAAGGGGTGGGAGGGGGAAACTTTGCTTGTGAATATCTCTTAAACCACAAAGGTTTGAGAGATAAGACTTATATCATCTTTCATGTTTTTTAAAGCCTACAAGATAAAATAACGTTAAAATGAAGTATTACTATCCCTTTAACTCCTCAAATTCTACAAAAATCTCCAGAACATGAGAACATTACAGATTTGCATCACTTTTTTTACTAGTACATTAGCCGCACTGTGTATTCTATTCACTTCACACTATAACGTGGTTAATACTATATGCTTTACTATATGTTTGAGTACTCTTAGCCTTATAAAAATACTCAAGACATCAATGTCTGTATTTCTGTAAAGGTGTAGCAGGCATATCACATTTTTAGAACCAAAGTGGGAGCAAAAATGGGCTTTGAAATCACCTGCACAAAGTCTTATTTTGTGAGACACCATAGCACTCTGCATGCCTGTCATATGACCATATGAATACACATTAGGTGCATAAATAAAACTATCCAGCACAGAGATACTGACTTGTGTGCAGGATGTTCTTCCAAGCTAACACTATCATTCTTAACAGTGGTTAAGGTTAGTAAACAGAATACAATGATGCTGGAAAATGCACACAATGAGGTACCATTTAGACGTGCAGTAGCATGCCATGCTTTTTTTCAGGATTCCTAATTATGGGAGGACAAAACATTTTGCATTAAACAGCAACAGGCAAAAAAATGTAAATTCCCAGCTTGCACATTTTTTTGCAAGAAGTGTCAAATTTCTGCTTTTTTCAACCTTGATCGCTGCAATGAAATCAGTGTGAAGAATGAATTCCCCCACTCCCCCACATGGAAAGTTTGTTTCCTTTTTACACTGGGATAGTGTAAAATAGGAGTCATGTTCCCTCAACTTAACATTCTATGTTAGTGTGTGTGAGAGAGAAAGCAGTACAATTTTGGAGCTAGAGAAAATAAGCAATTAAAGTGGAATTTCCATGCTACAATAAGTTATCCCCAATTAATTGTTAGTAACTTCTTATTCATGGAAATAGTGTAATAATGTTGCTTAAGTCAGTGCCAGCATGAGTTGGAATTCATAACATCTTATGCAACTTACATCAGTAGGATAGAGCAGACATCTTGCTGAAGAGTGATCTCTGTGCCTGCACTATCCGTCCCTGCCTATATGGTGAGAGGTTATTTGCCAAAGGGGGAGTTGCATTGTACCTTAAGGTACAGGCAGGGATGGACATCACAGGTGCACAGATCATACTTCAGCAAGATGTCTGCTGTGTCCCACCAATATAAGTTGCATATGATGTTATGATTCCTACTTATGCTGACACTTAAGTAACCTTATTATGCTATTTTCATAAATTAGAAGCTATTAACAATTAATTTACGATTGGATAACATTATATTATCACTGTGCAAATCATTGGTAAAACCTCACCTTGAGTATGTAGTGCAATTTTGGGCACCAGTTCTGAAAAAGGATATACTAGGACTAGAGAGGGTACAGCGAAGAGCAACAAAATTAATTAAGGGAATGGAGGACTTGACATATGAGGAACGACTAGACAGACTAGTACTAATGTACAAGTATATGAGAGGTCAATACAAGGATCTCTGTGGTGAGCTATTTATTCCAAGGCCTGATCAGGTGACCAGGGAACACCCCTTGAGATTAGAAGAAAGCAGGTTTAGACTTCAGCAGAGGAAGGGTTTTTTTTTACAGTAAGGTCTGTTAAATTGTGGAATTCCTTGCCCAAGGAGTTGGTTATGGCAGATACAATGGATACATTTAAGAGAAGATTAGATACATTTCTTTCAAAAGGGAACATACAGAGTTATACTGTTTATTAGTAGGCAGATCAGGAAGGTCTGATAAAGACTAACTTATTTGGTAGCAGGAAAGCTATAACATTTTCAGTCACTGGGGTATGAGGCAAAGGTTGAACTTGATGGACTTGTGTCTTTATTCAACCTAACTTACTATGTTACTATGTTATTAATTGGGGCTAAGTTATTGTAGCATGAATGTTCCACTTTAACATGGAGTTGAAGTTTAGTTTAGGGAGTCTGTTGGACTGGAAATTTGTTCTATTCATTAGGGGAGTCTGGTGACTGTGGAAGTATGAAAAGAGAAATGGGATTTAACCAAAATAACCAAAACTTGTTTGATTGAGGCAGGTAGGTCATTCAGGTTGAGCCTCTGTGACTGAAATAATTAATTTAAAGACTGACTCCCAAGAGACAGAGAAGTACAACTGACACTGACAGAAGAAGAAAGGGTAGCATGTTGACAGAGATCTATCCTCATCATGTACTGTCAAATTTAAGACTGCAGTGGCATTGGGAGACAGAGAAAGCAGTATCTAATGTGTTCTTAACATTAGCTTAAGGCAGAGAGACAGGCAAAGATACACAGGAACACTGTATAGATCATAGAACTGGTCCCACTGCAAGTGAGATGGTTTAATGTTTGTATCTCTTTAAAAATAATGGTTAGCATAGCAAACAGGCTCACGTAAAGAAAAGCCACAAAATCAACTGTTTGCAGGCCTCTGTGTTGTAAAAATCAAGCCCTGAAAAAAAATTTATGCCCTACTGGCCTAGTGCCAACAGAGCTAGATGGTAGTGGTAAAAGCTACTTGTGAAATTCTGGCATTTGCTACTGATATAAATCCATGTGCTGAGTCATCTAAGCAGAAGGAGGCTTAGGCAGCTTTATGGCACCGGGATCATCAGCACTTAAATTAGACAGGCTGTGATATGATGATGCTTCCACTTACCACTAGCCCTACTGCTGCTGAGGCAGCAGCAATACCACAATAAACTCCCACACCACTTCAGGTGAATCTAGGAAGAAGCAGTTAGTCAATTATGCTTCTCCTCCTTCACCTCCCCTAAAATCATGGGTGTGTTGGAATATTATCTTTCCCTTGAGAGCTGGAAGCAACACTGCTTTATCATCAGCAACTGTAATGTGCACAGTGTGTGTAAGGAAACATTGTGAAATGGGAAGGGCTGGGAAGTATCAGAACAATTGAAGCATCTTCTCTCATATTAAGTAACCAGCTAGTACAACTGCAACCAACCTCCTTGACACTTAGGCATGTAATGTCAATAAAAATAATTAATCCTCTCTGCCTCCAGTTTAGCATATTCAGAGGGCTGGAATGTTTGTAGATGCTCTTATATAGCCTGTATTTGATTGCTCTCCACCACATTGCTATGTGTGGTCAGTGCATCATACATTGCACAATGGGTGGACACAACTGTCAGATTCTCACATCTAAAGACTCCCTATCAGTTGGTGAGGGAGGTAACTGGCAAAATTTGTGTGGCAGATGATGAAGAGGACCCTAAGGGTGCCAGGGCAGGGACAATGGGTATAATTCCACCCAGACAGTATCAAAGATGAGGATGTATGTGTTACACAAGTCACCAAACTTCAAGTTTGGTTTCTCTTGTTTCCTCTGAGAGGCACAGTGACGGCAGCTCTCAAGTTCCTTTTTTGGGTTTGGCATGCATTTTATGATGGCTAATGTGCCAAGGTGTGTGCCCTCCTTTTCCCTTTTCAAAACCTTCTTACACACAGTGCACAGTGCATTCAAGGAGGACTACACTGTTCCTGCCCCAAGTGGAACCTGTCTTAGTCCCATATCACTGCTTCCTGAACTCAGTCCCATGGTGACTACAGTGGTCTGTGGCATACACATACACACATACTCATATACATACTTTCTATATAAGCTATCATTTTTATTACATTTGAACTTCAGAGGAGAGATCTTACAGTTACTGAGCAAAAAAAAGTTCAAAGATATATTTAAAGTGTTAGCAACACTTAATATTTTAAAAAAACTTTATATATTATGGGTCTTATCCTCCTAAGTAGAACAATGGCACTGTCACTACTGTTTTATACAAAAGTTATTGCAGCTTGATTTAGAATTTTTCAGGTACGGTATCTCAATGGGCTAAATGTTTACAGTGATGTTATCATTACACAATCCTATTGACTGACCACTCAGGTGAGTTGACTATTAAACCCCTCTAGGATGGGGCAGCAAAAGTGCCACTGTACAATGTCATGTCATTTTAGATACTGAACCTAAACAAATCAAGTTTTAGCTGAAATAAAGTTTGAATAAAACCCTTTTCAGTAGTGGGAGTACCCTTGGTTTACTCCAGTGGATAAACCCTACAGTACTTTTTTCTACCCATTAAGGGTTACTATCCCTATAAATCCTATTCTTTGTGATCTAACAGAGCTAATTTGTGAGAGCAAATTTTCCTTTTTAGGTGTTTAGGACTAACTCTCTTGCACCTCTGTATGCATTTTTGTTGAAATAATAATGATTCATTGTATCTGAGAGACTATACGAAATCAATAGAATCAAGTAATTATAAAGGAGTGCAAGCTTTAAGAGGCCTATCCATTACTATTTCCTTGATAGGAATCATATGCATGACTAACCTCTCTGTGTTAGGATGAATTAAAGAATATTAAAGATTATAAGGAAGAGGGGTGAAACAGTGATTTTAACTTGGAAAGTTATAGGACTGGCCACTACGTGCAGTAAGTGAACAAGACCATTCATTCAAGTCCCTTTCCTACTGCTTTCCAGATAAATACTTGCTTCATTCCCCGTTTTCAGCTTTCGATGTTTGGTTGGCTAAGTTGCTGGACTTCTACTTGCAAATGTTTATAAAGAATGCATTAGTAATAGTAATAAAAATATAATTTGGAATAAAAAAACATCCATGTTTTTCTCACATCTGCTGTTTGCAGGATCAGTTGAAAGGAAGAGGAGTTGCCTTTAAAGCGTCAAAAATATTTGTCCTATATCTGAATTGAATGCTTTTAAATATAATGAAGAGGATCTCCAAGTTTGGCTATTACAGTTAGCATTGAAAGATTACTAGTTATTTCCTGTCCTCGGCATCAGATAATGTAGATGCTGGGCATGGCCTGGTATCTGTGCTTTGTTTTCCTTCAATGGCTTTAATTTCTTACTCACCTTTATATTATTTTTAAAGCTCCAACAAAAGGCTGTAACCTTTTACCTACAATTCTAATATGATAGTTTTGTTTATAAAGGTTTGAGGCTTGCTTGTGGATCCAGAATTGAATCTACTGAACCTCTAGGAACATCGAACAATGGTGAGGCACTTCACTTGGGCAAGGCCAAAATTCTTTTTTCTATATAAAATTACTGCTCAATAGAATTGTGTTGCTGATTTGTTTTAATAATCAAACATATCAATGTTTTAAATATATTTAAAATATTTTGTTGCTTTTATGAATATATGTGTTTACCCCAAAAAGACAAGTATTTTGATTACTGTGTTTTTTAACCTTGAATGAACTGTTTAGTATGCTCAATTTGACACTTTAGTCAAAGCTAGAAGTAAATGAGCATCTTAACATGTAACCATTTTAAATTCCTGCTTTTTCTAAAACTCAAGAAGAGGAGGAATAAAGTACACACTCTGCACTTTTAAACCCCCACAGATACTAATAAACATTCTTAGGTAATTGTAAAAAGTGCAACTTTTAAAAAGACAATCCCATTCCAATCATGCCTATGATTAGGTACGTTGTTTTACGAAACGCGTTAGGCGATTCATTTGTGTGTCTTTGCCTTTATGCCATCGTTGGGCTTTTGCCCATAGACTGATTTTATTTTTTGATGCTGAGTAAACTTTAAAGTTTTTATTTAAATCCTGACTGGCTCCTTGCGATGTGTCAGTCTGTGAGCGCTCCCTTCTTGTTTTCTTCAAGTCTGTAGAAACCCTGGCCGAGGTTGTGGGGGGCAGCACCAGATCCACTGGAGCCTTATGACCGGGTGAGTTAGCTTTATGCTTTCAATGTTTATACCTATGTCTTGAGCCACCTTTTTATGTATATATCCACTATTCAATCCCATTCCAAAGAAAAGAATGTTTGGACTACCCATTGCTTAATTACAGGTATCCCCATGTACAGGAATCATAAACATGGCTAATAAGGGTGAGATGTTCAAAAAGTAGTGGTAACTGAAACTGTCTGTAATCAGAATAAAAAAGTTATTACACCATGGTCCGTCAATTCTCAGACATATTATTGTCATTTTTTGCATCCAATGCCGCCATCTCCATCAAAGGAAAAGGGCAGTCTTAAAAGTTGGTGTGGTTTAATCTACTGTCACATTGTAAGGTATTTACAATATATATATATATATTATTTAAACCATCACTTTTTTTGTGATTATCAACATTTTTTCAAAATAAAAATGATCTACACTTGGAGAAGACAGATTAGAAGTACTGTTAGCAGGAGAGAGAAGCAGTAGTATGAATTTAACTGGATAAAAAAGTCTTAGCATGAAAATGTGTTGTTTTAAAGGAATAGTAAACCCCCCAAAAACTGTGTCAAATGATAGGAATAATAAAAAAAATACTTAATGCCCTCATTCCCATCTCTCAAATGGTTATGGTTTGAGAGATGTAAGAAAATAAAGACCTCCGCTCCCTCTCCTTCTCATGCGTCCGCTGTATAGCGGACATCATGAGTTCCTGTTTCCGGGACCAGAAGGTGGCTCTTCAGGAGTGCTGTCATCGAGATATATAACTATAATTACTTCATCAGTATGTTCTACAGTGTGTGCCTGGCTTGCAAGCACACATTGTAGACCATTCCGATGAAGTAATTATAGTTAGATATCCCGATGTCAGCACTCCTGAAGAGCCACCTTCTGGTCCCGGAAACAGGAACTCATGATGTCCGCTATACAGCGGACGCATGAGAAGGAGAGGGAGCGGAGGTCTTTATTTTCTTACATCTCTCAAACCATAACCGTTTGAGAGATGGGAATGAGGGCGTTAAGTATTTTTTTATTATTCCTATCATTTGACTTACAGTTTTTTGGGGGGGTTTACTATCCCTTTAAAGACATAAAAAATGTCTTTGTTTCTTTGACTAATTTCATTTCAAAGACATGTTATGATGACCACCTTGCTTTAAGGGTTAAAACTATATTTTACTTTAGTTATTTATCAGTTTATACAAATTAGACAGGACAGACTGGTACATCCATGTGGCAGATGGTAACATTCTATACTGCTCTTCTTCACATCATACACTCTTTCGTGATCTGGCACTAAGGGTTAAAATACATTTAGTTGTTTCGTTTTTTTAACTGGGTATATTTTGAGACTCCTTTCTACAGTTATTAAAATAAGTAGTAGCTAATGTCACAGATATCAAGTGAACTGTTAATTTTAATTTGATTGTGCTATGTACTTCATATATCTATTGAAAAGCATCAGAGACTGGACCCTGATTTGTCTGTTCTTTTAAGTCACGTTGCTACTTGTGTCATATGGGGGTATCCCTTTGTTCTTACACTTATATGAACCATGTGTGTTCCTAAATAAACCAGTTCTTGTTGTTCCACTACCACATGGCTAGGCTGTGTATGGGGGACCCATAGTTGTTAGCTTCAATATCCTTTCACTGAGCTAAATTTGGGATAAATGAGCTTATGACGAAGGACATGTGTCATCTTCTTGGATGATCACTGCACTTCTAGACCCGGTCAAACCAGTACCAGCCATAAAAAGGGAGTGCAACTTGTTACAGAGTGTAAGAGCATGAGGAGTGGCATTTAGGAGGCAGATAATATGGATTGTTATCTGACACCCAGCTATTCCAGCCAGTACTATCTAAGTTGCATAAACTAACATATAAAGCTAAATGTCTTTAAAAACAGTTATTTTAAATAACAATTGGCTGAAATAACATATAGGTGATTTTAAATGTTCTTTCCAATGTATCTAGGTAGTCATAATGGATTACATAAAGGGAATTTCACCCCAAGAATAAGTTTAACAGATTAACATACCTAGGTAGGTGCCCTTAATACAACAGTCAAGTGTGTCTGTCTATATATTGTGTATTAACCCAATATATCTCTAGATATGCCTCTAATGGTCATACCTTTTCACAGCAAATAATAGGTTAGATTAGAATTGAATGGATCAAAAGGAACACTATGTTGCTTAATTTAAATATAAATACATATATTGTACCTAACTTTTGTTTGAAGGACACCTACCTAAGTACTTTTGTTAAACAAATTAAGAGTCACTTATTACTAGGGAAAACTTCCCCTTTTAAGTTTGAGGGTTAAATGATTGGCAGCTGCCAGGTGCAATAACTAAGCTTTTAATAACGCTAGGATATACAGCATTTATCATACTCCTTTTCCTGCTTTTCCCTTATTGGTGTAGGCTTTGTATGTATATTTTTATTGAACCAAGTGTACTTAGCTTTTTACATTTAGTTTAGAGGAGATCCAATAAATGCAGTAGTTGAGTAGTTCTACAGATGGCTATCATAAGAGTATAAGAGGTAAGTATATAGTAGGATAGGAGGTCCATGTTCCTCACCAACATACTCTTTAATATTCAATGACCTGATCATTTTGAAGAATTCCACTTCCCATTCAAATTTATTAAACTTGCACATTGGATCGAATGATGATCCTTTTGATAATAGAGACTTTTCCCCTGGGGTTAAACTATGGCAAGATAAATCATAGATTGCGGATTGCGCCTCATTCGACCTTGATGATTTGAGCCTCTGGCTCCAGTGTTGCCGGCCCCTCTGGCCCCTTCTAATATGGTTCCTCTGTCAATGGTGTATATATATATATATATATATACAGAAATCAATCACACCAAGCCAGTCCCCCACCACCACTACAATACACATTGTAGGTTGCACTTTATGTTTTTTATTACTTGACTAGTGTAAAAGCCCGTGTACAGGGGCCCAGGTCCGAGTATTGTTAACCCTTTGAGTGCCAGAGGGGTATGCAACGGGTTATGCGGCCGCTACCTTACTGCTCCACGCGATGCAGTCCTGCGTCACCTCACGCAATGCAATCATGCGCAGTAGAGACTGCCCGAATGCACACAGTCTCTACTGCGCATGACGGCTTCTGACAAACATCCTAGCGAATTATTATATAGGATATCATCATTAATATGTGCCAGTGTCACTTAAGCAGGAAGTTAGTGTTATGGGCAAAAGGACAAAGGAACTCTGCATGCTAACACATTTTTCAAGGCATACGTATGTTGCTTTTCTTTGACTTTGACTTTCAGCTACTTATTTCTCCACTGCAACCTTCAGAAGAAGTAATATTGCAGTGGGAAATATTGCACCCATAGGAAATATAGGTGAAAAGTTTTTGTGAAAAGTCAGGTGGGAAATTGTTCTCACTTTTCACCCACCCCTACTTACCAATAGTATTTTTACTGATATACAGTTATAGAGCTATTTTGTTTTCTTATTGACATGTTTATTGTCAATTTGCAAATGTACTGTTATACTACAGTACATGAACTAGGTCAGTACATACCTATTAAATGCATCAGTGTATTGTGCATTGCTTGTTGCTGTTAGTCTCCGTACACATTTTGTTTTATTTATACAACTCTTGTGTCTATATGCAACTCCTATATGGCCCTAAATTGCTGCATTTAAATGTGTCTTTTTCTTTGATATGTAAGACTTGACTGTTTTGGTACTTATTTACAACATTTGCCTTGATACATATGCCACCTAGACTAGAGACAACAACAGTTCTACAGTAAGCTCAACTAGAGCCAACACAGTGTGGCAGACTTGGGGTGAATTTGTGTTGGATTGCTAGGAAAATGAAGCCTACTGTCCATGTCCCATCAGCTCAGCTGGCTTTTGATATAATGGAAAACAGCAATATAATGGGCAACAGTACATAAATGCCTGGTTTTAAGTGGGTGTTTACTGAGACTGCAGACAATTGAAGAGAAATAAAGAGAATAAATTATTAACTCCTTATGCACCAACAGACCTGGGGTACTTTTACCCTAGAAGACCAGATAGACTACATTCAGGGAGCCACCACATGTGAGCGATCAAATGTACCGGCTCGCCAAAAGAGAGGCAAAATCTGACTGCTCCAGTCTCGGAGCAGTCAATTTTAGACTCCTGTCATGATCACAGCACACACGCAGGAGCACTTTGATCAAAAAAGTCATGACTTGCCAGGACCGTCACCAGTTCTTAACGTGTGGACACTCATGACTGTCCTGGCACATCACTGGTCCCTAAGGAGATAATGAATAAATGACCTGGTATTATTGGTTGTCTCATACTAATCCCATGTATTTTCCCACTACAAGTTAAACATAGCTTTATAGTGCATAAAGTATAGTCCTGGGAGTTTTCATTGTTTGTGAAATGTGATATTATGTAGTCACATAAGAAAAATCATTGTTTTCCATAAGCCTAAGCCATGGACATAATGAAAGTGGACTGATAGCATGATTGCAGTTCAAACTCCCACTGGTGCTTTGGAATATTAGGACAAAGGGTTTAAGCACTCACATCCTCTCAAGCATTTATTCTTCTGTATTCTCATCAGTACAAAGCAAAAATGTACATTTCATAGTATAAAAGAGTTTTAAAAAATAACAAATGCAGCAAGTCTTTCATTTTATACCAGCACATGCAGACAATACAATTTGCATATAAGCTGCTAAGGTGCTATACAGAATCAACTTATAACAGCACAGGAGAGGGATATTAACCCCTTTAGAACCAGGAAAATCTGAGGTGGATTTCACTTGAGAACCAGAGCAATTTTGACTTTTTTCACTATGTCTTTGTTCAACCATATTTTCTCTTTAATTCCTTTTTTACACCGACACAAATTATATACTGTTTTTTTAAGCACAAGTAGGGCTTTCTTTTTATTCCACATTGTTTAATTTGATTAAAATAGAAAAAAAACAGGAACAAAATAAAAAAAAACAAAAAAACATTTTGCTTACATTTTCCTGTCAGGATTTGTATACTATTAGTTCATTACAAAAAAATACCCCTAAATATATTCATTTGCTTCTCCTGAATATAACAGTACCCCATATGCCTGATATTTCAATCCCTTTCTCACTCTTACAAGGTAAATATTACAAGATGGACACCGTTATTTCCAACCTGTAATTTTTCAATAATTGGCATGTGAGGATCATAGCTTAGTTGACGGTGCCAGAACGAAAAATGTCCCACAGAGGTATATGTTTCTGAAAAGTAGACAACATAAGGTAAATAATCAGGAGAATTTGGGAGTTTTTTATGCATCTATTTATCCAGAAATATTTTTCAAAATTGCGGTAGTATTTTGTTTTTTTGCAGTTTTCACACTTACATTTCAATATTATAAAACAATAAAGCACAAAAAAGGGGGGCACCCGATATTGTAATATAGTCAATGAATGTGAGTCTACAAATCAAATGAATCTTACTCACAGATTTCGATGGTCAACTTAGAGGATCATCAAAGCTGACATATAAGCCTGTGGAGAGATCTTACCGCCTCCACTCTGTGTTTGTAAACTGGTTCATATATATACATTTTTATTAGGCTGTGAGAAAGTGGTTTTAACCGCGAAACACGTTGCCTTTGCCTAATTGTTTTTAGATTTGATGTATTAGGTATATTACATTAAATTGATTTGAAGAGTTTTTTGTATCCAGATTCTTGTATGCGGTGCAGCATCATGACAGAACCAGTTTACAAACACAGAGTGGAGGCAGTGAGATCTTACCACAGGCTTATATGTCAGCTTTGATTATCCTCTAAGCTGACCATCGAAATCTGTGAGTAAGATTAATTTGATTTGTAGACTCACATTCATTGACTATATTACACTATCGGGTGCCCCCCTATTTTTGTGCTTTATTGTTTTATGAGGTTACCGTTCGGAGAGGACATGGTAAAGAAGAGCAGCTCCGTGAGTGGTTAATCTGAGATTTGGACAGATCTAATATCCCAGATAAGCGATTAAAGCTGTACAGTCATATATGTGATTATCAGCATTTTTCTTTATGAGTAGCCACGTGTGGGGTGTTTACTGGTGGTGGAGCTTGTATTAATATATTGCGCAAGGGCACTTTTCATTTCTTCTCTCTGTCTTGTTCTACATTTCAGTATTACTGTTGATATCAAGCACAGGATAGTTGAAAACTTAAAAAAATGCATTGATTAGTATTTGGCTCCTTCTTCTGAGTATGGCAATACCCAATATGCATAGGTTTCTCAAGGTTTGGGGGAGCTACGGGTCCCAAATTGGAACATGCACGTTTCCAGTTTCATACTTTGAATTTTCACAGCTTGCGTGCCATGGCTTGCGCTACTGGTGCTATGTCACATTTGGGGCTAAGTACCAGTGCTCCACTTTAACATTTCCCCTCAAAAGTGTATATTTTTGGAAAGTAGACACCCCAGGCTTTCATTTTAGTAAACAATTCAACGTTTTCCACACTTAAATTTCAGTGTTGATGTGAATTTCAAGCACAGGATAGTTGAAGATTTTTTAAAAATGCATTGTTTAGTGTTCAGCTCTTTCTTCTGAGTATGGCAATACCCCATATGCATAGGTTTGTCAGGGTTTGGGGGAGCTACAGGGCCCAATTTTGAACAACTTGAATTTTCACATCTTGCTTAACTGGTGCCATGTCTCATTTAGGGCTATTTTCCAGTGCTTCACTTTAAAATGTCCCTCCAAAAGTGTATATTTTTGGAAAGTAGACACCCAAGGCTTTAATTTTAGGCATGTTTTCAAATTTTTTACACAGCCATTTTACCACCAATCCCTCGTAAAACATGATGTAAGTAAAATAATCAGCTTTTTCCACACTTAGATTTCAATGTTGATGTGAATTTCAAGCACAGGATAGGGGAAGATTTTCTAAAAATGCATTGTTTAGTGTTCAGCTACTTTTTTTGAGTACAACAATACCCCATATGCATAGGTTTGTCAGGGTTTGGGGGAGCTACAGGACCCAATTTTGAACAACTATTGAATTTTCACATCTTGCTTAACTGGTGCCATGTCTCATTTGGGGCTATGTTCCAGTGTTCCACTTTAAAATTTTCCCCCAAAAGTGTATATTTTTGGAAAATAGACACCCCAGGCTTTAATTTTAGGCATGTTTTCAAATTTTTTACTCAACCATTTTTCCACCAGTGCCTCATAAAACTTGATGTAAGTAAACAATTCATCGTTTTCCACACTTAAATTTCAATGATGAAATGTCATGTCTGATAGATATGATCTTGTCCTTGGGAGACAAGATCTTGGTCAGAGAAGTTAGTGGAAGGTGTTTGTGTTGGTGGGTGTAGAAGAGATTTGAAGGTACCAGGACCTGTGTGCATTCAAGACCATGAGGAATATGAAATTCAAAGTATTCTGGACTCCAGCAGAGTCCGTGGCCACATTCAATATTTAGTGCATTGGAAGAGCTATGGCCCTGAAGTACGTTCCTGGATAAACCTGTCTGATATTCAGGCTGCTGTTCTGTTGTGCAGATTTCATGCTAAATTCCTGAACAAAGTTGGGCCTTTTCCGAGGGGGAGAGATTGTTGAGGGGGGCTACTATCATGGTGCCCATGATTGCCCTGTGATGGCGCTGCTGCAGTGTGTGGACAACATTGTCTATCACTTCCTGAATGTCACGCTTATGTGCATTCACTATTCTTATAGGCCTATGGTAATTGCCAGAGTGAGTCTCCGCCTACTTCTTAGGCCTTATAGGCCTCAATCTGCCAGTACTCATTTGCCCTTTCGTGGTGTACCTGTGCGCTAGCTCTTGTGATTTTCTTATGCTCTGATCTGTGTATGACCTCTGGCTACATTTGACTCTGGCTACGTTTGATCCCTGACTTGTTGCCTTCCGCTCCGGTCTGACCCTTGGCTCCATCTGACTATCCTCTCTGGTCTGACCCATGGCTACGTTTGACTACCCGCTCTGTGCTGACCCCGGCTCCGGCTAACTATCCGATACGGTATTGACCTTGGCTTGGCTGACTAACTACTCTGTGTTGGCTCCAGCTGACTATCCATGTATTTCCGACCCTTGGCCTGACTGCATCCATTCTCTCGTTAGATTGTGCTGTAGCTGATACAAGCTGTGCTCAGTATCCTCCGCTGCGCCAGACATTGGCTCTGGCTATCCTATTTTGCTTGTTACCAACAGTTAGTGCCCATTGGTATTCCCTTGCATTATGGGGATTTAAGTCACCATAGCTTCGCTACCCTAACGTTCTAGGGTGTCTGTAGTCACCATTGTCTATGGGTTTACCCTAGTGTTCTAGGGGAGTTACTTTCATTTTGCTTGGGCGTTTCCGCTTCACCTATACTAGTTGCTACTGCTATCCTTGCAACTATTACTCGCTGTAGTCAGATTGGGTTCAGCCTCCCTTCTGTCAGTGGACTCCGTGCTGTCTCCATACTTGTGAGGGTTGGGGAAGTGCTTTTCGTATCTTTTCTGTTCTAATTTTAATAAAGATATTGATTTTACTGTATCTGTACTTGTTAGTGTTGTATCACAGTGCCTGTGATCCTCCTGTCACTCTCGTTGATGGTACACTCTGATTCACGGAGTTGGTTTGGCCCGCCCCTGGTGACCTTTTTATGCCTGGCCATGACACCTGTCAGATGCCCTTTCGTGGTGTTTATGAGCCAGTATTGCTGTTCCTGTGTTCCGGATTCCTGTGTACCGATTTGGCCTGTCCTGACTACGCTCCAGTGTTCCTGATCGTGATTGAGCCGGCTTGTCTGAGAACCACCTCCGTTACCTGACCCGGCTCGGCTGACGTTCCTGCTTGTGTTTGACCCAGCTTGTCTGAGGACCTCCTGCGTGTTTCGACCCGGCCTGGCTGACTTCCTGCTCCGTGATTGACTACCGGCCTTCTCCAACGACCTGCTTGTTCCTGTTGTCACCACCGCGACATTCTTACTTCTGCTGCCGCTGTTTTCCCAGCTGCAGAGTGACCAACTTCACCCTTGTCGTGCTTTAGTCCAGTGCAGAGTTCCGTACTGTTTTGCAGAGCTGTGCTTCCTTCAATGAGCCTCCGTCGCTTGCAGAGCTACTCCACCATACTGAGTCTTCTGTTGGTAAACGTGCATTTTAACCCTTGCAGTGCTGCCTCGCCCTTGCAGAGCCTTCATTCCCAGTTATAGAGCCTTAACCCATTGTGCTACGTCTGCTGAGTCGGCCGCTTGTGTGGACGGCGACTCATACGATATAACTGCAGAGTAGTCACGTTAAGTTGATTCGGTAGGGCGCCATTGGCTCTTGGTCTTACGTTGGTTTACCGGTGGACTACCGTTGTGGCTTTTGGCTCCGTTGTGCAGCAAAGGGTAGGCTCAAAGCTCTGGCAGGTTCCCGTTTGTATACGCCCGTGGGGGATATTGGCTCAACTACCGCTAGCTGTTGATCTCCGGTTACACTTCCGTGGGGGCTATTGGCTCAACTACCGCTAGCTGTTGGTCTCCGGTTACACGCCCGTGGGGGCTATTTGCCAGCTCTTGCATTTCAAGCTATAGTGAGATTACGCCCGTGGGGGCTATCGACTCTCGCACTTGCAGACTCAGTTGTCTCATTGGTTACGCCCGCAGGGACTATTTTGGGTCACTGTTCTGCTGATTCTACCACTGGTCACAGATTGCCTAACAGCATTATTACCTTAAGAACTCTGTGTTGTCTACATCTACACAGTCCTATCACCACTTGGGCATGCCAAACCCCACAGCTGAGACGGACTGATTTTTGCATTTAACCCATTTGTGTCTACATGGCTATTACCTGTTCTGAGACAGTGTGCGTTATCCTGATTCTGTATATTGGGCATGTGGGGTATATCTGTCCACACAGTGCTATTATTTCTGTTGCTTGCAGAGGGCGATCCTTTGCATTATTTCGTATTTAATAAAATTGTGTTTGATTTTACCTACTGGTTTGAGTGTCCTAAAAAACGTTACATGTTGTTATTCCTCAGTCACTCCATGACAGTGGTGTGAACTTGCAGGTGCTGCTGTGTCAAGGGCTGAAGTGAGAGTGCTGTTGTAGAGAGCAGTAGTTTTGTCTGGGCAAGTAAGTGTGAGGATGGGGTTGAGAAGAGGTTGCAGGGATGTGGAAAATTGTTGCAGATCAAGAGTGTGTAGACTTCTCCGCATGCTCTTGATTGTGGTGGTGGGGGGGATGGGTTTGCGTGGTATTATGAGGTTACCGATGAGGAGGTGGTGGTCAGAGAGGGGAAAGGGGTCATTAGAGAAGTTGGAGACCGAGCAGAGGTTAGTGAAGATCAAGTCAAGGGAGTGACCATCACTGTCAGAGCTGGTCCACTGTGATAGGCCAAAGGAGATTGCTAACGAGAGGAGTTTGAGGGCAGAGGGGGTGTTATGATTATTTAAAGAGATGTTGAAGTCACCCATGATGAGAGCAGGGACATCAGAGGACATGAAGTGAGGGAGCCAGGAGGTGAAGTGAACAAGAAATTGTGCTGTAGGACCAGGTGGCCTGTATATGACAGCAACACGCAAGGGGAAGGGAGAGAAGAGGTGAAGTGTGTGTGAGCTTCAAATGTAGGGAAGGAGAGACAAGGAACAGTGGGGATTACCTGAAATGTAGGGTTAGGGTACAGCAGGATGCCCACTCCACCCCCCTGTCTGTTGCCAGGCCTGGGTATGTGTGTGAATTGAAGGCCTCCATGTGAGAGTGCAGCAGTGGAGGCAGTGTCTGAAGATGTGAGCCAAGTTTCTGTGATGGCCAGGAGGTTTAGGGAGTGAGAAATGTACAGATCATGAACAGCTGTCAGTTTGTTACACACATAGCGGGCGTTCCAGAGACCAAAACAAAAGTGGGGAAAGAGGTTAGGTGACGTTGGTGCCTTGTATCATTTCGGGCTGTTTGGCAATGCTGCAATAAATTTCACCCTCAAACGTATATGTTGTAGAAGAGTAGACAACCCTGGCTTTCATTCTATTTGCATTTTAACAATTTTTTCGCTGCCACTCTATCACTAGTCCCTCCCAAAACCTGCAGTAAGGAAGAGAAACACCATTTTTTCACACCTATATTTTAGCTTTGCTCTGGATTTCAATCAAAGGATATTTGCAGATTTTTTTTAAATGCTTCACATTATTGTTCAGCTACATTGTCTGAGTACGGCAATGCCCCATATGCATAGGTTTGTCGGGGTTTGGTGGAGCTACTGGGCCCAGTAGGGAACATGTGTGTTTCCATTATCAGACATGGAAAAAACTTAGGGTGCTTTGCTTCCCATTATATTTTGATAGTGTTAGATCTAAGGAGGGATGTGTTTTGAAAAATAAAAAAACAGGATATTTCAGGGGGAAAAAGTGGCCAAATAATAAAATAAACTTTACAACACTACTGCATTGTGCCTGCATGGTATTGCTTGAAGCAGTCACCAATGCAGAGGCCAGGTTTGGAAGGGTTTGTCTGTCCATATTCCCTTGCTGTAGCAAACCCTGCAGCGTTTCTGTGGTTTGTTCTTTTGGGGAGTTGGGGGGATTTTATAAATAAAATGTGCTACGCCGGGTCTTGCTGGAATGATTTCTGGCGCACCTTGAAACAAAAATAGGGAAATGAGTTGTAGCTGATACTGTAAAAAACTACATTTTGGATTGGGGTTGCCAGTTTGAAAAGTAAAAATGAATTGTGTACTGTAGTCTGCATCATATAGATGGCAACTTTTTTTGTACCATGCCCTGCACTCTCATAGCAAGGTATGGCTGCATTAGTTGATCACACAGATCAACTCCCCCCATGTTCTTGTTATAGCCCCTGATACAGACTGGCTTTCTCAGTACCCCTCTCCTGCCATGAACACTGCCTGCCACAGTTCTGTCCTCATGCATGGTGGTCAGCATGTAGACAGTTTCTGTATATTATTTATTAGGGGGCAAATTCTGTACAGCCTGTCATACTGGGGTGTGTTGTTTTGGGAAGCACAGGGTATGAGCAGTAAAATGCAAGGTGCAAAATCACTTAAAATCTAGACCTGGTCATTGTCTTGGAGAATATGGGGTATCACATATGGGGATTTTGTTCCAGTAGGATCTGATACTTGTCTTTTTTTATTATCCCCATTGCCATTATTAGGGCCCAGAATTGCTTAAATTCGGCAATGTCTGTGAGCTTCCATACTTCTTGTTCAACAATGAAAGCTGATGGGTTGGCGGCAGTATACTGGGTTGCATACATATTGGTTTGGGACACAATTTCCCCCTAAATGTGTTCCCCCAAAAACAAATAAAAAAACTGATAATGGGTAAATCTTTCCACATCAATTTGAATTCCTGGGCTGCCTGTGAATTCTGGGATATGTGGGTTTAAATTGGTTGGTGATACCCATTCATTACGATCAGGAGAAGTGGCAGGTCTTGGGGCATTTCCTTGGGTAGCTCTTTGGGAAGGTCTTTTGGCAGGTCTTTGGGCAGTTGCTGGAGCAGTTGCCAGGCCATCTCTTGGGGCAGTTGCTGGGGCAGCTCTTGGGGCAGTTGCTGGGGCAGATCTTCGGACGGTACTTCTTTTCTTTACAGAACGCCTAGCATCATCACTAGAGCTGCTCTCACTCTCTGAAAACTGAGTTATATCAAAGTCTGACGCAGTGTCTGTGGCTTCTGAGTCAGACGCTAAAAAGACATATGCCTCTTCTAAACTATAACGCTGCTGCATTGTGTACATCTACCCTAAACTGAATAAATTTCTAATTTCTCCTAAATAACTACCCTCCCACTACTTAACTATTACTATACTAATAGTAATACCCCAAACGGTCACTATTCCTATGATAATTTTTTTTTGTACACTACTCCTAAATCTAAATCTATTCCTAAGCCTTACCCTAACCCACTTATTCCCTGAACCTACCTAACCAACTACTTATCTAAACTAGCTTATAACACTCAATTTAAATTAAAAAACCTTTTTTTTTTTTTTTTTTTACCAATGCTACTCCTAAACCTAAATCTATCCCTAATTCTTACCCTAACCTACGTATTTCCTGAACCTACCTAACCAACTACCTATCTAAACTAGTGCATCACACAAACTCAATTTTTAAATAAAATAAACTTTTTTTGTTTGTTTTCTACTCTACTGCTAAACCTAATTCTTACCGTAAACCTTTCTCTAACACACGTATACACTAAGCCTACCCAACTACTTGGCTAAATTACCTACCTAATCTGAAAATTTGGTAAAAAATCTATTTTTATTAAAAAAAAAATTTAAAAAAATACATTTGGTTTGAGAGATAATTGCTTGCTAATTTCCCCCTTCCTCCCCTTTCCTTGAAGTCAGCATTCTAGCTTGACTGAAGGGGAATCCGGTCTTACGTGTATCAGGTGTCCCGGAAGCAGAGCAGAGATCACGTTAATAAAAAAGAAATCCTTCATTGAAATGGTCTTCTACGTGTGTTTGGTTTGCAAGCACACATAGAAGACCGTTTCAGTGAAGGATTTCCTTTGATGGTCATACGACAGGATTCACCTGCAGTCAGGTACAACACTGACTTCAGGGAAAGGTGAGAGAGGGGGAACTTTGCTCTCGATTATCTCTCAAACCATAAAGGTTTGAGATATTGCACTGGGGGCAATTAATTTCTTTTTTTAATGCCTACACTATTGGTATTAGTAAATATTAAGTATTACTATCCCTTTAAAACAAAGTGATAATGCTTAATACATCCATATGTAACCCATTTGTGACTTTTCCAATATTGATTAGGCCTGCCATAACATATCCTTTATGTGTGAAAATTTGTGTGAAAGGCATTTTTCTTAGACACATATTGCACTAAAAGTGTTAAAAGTTGATTTATTTGTATTTATGTTTTGACACAACTATATATGGGTGGAAATTTTGGAGGTTGAATAGTTTGTGTCTTTTAGTTGAAAATATTACTTTAATTATGTGATATTAATAACAATTGCACTGTTTATCATAGTAATTGTAATGCAAGTTAAATAATTTGGTAGTGTTACAAGCTATTAACTATCCAAACATTGTTTGCTTTTTCTACTTGTATATACATAGTTTATTTTCTATATATATCTTTTTTTATTATCATACTAGTGTAAAAGCCCATGTACAAGGGCCAAAGTGCAAAAAGAAAGACATTTTCAGAGTGTTAATATATTATGTGGTATATTTTACTGTAATTTATGTATATAGACTTTTTTCTTTCAAAATAAAGAATTAAAATATAAATAAAAAAGTAGACATGAGCTCATAATATAAAGTAAATTAAAGTAAAATAAAGTTTAAAAATGTACATGAAGAATATTATTGGTATAATACATACCAAGAAATATATTACAATAAATCCTAGAATATAAAAAGCCAGATGTATGTTTGTCCGATGCAGTCAGGAGAAGAGTAGTGAGGGGCATAAGGGAGATAAAGAACCCAATATGAAGGTTATTAAAAAAAAACTTTATAGTTACCATAGTCAGGGTCAGGAGTGTTAAGAAATTGTAATTTTTCACAGTCAGGAGTGTTTAGAAATTGTAATTTTTCAACAGGTGATTAGGTGATAACGTATCTCTTTATGTAACGGCAGGTACCAACAGCTATTTAAACGGCTATGTAACGGCAGATGTACTACTACAGAAGTACACAGCACGTGTACTACTGCACAACTACACCTCCCAGCATTCTGTGCATTTGGGCAGTGTCTACTGCGCATGACTGCATTGGACATACATACATCTGGCCTGCATTCGGGCAGTCTCTACTGCACATGGTCTGCGTTCCGGCAGTCTCTACTGAGCATGACTGCATCTGACAAACATACATCTGGCTTTTTATATTATAGGATTTTGCATATTTCCTTTTCACAATAGCCTATTAGGTGGGTGTGGCCCTAGCAATCTCAATGTCCTTGCACTAGTGCTGTACCTTTTTACAGGCTATTATTTAAAGGAGTACACTTTTTTAATGAACAAGCTTTTCCTGCTGAGTAAAACAAGGGTGCTCCCACCGCTGTCAGTTGTTTTATTCAAACTTTACAGCAGTTTAGATAACCAGGAAGTTAATTTACTGTTTACTTGTAACTGACAGGAAATGACTCAGCAGTTTCTAACACATTGTATGGAGAAATGTAAGTCACTGACTTTCTTCTCCATCCTACATAATAATTCGCTATGATGTTTGTCAGAAGCCATCATGTGCAGTAGAGACTGCGCACATTCCGGCAGTTTCTACTGAGCATGAAGCGGCTGCTTAACCCTCTGAGTGGCAGAAGGGTTCACAACCTGGCACTCCTCCATTGGTGGCCTCAGCAAAAGGAAATCTGCTGCGGATCCTGCTACTTCTAGCTAGAAATCAAATTCCACTACTTTGGAAATCTCCAACACCTCCTTCGATTGCAAATTGGAGGGACGGGGTGAAAAAAATTTATGACATGGAACGGATGCATGCCCTTTCTTTGGGTTCTATTGACTCCTTTACCTTGGAGTGGGCACCATGGAGATCTTTCTGGGAGAATCGAGAATCTTAGTGGGTCTCCTGGACTAGTGCTGACACTGCCACAAGATGGACCTTGCAGAGATGATAGGTGGCTCCCCTCTGGCGACTATAGGTTTATCCCCAGTGATTTGGGTGACCTGTGACTGGGTTGTGGACCCTCTGGGTTGGTCGAGTGGCACCTTTTGTTGTTCGATTGAATACTGATGTGCGAGTGACCTGCGGGGCTGTTAGGTAGTCTCCCGTAGGCGAGAGCCTCATGCCCCTCAGGGGTTGATGTTTTTGCTTGCTGACATGTTGGTTGGAAAGCCCTCCTGCCTCACCTATGCTATTAAATACATATAAGTGGTGTGGTCGGGTGATTGTCAGATACAAACTATTTTTCTTTTCTATTCTCTATTCCTTCTTCATTTCTTCCTCTTTTTCTTAAATCCTGGTTTTGTCTATAACATTAGTCTCGGTTTTCTTGCTACTGTTTGGGAATTATTCCAGGAATACTGAATGAATATGACTTTTGTGGTTACAGTCTTATTTGACTATTGTATGCACATATAAGATTTTGAATCATATGATTGTTTAGATATATATGCATTCTGCAGGACACTTTGTTACACTGTATCTTTTTGTGTCTATTGATCGCTGGTTCATTGTATGTTTTGAATCGCTTAATAAACTTCTTTAATATAAAAAAAAAAAGAAATAGAAGAGAAAAGGAGCCCTCAGCTTTCTTTGCTGTACTTATCCCAATTTACATGCTAAAACAGGCATTTTGAGCCACACAGGGATATTAGTAAGCCTTGCATTCAACCTTTTGAGTACTGCCTTCCTCTTCTTTTGTGTAGCTGTTCAGATGCAAACCAGCAATACTGTAGAAAAGAAAATTCTTACCAGGCAATTCATTTTCCTTCATGGTCTCCATGGATAACCCATCTAAGATGAAGCACTGCCTCCAAGGTACAACAAAAATTACAATATAGCAAGGAAAATTAATTTGTTCTGAAACGCTAAACCATATAGGCATGAAGTTCTAATTTGGTAATAGTATTGTAAAATACTTCCTAAAAATAAATCAGTGTATATAAACAATGCACATTTTTTCACAAAAGAAAATCGGAAAAATAGGAAAAGAAAGAGCTCTCATGTTAGTATGATGAGAAACAGTTCTAAAAATCAAACCAATATAGAGTCAATGCATATGTTATATGGACCGTAAACAATGAAAACAAACAAATAAGGGAATCATCTTTATATATTAAAGGTTAGCCTGTTTCTGGGACCTGTTCATGGATTAGTGGCAGTCAAACCCTGGGGGGCAGCAGGGCGTCTGCGGTAGTGATTTTAACAGGCGTAGTTAGGGGAATGAAACATCCCTGGCTACTTCTGTCAAAATCACTGCAGAAAGTTGTTTGAGAGCATTGCCTTTGACAAGAGTCGCTGGGAAGGTGAAGCCCCCATAGCCACTCCTGTCAAAATTGATTCCCAAACTGTCAGCCTTTAGAGGGGAGATTCACTAAGCGGTGATAAAGAGGTGATAAAGCGGATATGACTTCTCCAGTTCCTATGTTATTTTAAAGAACCTATGCACTAAATTGAAGTGAATAGGCTGCATAGAATAACATAGGAATTGGAGAAGTGATAAACTGGAGAAGTCATCTCCACTTTATCACCTCTTTATCACCACTTAGTGAATCTGCCCCCTGCTTTTGCCACTTCAGCGCCTTCTTTCACCTTCACATCCACCACTTTGCCTTCCAAATTCTCCCTCAAAACCTCCCTTTTACCACTTTGCCTTTTCTTTTACATTCCCAACCATCTTTTGCCACTTTGCCTTCCCATTTTCTATTGTCACCCTTCCTTTCACCACTTCAACTTAAAATTTTACCCCACCATCTTCCATTGTGCAGCTTTGCCTCCCCCTGCATTCTCAGCCCTCTGTAACAGAAAGGGTTAATATCACAGAACATGAGACATTGCTGGCCAATGCTAAACAATCTTTAGGGCTGATATTAACCCTTTTATTGACAGAAGAGTTATCAATTAATTGCCCTGTCCTCTGCTACTGAAAGATAGGCATTAGAACACTATCTTTGTAGTGTATGAAGCATTGGTGGACATCAATAATAAATCCTCTTTCTACCATCTCCCTGCTGGTACCTGATGCATGCCTAATGCACCAGGCCAGTTTTTATTTGTCTGTTTTCTGACTGGAAACAGCAGCTTTAGTATATGCAAATTAGATGGCCCACTCCATATGGTTTTTCCTGGTGATGGTATAAAAGGACAAACTACTGGGTCCTCAAAAAAAAAAGTTTAATAATGAAAAAGGGTTATATGCAATGTTCCAATGCTAATAAGATTGGCTCTCATAATACAAAACTAGAAAAGGGGCTGAAAGAAAAATGACCTCCTTCATAGAAGTATTGATTAATACATAAACTAACCAGATGTTAATATAATAACTACAATAATATCTATTAGGCAACACAATAATAAAATGTATATGCATATCATATTATATAGTGAAAGCAGGGCTCAAAATTTCCACTCACCTCCTCGCATTTGGCGAGGAGAAATTGAGTGAGGGCAAGTGGAAATTGAGGCCCTGTATGAAAATGTCCCCTTTAGTGCCGCATACCTTAAATGTTGATTGGAACCAACAGCAGATGGCAGTCAAAGGATCTTCTCGTTAACCCTTTGAGTGCCAGAGTGGTACGCAATGCACTGGCACTCAAAGGGTTAAAGTCTCATACCCAGCAGCTGGCAGTCGATATACATATATAATTCTGATTTCTAAAAACCCAGTTGGATTGAATCATACCCAACATAGATTCACAATGTTCATACCAGTTGCTTGTGCATATAGTGGTGGTGATTGGATGCAGTGCCAATGGCCTGTTTGGAAACATTTACTATAATTCTGCTTTTTTCTATATCGTGATTGTGTGCATCTATAATGCACTGCAAATTTTTCCTCATAGTTTTGGAGTGATCAGTTCTGTGGTGTTGTATTCTGCGTTGCTTTAAGTACTTTAAGTTGGACACCTGTATTCAAGGGGTTAACCCTGACTAGCATTCAAGGGGTTAACCCTTTGAGTGCAAGAGTGGCACTCAAAGGGTTAACTGCTTGAATGCTAGTCATACAGGAGTCCAACTTAAAGTACTTAAAGCAACGAAGAATGCAACGCTACGGAAATGAGCACTCCAAAACTATGGGGGAAAATTTGCAATGCATTAGAGCAGAATTACAGTAAATGTTTCCAAACAGGCCATCAGTACTGTATCTGATCACCACCACTATATGCGCAAGCATGCTACTGAGACCACGGATATTTTGTTCAGGCCTTCAGGAATAGTCCAGAGTTCGGGTATCTATGTAGTCTAACAGTGTTAGACTGTGCCATGATTTGCAGCTGGATCTATAATTCAGTCTTGCCTGAGCTGGGTGCTGCAGTTCATTCCCTGCCGGAGTTCAGGAGAGGGTGGCAGTTGCAAGCACGAATGTCTCCATTCCGGGTTTTGCGCTCCCTCACTCTCTGCCTTGTTGAATAGAAGAAGCAGGTAGAAAAAAATCTCTCTGTAGTCTCTGCACATTTTCTTTTACTTGAAAAGTCAACCAAAGCGGTATCTTTTTGAAATGTCGTCCACTATTGGACTACCACCTAAACAACTTATTATACATGCCTCCATGTTGAGAAAGGCGAGTCAAACATGTTGCAGCCTTGAAATGGGAGCATTAAACATGTCATATTTATTAAACTTGTCCTGCCTGTAATGGTGACATACATTTGATTTTTCATAGAAGTGATGTATCAGATCAACCAGGTTCAATTTGATAAAGTGAAAGGGTGTATTAGTTACTACTATGCCTATATATTTAAATTAGCTTTGGCGTATCGTGGAGTGGGCTCTTGAATGTACATGTTGAATTATTATATCAAGGGAAATAACAGAGACGATACAATTTATATGAATTCTAGAAATTGTACTAAAGTTCTCCACAATGTCAAGCACAACATAATTCTGTCTTCCACTGGCAACCTAGTCACTTTACATCTTTGTAAGTAATCTTCTATGTCTGCCCTCATTTTGTGGATTTTAGAGCTATATAAATTGTGGTAGTACAATGGAAACCTGTCAATGATATTCCTATCTTCAGTAAGTTGGCTACCTTGCTCATCTTCTATACAAGTGATGCATGTTGTGCCCTGACTCTGCTTACCAAGGTGAGCCATTATCCTGCCCTCTCTTTCTCCATTCAAGCAAAGATGGATATTAGCAACCAAAAACCTTTTATATGAAGCTGGGTTTAGGTTCTTTGAATTTCCTTCCTCCACTTCCACCTGCTCCAGGTGTTATATATTATCTTTCTTACTCTTACTATGGGAGGACATTAGTAATACCAAAGATCCCCCTAGCAACAGCTTTAGTAGCCTACCATACTGCATCTTGATTAGCTCAATGAGAATTTAATTTGAAATACGTTTGTACATCATTTTGATGTTTGTCTGGTATAAGGACTATATTTAACCAGAATGGATGTAGTTTCCATGTCAGAAAAAGCTGATTGTCCCTGAGTAGACTGAATAGAAGTGGGGAATGGTCAGATGCAACTCTGGCAAGAATACTGTGCCCATCTCTGCATGAACACTATATTGAGGTCTCCCATACAAATTACCTGGTGATTAGGTCTAAAGAACACATCAGTAAGTGCCTACTGGAGAGGACATGTGAGAAGGGAGGGGACATAGATGTTCAGAAGAATACAGAGTAGACCATCCAGTGTACAAGTTAGGAATAAGTACCTTCCCATCCCATCTGATTTTATAGCTATGAATTCATATATAAAAGATTTAACTAGAATCAAAGCCACTCTAGCTTATGTGGAGAAGGATACATGGTAGTGATTTCCAACCCATGGCTTTTTGGGTGATATAATTTTACTTCCACATAATTGAGTCTACTGTAACATAACTATATTGGGGGAATGTGGACAAACCCAATGAGTGGGAGTACGGGGAGCACCAGCCAAAACCAATGTATTTCCCAACCATCATCCTGCCCCACCTCCCCAAACAGGATTTTTAGCTAAAGTTCACAAAGAGGAATAATCTCCATCATGATATTGTACATAAACAATAAACTAATAAGCACTAGAAAGCACTGCCCTCATAACATAAAACTTAACATTGTTATAGATATGTGAGAGCCCTGCAGACCAGCTTTAACCTAGAACTTGGCAGTGTTGAGTTCCCTGACAGAGCCACTATCAGTGTATGCATACATTAGCAAATGGTATTAGTAAAAAAAGTTACACATTTTGACCCTATTTATGTCTGCTAACTAGAATGGCATATGAATACATACATACATGCACCATAGTACGCATCCCAGAGAGGGTGATGAATGGGACTGGCACCACTGTATTCAGTCGATATAGTGCATGCATTCATCTGCAAGGCTAGAGTTAATTAGTACCTTTGTTTCCAATAACAGTAATGTAGATGGCAAAGAAAGACAATGACAGTATAACAGAACAACTACAGTGAGTTACAGATTGTAATTCACTGGATTATGGAACTGAATCTGGTAATCCAGCATCCTATCGGCCCTATAGATTAATGCCTGATAGGATCCAATGCAAACAAATACCGCAGTAGTCACTAATGATTTACATATAGAACTGTCTTAGTAGTCTGGTATGTCCAGGTATGTCCTGCACAAATAGACCTCCATTCCAGTCTCCATCTGCAGACTGTCACAGTCTTTCTAGCCATATGTGGGCCTCTCCAGTGTGAAGAGCACTTTTTATGACCATGGATAATTCTTACTTTTGCCGGATATAACATGGAATGTGAGATGGAATTTTCTGCTTTGGCATTCTTAGTGGAGAGGTCTACATATATGGATAATGAATGATTTTCATTTAAAGGGATATTAATATTTCACAAAACAGCAGCTCCAATTAATCTTCATAGTATTTGGACCATGGAGAGTGTTATTTCAATACTTTCAGAATTGTAGTTAAAGAGTAATTGAATGATAAAAAAATCCCCCTCCTGCTCCTTTTACCTAGTGTAAGCCACCTCCCCTGAGATGTGAAATCTGGTCCTGGGACCAGACAGCTCACAGCAAGGGACAATCTTCTTACTGTGAGCATAAAGCAGAACTACCACCTTTAACAAAGATGGCACCAAATAATTCCTCCTCTGGCGACTAGCTGCTCAGTAGCGCTAGTTGCCAGAATTATTACCTTGTTAACATGAATTATTCACTGCTACGGGACTGACAGGCAGGACAGAGCACAGACATCTTTCCATACTGACGTCTGCATGCCTGCACTGTCAGTCCTTTTTGGAGCTGAATGGCTCCTAGCATCACCTCCTAGAGCCAGCTGGGACTGACAGTGCAGGCACGCAGACGTCACTATGGAAAGATGTCTGCGTTCCATGCTGCCTGTCAGTCCCGGAGCAGTGGATAATTCGTGTTAACGAGGTAATAAGTCTGCTGACTAGCGCTACTGAGCCAGATGAGGAATTATTTGGTGCCATCTTTGTTAAAGGTGGTAGTTCTGCTTTAAGTAAAACCCCGTCCCCTTGACAGGTTTTACAGATTTTTCACAGAACAGAAAAGAGAGAGAGAGTGCCTCTAAGTGCAGAAACTGGTAATTCTCCCACTTAGCTTTCCCCTCAAATTGGGTTACTTACTATCCAGTGAGGCTACGCCAGCCTCTGAGCACAAAAGCACGTCACAATTATACAAGTCAACCGCTTCCCGTCCTTCTTGTACCTCCAACTCCCTCTCATGGAGAATGGTTCACTGGATCCAAAATTGTTACGGTAACCAATAATTTTAGAAAACTCCTTTATTGGGGATCAATATAAAAATACATAAACTCAAATAGACTGAATAAAAAAAAGTTTTTATTCAGTCTATTTGTACACAGAAGTTTATCCATTAATACAATTTCCCTTGAAGAGAAGGGCAGCAAATGTACTTTGTACGCAAGTGAGGGCAGATTTAAATCCCCATACACAAGCTAACTGTGCTTAAAAGGAAGCAAAGCAGACACTGCTTTGTCAGTGTAATGTTTATCATTCATAGGTTGTATAAATTAACTGTCAGATTTTATATCTGTACAAGCTCTTTAGCTTGTTTATTTAATTGATTTTAGGCATAAGTGAGCCATCTTTTAAACTCAAACACCTTTACCTTGTAATGTCTCTTGTGTGCGGGTACAAGACCAGCCTTCCTGCAATGATGGGGAGTACTGAGTGGAGATGCAGTTCTTTCATTCCAAAAGTCTCTACCCTGTTTGGTAAATAGCATGCATGCACTGACTATATATATATTGAGATCATTTTATAAATTGTTATTCCCAATATTAGCACGTGATCACTTTCTTTTGTTGTTTTACTTATGGTATACAAGGGTATATATTTATTGTTTTTTTTAAAATGTGCATTGTTTGTATATATTGATTTTTTTTCAGGAATTATTATGTCACTGGTCACTGTCAGTACGTAAGCACTTCTTTAAAGCAGAACTACCACCCGACACAATCTTTAGCTTCACTAAGTCCCCATCTGGCGACTAGCTGCTTAGTAGCGCTAGTCGCCAGAATAATTACCTTATTTAATAGATTTCTGTTCTCTTCCATGGGTGACAGGCAGGACGGAGCAAGGACATCTTGCCATTATGACGTCCGCGTCTGTGCTGTCAGTCCCAGCTGGAGCCAAATGGCTCCTAGCAATGCCTGCTAGACCTGGCTGGGACTGACAGCGCAGGCACCCGGACGTCACAATGGCTAGATGTCCACACTCCGTCCTGCCTGTCAGCCGGGGAAGAGAGCAGAAATCTATTAAATAAGGTAATTATTCTGGCAACTAGCGCTACTAAGCAGCTAGTCACCAGATGGGGACTTAGTGAAGCTAAAGATTGTGTCGGGTGGTAACATAGTAACATAGTAAATCAGGTTGAAAAAAAGACACAAGTCCATCAAGTTCAACCTTCGCCTCATACCTCAGTAACTGAGAATTTTATAGCTTTCCTGCTACCAATTAAATTAGTTTTTATCAGACCTTCCTTATCAGCCTACTGATAAACAGTATAACTCTGTATGTTCCCTTTTGAAAGAAATGTATCTAATCTTTTCTTAAATGTATCCATTGTGTCTGCCTTAACTACCTCCCTGGGCAATGAATTCCACAATTTGACAGACCTTACCGTAAAAAAACCCTTCCTCTGCTGAAGTTTAAACCTCCTTTCCTCTAATCTCAAGGGGTGTCCCCTGGTCACCTGATCAGGTAGTTCCGCTTTAAGTGCCATGAGCTTTTATGGTTTAGCACTTTGGACCATATTTATTGACCAAATATTGTTTAGTATTTATTCTCATTTATGGTCTTATAGATATCACATTCAAATTTATATTCTATACACATTTATGTTACTTTGTTACTACTTTTGTTTTATTGAGTAGAAACAATTATCTGGAATACTTGTTATTCCTTTAAAAAACACCACTCACACAAGGGTTTTACATGTTCTAGATATATATTTATTTTTTATTTACTTATCTATAGTGCCAACCTTATACTTACCTTATACTTTACCAAGGACTACCGTGTGAATGTGTTAGCTTCTGTAGTGGTGCCTGGGTAAGAGTCCATCTTACTGTTTTCACAGAAATCAAAAGTATGTTGGTTTCAATTCCCTTACTATTCAGTGTACAAGTTTAGTGTCCATTGACACCTGAAGTTCATGTTGTACCAGTTTACTCCTGTGGATACTAGCCTGTGATGGAGGTGTGTTTTTGTCTTTTCCCGTCCCTGGAATCTTGGTGGAAAGTTTTGGTGTATCCCCATGGTTCCCATGTCCCACACTGGATGAAAAAGAAAAGAGGATTTTAGTGAACTTAACATTAAATCCTTTGCTCTTAGGCCATGTGGGGAAAAGAAAACATTGGGTTGATCTTCCAGGCAGAGGTATCCTCTTGGGTTCTCTACTCGAGAGATTTAGTTCTTTGCCTTTTGTCTGTTTTATCTTGGCCTTGCTATTAGGAATGGGCAAAAATTTTTGCCTCAAACTGAAATCAGCCAAAAATGTCACTTTCAACTTGGAGAAAAATTTCCCTTAAAGTGCAGTTCCATGCTTTTTTTGCCTAGCTCATTGCATTGAAATCAATGGGTAGAACATTTTTTCTCCACCACACAAAAGTTTTCTCTAATTTTCTACATACATATACAAGGGTATCAGGATCTCACAGCATGCCACTCTGTGTTTGTTCTCTGTAGTAGTGGCATCTGGGGTCACAATAGGGGAGAAGGGAGGAAGGAGGATGACCCAAAATACCTTAAAATTTGGTGTGACTGACTGGCAAGACACAGGCAGCTGGACTATTTATAGTCCCATTTCCCATTACTCCAGGTCCTATAACTAGTATTGCTGCTGAGGCAGCAGCAGCAGTACCACCTACCCCAGCCATTGCAGGTGCATCTGTAGAAGAAGAATACCATTATTCTCCAACCCCCACATCCACCACTAAAATCATGTGTGTGGGACTATTTTCCTTTGGTGCATGCACATAGCTGTTATATAGTGTGCAATAAAGAAGTGAAAAGGGGTAAGGATTGGGTACATCTGACCCATTAAACACATTTATTATAACTACCCTGACAATTATGTAAAACATGTGAAATCCTCCACCAAGTGTGCCCTTTGCCCCTCAACAGGTACTTGGGAGAAAAGCCCATAGAAGTCCAAGTGAAACCTCCAAAAAGCCTGGAAGTTCTACAGTGAAATTAATACTGCATCCTTGACATGTTCTTTGGCTATGGTCCGGGTGTGGGAAAATATTAAAGTTGTCCCCCTCCGGGGGCTCTTCCTCCTCCTTGTCCACTGCAGTGGAGATTGAGTGCAGATGTGAGTATCTGACAAGGTGGAGAGCAACTGAATGCAGGGAATCCAGGAGCATCTGTGGACAGTTCATCCAGCACAATATGTCAAGCTGATGGCAGAAAAGGTTCACTCATCAGCACCACCACCAAGTCACTTGTACTTACTGGACCTGCGAAAGGTCATAGTGACTGAAACATACTGATTTATTTGGGATGGTTTAATATTGTCAACATAAATGTCAAGGTCCTGGTTATAGTTTTGCATATTGCTTTATATGAGAGCAAATGTGCCAGCTGTGATTCTTCAAAGTCCTTTCTTCTTACCAAATGTTTCCACACACTTTGCACATTGCGGGTGCTGATGATAACTGGACAGTTGTTTCCTTCTCCTAAGGGAAATACTGATATTCCAGCACATCCATAATTTTAGTTGGGGTGCTGGAGGAGAAGCATGATTGTCCAGTTTATTTTCACTTATTGTGGTACTGCTTCTGCCTCAGTATCACTAGGCCTAGTGGGAAGTGGAACCATAATCACACCAACACTTAGCTGCTGATGATCCCAACCCCATACAGAAGATAATATTGATGCTCAGATGACTCAACAACAGGAATTATCTCACAAGAAAATACCATTATGTCACTGTTCAGTGCCACTGGGTGGCATAATGTTTTGTGTGGTAGCTAGTTACCACCACTAACTTGTAATACTGGCATTAGGCAAGAAGTAAATTTTTTTTATTTGCAAGCCTAAAGTCGCAAACTGTGATTTTTGTGTATTACCAATAAATTATCTTCTTATAGTCCTTTTGGAAAATTGAAACCATGGGTTGAAGTATCATCCTCCAGGAGGCAGAGCATTTGCATGAAGATTTCTCCCTGCTCCACCTTACCGCACCTATCATGCACAGTTTCAATGTATAGCAAAAACAGAAGAAAAAAAAGTAGTTGGGTAGGAATGTGGTCACCTGTAACAGAGAAGGCAAAGGACTCCCCTGCCCGGGAATCAAACAACCTGTTTTTCTCCAGGTTGGATATCCTGTGTTCCACAAAGACTAAGAGAAAATAATTTGTGAGGAACTACACAAACATTCACTTTTTAGTTTCGTCCATTGTGGAACACAGGAACCACGGGGATATCCCAAAGCTATTCCACTGAGATTATAGGGAGGGAAAAAATTGGCTCAACAGAGAGAAATCAGAAATAATTATGAATTTCAGGTGTCAATATTCACCAGCACGCCAAAGTAACAGCACAAAGGTTACAAGAAGGAAAAGCAAGAAGGACCTTCCTTCCCAAACTGTCTTCAACCAAAGCCAGAACATTGACTCTGTAATGTTTAGCAAACATGTGAACAGATGACCTCATCACCACTTTGCACAACTGTTCTGCAAAGGCCTGTTTTTTTACGCCCAGTAAGGACCCACTGCTCTGGTGGAATGAACAGTGACCTTAAAGGGCATAGGCCTTTCATAAGGAAAGGCTTGATGAAAGGTGGCCTTGTTCCATTAAGCCACTGTCAGAAATCAGTTTCCTAGAGATGAACTTAGAACTTCAGATACCTAAGTATGTCCAAGAAGTGAAGCTGCAAAATCTGAAACCACCTTGGAAAAAAACCCAAATGGAGTTAGCAAAACCACCCTATCTGTATGAAAGATCAAAAAGGGAGGTCTACAAAACAAAGTGTGTAATTTACTCACATTTCAGACAGTTGCAGTTGCAAGCAAGAAATCTGTTTTGAGAATCAAAAAATAACGAGATTCAGAATCCAAGGGCTTAAAAGGATCTTTGTGAAGCACTCTTGAGTACCAGAACTAGATTTAAGTCCTTCTTGGGAGAGAGATCCTGAAAACAGGATAGGCATGAGCCCAACACTGATGGGTGATCCAAGACCTGGAACACCTTCTGTGACAACATTTGAATCAGATCTTCTGATGGAAAGAGCCATCCCTGAAGAGTTTTGAATCTGGGGCAAATGCAAAGAAGATTTCTTGAAAGTTATTACTCAGCAGTGCCTTTCCATTATGGACAAGCACATCTGAATAAAAGATGTGAGACCTCAATTGAAGGGGCCTTCAGTTACAAGTTGTCCAGTCAGTGAGTAAAGGAAATGCCAAGTGAACAAATGTGGGCAAACAATGCTATTATAACTTTTGTGAAAGCCCACTTAGCAGTAACTCTTCTTTCTCTTTTGACACTCTCAACATGCAGAGAACAAATTGTTTGCCAACAAAATTGTCAAAAATAAACTCCAACTCCACTTTTTTTTCTATCTTGGAGACATACAAATGTGATGAGCACCCATCAAGCACTTGTTCTTGTTCTTAAGCATTGTGGCCTCTCAGTGGTGCTACAAGTCACTCTTTTCACTCCACCGAGCCACTGCAGAGAGGACATTTCCATATCCATATCAGATTGGCCCTGCCCACAGACAGTCCAGCTCCAAAATGCCAGGCAAATCCTCTCTGCACAAGATACAGTAAAACCACAGACGTATGTTTGACCTATGTGGACCTTGTCGGTGTGGTGCAGCTGATTCCGACTAGGCATGTGGCAGCGAGGGCCCATGCCTGGTATACCCTTATACTTATGGACATACAAATGTGAAGAGAACCCATTCTTTTTCTATCTTCTCTAGCTTCTTAACTATGTTGCTGTCTCTCACAAACACAAAATTATAAGCTGTGGGAACCTGACACCTCTTTCCTACTATCTTTGTGGGAATATAAGAGAAGCTCTCCACTGGGGGAAATTAATTTTTGTAATTGATTTTAATACAATGATCAAGGCAGAAAAAAAGGGAAAATTTAACTTTTCACAAAAAAATTTCCTTAAAGTGAGACGTTCCATATTTTGCCTAATAACTTTCTTAAGGCTAAACATTTTAGCCACTCACACTCACTAGTATTTTCTAATAAGCAACACAGGTCACCATCAACAATCCTATCTATAAGTTCTTCTGCTGCTGCTGCTGTTCGAGGCTCAGCTCCATTGCTTAATACTATTGCAACTTATATCTCTGTGGTAATAATGAAGTAATAAGTTTTAGTCCTTCAGGTGCCTTTCAGTCTATGAAATTTACAATACTTTACAATGTAAAGATACTTTACTCATGATCCAAAAGCACGTAGACACATTCTCCGTGAGATCCCACCGACAACAGATCTGCAGCATGTCAGATTTGGAACAACTATCAGCAGAAGTAGTAGTAGCAACATTTCTAAAAGTGCACAGTAATAATAATAGTAGTGTTATAGATGTGTATAGTGTTAATAATAGTAGTGTTATAGATGTCTCAGCGAGTGGAACAACATTTTCCTCACTCACACTCATGATTCCTTCTTCTGTTGTGCAAATGCAAAGTACATAGAAAGACGACTTGGAGACTGAGGTGTAAGTGAAATGAGTTAAAGTCTGCACAAGTGTTACATCCACCACCACCACCTTCACCAAGACTATTCCTGTTTAAGTTGCAGTTCTTCTATACGCTGCCAACTCTTAGAAGTCAACCACTACAAAATAATGAATCCAACAGTATACCTGCAGAATAAAAAACTTACCAAAATGTTAGCAAGGTTGGTGTCGATCATAGGCCTGGATACTAGCTAATATCAAAGATGTGTGTAGAATCTCAAAAAGAAGACTTTACTACAGGAGTTGGGGAAATTCAGTCTTTTAGTACTGAATTGCTGCTTCCACCTCTATCAATAGCAACATTGTAGACTAACAGCACCTAATGCATTGGTTCCCACTAGGCATCTTATACCCAGAGTTTGTGTTATGAGCTCAAAATAAACTTTAGTTCATCTCCCTCACAGTAGTTTACAGTAGAAGACCCCTGCATCATCACACTCATTACACATGTCAATCTTTAATGCCATGTCAAGTATTTTAAAATTTAAATATTAATCCACAGTAAATGATTTAGGTAATTAATTTAGCCTCAGTTACAATATGTATGTTAAATAATATAGAACAATTATATAATAATTTACAAAGATGTCAAATAGCATGTGAAAAAAAAATGAATAAACTTATTTTGAAAATTTTAAAGATCATGGTTTTGAGACATTCCTGTCTGGCTTTGCAGACTGGATCGTACAATCTCTATGAATGTACAGTGCTTTCTGGAAACTATCTTATCTGAAATTACTTTGAATTATTAATTGAGTAGACAGCATGTAGCTAAGAACACTTCTACTGTGATCACATTTCCTGATTGACTTTATTGTTCTTTTACAGAACAGAAACAATTATGAGGCAAATAAAGAACAAGGTTGAATTACATGGGAATGAAATCACGATAAGTAGCATTACCCAATTATGATAGAAATTAACTTTACCTTTTTTATACTAATTATTAATGTAAGATTGTTACTTAGGCTTGGTTTAGTTCTGTATAAACTCTGGGTGTTCTATTTGTTCAGGTGCAGTGCAGAATGTAAGAAGTATAACAGCAGGAGAATTAGGGAAAGACAACATTTATTGCAATTATATGTTAAAAGAAAAAATAACAGTTAAAACATTTGATTACTAAGTTTTTCTTGATTTATGGCACAGAATACTGCTGCTGCTTCATCTGAAAAAGAATGTGCCAACTTTAAAGCCCATATAATGATTATGCTATCATAGGGGTTATAGCAATTAGTGAAAGAATATAAGACATAATTATCAAAAAGACATAATGCTACTTGAACAGGGATTGTGAATTCATTCTCTGTAGAGTTTGAGTTTAAATTGTAAAGATCCAGTCAAATTTTTAGTAAGAGAATTAATCATCTCTGACCTTTAAAATCATATTTTATCCTACCAATTCTTGCATTGACCAGACTGAATGATTGCCTTTTGGTTATACAAAAAGGTTTCCCCAAATTCATATTCATAGCCTTCACTTTTCTCTCTCAATGTATTGACATATACATTGTTGCATATATATTACAAATTTAGTATATTTGGATAAACTTTTGGCCAGTGACTGTACTTGGCAAGTTCAGTATCAGCCTCTACTCTCCACATGACGTACAAAACCTAAGGAAAATAAACTATGTTCAGGGTTTAACCAGCAGTTTTAATCCTTCATCTAACTCTGATAATCATACTCAGGGAAATATAGTCTGCAATAGTGAATGACTGGCTTTTTCAGCTGATGGCTGACATTGTATATTGCTGCAAAGAATATTGCGTACAATTGCACCCAAATCATATTCCATCATGGTTTCTAACCCCACCTAATTTAGGCCACAATTCAGTTGATCCCAGTACAAAAAAAAAACAGCCGATGGTAGTACAGCAATGTATCGATCCTGATTGTGAGAACGCTTCAGATCACAAAAGGTCTTTACTCACCCCCGATGGCATTTGTATGCAGCTGATAGTGGGGAACCTCGGCTGTTGGTCTCTTCCCGGACTCAATGCTGGACTTCCTGTGTTATTAACCTTTCCATCTCCCTGGTGTAGGTATTCAGCAATATTGTTGCCCACAATATATAGCCAGGTTCTTACCCACTGTATCAAGCTGTAGATGTTTCAGCTGCTTCACTCCTTCCTCATTGCAATGGTGATCAGGTATTTGCCAAGTTTGTGGAGGTGGGGTATGAGTGGTAGTATATTGGTGGTCATCAGGCAAAGTTTTCTGTTTCCCAAACAGTGTAGCAAACTATTCACCAAATGTCCTTTGATGCTCCTTTGGAATAATAAAGTATAGTCTCCAAATAACAACTCCAATGCATTTCAAACAACTGTATTTTTTCAAGGACTATTGTATTAGCTAGTAGTGCATGTTATACACTAACTTTTAAACCTTAAGCTTTCACCATTTGGCCTATAAACTGTTAGTTGTAATGTCCTACATCTGTCATGAAGCCTGGCTTCTGGCTACAACTTAGTTTTGCCATTCACATGTGGTCCTTGTTTGTCATTGGGACATTGCTTGGGTGGCTCCCCGTGCAGATAAAGGGTTAACTCTTGTTTTTAGGTGCTACTCATCTGCATGGGATGTAGCCAGAGTGAGACTTCCTGTTTTAATATCCTTACAGTTGGAAGATTTAGAGCAACAAGTTCTTAAGTGATGAAGAGCATCATGAATGGAGCAAGTAATGCTCTTAGGAATAGACTGAGGCTGGGGGTCAGATCCAGCCAATGCTACATTCGGGGAGGCAGGAAAATGAGGGTGGGGGTGAAAAGTTCTGGTTTGTATTTGAGAAAGTTTGCTTCTGTGTTGCATAAAAACTTTTGCCTGCACATTTCCTCTCTATTGGTTGTTTCGGATGGGCATTTCTCACAACATAGAATTTTCTGCCCCCCCATACTATTGATTTTCGAAGCTGGAATTTCCCTGGCCATATAAAGACCCCTTATTATTCCATCAGCCTAGTCTAATACCCAAGAATTTCCAACACTTCATTGTGGATTTTTTTTTAGTAGAGGGAGAAGAGTAGAGGTGTTGCAGCAGTAGTAGTAGTTAGCGTTAGGTTAGTGAAGGTTAGTCAGATTGCGGGAGTCTTAGGACAGTGAAGGTCATGAAAATTGTGTGAGATAGTGTTAGGGCACTGAGAGTGAGTCGATTATGTGAGTTATTGTTAATGTAGTGAGAGTCAGTATAATTGTGTCAGGTAATATTAGGGCAGTGAGGGTTAGTGAAGTATGTAGTGAGTGAGAGTGGCTTCTGTGCTTTCTTTTGTTAATTTAAAAAGCATTTTTTTATTTTTATAATACTTTTTTTTATAAACTTTTTTATAATAATACTTTTTATAATCTATATATGTACATCATAGAGCTCCGTTCGTTGGCCCAGAGCACTGGCCAATCAGCACACGCAACCACCGCTTGAAACCGAAGCGTATAGTGCAGCATTCTGGGACATGTAGTCAGCACACGCAAAACACTGCTTGAAACCCAAGCGTATAGCATACCATTCACTCAGGGTCACACATACTCAGAGTCTTACACTCATTCACTCAGGGTCACACACACTCACACACACTCATTCACTCAGGGTCACACACATAAACCTCTGTTTTAAAACCGTTACTCTCAGTGGAGTAAAGTTTCTCTTAATGTTTGAAAGTGCAGTAGGGGTCAACCACCAGTTGAGCACAGAGTGTGTTATGCACACTCACTCAGGGTCACACTACACTCATTCACTCAGGGTCACACACACTCAGGGCCATGAACTCATTCACTCAGGGTCACACACTCATTCACTCAGGGTCACACACACTCATTCACTCAGGGTCACACACATAAACCTCTGTTTTTATTGTTATTATAATTTGTAAAAATGGTCGAACCTTGTGAAAGAACTCTGAGAAACCGTAGAAGAAATCATAATGAAACATTAGAGGAGAGATCAAATAGACTAAGACATTGAAATGAAACATTACGATGAAAAAGACAGAGAATATTGCAGAAAGAGAAGAGTGATTGGAAGTGAGAAGAAAGGCAAAATGCCATAGGAATAAAGAAATAGAATTACTGGATACGAATAATCAACAAGCTGTACTTAACTTACAAGAGCATTACATAGGAAATATGTCTTACAACTGTCAGTACTGCAATGCAAGATATTGGAAACCTGAAGTAAATACATAAAATAAGAACACTAAATATTGTCACAATGGAAAGGTTTTGCTTGAACCACTGTCTGAGATACCAATTTACTACATGAGCTGCTTACAGGGGATACACATGATCAAATAATTACAGACAAGGTATACGAGAGTACAACTCAGCAATGGCGTTTGCATCAATTGGTGCTGAGATTAAATCACGGCCTGGAAACGGTCAATACTGTTTTTGAATACAAGGTCAAATTTATCATTTGGTCTCGTCGCTATATCAAATTGATCCATTTGCTAAGTCATATCAGAATATGCATCAAATAATTCAGACCAATCCAACAATGAATGTGTGCATGGTATTTTTAGAAAACCCAGACTTAGATCAAAGATGACATAATGCACCTACATCTACACCAGAAGTTGCTGCAATATTTGTTGGAGAAGACGGCGAACCACCTGTACAAACAGACATATGCATATATTCTACAGGTGATTGCTGTAGAATTATATCACCGCTAAACAAAAATGGAGACCCTATGGTGTATCTGTTGCTTTTTCCATATGGAGAGGGTGGTTGGTATGAGGAAATGCAACACGTGCAAGACAGAAGAACTAAAAAACTCAAGAGAGTAACACAGTTGCAATTTTTTGCTTATAGACTTGCATCAAGACCTGGTTTTAGCATAATCCAGTGGTAAATTATTTCAGCAATACATTGTAGATGCCTATGTAAAAGTTGAAGGATCTAGATTAAACTGTTTAAACTATAATCAGAAAAATGTACGCATGGAAATGTACCGTGGACTATTGGATGCAGTAGAGGCAAGAGCTCAGAACCAGAACTTTAGAGCAGGGAAGATAATAATTTTACCTTTGACTTTCCAGGGGAGCCCAAGATATATGCAACAAAATTATCAGGATGCAATGGGAATTGTAAGAAAGTCTGGAAAACCTGATCTATTTATTACATTTACTTGCAATCCTGCCTGGCCCGAGATTATAAATGCAATGGAAGGAAAACAACGACCTGAACATAGATCAGACATAACTGTGTGAGTGTTCAAAGTGAAACTTGCAGAATTGCTTGACGACATTCTCATGCTGAACATTTTTGGTTGTAATGGTTTGTTTGACACACAGACACAATGGTTTAGGATAAAACACAGTTTTATTGACATCACAGTAATAAAATAACCTTCACAGGTCCTGTAGTATATAACCTGAATAATACAGACACACAACTATATACGATTATATATATCTATATATATAAAAGAATAAGCCTCATTGCATAATTTATGGTACCTCACACACAGAACATAATTTATGTCTCCTCAGAAAACAAACACACATTGAACAGAATGCCTCATTACATAATGTATGTCTCATTAGGAGACACAACTCCTATTGGGTGATTGAATGGGGACTTTACACTCTGTGTCACCTCCCACAGATAACTGTAACCCTCCATACACTCTGTTTCAGTACGAGGGTGTAATGTTCCCATAAAATACAAACTCAGGGATAAACTTAATAGCAACTCTTTTATTTAACTCTTCATCTCTTCAGTCACCTCACTAACTGTCTCAACTGTCACTCCTCCACTTCCTGCTTCCTGCTTCCCGCCCTTTCTCCTTAAAGGGGGAGAGATGCTTTACTGTATGTTACAGAGGGCAAGCCTCAAACACCACTTTCTATTTGTTCCCTCAGTATATTGCTCTGCTGCCTCAACTGAAGAGCCACGGTGTGTTATATTGCTATGTTACCTCAACTTAACCCTTTGAGTGCCAGAGGGGTACACCAGGGGCGTTTCTAGGTTCCAAAACGATATGGTGCTAGAGCCCACAGCAAAATTCAACAGTGTGCCTGCCACCAGTGGTAGTGATGATAACTCACTCCACACTATAGTGTTATCCTTACACAACATATATGTTTATTTTACTAATCTATATATAATACAATGCAAAGAGTTAAGAAGTAAGCCATTTTATGTTCAACTCTTGCCATTGTTTTTTGTTCTAACTGAAGTTATTGTGGTGTAAACCAACTGTACCACAGGGAACAAATCAATATTCCTGTCACATTAAATAGGGGTTTTAACTCCGTGAATGCTAGAGCGGTCGGTCTTCAATACATTGCAAAGCAATGCACTGGAGACCTCTCTAGCATTCAAGAGGTTAAAAACTCTATTCAAGTGCAGTGGATTTTAAGAACTTTTATTTGTCCCCTATTGTGCAGTTGGTTTACTTCAGAATAAAACCAGGTTGCTTTAATACATATGAGCCATTGATGCAACTGAATAAATTATCAAGAGCAACACCAAAGTATTTTATTTACACAGATAATGTATAAACAAATATAACGATGTTTAAACAAACATTAATGTGAGTTTTATTGCTGTGGAGCAATGTGATACAATTATATACCCACCACACAGTCTGATGTCCTAAAAAGAGGGACACCAGGGTGTGAAAGAGGGACAGAGGGATTTGGGGCTCGAAGAGGGACACTTGGGAGGTATGCTTATACCCAGAATTGTTCCATTGACCACTGGTAGCCATAGAACCCCTCATACACTGCCTGATAACCTTGCGCTTCTAGCCCCTATTAGCCACACATCCACTTTCTGATACTTCAGTGGTTTGCCACCAGTAGCACCAGGCCCACACATGAACTGATATCTCAGTCTTCTACTGGCAACTGGTATCCATAGAACCATACATACATACACTGTGTGATACCCCATCATTGTTCCACTGGTTACCTGTAGCCAATCATACACTGTCTGATTGCCAGCATTTTTCCATTGGCCGCTGGTAGCCACAGAACAACGCACATAAACTTTATGATACCACAGCCTTGTTCCGCTGGCCACTGGTAGCCACAGCCATGTTTCTCTGCCCAGATTCCCCAAATACACTGTGTTACCCCACCAGCTTTCTACAACTGCCTACCCGTCGCCACAGATTCCCCTCATACATTGTGCCCATACATTGTGCATTCCCACCAGCCTTGTTCTCCTGCCCACTGGAAGCCACAGATTCCCCACGTACATTGCGTGTGCCACCCCCCTGCCCACTGGTATTCACAGATTCCTCACATACACTATGTGATTCCCAACTGTATTTTACCCCTGCCCACTGATAGCCACAGATTCCCTACATACATTATGTGACCCCCCCAACAACCTTATTCCCCTAACCACTGGTAGCCACAGATTCTCTACATACACTATATAACCCCCCTAGCTTTGCTCCCCTGCCCACTGGAAGCCACAGATTCCTTACATACACTATGTGACCTCCCCCAGCCTTATTACCCTGTCCACTGGTAGCCACTGATTCCCCACATACACTGTGGACCCCACCAGCCTTATTATCCTGCCCACTGAAAGCCACAGATTCTACACATACACTATATGACCACCACCATCCTTATTCCAATACCCACTGGTAGCCACTGATTCCCTACATAAACTGTGTGACCCCACCAGCCTTGTTCCCCTGCCCTCTGGTAGCCAGCCCACAAATTCTCCACATATACAATGTGACACCCACCAGCCTTGTTTACCTGCCACTGGTAGCCATATATTTCCCCCATCTATACTGTCCCTCATACCTTCTCTTCTGCTCTGCCCCATTCTGCTTTCTGTTTCAGTGTAGAGCCATGGGCTCCACTCTGCCTCCTCTGGTACTTCAGGTGCATGTTGATGACCTCATCACAAAGCACCAGGAAGTGCTAGAAGAGCCAGAGTGGAGCGGATGGCTGTGGGCTGAACCTGAGAACAGAGTAAGGCAGCAGCCTGCTGTTCCAAGCTATATATGCCAACAAGTTGCTGGGCAGCAGCCAGCCAGCCAGCCTCAGGATAAACAGCAGGAGGAGTGAGTCTGCTGATTGCCTGACATTCGGGGCTGCCCACTGACACACTCGGGGCTTCAGCCCCCTTAGCCCACCCCTAGCGACGCCCCTGGGGTACACAACGCATTGCAAAGCAATGCGTTGCGTACCCCTCTGGCACTCAAAGGGTTAAGTAAGGAGGAGTTACTGCTCCCATTGGGTGATTAAATGGGGGAGTGATTTAAATCATGCAGGGAGTTGGCCTGCCCCCACTATCCAGCCCGCCCACCATCTAAGTAAATGAAAAAACAAAATGGCTGCCACTCGCTCCTACACCACAGACACAAACACATCAGACAAAAACCACACACTCAATCACACACTCACACACTCAGTCATACAGACTCAATCATACACACAATAATTCACACACTCACATTCTCTCGCTCACACACTCACACTCTCAATCCCACACACTCACACTCTCTCTCACACTCTCTCAATCACACACACTCTCACTCAATCACACTCACAAACTCTCACACTCATACACCCTCACACTCATACACCTTCACACTCACACACTCTCACTCAATCACACACACTCACGCAATCACTCACTCTCGTACCCACACCCCGGGAGCCAGCACGATCCACCTTCCACCATAGTCTCACTCACACCCCGGGAGCCAGCACGATCCACCTTCTACCATAGTATTTGCAATTTCCACATGCATTTCAACTACATGAATGAATGCTACTCACTCACACACACTCACTCACACCCCGGGAGCCAGCACGATCCACAGTCCATCCTTTGTATGTGCAATTTCCACATGCATTTCAACTATATGAATGAATGCCACAGTGGAGGCATAAGTACAAACACAAACTCATAACAATGACACATAAGTCACCCCTTATGACTCACTTCTGTGTGTATGTGTGTCTCTGTGTGTGCCTATGTGTTCCTCACTGTGTGTGTTGCATGTCTGTATCACACTCTATGTGTCTGCATGTTGTGCATTGCATGTATGTATGTATGTATGTATGACTGTGTAGATCTTTATGCATCTCAGTGAATGCGTGTGCATTTGCGTGTGTGTCTCTGTGTGTGTTTGTCTTGAATCCGTGTGTGTGTGTGTGTGCATTAATTCCCTATATATCCTGACAGGCAATGCCGTCCCACATTGCTAGTATATATATGCCTACACAGGTCCAGCATAAACATAAAGTCCACAACAGTCTATATTGACACAGGTCAGGCAGATTATAATGGATTCCCAGGAGCAAGGTACTGCACGTCTTCTTTGAGTGTAAACAGTCCCATGTGCAGAGAGGTCTGTGATGGGGATCTCTGCATATAGACAGCTGAAGGATTTGTAACGCCCAGAAACAGATAAACAGAACTAACGTAAACTGCCTAGGCAACAATGGGAACAGAGTCACATAAGGTACTGCCGTAGCAGTAACGGAGACCAGAACACTTGCACTCTGCCGGAGCAGTAACGGAGGCAGACACATGCACTTAGCAGAAACAGTAACGGAGACAAACCGGTGGCTCACTACCGGAGCAGTAACGGAGGCAGACACTTGCACTTAGCAGAGGCAGTAACGGAGACTAGGCCCAAGGTAAACTGCCGTAGCAGTAACGGAGGCGGACACTTGTACTCTGCAGAGGCAATAATGGAAGCAAACCGGTGGCTCACTGCCGGAGCAGTAATGGAGGCAGACACTTGCACTCTGCAGAGGCAGTAACGGAAACTAGGCCCAAGGCAAAGTGCCGTAGCAGTAACGGAACTGGCCACTGGTACTCTGCAGGAGGAAATGGTGACACAATTGCCAGACAGTCAGAATGTCGCCTAGGCGACACAGCACAGGAATGGCAACCAAGCCGGGTTGAATCACGGAGCAGGAACGTCAGCCAAGCCAGGTCGGGTCACGGAGCAGGGACGTCAGCCAAGCCGGGTCGGTACACAGGAGCAGGAACGTCAGCCAAGCCGGGTCTGTACACAGGAGCAGGCGCAGAAGAATAGTCAGGCAATCCAGGTTGGTACACAGGAGCAGAAGACAATATGCAGAGTAGTCAGGCAGGCCAAGTCGGTACACTGAGCAGAAACAAGCACTGGCACAGGAACACCACGAAAGGGCACTGGAGGGGTGCCAGTAGCCCAGTATATAAAGCTCATACTGGGCGGGACAAACACACGGTAAAAATAAAGTAAAAATATGGTTACTAAAATAAATATATCATTAAACTTAAAACTTATGCAAAAATCTACCCCTCCTCATATATTTTGGGCAGATACTCACTGAGGGAAATTTGAATAGGGACAGCCTTTAAATGGCCATTCCCTGTCCAAACTAATTCCTGTACTCCCATTCTCTGAGATGTGGGGTTATATAGGGCACTGAACATGATCTGCACGTTGAGTCAGCTCTCCAGCTAAAATCTGATTGGCTGGAAGGGGTGGTTACTGCAGGGCACGTTCTGGGAGCTTGGGAAGCAATTTGAACTGGTACTGGCCATATAAAAGGCAGTCTCTGTTCAAATTTTCCTCAGTTGGCATCAGGCAATGGTCCGAAAGGAAGAGAAGGGGGGGGGGTATTTTTCTGGTGCAGCCTAACATTAATGATAGATTTACTTTAATAACTATAATTTTATTTTACAGGCATGATGGCCGGCATCTTCCTAATTTCTGACGTCACTAACAGGCGCTGTATAAGCTCTTGTTTTATAGGCAAGAGCTTATTTGCCTAATTGATTCCCGCCTTGCTGTGCTGCTATTTAAACTCCCTTGGGCCTATCAGTCATAACCATTATATGGTGTTCCTGCTCAAATCTCTAGCATTTCGTTGTGACTCGTGCCTGACTCTGAATCCGTTCTGTGTATGACCCTGGCTTTTCTGACTACCCACATCGATTTTGATCTGTGGCTCTGGCTGACTACTAGCTCCATGTATGACCCTGGCTTGTCTGACTACCCACATCGGTTATGACCTGTGACTCTGGCTGACCACTTGCTCCATGTATGACCTCGGCTTGTCTGACTACCCATATCGGTCCTGACCCATGGGCCTGGCTAATACTCGCTCCATGTTGCCTCCGGTTTGTCTGACTACCCACATTGGTTCAGATCTGCCTCCAAGCTCCATTTGTTAATGGCCATCAGATGTATCTGGTTGAGGAGAATATTTAAACCAGCCTGATTAGTGCTCAGTTGATTGGCCTGACCAGAAACTCAGCCTTGTTCCCTGTTTGATTGCTATTAGTTTCCTGACCATTGGCTTCTCATCTACTTTGCCCCTGTGCTACCTGCACCGACTTCTGCCTGGATCTCTGCCCAATGAACCTTTGCTGCCAGCCCTGACCTCTGTCTGGATCTTAGACTTCTGAACCGTTGCTACCTGCCTTCACCTGGACCTGCCTGTAACTACAACTTTGTCTGCTGATTCCTGTACTGCATTTACTGTATTTGCCCCTGCACATACACCCACTGTGGGTGGCTCTGTTTTCACTTTAAAGCCCCTCATTAGTGTGGTTCTGAACAGGTGTGTGTCTTCCTGCAATTGGTTTCCAGCTCTTGAGAGTGAACTACCTAAAGGTACGTGGAAGTTCCTGACACAGGTAAGTGTTCGAGCTATGGGTGATAGTATAGTGTTTGGGCTACTATGAGTACACTTTATTGTTCATGTTATGAGTAGTGTAGGGCCAAGGGTAGGGTTAATGTTTGTAAGGGTCTCTGTGTTTGTAGCTCATGCTCATTGCTTGACACTGTGTCAAACACCAAGAGTTTGCTGGTTTCCTTTGATTTTTTCATTTCTCACTTTATGGGACTGAAAAAAAACACAACAAATGTTGGGCCACAAGTTAGGTTCTGTGGGCCAGCGCTCGTCATTATTTAATGTTGAGAGGGCAATTGAATACCGACTGTAACACTGTGTTTATTTTTTGCCCTATGCCACTTTTATAGGAAGGAAGTAGTTTCAGCCCCAAGTCCACTTTCTTTGACTGTTTTTACTAACTCAAAAACACTGCTGCTGTCTTTCAGACACCACTCAGAATGACAAGCTGTGGCAACGTGACATGACCTTTACACCATCCTTGAGAGAAAAGAAGGGAAACTTTCCACATACGGGGAGGGGGATTCGTTTGTACCATCGATTTTAATGCAATGAGCTAAGCAGGAAATACTGGAAAATATGCACTTTTTACTTAAAATGTCCTGTTTAGCAGGAAGTGCCATTTTTTATGTCTCTCGAGTCGAAACATTTCACCCATACCTATACAGGAAAAGCCTCCATAAAATAACCACCTATGTGAAAAATATATAATTGCGTATGCATAAAAGATTTGGTTACCCTGCTGTATTCTAAAGATGTTATACTGTTTCTTTTGTGCATTTTCCCCTGTTATTTCCTTATTTACATCTGTATTTAACCATATTGGTTATGTTTTTTTTTACTTGTTCCTCAAGGGTATGTGCTGTTGAATATATTGCTTCAATCTAAATTTGAATTTTGACCATTTTTTCATCAGTGTTTACAACTCAAGCATTATCTGCCTTCATATTTTCATAATTTATATATTAGAAGATTTTTTAGTGATTGGTCTTGCTTTCATTTGTAATTAGTGTAGACTTTTTGAAGATTTTAATCGTAAAATTCCTTATAATATTTAACTGGTGCCACCGTAGCTTTTGGCTTATAGACATCCACTTTTTCCATCTTGTGTTATTATGAGTTGGTAACTGATATACACAAACACCATATAGCTGCTCAGAATTGTCCCACTGCAAGTCAAATGGTTTCTGCATACCTGCTGGTCTGCTACATACTAGGCCAAAATGATGACCCCATTGACTACTGGCAAAAAAATAATTGTGTGTGTGGCCAGCACTCCAGAGTACTGCTGTTGAAATCTTTAGTTCCTTCCTACAAGAATGCAGTCTGAGCAGATTTTCAGAAAAGATGGGTTATTATGTTATTGATCATAGAACACAGTTATCAAGCAACAGTGCTGAAAGACACATATTTCTAAAAATAAACTAGCATCTAATACCACATGAATTTCAGATAGCAGAAGTGGACAAAATGACACAACAGGGAACTCACTACTCAAGGACTATTAACAGCAGCACTGAGGATGAGGAAGAGGGAATTGAAGGGTTATTACAATATACCACAGTTGGGGCCACTGCTAAGACTACTGATTAATGTTTGACATCAATCTAATGCTAATAATCAATGTTAAATTGGATTAAAAAATGTGTCTAGCATTCATTCCAATGAATCATGTTACTAACACCACCTTTCAGGTCCTGAAAGGTCTAGTACTCTCATGCTTAGTCTAATTTCCCAATTCCCATTACAGGGTTTCTGTTCTAACTACTCCACAGAAACAGTCCTAACAAAAATTAGTAATCACTTACACACAGCAAAAGGCAAAGGACAATTCAGTATATTTGTGGTCGGGGTTTCCAGTGACTGATATGTGAATAGGTTTGCCATAACCCTGGGCTTACCGGAAGCTCGGGTGAAGATTGACATGGTAGGCCTGAATGGAGGGCCACCTAGGTAAATAATGAAATAAAGGGGTGATGGAGGGGGGGCACAAATGACAATGTGCCCCTGTGGGAGAGGCTGCAGCCGTTATTTAAGGGTTGTAGCCCCTCCCACAAATGCAGGCCCAGCCTTCTACTTCTACTTCAGGGCTTCCAGAGACTGATATGTGGATAGGTTTGTCATAACCCTGAGCTTACCGGAAGTACGGGTGAAGGTCGACTTGGTAGGCCTGAATGGAGGCAAAAAGGGCAGTAAGATTCAGATGTGTATGAACTTGCGCAAAGATGACATAACTTGGGTAAGTCTGAAAGACTAGGTGAAGTGTAGCAGAAGGATTCGTGAAGTACTGTGAGAAACCTTAAGGTTGCCATCTGCCAAATCGAATATGATAAGTAGTGTTAATCTACTTAGAAGCAGAGGATGCTGTTCCCATTCTGAATGAGTGACTGAAAAATTGGTTTGGATTCAGACCTAGCCTTTTGAGACTGATTAGAATGTAATAAATTAATTCGGTAGTAGAGAGGGGACCGGATTGGAGAGGGAGGCGAGGCTGACGGCCGAGTGATGTCGGTGAATGGTCGTTAGATAACTGGCGCTTACAAAAGGACAACTGGAATCGTGGAAACAAAGTTAGGAATGTGATGGCCTACATGTGCTTGGTCCATTTAAATCAGGAATGATTAGGCTGAAGTGGCTAGAATGACGAACAAGTGGGTCCCTTTGAGTGAGGGCAACAGTCCCTGATGCCAGGAACCTTGCCTGGGCAGGGGAACCCAAAGAAGGCAAAGCGGTTGGTGGCCAGAATGATGGATAGTTTGGTGCTGAAAGGAAAGGGTTAATAAAAATGGCTGGTTATAGGGAGGGGTGCGGCATGAAGGGCGTGAGGGTTGCCTAGGCTTCTAAGAAAAGCTTAAGGCTGTATATGATTTGAAGGAAGGTAAATGGGTGAAGCAGAGCTCAATGATATAGAATGCTGAAGCTGTCGCTAGTCAGAGGTTGCATTCTAAGTTTGCATGACAGTAAGTGAGGCGGACCTGAATCTAGGCCCGTCCCGCCTGAATTGAGTAACAGAGGTTAAATACATAAATGAAGAAATAAGTGTCCTTGCATTGGAAGGAGAGAAGCTTGCTAGTACCTACTTAATGAGATCTAAGGTCCTATGTGGGAAGGCCAAACTTGTGCTCAGTGGCGAAGGGGTAGGGTATGTAACTGAGGCGACCTGTGGCCTCTATAAAGGCGTGTGGTTCCTGTGAGAGTGTCACCGTTTTAATGAATACTCAGACAATTTGATAAGGTAAAATCAGCTTATTTATTGAATGAATACAGGCTCTGAGCTTTGGTCATCTTTTTTTACAAGAATCCACATGGTCTCAAGGTCTTGTCAGGGCCCTGTCTTTGGCCCAACACTGCCCCTACTCCTGTCTCTGAGGCATCCACTCCAACGTAAACGGCAACCCAGGAATAGGATGTGACAGGACTGGGGCAGTGGAGAATGTGGATTTCAAGGTTTCGAATGCCCTCACCGCCTCTGGAGACCACTCAGAGGCGTTAGCACCCTTATGCGTCATATCAGTGAGTGGTTTTACAATCCTGGAATAGTTGTGAATAAATGTCCTATGATAATTTGCAAACCCTAAAAACCTCTGTAAGGGTTTGAGGCCCGTGGGGCGTGGCCACTGTAACACTGCTGCGAGCTTGTCTTTATCCATAGCAAAGCCCTCTTTAGAAATGACATAACCAAGAAAAGACAAACTAGACCTGTGAAAATCACACTTCTCGAGTTTGCAATATAGCTTGTTCTCTCCTCTGCAAAACCACTGTGACATGTCTGTGGTGTGTCTCCAGGTTGGGAGAATAAATCAAAATGTCATCCAGGTATACAACCACACAAGACTGTAACAAGTACCCTGAGTATGTCATTTATGAGTTCCTGGAATACTGCCGGGGCATTGCATAGACCAAATGGCATAACTAAATACTCGTAGTGCCCTGTTCAAGTATTGAAAGCAGATTTCCGCTTATCACCTTCTTTGATTCGTACCAGATTATATGCCGCCCTTAGGTCCAGTTTAGTAAAAATGGATGCGCCCTTTAAACGATCGAACAACTTGGTGATGAGTGGAATGGGATATGCGTTTTTCACCATTATTTTGTTGAGAATTCCCCTTCTTTCTTTTTAACAAAAAAGAATCCAGCCCCCACGGGCGAGGAAGACTTGCGAATTATGCCACAGCCAAGGCATCAGCAATGTACTCCTCCATGGCCTGGTTTTCACCACACAACAACGAGTAAGTTCTACCTCTAGGAGGCATGGCGCCCGGCACAATATCAATAGCACAATCATATGGGCGATGCGGCGGTAGAGTGCTAGCCTCTCCCTTACTGAATACATTGCTGAAAGACTGGTATTCATGAGGTAGGGAGAGAGAGGTACACAAAATCTTAGTAGGGTGCCTTAAACAATGAGCCCTATAGTAATCAGACCATGACAAACTTTCACACAACCTCCAGTCCAATCTGGGATTATGCGTATGTAACCACGGAAATCCCAAAATGACCTCAAAGTGAGGAGACTGAATTATCTGGAACTGTAAGGTCTCCTTGTGAAGAGCTCCAATACTAATCGATAATGGGCATGTCTCCTGGGTAACCTGGGGAGGTACCAGAGGTCTCCCATCAATGGCCTCAATATGAAGTGGAGACTCTCTGTTGAGCAATAGAATATTATATAATCTCGCAAAGTCCCTGTCCATGAAATATCCGGCCGCGCCGGAGTCAATCAAGGCAGGAGTATCAACGGAAGTGGCAGCCCATGAGACTAGTATATTTACTACAGGATTGGGTAATGTGCCCTCTGGGGACTGGTTTACACCACCTAGGATCTGTCCCCTTCTTGAACCTAGGTGTGTGCATTTCCCGGCCGTAAGGGACATGTCTTTAGCAGGTGACCTGCCTTGCCACTGTACATACATAGGCCCTGTTTGCAATGAAAGGACGTTCCTCCTTGGACAATCGTGTGAAGCCCAATTGCATAGGTTCTGTACTCCCGCCCACAGAGCCAGGAGGTACAGGAGAAGAGGGTGGAAAACTAGCACTTGTTGCAGACCCATTCGTAGATCTCAAACTACGATCCTTGTATAGACTCCTCTCCCTTATACGGGAGTCAATCAGAATGGTATAATCAATAAATCTCTCCAAGTCCTCAGGCAAGTCTCTGGCAGCAATTTTGCCTTTAATTCTGTTCTTGAAACCTTGCACAAAGGCAGCCACAAGCACCTTGTCGTTCCACCCTACCTCTGCTGCGAGCATACTAAATTCAATGGCATAGTCAGCAACTGTACATGTGCCCTGTTGGATTCTCATAAGACGTTTAGCAGCAGAGGGGGCGCACCCTGGGATTTCAAATACGCTGCAGAAGGACCTTACAAATTCGGCAAAGTTGTTGCTGATTGGTTTGCCTGTCTACCAAATCGGATTTGCCACAAGATCTACCCGTCAGCAAGGAGATCATGAATCCCACTTTACTCCTTTCGCTTGGAAATGCCTGTGGTACAAGTTCCAGAAAAATCTCTAGTTGATTCAGAAAACCACAGCAAAGAGTAGGCTCCCCCTCATATCTCAGTGGGAGAGGAGTGGTAGCGGACAGCCCCTTACTGGATGGTCTTGTATTGGAAGCCTGCGCCAATGGTGCCTGAACTGGGGTGGCCGCCGAAGGCTGTACAGGTCTCTCAAGGCAGGCGGTGCGCTCCAAGATAGTCTGAATAGCCATGGACAACTGATCTAGCCGTTGCTCCTGAGCGTCCATTCTCCACAGGAGATTCTGGGAGCTACCTTCACCAGCCTTGTATGAGGTCATGGCCCTTTCATACTGTCACGGTTTTCATGAACACTCAGACAATTTGGTAAGGTAAAATCATCTTATTTATTGAATGAATAATGAACATAGACTCCCTTCGCAGGGCCAGACCCAGACAGTGCCAAGGCACTTCCAAATCTGATCCTTTGGCCTCTGCAAAGATGTAAGGATTGAAAGGGTGATCCTTCGGCCTCTGCAAAGAGGTAAGTATTGAAAGTGTGATCCTTCAGCCTCTGCAAAGAGGTAAGGATTGTAAGTGTGATCCTTCGGGCTCTGCGAGGAGGTAAGGATTGAAGTGTGGTCTCTCAGCCTCGACAAGGAGGTAAGGATAGAAGTGTAATCTTTCGTCCTCTGTAAGGCAGTAAAGATTGACCTGTATCCTTCAGCCCCCATGAAGAGGTAAGGATTTGAGTGTATTTTAGCTTCCGTGAAGAGGTAAGAATTGGGGTGATATGCAGTGAGATAAGACCCCATCTCTATCAGGCGATGTGAGTAACTGCTCATTGACTGAGGGGGCTGGTGAGCGATGGGAATGTAGTATTATTACTTACTGTAATGGTGAGACTGGATGTGGTACAGTGGGCTGTTTAGCGGGTGCCTATGATATGATACAAGTACGTTGGTTATAAAGGGAATGTTTCTTGATACGTACAGTATGGAATAACTGGACTTGGATACAATGAGAATGTTGCATCTCTACATATCGTATGGCGTAACCGGACTTGTTATATTCAAATGTTGTATATGAGGAATGTGTAACTGGGCAACTGGTTACAATTGGAAGGTTTATTAGTACATACTGTATGGGTTAACTGGACATTGGGTACTATGGGAATGTTGTTTTGGAACATACAGCATGTTAGCTGGATGTTGGATACAATAGGAATATAGTATGGTATATACAGTAAATTTAACTGGCCGTAAGACAATAAGAATGTAGTATGGTACATACAGTAAGATATAACTAGACTTATTACAATAAGAATGATGTACTGGTACATACAGTATGTTGCAACTGGATGTTTGTACAATAGGCATGTAGGAGTTGTACCTACAGTATAGTTTAACTGGACACTGGTACAATGGAAATGTAAAACAGGTACATACAGTACAGAACGTAGGTACATACAGTACAGTACATAAGGTATAAATGGACAGAGGTTGCAATAGGGGTGTTGTATTGTACATACGGTATGGGGTAACCGGACAATGGGAATGTTGTATAGGTACATACTGTATGGGGTTAACTGCACGTTGGTTACAAGGGAATGTTGCACTGGCACCTATAGTATGGTAACTGGACGTTGGTTACAATGGGATGTGTAGAGGTATTTTCTGAATGGAATAACTGGACTGGTATGATAGGAATGTTGGTACATACAGTATGGTGTAACTGTACTTAGGTAACAAGTAGGAATGAAGTAGTGGAACGTACCTTATGGTGTAACTGGGCGAGGTTACAAATAGGAATGTTGTAGTGGAACCTACAGTGTGATGTAATTGGACGTTGGTTACAATCGGAATGTTGTAGTGGTATGTACAGTTTATAGTAACTGGAAGTTGGTTACAATAGTAATGTAGAATTGGAACATCCGGTATGATAAAACTGGACTTAGGGTACAATGGGAATGTTGTATTAGTACATACATTATGGTGACTGGACGTTGGTTACTATGGAAGTGTTTGCTTGGTACATACCGTATGGGTTAACTGGACGCTGGATATGATAGGAATGTTGTATTGGTACGTACAGTATGATGTAACTGAACGTTGGTTACTATATGAATGTTGTATAGTTACATAAAGTATGGTGTTACTGGATGAATGATTACAATATAAATGTTGAAGTGGTACATACAGTATGATGTAATTGGACCCTAGTTACAATGGGGATGTTGTATTGGTACAAATAGTATTGGACGTTGGTTGAGATAGGAATATGTATTGATACATACATTATGGGGTAACTGGCGTGCACATACGGTATGTTGTACCTGGATGTTGGTTACAAAAGGAATGTTGTAGTGGTACTTACGGTATGGAAAACAGGGCATTGGTTATGATAGGAATTTGTAATGGAACATACAGTACTGTGTACCTGGACGTTGGTACTCGTAGTAATATTTTTGGTGGATATACAGTATGTTGTAACTGGATGTTGGTTACAATAGGAATTGTATTACTAGTACAAATTGTATGGTGTAACTGGTCATTGGTTACAATAGGAATGTGTAGTGGTACTTTCAGTATGGGATACTGGACATTGTTATGATAGGAATGTTTTGAAGATACATACAGAATGGTGTAACTTGATGTTGATTACAATAGGAATGCTGTAGTGGTACGTATAGTATGAGATAACTGGATGTGGTAATTATAGGAATGTTTTAATAGTACATACAGTATGGTGTAACTGGAGGTTGGTATAAATATGTAAGTTTATGTGATACGTACATTATGGTGTAGATGGATGTTACAAAATAGGAAATTAGTAGTGGAACATAAGGTGTAACTGGAGGTTGATAGCAGATGATATTGCGAGTTATATTGAGAACAAGGTGGGTTGGGGGGGGATGTAAAAGAGGTGGTTATTTAAAGACTCAACTGAAACTGTATTAGTGATACACCATGACGTTGGTGTAAATAGTATGACTATGCCTAAGAAGTGGTTGATTGCTGATAAGAAAGGAAGAGAAATGGGGTCATGGGGATCCTGGATAAAGAACCTAGAGGGGTATGGTAAACACTGTCATAGCAAATACACAAATAACATGCAGGTACAACTACATTGAGAATATACTTACACCCAAATAGGCAATTAAACACGTAACATATGATATGGCAATAGAGATCAAGATTGAACATTCCACAATTGAGTTGAATATGAAGAAATGGATACACGACTGGATTAGACTAGCACTAGATCATTTAATGAGTCATGTGAGTAGACAAGATATCTTGGGAAGTTTAATCATCATACATGGTAAAGGCACAGGATAATGTGACTACTATTCTCATGATTCTCGATGGTTCTTGTTGTGGCTGAGAGAGTTGTACTTGGTGTTACTTAAAGGCGCAAGAATGCATAGTGGAGAGAGTATGAGAGGTGAAACAAGTTTCAGAGAAATTGGCAATGTAACATTGAAAGTGACTTATGTTAATAAATCAGCTATGAACATTTATGGAATTGCCTGTGAATAATGTTAGACAGAGTAGGAGCCGTCTGTGGCTGAGAAGGTGAATAGGATCTAGTAGGTCTAGGATATTGTCCTACGTAGTAGTATGCAAAAAGTAATCGCCCCAGCTAACTTAACGGTGTAGCAGCATATACGCCATTTGGTGCTGCTGAGTAGGAAGCACAGAAAAGTATCAGGCATAGGTAGACTAGTACCAATGTGAGTGTTTCTTTATCTGTTTACTAGGGAACAGAATGCCTTCGGGGAAGCTCCGGTTATCCCGGTATGCGGTCAGATGAAACGGGCCACCGACAGGGACAGGAAGCACGACATAGTTATGTTTGAGTAGTCTCTGAATGATTGCATAGAGCTTCCCAAGTGTTTTCTCTACAAGTTCCTTACACAGGTGATGAAGCATTTATAGATGAAGTTTTACTTGAAAAACTTGAAACATTGTCAACTAAAGAGATGCGACTATGGTGGGATATAGTTACATTTGAGAAATATTTATCTCTGGATATGATTCCAAGGGGTTTAAGGTTAACAAAAAACCCCACATTTGGACAGGATGATGAGGTTTTTATGTCCAAATGGAATTCATTATTGACTGAATGTTCCTTGAAATTAATGAGGTTAATTATAACCTATAAGAATGATAAGTATTTACCTTTAAAAACGGAACTATCCACCATAGAGGAAAGAGCAAAGTCTAGTTGTGATCCAGATGTTTTTATGAAATTTCAGACGGAATTTAAAACTAGGATACAAAAATTGGAACACGACATTACTTTGCTAAAATCTAAGAAATTTTTGAGAGATAAAGAAGATTTTGATAATAAAAGGGTTTATACTTGGCATAAGCAGAGGAGGGATAAGAGATCTAGTAGTGTCAATAGAAGATCTATCCTGAGAGTTAATTCAGAAACTAAACGAGTTAGTTTTTCAAGTGTTGAACAAGACCCTGTGGAATCGGAACAAAGTACTGGTTCTTCTTCCTCTCCTTTACAGACCAATCAAGAACAAATAGCTAATGAGGTTTTTGGCGAACGACGAGATAATAGAACACCAAAAAACTATGGACACAAGAGAGATTTGAGGGACAGGTCCAAGGATCGGAATACCGCTCAGTGGAATTCAAGAAACATAAACGCACGAGGCGGAGGAAACGTTCCAAATCAATATCGAGGAAGTCGTTCAAGGGGTCGGGGCAGGAGGTTTTGAACCTCTCCCAGAGGTCATTGAGCCAAGTTGAATCGGAATTGTTATCCAAAGGACTGGGCTTCTCTCCATCGAGACATTTTAATCTACTTAATACTGTTATTGATTTAAATAAGTTTGTTAGAAAGTTAACTTTGAGGAAACACTTTTTCCATGAGGTAGAAGATATGGAAGAAGATTCATCTAATAAACAGTTAGTAGATTTATCCTTAAATATAGAGCCTTCTTTGGATACATTGGGCACCTTTCAGGGTATTTCATCCTTTTCCGACTTGTGTGCTGTCCAGGATCTGGAAAGTTTACAGAGAGATAATAATCCATCTGTTACGAGAATCGTGGACACCACGCAAGTTCGTAGAAATTGGAGACAAGCACGAGGGTCTGATTTTTATCCGGTCCAGTGTAGGGGTGTGTTTATTGAAGCCTTCCATGCTGCGGTTGAGAGAGAGCTCTTTCAGCTTTATGAACGTACTAAACATGTAGGTGGGGGAACTTCTAATCTGTCCAAGGATGAGAGGGAGGCTTTGGATACACTTACAATGGATAAATCTATTGTTATCAGAAATGCGGATAAGGGGGGTAGCGTGGTGGTTTTAGATGCATCAGCGTACCACGCAGAGTCACTTAGACAATTGCAGGATCGTGATTCTTATTTGATACTCACTAGGGATCCCACGAAATCTATCTCTAAGGTATTGTTCAAGTTGATAGATGAGGGTGTGGCTTTGGGGATTATTACCATTAAGGAAGCAGAATTCTTGAGGGTGGGTCATCCACGGGTTCCCATTTTTCACCACCTACCAAAGGTCCATAAAGAGACAAGACCACCAGTTGGTAGGCCTATAGTCTCGGGTATAGCTTCACTTAATGAAAATTTATCAGAATATGTGGATGCATATTTGCAGCCTTTGGTACTGCGGTTGGCAAGCTATATTAGAGACTCAGGGCATATATTGTCCATCCTTGGTGACCTTGTGGTGGAAGATGGTTTTTCATGGTGTACCATGGATGTGGTGTCGTTGTATTCTGTAATACCACATGATAGTGGCCTAGCAGCCATCCGGTACCATCTTGATTTGTACAGTAATTATGCGGAGGACTTAAAATATTTTTTGTTGAGCGCTATTAGGTATTTGTTGACCAACAATTTTTTCCTTTATGATGGGACGTTCTACCTGCAGGCACGTGGGACCTCAATGGGGGCTAAATTTGCCCCCTCTTATGCCAACTTATTCATGGGTTGGTATGAAGAGACCCACGTATTTGCGGGTAGTAACGTCCATCGTCCGCATATAGTCCTATATAAGAGGTTTATAGATGATCTCTTATTTATATGGGATGGTACCGTTGAAATGTTCAATGAGTTTGTGTTTTATATGAATTGCAATGACACCAACTTGACCTTCACGAGTGAATTTCATCCACAGGAAATACACTATCTTGACTTGAGACTATACTTTGGAGATGGTAAGGTTTGTTCTACCTTGTTTAGGAAGCCATGCTCGGGGAACTCTCTTTTGCATGCTGGGTCATGTCATCCCAAACATGTATTGAGGGGTATACCTACTGGCCAGTTTCTGCGGGTTCATAGGAACTGTTCAGAAGAGGAAGAATTTGAGCGAGAATCCCAGTTATTAAGGGAGAGGTTCCTTGAGCGTGGTTATCCACAAAAGTTATTGGATGTAGCCTATTTAAGAGCGAAAGAGACTGATAGAAATACCCTGTTGGGCTTAAGATCTAAAGATAGGAGACATAAGGTTGCGGATGATAAAACCTTTTTTACTACTGAGTATAGCCTTGAGTTTGATCAAATCAAACAAATTATTAGGAAACATATTCCTGTTTTATATGGCGATGAAAGGTTAAGATCTACAGTGATAAAGGGTTTTACATTCGTAGCCAAGAGAGCGTATACATTGGGTAATAGGCTCTCACCGAGTATGTTTCATAGTAAAGTGACTTGTATACCAACTTGGCTCGACACTGTGGGGATGTTTAAGTGTAATGCGAGGAGGTGCTTGTCCTGTACCTATGTGCAAGTGGGAGATTCTTTTGTAAATAATTCTACAGGGCAAGTGTACAAAATCAAACAATACATTAATTGTTGGACAACTAATGTTGTCTATTTGATTACTTGCAATTTATGCACTAAACAATATGTAGGTCGAACTACACGTACATTGAAAGAGAGGATTAGGGAGCACATTAGGGCAATTACTAATAAAGATGAAACTAAACCAGTAGCCCGTCATTTTAATTCGTGTAATGGTGGTGATCTTTCAAAATTTGCCTTTAAGGGCATAGAAAGAGTGTTGAGATCAGAAAGGGGAGGAGATTTGGAGTTATTGTTAGATCGGTGTGAAGTCAAATGGATCTTACACCTTAATACTAGGATGCCTTATGGGATGAATTCTAACCATGATGTGATACTATTCACCCGGCATTAAGCTCATCACCATTCCTATGAATGAAATGATTTTCATATATATTTATTTGGTGCACATAATTATAGGATTAATATCTGTATATCTATAGTTGTTTTATAATGTGTTGTGGCATATATTGTCTTTTATTATATATGAATGTTGTATAGTGTGCTTTTTTTCTTATACATCGGAACTATGGCATATTTACATTTAAGTCTAAATTTATATCTGTGTTTATATTTTATGGACACTACTTAGGTGTTAGTTATAATTTGGATGTTTATATGCCTAGAGTTCGGATGGTGAAATTTAGCAGTCTCAAGTTGATGACGCTTGGTGGTTAAGGGAGGAAGATACAGGTGTGCAGGTGTGTTGTTGGCCTCTGTTTGAGATTAACGGTAGGGCTGATTTTGAATGTGATTGGTCAATGTTGCACCTGATCTCTGTATAAGAAGCGTCTCTGTTGAGGAAAAATGAATGCCTATGATTAAGTGTTTGTTAATACATGAAACGCGTTAGGCGGTGTGTGTAGCATCCCATTTTCCCCGTGAGGGGATTGGAAGCATGTTTGATGATTTTTATATGCTTATTTCAATAAAATTGTAAGTGTTTTTAATTATTGGAAGTGGATTTTTTGCTGTGGTGGTCCCGAGAGCACTCCCGTACAGTGGTCATCTGGAAGAATGTAGATGCTAGAAGAGCAGCGCTTGCCTCTGTGCACGGTCTGATGTCTGGGGAATGTGGGGCCGGAAGTGACACAATGCAACTTCTTTACCGTTTGATGACTTTGCTGTAGGACAGGACTCCTGCTTCAGATGAACGTGAAGGACGCACAAATGGGAGAGGCTGCAGTCGGTATTTAAGGCTTGCAGCCCCTCCCACAAATGCAGGCCCAGCCTTCTACTAATCCTACTAGACCTCTCTGCTGCCAATGACACTGTTGCTCACTCACACCTCCTGGAGTGTTCCAGTATGTGAAAGTCATGGCTGTCTGGAACATTGGGGCAAGTATACATAATATGTCCAATTCAAGCTCCATCCTCTCTTCCACTACTCTGACTTCAGCTCTTCCTTCATATCTTTCTTACATACGTCTCAAAACCGATGCTCTCTATTACCCCATCAGCTCTTCAGTTTTTGACTTCTCTTACATTTCCTCCTCAACACCAGTGCCCTCTATAATCACTATCATCATCCACAAGCATGATCTAGCCATGAGGCTAATGTCAGTACATTGCTCTTTTGTTTCTCGTGTATCTATAATAAGCATATTTGTCATTTTTGTCAGAGAAACATATTGTTACAGTACAGTAGACCTGTTATTTTTCCTGCAATGCAATGCACTTTCAGTACAGAAATAGTGATCTAACGTAATGAAATGTGTGTTTTTGTGCAACTAAAAATAGCTTGCTATAAATAATTTTTCACCACCAGCATCCAGTTTGTGTATCTACCAGAGCTGTACAGTGGACTCTGTATTATATATTGTATTTAACTAATGTAGGGCTAGATTTAAAGGTTCGCGTTAAGCCAGCCGCTAAGTAAAAAAAGGCACATCGGCCACAAATAACACGACTTACGGCAGATTTAAAGGTAAGAGTACAAGAATAGCTATCGAGCATAGGCACAACAAAAACACGTTATACAAAAACCTGTGTCGCACCTCTTTTTGCATCACTGTGCGTCCCAAACACCTGTTAAAACACAACTTAAGCCAAAATGTAACATTACGGCTGCCATTGACTAGCAACCCCGATAGATGCACAAACAAAATTCAAAACTACAGCCAATCCCAAGGTCCCAAAGTAGCAAAAATGTTCAAATACACCTATATATATACTCCAAAATAACGGTCACACCTTGTCTGTGTTTCGGGTTTTGGCGAGCTACATCACAGGTCCCAGGAGCGGAGGATAGCGTTTAGAGCGAGGGAGAGAGGAGCTTACATTGGAGGTATAAGGAGTTTTTGGAGTTTGGAGAGAGAAGAGCATTGCACTAAATATACACATATCACACTTTGCACATATTACATACACCCATACAAACACAAACACATACACATACATACACGTAGTCTTTTTTTTTTTTTTTTTACACCTTACACATTTTTTAAACTTTTGTTTGACAGTGTGAATCTGTGAGTGAAAAAGTGTGACAGAGAGTGAGTGTGATCGAGTATGTCTGTGAAGGCCTGTGGGAGTGCCTGGGTGTGAGTGGGTGAATGATGGCGAGGAGAGGAGGGCAGGAGAGAGGGATGGGGAGAGTAGTCAAGGAGGAGGAGGATGGTCAGGAGGGCAGCCCTGAGCAGAGTAGGGGTGGGAGAGGGAGATCCGCAGGGTGGAAGGGGACCAGGCCCAGGAGAACAGGCACAGGAAGGACATGGACAGAACCTCCAGTGGGACGAGGGGTAGTTTGTGGGGACCACCACACACAGGCAAGGACACTCTGGTTCTGAATCCTTGCATGCTGGAACTGAGGGGGAAAGGATCAGGGATCCCAGATATACCGACGAGGAAAACACGGCCCTCGTGGGGGCTATGCTGGCGAGGGAGACCATCCTCTTCCTGAGGGAGAAGGTCCCTGGTCTGTCTGCGAGGAAGGCGGCATGGAACCAGATATGCTGCCGGGTGAATACTGTCTCCAATTGCAGAAGGGACATGGACTCAATAAAGAAGAGATGGGGCGACTGCAAGAGGGTGGTCAAGAACCAGCTGACCGAAATTGCCCAGCACGCCCGAGACACCGGAGGTGACCCACCTGTCCAAATCACCTTCAGCGGATGGGAGGAGATGGTGTGGCAGAACATGTCCGACACACTCATTGAGGAGGTCCCTGGAGGATCGGACACTGGGGAAGAGAGGAGCCTCCACACTACCTGTAAGTGCATCATCCCATAACCAAACACCACATCAAACCAGACATCCATCACACACAAACACAGTCACATCCCAACATATGCCTATCATTCATCCACACAACTGCACCAACACAGCACCCTGAGGGATCAAAAAGGACGCAAGACAAGAACAAATGTCAAGGTTCAACAGGGCCCAAACCTGTCCAACTCCCTGGTTAACCCTCATGTTGCTGCGCTGATCACACACAATACACACAAACCATGTTCAGAAAAGTGTTGTATGTTAAACAGCAGAACTGCTCCAACACAATGTCACCCATGTATCCACAGGGAAACCAGCACACAACCCTATGAGTGCTAGAGGGATTATCAATGCATCGATCAACAATGCTTTGGCAACCCCTCCGGTACTCAAAGGGTTAACCAGACAACAAATACAAGTTGACTGGGTAACGATTACATGCCACACAGGGGGCATTCACTAAGTGGTGAAAAAGAGCTGATGGAGAGAAATGTACGCTTACTTGTATACCCTCACTTCACCAATCCCAATGTTAGTCTGTGGAGAATATTCAATAACATGAATCAAGTTGCAAAGGTCACATTGTATAGACTCCATAGAAAACATTGCAAATGGAGAAATTAGATCACTGGATAACTCAGCATCATGTTCGGTTCATCAGGTCTACTTAACCGCTTACTGAATCACAAAAAGGATGGATCAGGTCACACATCACAGTGCCAATGAGAATAACTGGCTGTATGTGCAACACACAGGCCTGATTCAATTCCACAGAATTAAAGGTGAAAATGTAGGCCTTGGTGATGTGTGTGCAATCATTTACTCTAACTTGAAATTACATATCTCACATTTGATTCACACATGGATCCTGAGGAGTGCTGATGCCATGGATGGATGGTACACCAGCCACTATTTGCAGGATACATATGTGAACCAAATATGAACCATTGTAGTTTGCTCAATAACAGGCCATGAATTATGGATATCTCTGATTGAGTACGGCTGCCGCACTCAGAAGGATGGATGGGCTCATCCAGAAAATAAAAAACAGGCCTCAATCAAAGATATCCTTCAATACTGGCTTGATTGTTGCCCTTCAGGATTCAGCTTGAACAGACCTCATGGACACGATCATGTCAAGTACATCAATCTATGATTGTCAGGGTGGTATCCCATGCATCACAATGCAATGCATAGGATGCAATCATGACAACCAGAGAGTGACATGTAAAATCAGACAAAATCTTGTATTGCACGGGAAAAACTGATAACATAGGGATGAATACCACTTGAATCACATTGCAAATCTGTTCAAGAAAAGAAAAACAGTCAGATATGTATGAGGATATGTACCTTTCAAATGGATACAAATATGTCCCAACAAGATGTGAACCCAGAGATCAGTTCAGTATGTGTGATTGCCTTACTGGCCATATATGTGCACCCATCAGAAACTCACTGTTATTGATATAATCAAAATATACATCCCACCTTACTTAGATGGAATATACAAGGTATGTTGTTATTTATGATGTCAATTAAAGTTAGTTTGTGATGGGTGCACATATATAGCCAGTAAGGTAATCAAACGTACTGAACTAATCTCTGGGTTCATATCTTGGAAGTATATATTTGTACCCATATGAAAGGTACATATCCACATACATATCAGACCATTTTACTTCATGTGTACCTTTAACGGGATAGCAATGGTTAATTTCACCTTGATGTAATATTGTAGGCATTGGAAAAAGATGTGGTTCAATGTTAGTCCTATCCCTCCAACCCTCATGGTTAGACAGATATTGCTCTATGTGGCAGATGGAGATTTCAGTCATTTGACCACACGGACGCTCTTCAGCAAAGCCAAATTTGCCCCATTTAGAGATCAATACTTCATTGGAATGGTCTACAAAGTGTGCCTGGTTTGCAAGCACACTCTGTGGACCATTCCAAAGAAGTATTTATCGCTAAACGGGGTAAATTTGGCTCTGCTGAATAGCCTCCATGTGGTCAAATGACAGAAATCTCCATCTGTCACATAGAGCACTATCTGTCTAACTATGAGGGTTGGCGGGATAGGACTAACATCAAACAACATCTGTTTTCACAATGCCTACAATATGACGTCAAGGTGAAATTAACCATTGCTATCCCGTTAAATGGATAGTAATCCCTAAAATGTGAAATGACAAACGTATGTTGTAGGATTCATCCCCCCAGTAAAACAATAGTATTCTCACTACTGAAAGGTGTTTCATTCAAAAAGTATCACAGCTCAAACTTGAATATTTCAGGGGCAATATCCCAGTGGCCAGAAATTGCACAATGGCACTGTTACTACACTATCATATGGACAGCTCTGGTCCCTGGACCAGAAATCTACATGGGATGGTGTGGCAACAGCCCCACTGTACTATTTCAGACCACTGTGATATTGCACCTCAAAATTAAAATTTTACCTGTAATAACTTAAGTATAAAACACCTTTCAGCAAAGGGATTTCCCTTGTTTACTGAGGGGGATTAAGCCAACAACATATACTTTTCTTTTCAACATTTTAAGTATTTCTGTCCCTTCAATACTATAATGGCTACGTTTACTAATCACAACATCTCATTTCTCCACACAGCTTACAGCCCTCCAGCACAGCGGGAGCCTGTGGAGGAGGCTACATCAACACCCAGTGAGGAGTACACAGAGGAGGGGACCATACCCACCATCCTCATCTCCTCCAACACAGTCTGCATCACCACTTTCTGCAACACCACAAGCTGCTCCACTGCAGGCTGCACCACCACAGGTTGTTCCACCACAGGCTGCACCACTACAAACTGCATCTCCCCAGTACAGTGGCTGGATGCAACAGGAGGAGAGGTGGATGTATCCAACCACCTCCACCAGCTACTACCCTCCAGCAGCAGCAGCAGCAGCAGCAGCAGCAGCACCACCACCAGGAAGGCAATGGTTGCCAAGGACAGTGGCCACTACCCAATATGAGCCATATTCCTCCCAGATGGACCTACCCTCCTGGATGGCTCCCCAGCATGGCCCAAGGTATGAAGCCAGGTGGGGGGCAAGGTATGATCCCGGGGGGGCCCAAGCACCTACCAGTGGCCAAGGGATGACACTTGGCCACTGGACTACCAACACCTGGGCCTGATTGAGGAGCCCCAGCTCCCTCTACCCAGGAATGACTTCACATCACCACCTCCACCATCACAGACACCAGTGGGCAGCTCAGAGTCACTTAATGTGGTGGGCAAATGCCCTTCATCTGCACCAGCCACTCCAACAGCTGTCACAACAGCAGCAGCCACTGCACACTCAGCAGCAGCAGAGGACACAGCACACACAGCAGTGGCCGATGTCCATTGGCATTTCAGGTATGGGGGGGGGATCCTGAATATGATCCACCAGCCTGGTGTCCACTGCGATATTGTGCAGTATTGCACTTGCTATTGTGATGTCACACACCTTTCCAGGTGCATACTGGAGTGCGCCCCCATAGTGGTCCAGACATCTGAATCTGGACTTGAGGAGACCGAAAGTCCGGTCAATGACATTCCTCATTGTGCCATGAGCCTGGTTGTATCTCTCCTGGGCATCTGTTTGGGGATTGGCGACCGGAGTCAGTAGCCAGGATTTGCATCTATAGCCAGCATTGCCTGTGGAATGTGAGTGACATGGTGAGACAGGTAGCACATGTTATGTGACTGATGTTTTGTGTGATGTTGTTTTGCAGAAGCATGCTGAGCAGTGTTGTGTGTACACCTGTGTATGTGGTGTGATTTAGTATTGTGAACTCACCCAGAAGCCATCCCCCTGTATAGGTTCCATTATTGAAATCTCTGTGGACTGAAGAGTTTTGGAGAACATAGGAATCATGTGAGCTGCCAGGATATTTTGCATAGACATTCATAATTCTCATGTTGCTGTCACACACCATCTGCACATTCATGGAGTGGTAGTTCTTCCTGTTGATGTATATATATGCATCACGTTCTGGGGCTTTGATACGGACATGGGTGCATTCTATAGCACCCATGACCCTGGGCATGCCTCCCCTTGCGTAAAAGCCCTGCTTGAGATGTATCCAGTCCATGTCGGTGGTGGGGAAATGTATGTAGGTACTGGCCTTGCTTTTGAGGGCTGGCAAGACCTGGGCCAGCACTCTGGAGAATGTGGCCTGTGACATGCTAGATGCGTAACCCTCAGTGGACTGGAAAACACCACTTGGCATAGAGGCCTTTTAGCAGGTCAGATAGGACATGGTTGTGGATGTAAATGGGATCCACTTCATCCTTGATGACCTCATACAAGGCAATGATGCTGTGTGACCTCAACCTGTAGCAATCAATCACCTCATCATCGGTCATTCCAAAGATGTTGACTTTTGGGCGGTATACCCTGGGCCTTGGTGGTCATCTATACATCCTCCCCTGTTGCAAGGATCCCTGTGGCAGCTGGGGAGCATCATGTTGCTGTGGAGCATCCTGTTGCTGCAGCTGTGCATCTGCAGGCAGGTGCTGTCCTCCAGGTAGGGATGGGCTCCTATGTGGCTGTTGAGCCAGAGCCTCCTCACTTGCAACAGGTGAAGGCTGTTGATCAGGTATGCCTGGGGGTTGCTGGTGTTCCCTAGCTCTCTCCCTTGCACACCTTCTCCGCAGTCTTCGCAACAATATGTAATCCAACATACTGATTGCTTTCTCCTTCTCTCTCTATCTCTCTCTATCTCCCTCCCTGAGTGGAAGACAAGCCACAGTGAGTGTGGTGAGTTGTCCCTTTAAGTACTTGATAGGGCGTTGTGTAGGTGTGGTGATGAGATGAGTGATGATCGATGGGAAGTTGTTTATTGTCAAGGTAAGTGTTTGCAGGGGTGTGTGTGTGTTATAAGATGTGCTGTGTTGTGCTTGGTATGTATCTGCCATTTGCGGGTGTTAAGTTGTGGGGTGCAGATTGCGTCTTGATCTCGTGGTGATGTTGCACAGGTGAGCTTGTTTTGTATTTGCAGGTGTCCGTGTGGTGTGATAACCCCCATTGTTCCGTGCCATGTTGTGTTGGTGTTTTTTTTTAGGTCCTTGTCCCTGTGGTGTTGCTTGTTGTTGTGTGTGAAAGTGATTTGTGTTGCCTGTCCATGTTTTTGTGTTGTTTTGGCATTGCACGGGTTAATTTTTCCATTTACATGCTTGTGTGGTAAGCATTTTGTGCGTTTTCCTATGTAAAGGTTGTTTTTTTTGTCCGTTAAGTGTCTAATGGCTAAGAAAAGTGGGTCTTAAGTTTTGTTCATTAAGGGTATCTTTTATTCAGCCGTTAACAGTACCGCAAGCCTTTGAGTGGCTCTGGGGATTCTTGTTCCATGCGTCTCAATGCACGTAAGTGTATCGGGCCATAAGGATTCTCAGTCTGCTGTTAGCTGTTCTTTAGACGGATCTTTAAATTGCTAAATACAACTTAATGCACCCGGTAGTGCTTTTTTTGGCTAACGGCTGCCTTTAAATCTACCCCATAGTCTTTACATAGAAATACTATTCATAATAGTAAACAGCTGCTAGCAGCATATCCGGTTTGGCTACAAATCTTTCAGCAGGATATTTTTAAATAAAGATCCGCCTTAGATACTAGTAAGATTTATTCTCTTTTTAAACAGAACATTATGGCAATTATAAAGTAATTACTGGGTGTTACAATTTTATAGAACTTTGTTTATTTTTATACAGTTACCATTTTGTAGGAATCAAACTTCATATTTAATTATATTAATGAGTATGATTGGACTTTCTTGATCGCATAGAAAAAGTTCTAGTTAAATTTTCAAGTGACATTTTAGCCACATTGTTTACATAATTAAATGTGTTGATCAGATAAAAATTAGTGTTCTATTGAGGTTTTCAAATATAGCTTATAAAAATAGATCACAGTGCCTTTTCATGTTAGTATAAATAATAATGGATGAATCAAAACTAATATTTATAAAATGAATCTCTCTTAAGAGGTTGTTAGGCTTCCACCAAATTACTAGATGAGCCAGAAGGTTATTCCAAGGCTAGAGACAACTATAGAAAAGTTGTCAAAATAATTGTGCTCTTTTCAGTCAGGCTCTTCCACCTATTACCCTTAGGTGCCTCCAGATGTTGTTCCTCTGGCTTTGCCCAAAACATAGGACATAGCAAACACCAAACCAAAATGTTTTTAAGCAGCCCAAAATGACTGCACAATAGTCTGCTGAGATTCCTTAGAAAACAGAACCAGTAGGAATAGTAATATAATTGAAATTCTTGAAATTCACGCTGTTTCTTATGGTCAAATGGAAAATAGTGGGAATGTCCTAAGAGAAGCCTGGTTGGTGAATTGAGACCAGTGAAACAGCAGGTAAAAGCAGATAATGTGGAAGAAAGCAGAGAGCAGACAGCTGAACATACAGATCACCCAAACTGCAGAGAAGAGTGGAGCCGCACAACACCAACGTAGGAAGAACTGGAAGCAGGAACAGGATCAAGAGAAGCAAATGCTGAGCCTTTAGGAAAATAAGTGATCAAGCTAGGAGATCAGTCAAAAGGGAAATAAGGAAAGATATATCTGAATAATGAAGCCAGGAGTCAGGGCACCAGAATGCAGAAGAATCCAAAGGCTAGTCTGGGTCAAACCACATAGATCAGGCAGACATGCATTACAGGCATTGTGGGCAACAATAATCATGCAAGAAATGAGATCAAGAAAGCAGCTAAAATAGGGGAAGTGTTTCTTGACAGATGCTCAAGAAAAATTAGGTGGAGCTATGAAATCCTTAGGAGTTCTGGATCCTAGCAATTCCCATATCTCAAAAAACAGCCATAGGGGATTTCATGGACCAAGTTTAATAGGATTTTATCTCTGAAAAAGTTTGGAAAAGTTTAGAGGCATTGATGTTGGAAACTGCCTCCCAGGACATCTTCCTTGGACCATATCCTTGTCAATGGACCAGATATTTTAGGATTCCATGTTATCTCTTGAAATACAACATATGTACTACAATAAATTCCATTCATCTTGAAGAAAAGAGATGAAATATAAAAGGTATTGCTTTAAAGACTGGGTTGTCTTCTATGTCTGTCCATTGGTTTCCGGGTAATAGGAGGTAGAAATATAAGTAGTGATGTCCGACATGGAGCAAAAATGTCACCAGAATTTAGTAGAAATCTGCTAGCTCCTGTCAGGAATTATAATATGTGGAATTTGGTGGATCCAAAAAACTTCACTCAAGCTGTTCCTTTGGTAGCATGTAAATGAAGGAGTGGGACAAAATGAGCCATTTTGGGAAATCTGTTGCCTACTACCAAAATGCTATTATTACCCCTGGTGACATCATATTCTCCTATAAAATCTAGAGCACCATATTCAGGAGTGTCTGTTCTGAAAGCAACCGAGACTGCAGCAAATGTCAAGTGGTCAAAACACTTATCCGTTTGACACCTAGATTCCAGACTCCGGTGTCTCCTACCATAGTGAACGTATGTAACAGTTTGTTTGACACACAGACACAGTAGGTTTTGGATAAAACACAATTTTATTGAACAATGATAATAACAATAACCCTCAGGGGTCCTGTAATATATATGCAATATAGTACAGACTAGTGTTGAGCGAGCATGCTCGGCCGATGCTCGGATCGGCTCGAGCATCGCTCTGCTCGGCACATGGCGGTACTCGTACGAGTACCGCCATGTGCTCGCCCGCCATGTTCGGGTGGAAGGGATCTGTGCCGGAGGAGGCACAGATCTTGCAGACGCTCCGCTGGACCACCAGGGACTGAAGGTAGGGGGCATTGCGGAGATGAAGGGGGCATTGCGGAGATGAAGGGGGCATTGCAGAGATGAAGTGGGACATTGCGGAGATGAAGGGGGCATTGCGGAGATGAAGGGGGCATTGCGGAGATGAAGGGGCACTTTGTGGAAGGGGGACATTGCGGAGATGAAGGGGGCATTGCGGAGATGAAGTGGGACATTGCGGAGATGAAGGGGGCATTGCGGAGATGAAGGGGGCATTGCGGAGATGAAGGGGCACTTTGTGGAAGGGGGACATTGCGGAGATGAAGGGGGCATTGCGGAGATGAAGTGGGACATTGCGGAGATGAAGGGGCACTTTGTGGAAGGGGGACATTGCGGAGATGAAGGGGGCATTGCGGAGATGAAGTGGGACATTGCGGAGATGAAGGGGGCATTGCGGAGATGAAGGGGGCATTGCGGAGATGAAGGGGCACTTTGTGGAAGGGGGACATTGCGGAGATGAAGGGGGCATTGCGGAGATGAAGTGGGACATTGCGGAGATGAAGGGGGCATTGCGGAGATGAAGGGGGCATTGCGGAGATGAAGGGGCACTTTGTGGAAGGGGGACATTGTGGAAGGGGGACATTGTGGAAGAGGGGCATTGTGGAGATGAAGGGGGGCATTGACCAGGCACCCTCCCCTCATCAGAGCAGGGGGTGCCTGGTGTAATGCTCGTGTCGCCCCATTGGATTCAATGGGGCTCGGGGGCTCTGCCGAGCACTCGAGCCTCCGGCGGTGCTCGGTCAGAGCACCCGAGCACCCGAGCATCGGGGTGCTCGCTCAACACTAGTAAAGACACAAGACTTAGGTTATAATGAGGTAAGCCCACACGGGTCCAGTATATGCAGGTAATCCAGAGTTCAATATACTGACACAGGTCAGGCAGGTCTTGTGTGATTCTCAGTAGGAGAGCACTGAATGGGTTACTATTAGGCCGAGAGTACTGACAGACCCTAATAGCGCAAGGCCCTTTAAGAAGCTCAATCAAAAGGAGAGAGCACAAAATCGAGTAACGGGCAAAAGTAATGGAGGCTTGTGGACTGCTGTAGCAGTAACGGAGACTGAGCAACTTGTGACTGCCGTAGCAGTAACGGAGACTGAGCAACTTGTCAACTGCCATACAGTAACGGAGACTGAGCAACTTGTGGCTGCCGTAGCAGTAATGGAGACTGAGCAACTTGTGCACTGCCGTAGCAGTAATGGAGACTGAGCCACTTAGGCACTGCCGTAGCAGTAACGGAGACTAAACAGCTCGCACTGAGAGGCACCCAACCAAGGACTGCACGGGAGTGAGGACGCACAGAAATGTCGCCTGGGCGACACTGAGGTAATGGAGACCAGACTGCAGCGAACTGTCTGGAGACAGCGAGGATCCTGACACCACCCCAACCAGAGACCGGATAAGGCGTGCAGGAAAGGAAAACAACCACAGTAGCCCAGCCGGGCTGGAACCACACACACAGAGCAGGAACGTCAGCCAATTCGAGTCAGTACACCAAGCAGGAACGAGATGCAGAATGGTCAGACAGTCCGGGTCGGTACACTGAGATCACATGAATAACAGGAACAAGTGCTGATACTGAAACACCACGAAAGGGCACTGGAGAAATGCCAGAACCCAGCATTTAAGGACAAATGCTGGGCGGGACAATAACAGTGCAGTCAATAGCGTAGGCAGGAGTGGAAACTGACAGAATGTCACCAAATAGCACGGGTACAGTGATACCGTGGAGCCTATGGAGGTAGGCTGGGTCTTCCATCTCGCTGATGAAGAAAAGACCAGGAGATGTCATCAGGATTGTCTCCACTGAGCACAACCCGGGCATTTTGCTCGTTCTTGCCTGAATAAACAGTGAAACGCAAAAGCAGTGAAACGCAAAAGCAAAAGTTGACAATACAGGCGTCAGCTTTTATGGACTCTGGAGCAGCAGGGCTGTTCATGGATGCCACTTTCGCCACCCTCCATGGCTGTCCATCCTTGCAAAAGGAAAACCCCATCCGGATTGTTATGATCAATAGTTCTCCTTTGGGAGCCGGTCTCATTACTCTCACCACGGCCCCTCTTGTTATGCAGATGGGTTCCTCCCATACTGAGACCATCTCTTTTGATAATCTCTTGTCTGGCCAATCTGGTTATCCTAGGTTACCCTTGGCTTCAGAGAAATAATCCTGTTATTAATTGGGCATCTGGCACGTTGTGTTTTCTGATTCCCCCACTGGACTCACCAGGGATATCTATGTACACCCTGGATACCTTGGAACCAATTACTCCTCTGCCCCCTATGTCTGCTGATGATTCCGAGTTTGTCATTGACTCGGTTCTTGATTCATGTGTCTCTAGTGGTGTCCTTCAGTAACTTGTGAGCTGGAAGGGTTATGGCCCAGAGGAACATTCATGTGTAGTAGCAGCGGACATCCATGCCTGGTCCCTGGTCTGTCGGTTCCACCACTCCTTCCCATCTAAGCCTTCTGTATCCTCCAGGAGGTAGTCCCTTGAGGGAAAGTAGTGTCATGATTCTGATCCTCTATAAATTATATATTGATGATATTATAGTAATTTGGAAGGGAGATATCCTTAAGACCTTATTCATAATGCCTTTCTAAAAGCCAGACATCTGGATAGATCAAAAATCCTGAACAAAAATAATGATTTAATCTAAAACACTATCTATCTAAATATCCATTATTCATAACTCAATATAATTGTGCACATCATTCCATGCACAATATTTTTAAAAAACATTGGAACATTTTAAAAAAGGATCCACTGTTATATGATGACATTCCAAATAATCCTCAAATTGTGTACAGAAGGGCTAAAACCCTAAAACAATCTTTTGGCTCCTAGTAAATTTGGAAAAATAAAGAAGGATAACCATTTTCATACAACTATTAGGTCCACTTTTTTACCTCTCCTGATGGGTAGCTATAAATGCTATCCTCCTTCTCAGATTATTAACATACTTTATTATCGGTCATAGCAATGGTCCCAAGTGGGGAAGATGGTGGCAACCCTTCTTCACATCCCTCCTCCACCTCCTCATCTGTGCTGCTGTTAATATATAAGTCCTTGCTTTCTCTGTCATGTGTGGTTTCTGCTACCTGATACTCAGATGGTATGAGATGTTGGTTCATTTTTAAGAATGCTGCATGATAGCCATGTCCTGAGGTCATTGACAATATAACCAGCCGCACTGAAACCCCTCTCAGACTCAACACTTGCTGGAGGACAACTAAGGGTTTCCACTGCAGTATGTGTCAATGCTGGCCTCGCACACTGCTTTGTTTGCCACTGTTCCATGGGGTCATTGTTTCTGCCTAAACCTAAGCTATCCTGCAAATATGCAGAAACCATTGCACATGCACTGGGACCACTTCTAGGAGCTACACAGTGTTCCTGTGTGTCGGTTACCAACCCATACTCAGGGAGTAAGTCCCAAAGAGATGTGTTACCACCACCAATGTTGGGTTTTTGCCACCCCTGCTGAGACCCATGATGAATTGCCTTGTGTTCCGATTGGGATATTCCGGTTTATGATGTAGCTGCTTCTACTGGTTGAAATTCTTTGCTTCTTTCCTTTTCACTATACTGCCTAGATGTTTGTTGTGCCCTCACTTTCTCCCTCTCATCCCCCACAATGCAACCCACCACTCGATCAATAAGCATGTGTCGATATTCCTTGATAAAATCCGATTCCTCAGAGAGTTGCTGCTGATCGCCATGACTCCTTGTTGTGACAAACTGATGATGGCTCTTTGGCAGAAATTCTGAAAATTTGTGTTTTAAAGAGGGGGCCAGCAAAGTGGCAATCATTTATTCCTCATTGCTTTTAATGGACACTATGTGAGGATCTTGTTCAAAGCACACTAACATGTCCTTTACCAGCTGTGTTGACATTCTGGTAAGGTTCCTCAGCCATGCTCTTCATTTTTTCTGCAATAAAAATATCAGTGGTAGAATTTCACTAATTTCTGCCCCAATGCGACTCACCAGCATGGTTGCCTCCTCAAAGGGTTTCAGCAGCTCACATACATCGCACATTAGTCAGGTGACAAAGAGGCTCCCTCCAAAGCCTTCCAGTTTTGCATGGTGTACTCACTAATGGCCTTATTCTGCTCATACAAACGCTATAGCATGTACGTGGTGGAATTCCACCTGGTAGGGACCTCCATTTTAAGCTGGTTATCGGGGAGGTTGTTAAGCTGTTATATGGAATATAGAGCATTGCGTGCACTGTAGGAACGACTAAAATGGGCACAGATTTTGCAGGCAATAGTAAGTATCTCTTTTAGGGTTTCAGATTCTGCCAGGAATCTGGTCACAACTAAATTTAACACATGGGCAAATCAGGGCACATGCACCATACCACCTATTCTCAAAGCAGCGATTATGTTGGCGCCATTATCAGCAGACACAAAATCAGCTTTTAAGGAGCGGGGTACAAACCATTCCTCTATCACCTGCTCTAGCTTACTTACAACATTTACAGCTTTGTGGGACTGTCTCTCAAAACTCTGCATGCAAGTGGCGTGACGATGGTATGGGTTATCTTGCTGCTGTTGCCAACTTTTAATCTCACTGCCACAACCAGAAGCACTAGTACTGACTTTCACCTGATGCTGTAAGCTAGTGTTGTCCACTGTTGGTGCTGGGAGGGAAACCCAGTGAGCAGTCACAGTCATATAGTCTGTGCTCTGCCCACTTGTCCATATATCTGTTGTCAAGTGGATTTTCTTTCCATACGCACTTTTCAGCCCTTTGCCCTCCACACTAACCAGTTGTGTATTACATTCATGCTGTTTTACCTTGGCACATGAGGATGCAATAAATCCATAATTTTACTTGATAAATATTGAACACTATGCATAAGGTATATATGGTAAATATTTTAATGAATTATGCTATCACACCTTGATAAATGTCTAAAAAAGTATTTCAGTTGACCATAGGTACTCCAGATTTTTGTTGTCAGTGAAAATTGCTCCTTTGTTTTATGGCTAGTTTAATACCCTTTACAGTGAGAAAATGGGTAATGTTGCTTTAAGAAAAGAGTCTAATTTACTTCAGGCCTCAAGTAACATAGAACACAAGGAAAGAGAAATAGACTGGTAATCAATGATAATGAACTATGGCTTTTCTCTGCTAGATTCCTAGCCCCAGGACAGTTCAGTGTAAAGAATCTGTGTTTATTAATATCTGCAGGTGATACCAATGTAATAAATATTTACATTGTATTAATTCAATAAAATATATACATTTTTACAGCTCCTTCCACTGTGTCAGAAGCATCCACCTTGAGGATAAATGGAAGGGCCATGTCTGGATGTACTAATATGAGAAGGAAATCAATCAAACTGTTATAGCTTTAAAGGCTGCTTGAGCTTAATTGTGCAAAGCCAGTGAATCATTAAACTGATTTGTGAATTGTGAATCCCTTGTTGGGGCGCTAGTGATTCCTGTAAGATGGGCTTCAGGAACTTTAGACCCAAGACTAGAAATTGTATTTCCTGCCTTCCACATGTGTTTTTTTCCTCTGCTTTTTTCACTGCTTTGAAATCAATGATAATAATGTACTTCAACCCCAAGTCACCATATGGAAAGTTTCACCCATGTATTTCCATAGTGCTAAAGTATAAAAGTGTTTGTTATGTTGAGAGTCCCAAATATAGCCCTTCATACACAAATACAACCCCAGGGCTTGATTTACATTTCGAGGCCCTTACGCAAGGCAGTCTAGGTGCCCTTTGCCCATGGCCACTCCCTCACTCCTCACATGACCCCATCCCTTGTCCCATTCACTGTTTCTTTCTGAAATAATAAGCAAGAATGAAAAAAAAAAGTTAACCCCTTGGTTGCTTCATAGATTTTTAGCGCATCCAAGGGGTTAAATAATTTCCTGTAAAGAGGTATCAATGGTACAGGACATTGAGATTGTCCAATTCATAATATGGTTGTTGCTCACACAGCTGATGTGCCATCAAAATGTAAAACTCTAGGAAGTTGCCTATTCTGCTTATTGGGATATCCAGCCAACTATATTCATTCTTTAAGGCAATAAACAGAATTATACTTAAATCTACCGAAAGATTTATCTAAAATAAGCAGGAAAAAATGGAAAAGAAAATTAAAATGTGGAATACCCCTCTGATCCATAAAAAGTTTACAGTGGTGAATATGGTTGCACGGTTGCAGGGACTGAGCTTCTACTCCATCTCTGTTTAATCCTTTAATATAAAAGGCCAAATGTATGTTTGTCTGATGCAGCCATGCGCAGTAGAGACTGCCCGAACGCAAAGAATGATGGGAGGTGTATGGCACAGTGCTGAAATGGGTTAGCACAGGCTATTGAAATGGCTATGTAACGGCAGGTGTACTACCGCAGAACTATACCTTCCAGAATTCTGTGAGTTTGGGTAGTCTCTACTGCGCATGACTGCATCAGACAGTCATATATCTGGACTTTTAAACTGCATCGGCCCATGTACACTGGAGTAAAAAAAAAAAAAAAAAACCTTGATTATTACCTCAAGTCAAAATCATAACTAAAAAAATGTTAAAATGAAATATAAAAAGTTATTTAAAAAGCCACAAAATCAGATTCTACATTAATGCTGCTTAGATTTAATGTTTCAAGAACATAAATCTAAAATGCCTCTTTTTGTTTAAAGATTAACCTGTTCAATGCCTACACTCAATATATGTTCATGTATGCAGTTGTAAACTCATACAGCGTTTCAATAAAATATGCATTTCAGTAACATTTTCTATATTTCCCAGTGCTTTAAAAACCTTCTTTTTATATTTTGCTTGATCCTTTCTCCATATTTAGGTTTGCATGAGCATTAGGTACACTACATATTTAATACACATTGTTTAATTGTGTATGCTTCACTTATTACTGTAGAACTACAAAAACAAGTTGTTTTTGTTTGGGAATTTGAATGCAGGTAATATAACTAGATTTTCCACACTTGCACATACCTATTTAAGGGGAAAAGAAACATTTCTTGGACAACTGGTAACCTGTTTTTGTGTTGGATATCAGTTGGGTCTATTTGCTTGATTATAAACTGCTCCAAAAAATAAAGGGAACACTTAAACAACACAATGTAACTCGAAGTCAATCACACTTCTGTGAAATCACACTGTCCACTCAGGAAGCAACACTGACTGATAATCAATTCCACGTGCTGTTGTGCAAATGGAACAGACAACAGGTGGAAATTATAGGCAATTAGCAAGACACCCCCAATAAAGGAGTGGTTCTGCAGGTGGTGACCAACAGACCACTTCTCAGTTCCTATGCTTCCTGGCTGATGTTTTGGTCACTTTTGAATGCTGGCGGTGCTTTCACTCTAGTGGTAGCATGAGACGGAGTCTACAACCCACACAAGTGGCTCAGGTAGTGCAGCTCATCCAGGATGCAATATCAATGCGAGCTGTGGCAAGAAGGTTTGCTGTGTCTGTCAACGTAGTGTCCAGAGCATGGAGGCACTACCAGGAGACAGGCCAGTACATCAGGAGACGTGGAGGAGGTCGTAGGAGGGCAACAACCCAGCAGCAGGACAGCTATCTCCGCCTTCGTGCAAGGAGGAGCAGGAGGAGCACTGCCAGAGCCCTGCAAAATGACCTCCAGCAGGCCACAAATGTGCATGTGTCCACTCAAACGGTCAGAAACAGACTCCATGGGGGTGGTATGAGGGCCCGACATCCACAGGTGGGGGTTGTGCTTACAGCCCAACACCGTGCAGGACGTTTGGCATTTGCCAGAGAACACCAAGATTGGCAAATACACCACTGGCGCCCTGTGCTCTTCACAGATTAAAGCAGGTTCACAATGAGCACATGTGACAGACGTGACAGAGTCTGGAGACGCCGTGGAGAACGTTCTGCTGCCTGCAACATCCTCCAGCGTGACCGGTTTAGCAGTGGGTCAGTAATGGTGTGGGGTGGCATTTCTTTGGGGGGCCGCACAGCCCTCCATGTGCTTGCCAGAGGTAGTCTGACTGCCATTAGGTACCGAGATGAGATCCTCAGACCCCTTGTGAGACCATATGCTGGTGCGGTTGGCCCTGGGTTCCTCCTAATGCAAGACAATGCTAGACCTCGTGTGTCAACAGTTCCTGCAAGAGGAAGGCATTGATGCTATGGACTGGCCCACCCGTTCCCCAGACCTGAATCCGATTGAGCACATCTGGGACATCATGTCTCACTCCATCCACCAACGCCACGTTGCACCACAGACTGTACAGGAGTTGGCGGATGCTTTAGTCCAGGTCTGGGAGGACATCCCTCAGGAGACCATCCGCAACCTCATCAGGAGCATGCCCAGGCATTGTAGGGAGGTCATACGGGCACGTGGAGGCCACACACACTACTAAGCCTCATTTTGACTTGTTTTAAGGACATTACATCAAAGTTGGATCAGCCTGTAGTGTGGTTTTCCATTTTGATTTTGAGTGTGACTCCATATCCAGACCTCCATGGGTTGATAAATTTGATTTCCATTGAGAATTTTTGTGTGATTTTGTTGTCAGTTCATTCATTCAGATCTAGGATGTGTAATCTTAGTGTTCCCTTTATTTTTTGGAGCAGTGGGATGTGTAATCTTAGTGTTCCCTTTATTTTTTGGAGCAGTGTAATTATATTTTATCTAAAATATAATATTAGGTGCATCCCTTCAATCTTTTGTCTACACCAGGTCCAGCATTAGCATGGGCCAATGTTTAGGAAATATGTGCTTAATTTGTGGAAAATTGGATTTATAATTACAGAAAATGGTACCTGGCTGTGTATTTTCTTTTTAATTCTTTTATCTTTATAAGTGATCAATTCTTGTCTGTTACGTTTCAATGTCTTTCATATGCTGTGATAACTAGTTCTTCATCATAAGCTTTCTTGTGAAGTTTCCAATATTTATGCCACTCTTTTGAAATTCCAATCATTAAAACATTATCTGCAGTAGGTTAAAAAGAATATTATTGATGTATCTTTTGGTGATAGCTACTTAGGGGCAAGGCATGCTGTTAACATTCTTCCTGTAATTAGTTGTGCCTATTTTGTTTTGTTCATTGTGATACAGAATAATGTCCAAAAAAGCAATTTTATATTCCTGGATGTTACAAATGAAAGTTAGCCTTGTTTGCTGCATGTGAAATACAAACCCAATAACTTCTTAGAAGTTCCTTTCCAGATAAATATGAGATAATCTATATATCATTTATAAAAATCAATATTATTTTGTGTGTGTATGTTTCGATATATACTAGCAAAGGAAGCATGGCATTGGCCTTGTGTAAAATACATAGAAAGTACATTTGGAGTTGTTAAGTTAATATAAATGTCACTGTGATGTTTGCATTGTGTATTTAAGTATTTAGTGAAAGGGTTGTATTGGGTTAGTAAAATGTTAAGTGTTGTTTGATGATTACTGATTGATGAGTGTACTGATAGTTATTTTATTATGTAAAGTAGTAGCGTTTGAAGTGGGATGTGATTTGTGTGGTTTTGGGCAATGGAGACTTTGATCTGCAGAGCTAATTGCTTTCTGTGTCTGAATGAGGCCACCATGTTTACTGTGGGGTGATGTGGGTATCATGCAGTACAAGGGTAGGGAAGAGTGAGTATAAGTGAAGGGGCAGAGGAGTGAGAGAGGAGGGTGGAGAGAATGATCCAGAGGAAGTAGAGTATGAGGAGCCAAATGGCCAAATAGTTGCAGAGACATTATATTGCCATACGTAACTTGCATCTGGATGAGTGGGGATAGAAGGACTGCTGAATATGAATAGGAAAAAAATATAAGGGAATTCAAGGAGTAAGAGGGATACACACTATATATGTAGAGGGTTAAGTGGTGACTAATAAAGTGTGTTCATTGTTGTACCTCAGTAGGTGTAGGCATGGTTGTTTGTGTTTTGTTTTTTGTCCACATAGTAGGGAGGGGTGTACACAGACACTTTTTCCAGTGCAGGCAACAGATGAGTGGCTCTGTGAGATTCCCCTGTTCCACCTGGAGCATTTATACTGTATGGAAGGAAGGGTGGGAGGAGTAGGCACAGGGAGAGTTTGTGAAGTAAAGGTGTGATCAGTAATGAGACAAGGTTAGGGAGGAAGAGAAGAAAGAGGTGTGAATGGTTTTCTGTGTTGCAATTCTTGTTGCATATGTTTAGAAATAAAATATGGCAATATGAGGCAAATGTGTTAATAGGCATACAATAAACTGTGAAGGTGTGAATGCAAGAAGAAGTATGTTTGTTAGTGGGAGTGAGATTAACAATGAAGTGTATTTTGGTTAAAGAAAGATGTTACTGGAATGTGAGATGTGCAGTAAAAGAAAACACGAGTTGGAGATGTAGTTGTTAAAGCGATCTGTTTAAACATTGATGGTATGTTTGAAATTTGCGTTATGTTCATTGAAGTTACGTTCGTCTCTGAACACATTTGTTTAGTGGGCAGTTTTGTGGTGACAATGGCAACCACATATGCACAGACATACACAGCTCTCACTTCTGTATAGACATGAATCTTGCATTAATCCTTTGATAGTCAGAGGTGTGTGCAACTCGTTGATTTGCAGTGCATTGCATACCCCACTGACATTCAAATGGTTAATTCTTATAGAGGCAAAGAGGAGGACAGGAGAACATGCGATGCAGAGAGCAATTAGGCGATTAAGACAGTGAGTGGAGGCAAAGGGGAGAGGAGGCGAACATGTAGCACAGTGGGAATGGAGGACAGAGAGGCAATGAATAAAAAAACAACACAAAGAAGAAGGTGGTGAATGGGAGGGAGGGCCTGGACATAGGACTTTGGTAATGGAAGAGGGAGCTGAAACTCCATGCAGAGATATTGACAGAAGTGGCCAGGGGGCTGAATCAAAACCCCCCTCCCCTGTATTCTGTAGAGAGACAATATGGAGGAGATTAGAATATCTCCTCATTACTGTCACCCCAGGGTGTGGCAGGCATGGCCATAGAATTCTCCATCTCCATGACTATAAATTATATAGGGTGGAAGCACTCGCACTTAGGGTGTAAAATGCCTGGGTGCTATCAAGTGCCTGGAGCATTTATATACGAAGCATGATAAAGCACTCACAGGACTTTTCAATCTGAAATCAAGGTTTATTTTTCATATCAATGTTTCGGCCAGGCGAAGCTGGCCTTCCTCAAGACAACAGTGTGAGATGTGCAGCCGATATTTAAACCCTTGTGCATGTGAGACGCTGAATTGGCACTAAGGTTGCTGTGATGTCATGTGAGCCCGCAGGCCACCAGAGAGACTAACTAAGTGCATAACCGTGAGGATAAAAAACTAGGACGGATTGCCGAAGAGGCTACTACTGCGAAAATATCGCTAATGTAAAACCTACATGTATCCACTGTTGTGTCTGTCAAAAGTAGTAATCTAATACACTAATTGACCACTTAGCCTTAAACTTAGCCGACCTGAGCTGTCCTCTGGAGCGTAATGTTACTGTCGTCTTGATATTGCAATGTACTGCTGTGCTTGTTGCATACCCGCTCCTCAAGATAGACACTCGTGTTGCCGGGTTTAGTAATTGGTAGTGTCAAGTGTATGGTGACATTTTCAGGTACAATGCATACGTAGAGCGAAGACTTTTGTACAGAACATTTATTTAGTGACTACATTTCAGTAGGGGATAAAAGGTGTTTTCAAATCTGAAAAAAATGTTTGTAAGTATCAATTATAGTAAATCACTCAAAAATTAAATTGGGAACTGTTGTTAAATTGAGGTTTCAGTGAGTGCCATGCGGACAGCCTGTACTCTGCAGGTCACAATTGGGCCACCTAAGGGATGGTTAAGTTACTCATATGTCAATGCTGGGAGTCCTATGTACATAAAACAAGGGGAGTATCTGTATGGAACACGGCCCAAGTCTGTAAGTCCATACCCTGTACTGTCTGTAGCCGCAGTTTTGATCTAAATGTATGTTATAAACTATGCTCTCTAGTGCTACAAATGAATTGGAGGGTACCACAACATTGAACTGTTTGACGCTTAATACGAAGAACACAAAATAGTCTTCACAAGTCTCTTCCATTTGATCTAACGCCTTTGAATGACTTGACAAATCATAATCCCATGACTAGTATGTTCCCCCATAAATGATGAGATGACATTTACTTGATGTTCTCCTGTTAGGATTTAGTTAGCATTTTAGACCATCCTTTCCACGCATAAAGATACACATACCCCTACTGAAAAGGAGTCACTAAATAAATGGTCTGTACAAAAGTCTTTTAACTTCAGGCACTTCACTCCACGTATGCATTCTGCCCTAAAATGTCACCATACACTTGACACTGCCAAATACTAAACCCTGCAACATGATCGTCTATCTCGAGGATCGGGTATGCAACAAGCACAGCAGTGCATTGCGATGTCAAGACAACAGTAACATTATGCTTCAACAGACAGCTTGGGTCGGCTAAGGTTAAGGCTAAGTGGTCAATTAGTGTATTAGGTTACTACTTTTGACAGACGCAACAGTGGATACATATAGGTTTAACATTAGTAATATTTTCACAGTAGTAGTCTCTTCAGCAATCTGTCCTAGTTTTTTATCCTCACGGTTATGCACTTAGTCTAATTCAATTCGATCTGGTGGCATGTGGGCTTGCATGACACAGCAACATTAGCGCCAATTCGGCATCTCACATGCACAAGGGTTTAAATATCAACTTCACATCTCACACTGTTGTCTTGTGTATATATACACATACAGAGAGAAAAAAACAAACCTGCGGTCCTCTATATAAAAATGAAATGTGTGCCTTGTAATGTGCATATATAATTTTAGTTTTCACAAACTGGTCAAGTCGAGGGTAAGCTTGCCACCTCGCCAAGGTATCTCACTTGAGGCAAGTCCTACTCTAATACATCTAAAATAATAATACTAAAAAAATATATATATATATTTAGTTGTAATCAAAAGTATTCAACCCCCATTGCAAATCGGGTTTATTGTCAAAATTTGCAGACTTCCTGCTGTTTGCAATGAACAAATCAAACAAAAGCAATTGAAATAGTGCAACTCAAAGAATATTTCAAGTGGTGTCCCCAAATTCAACTGAAAATACAACTTATAATGACTTCTTCAGTCTAAAAACTATTCAACCCCCTGAATAGAATCCCTCACAACAGCACAAATATGCAAAATAGATGTTGTCTCAAGCAAACCTGGTGCAACTAATCGAGGGATTCATTAGTTGCACCAGGTGTGCTTGAGCTGGAACACATGAAATACCTGAACTGGATAGGGGTTTGTTGAGTGTCACATTTGACTGCATGGTAGAAATATGGCTAAGTCAATAGAATGCTCCAAAGGAACAGTATACAAAAAGATAGACATGGCACTGAATGTTCCTAGAGATACCATTGGAAGCATAGTTTGCAAGTTCAAAGTCAAAAGAACAGTGGTCACACTACCTGGATGGGGCTATCAACGGCTATCAACGGCTGCAACCAGATTTCTAAGAAGGCAGGTTGAAAAAACACTTGAGTGACTGCAAAAGACCTACAGCAAAACTTGGTGGCAACCAGCACTGAGGTTTCAGTGAGCACAGTAAGGCACGTACTAAACGCAGAAGGTTTCCATGCAAGAACTCGAAGACGTACAACACTACTGACCTAAAAGCACAAGAAAAGGTGGCTACAATATCATCAAAATCATATAAATAAGCCACAGAAGTTTTGGAATTCTGTTCTGTGGCGAGATGAAACAAAACTGGAACGTTTTGGCCTGATGGAGCAGCGGTATATCTGGAGGAACAAGAAAGAAGCATACACTGAAAAGAACACTCTGCCTACAGTTAGTCAAGGTGGTGGTTCGATGATGCTCTGGGGCAGCTTTGCATCCTCTGGAACTGGAAACCTGCAGCGTGTGGAAGGCAAAATGGATTCACTGACGTATCAGGAAATCCTAGGAGAAAAGGACATGCCGTCGGAAGCTTAAGCTTGGGCATCATTGAACCTTCCAACAGGACAATGATCCCAAGCATACTTCAAATTCCACCAAGGCTTGGTTGCAGAAGAAGTCCTGGAAGATTCTACAGTGTCCTTCACAGTCAGCTGACTTGAAGCCCATAGAAAATCTCTGGTGGGATTTGAAGAAGTGGGTTGCAGCATGCAAACCCAAGAATATTACTGAATTGGAGGCCATTGCTCATGAGAAATGGGCTAAGATTCCTCGTGAATGCTGCCAGAAGCTGGTGTCTGGCTATGCATCTCATTTGCAGTAGACCATAACAGCAAAAGGGTGCTCAACCAAGTACTAAAGATGCTTCCCATGAAGGGGTTGAATAATTTTGAGACTGGAGAAGTCATTATAAGTTGCATTTTCAGTTGAATTTGGGGAAACCACTTGAAGCATTCTTTGTGTTGAGCTATTTCAATTGCTTTTGTTTGATTTGTTCATTGCAAAGAGCTGAAATTCTGTACATTTTCACAGTAAACCTGATTTGCAATGGGGGTTGAATAATTTTGATTACAACTTTGATTACAAATAAATATATATTGAGAAAGGCCCAAGATGGGGCCGAAATGTCGATTCTAATAAATCAGCACAATATTACACTTCAAGAAGTCCTGTGAGTGCGGTTTTCTTCAAAAGAATTGTACAATAATTTTTTCAGGCTGGCACCCAGGCAAGTTGGATAATATTTTTGTGAGTGCTCCACCTCAACGAACTGAATATATATATATATATATATATAGTCATGTGAAAAGAAAATACACCCTCTGGTTTTACATACCAGGACATAATAACAATCATCTCTTCCTTAGCAGGTCTAAAAATTAGGTAAATACAACCTCAGATGAACATCAGCACATGACATATTACACCGTGTCATGATTTATGTAACAAAAATAAAGGTGAAATGGAGAAGCCATGTGTGAAAAACTAAGTACACCCTTACTGCTTCTACAGGAATTAAGATGCTAAGTAGCAGACAGGTGCTGCTAATCAAATGCCCTTGATTAACTGATCATCAGTAAGTGTGACCACCTCTATAAAAGCCAAAGTTTTAGCAGTTTGCTGGTCTGGAGCGTTCAGGTGTGTGTTAATACAATGTTAAGAAGGAAGACATCAGCAATGTTCTTAGAGAAGCAATTGTTGCTGCCCATCAATCTGGGAAGGGCCATAAGGCCATTTCCAAACAATTTAAAGTTCATCAGTCTACAGTGAGAAAGATTATATCTTCTCTTCCCCAACCTAAAACATACATGAGAAAAATCAAGCTCTTAATTTAACTCACCTATGCAACAGCTTCAAGTCCAAGGGGTTAAATAATGGTCAGTACCCTGGTAAATTACCATATTTGTATATAAACTGATAAAATAACAAGCCACCTTAAAATGTGCATGGGTGCCTGGAAACATTGTAATTACCCTGGAGACAACCATAACTCAGAATGCTGGTGTAGCTAACACAACTGAGGTGTCTTTGAATTTTGTGGTATAGGAGGCTGCCTATTCTGTCTAATGGTAAGTCTGTCTCAAATGTATCTGCAAGACACAAATACACCCATAAACCATATTATACTATAGAGGTGTATGTAATTTTTAAATACACTAAGAAAATAAATGTTATACCTCACCAACAGTGTACTTGGTAGAGATGAAACACAATAGAAATAATGCCTGCAATTAAACCTTATATCAACAATCCTACCCACTCCTAAATAACATTACTTCTGAAAAACAATACTCCTATTTAATGTGATTGAATGAGTATACTGTAATTAGCATAAACAACTTTTTATGCATGAATATATCAAAATCTTTGCATTATAAATCTTCTTATTATCATATACTTTTTCTTTTACCATCTTGATTTAAAAATATGATCATTAATATTACTGTCAGGATTCACAACATTATTTTGTTCCAGCAGTTACCAAAATACTTTCATCATTTATTTTGCTAAACCATATATGTGCAGCATATTTGTGGGCTAACTAAACATATAACCTCATCACAGGCATGAAAAAATGGTTTCATTATGCAGTTTACATCTAGATATTGAAACATACTATTTTTTATAATCTATTGCACATCAATTGCTATATTTTATTTAAATTATGTAGTTTCTTCAATTGTAATTATTTTCAGTAAAATGTAAAACATAAAAAATAACTTAACATAGAAACATCTATTAAGAGATTGATGCTCAAAATTAGAATTTTGCTCTGATTATTGGAAGTGTAGGATTAGTTGATGATTTTAATTATGCTTTGATTATCGTAATGTTGCTAGTTAAAACTGACAGGATGTCTACATATTTCATTTCAATGGATACATATTATTTCATTCTTTCACATCTCCCACCTGCTGAAATAAATGTGTAAGACCCATAAAATATAAATACTTACATGAAAAAAAAATCTGACTTGAGCATGGATTTTGCCGGCAGCTAATCTCCGTCATTAAGCAAAGACTGAATTAAAGCACAAATTACTGAGAGCCTGGTGGGCTAGGATTTTCAGTTCAAGGGCACTAAATTGTTCCTTTTATGTTGTGTGACAAATGACCTACCTATCAGTTAGACCATTCAATGGAACAAGCAAAGAAACTGACAGGCATGGGATCTGCGGTAAAAGCATGGCTTTAGATCAAATACTTTTAACTGTAGGAATTAATCATTCAAATATCTTTTCAATTTTGGGTTTTGTTTCTTCAAATATCTACTGCTGGCAAGAAATAGGCTTTACTTACATAAAAGTGAGTGTGTGGGTGTGCACACTGAATGATGAAAGATCACAAAAAGTTTGTTATTTTATGGTATTACTTAAACTCAGTCTTCAGTGCAATGCTTTGTAGTGTGTTAGACTGGAGACTTGTCTTTCATATAAGATTAGAAAAAGCAAATATGGTCTCATTTCATATTTATAATAGTTTTTTTCTTTTTCTACTTACTGTATGACACTAAGATATCAGGGAATTAATTCCAGGGTAAAGAAAGGTCACATAGAAACATAAATTTTGATATTGGCAAAGAACTATTTGGCCCATTCAGGCCTCGATTCAGTTGTCTGACTTAAAACATGTGGTAGGGCAAAAATGGATACCGGACAACTAAAACAAATGTCTAAGTCGGTATTCAATTGCCCTACAAGCTAAAAGCATAATGGTCATTAGGCCACAAAAAATGTCTTGTTGGCCAGAGGTCCCTTTTGTGCGTTTAGTTCCCAAAATGCTGGTAAATAGTAGCAATAATGGAAACATCAAAGGAAAAAGCTAATGATTGGCGCCTGACATACTGTCAAGCACTGACCATTAACTTATCTGTTACACTTACCTGTCATCCACTGTCTGTCCCCTTCTATCTTTCTTCTTACTCTTACCTTCTCTTCTTTCTTCTCCCTTGTATCTTCTATATCTTCTTTCTTCTTGTATCTTATTTTCTTATAGCTTAAAAAAATAGATAGCCATAAATAAATGTTGCTGAAAATAACCCGCACATGGTAAAATAGTAACATAGTAGTAACATAGTAAATTAGGTTGAATAAAGACACAAGTCCATCAATTTCAACCTTTGCCTCATACCCCAGTGACTGAGAATTTTATAGCTTTTCTGCTACCAGATAAGTTAGTCTTTATCATACCTTCCTGATCTGCCTACTAACAAACAGTATAACTCTGCATGTTCCCTTTTGAAAGAAATGTATCAAATATTCTCTTAAAATGTATCCATTGTATCTGCCATAACCACCTCCTTGGGCAAGGAATTCCACAATTTAACAGACCTTACTGTAAAAAAACCCTTCCTCTGCTGAGGTCTAAACCTCCTTTCCTCTAATCTCAAGGGGTGTCGCCTGGTCACCTGATCAGGCCTTGGAATAAATAGCTCACAGAAGAGATCCTTGTATTGACCTCTCATATACTTGTACAATGTGATAAGGTCTCCTCTTAGTCGTCTTTTTCTCTAGAGTAAATAAACCAAATTTGTCTAGTCGTTCCTCATACATCAAGTCATCCATTCCCTTAATTAATTTTGTTGCTCTTCACTGTACCCTCTCTAGTTCTAGTATATCCTTTTTCAGAGCTGGTGCCCAAAACTGCACTGCATACTCAAGGTGAGGTCTTACCAGTGGTTTGTATAATGGCAAAATAATGTTATCCACTCTTGCTTCAATACTTTTTTATGCAAGACAGGATTTTGTTTGCTTTTGCTACTGCTGTTTCACACTGGTCACTGTTTCCAAGTTTGTAGTTGACAAGAATACCCAGGTCTTTCTTTAGCAATGAGTCCCATAAAATGATCCCATTAAGTTCATAAGTGGCCTTGGGATTATTTCCTCCCAAATGCATGACTTTATACTTCCCCACATTAAACTTCATATTCCATTTGTTTGCCCAATCTGACATTGTCTGTAAATCCCTCTGTAGAAAGAAAATATCCTGTTCTGAATTAATTACCTTGCATAATTTAGTATCATCTGCAAATATTGATATTTTGCTTTCTATATCTATTTCCAGGTCATTTATAAACATGTTAAAAAAACAGCAGACCTAATACTGAACCCTGAGGTATACCACTCTCCACTTTATCTGTATTGGAGAATTTTCCATTTACAACCACACACTGTTCCCTATCCTTCAACCAGTTTTGTATCCAATTGCAAAGGTTATCTCCTAGGCCCAATTGCCTTATTTTATACCCCAGCCTTCTGTGTGGCACTGTATCAAATGCTTTTGCAAAGTCTATATATACTACATCAACTGCCTTGCCATTATCAAGGTTACTGCTTACTTCCACATAGAAGCTGAAAAGATTAGTTTGACATGATCTATTCTTCATAAAACCATGTTGATTTATGCTAATGATCTTATTTTTTGTGTTGCAATCCTGAATATAGTCCCTTATTATCCCTTCTAGCAGTTTTCCCACTACAGAGTTCAAACTCACAGGTCTATAATTCCCAGGTTCTGTTTTAGTTCCCTACTTAAATAGAAGCACTACGTTGGCTCTTTGCCAATCCTTTGGAACTGAGCCTGTAGTGAGCGAATCTTTAAAGAGTAAATATAGGGGTTTTGCTAACACTGCACTAAGTTCCTGAAGAACCCTTGGATGTAAACCATCAGGACCTGTGCTTTGTCAGGCTTAATTTTTTTCAATCTTCCCATGACATCTTCTTGAGTTAACCCAATATCTGATAATTGTATTGTTTTATTTGTTACTTATTGAGGCTCTTCTACTATTCCTTGCTCCCTTGTATAAACTGATGCAAAGAAAGTGTTTAAAACATTGGCCTTTCCCTTATCCTTACTAATCAACTCACCCATCTCATTTTTGAAAGGTCCAATGCACGCCCTCTTAAGTTTTTTGCTATTTATGTATTTGAAAAACTTTTTTGGATTAGTCTTGCTTTCCCTTGCAATTTGAGTTTCATTATCTATTTTTGCTATCCTAATTGCCTTTTTGCAATCTTTGAGGCACTCCCTGCATTTTAAGAAAGATTGTTCAGTTCCTTCAGGCAAATAATTTGAATGTTTTTTTTTTCCTTTCCATTTCCTTCTTTACATGTGCAGTTAACCACATTTGCTGTGACTTACTTCTTTTGCAGTTCTTCCTCATTGGTATATACTGTTGGGTACATTTCTGCATCCTAACTTTGAATTCTGACCATTTTTCCTCTGTATTTTTGTCTTTAAATAAAGGATCCCAGTATATGTGTTGTATTGAAGCCCTTAACAATTTGAAGTTAGCTTTTTTAAAATTAAGAGTTTTGATTGAACCTATACAGTTTTGCTTTGCCAGACTAATCTCAAATGTAACCATGTTGTGATCACTGTTTCCCAAATGTTCTCTTACCTTAATATTGGATACCATTTCTGCGTTATTCATTATCACTAGGTCCGATACATTGTTATTTCTTGTCGGAACTTCAACCATTCGTGACATGTAGTTTTCTCGAAGCATGCTCACAAACCTGCTTCCCTTAGCACTCTGACAGGTCTCATTTTTCTAGCTGATATCTGGATAGCTAAAATATCCCATAATTATAGTATGCCCAAGCTGGGCAGCTTTCCTCATTTGCAATAGCAGTTGGGCCTCAACATTGTTATCAATATTTGGTGGTTTGTAGCATATACCCACCAACACCTTTTTTTTTTACACCACATTTAGTCTCAATTTCTACCCACAAGGACTCCACATATTCCTTCTAACTCTTCACTTGTATGCAGTCACTTGGAATGCAGTCTCAAAGAGCCACCTCCAATGAGCTTATGGACTGTACTTATAGTTACACTGCCGCCAGGTGACTTCCCTTAGTAATCACCCCTAATCACACAGCCCAGAGAAAAACCATGTACACAGTTTTTTAACTCTTGCAATACCTACACAAAATTATTGTTTTTATCCCTTAATAAAACACCAATAAAACACCAAACACACTCTCATGTACTAAACCAGATTCCTTCTAACTCTTCACTTGTATGCAGTCATTTGGAATGCAGTCTCAAAGAGCCAGCTCCAATGAGTTTATGGACTGTACTTACAGTTACACTGCCGCCAGGTGACTTCACTTAGTAATCACCCCTAATCACCCAGGCCAGAGAAAAACCCAGTAAAGTTTTTTTTAACTCTTGCAATACCCACACAAAATGTTTTTTTTAAACCTTAATAAAACACCAATAAAACACCAAACACACTCTAATGTACTTAACCAGATTCCTTGTAACTCTTCACTTGTATGCAGTCACTTGGAATGCAGTCTCAAAGAGCCTATTCATAGTTTAACCACTTGGGTGCCAGAGAGGTACACAACAAAATGCAATATATCAGAAAAGAAGAAACAAGAAGAAAGAAGATAGAGAAGACACAAGAGAGAAGAAAGAAGATGTACAGTAGATTACCAGAGGACCCTGCTAAACATCAGGATTGATGTTAAAGGGATAGTAATGTTTCATAATAAAAAACAGCTCTAATTAATCATCCTAGTATTTGGACTTTGGAGAGTGTTATTTCAATTCTGTCAGAGTTGTAGTTCCAGAGTAATTCAATGACAAAGTGTCCCCCTCCCGCCCCTTTTACTGATGTCACACTGTTCAGCTTGAGCAGAAGGGAGATGCCCAGGTAGACTGCAGAGAGGGACAATCTTTAATTAAGATAAGGGAAAAACCTGAAAAGCTTGTCAAGGGGGGCAGGGCTTTCATTGTTTTCATAGGAATAAGAGTGTCCCCTTCTATTATCTGTCCAGTCTATGGACTGCATTCCACATCTGAGAAGAGATTGTTTACAGTAGGTAAAAGGGGCGGGAGGGGGAAACTTTACTTGTGAATATCTCATAAACCATAAAGGTTTGAGAGATAAGACTTATATCATTCTTCATGTTTTTTAATGCCTACAAAATAAAATAAAGTTAAAACGAAATATTACTATCCCTTTAAGTGTTACTTTGCAGGGGCTGTTGCATACAACTTAGTGGGGTTAACCATATGAGGTCCACTGGCACTCATAGGGTTAATTCTATTAACTTTTGGTGTATTGATATGGGGTTTAGGGCCCCATATCAATACATCCACTGGGGATTTTTTTCACTTTTTTTCCATTTCAATTACTGAGTCAGCTGTTTTAAGTTCCGATAAGGGACTCTAGTCACAAAAAACTGGATCTTTAATTTCCTGCTATAAAGGGATTATCTTATCAGATCTCAAAGGCTGATGCAGCCAAATGAATTGAATCTTGTAGTGTTTTCATTATTTGCTATGGGTGTAAACGCATCATACTTTATTGCCTTGCAGGGTTTTTTTTTCTGCCGGCATTTTTTCACAGAACTGGTAATTGAATAGCTTACCGTGCTTGAAAAATTGCCATCGGCAGAAAAAACAGCCATCGGACACAAATGAATCAAGGACTCAATCTGCACTTTTCCCTATCTAATAAAGTACTTAGTCTGTCATACTTCTCAGAATAGATATATGTCTAACCCAGGGATTTTTGAATTCCATAACAGTATTTGTCACAACCACCTCTTCTGGGAGGCAGTTCCATAAGTGAATCACTCTTTCTATACCTGTGTTTTTTATATTTACCCATTGAGTGCCAGAAGGGTGCCCAACGCATTGCATTCAATTGATATTATATTTAGCATGTGTAGATTGTGTGTAGGTTGTGTCTATTCCTAAATAAACAAATTATTTATTAAATAATATTGGAAAATATGCATACAAGCAAACCAACTTCCAAAACAGAGAACACATAAGTAAATTATCTAATTAATAATATAATTAAATTAAATGTAACTTCTTAGCGTAATAGCTATCCAGGACATACTTAGATTGAGAGAAATCTCAATGTATTTGTTGTGAAAAAACATTTTCTAAATAAAATAAATAATGTATGTGGAATGTATAAAATAAAAGATGTATGTGGAATGTAGCCCACTGGGTGCTAGAGAGGTCTCTAACACAGTGGTTCTCAACCCATGCCCTCAGTGGCCACTAACAGGCCAGAACTTAGGAATTTCCCTGCTAGAACACAAGTGTGTTGATCAGAGGCTCAGTCATATTGATTAACTCACCTGTGCTCAAATCTCAAATCCTGGCCTGTTAGTAGTCACTGAGGGCACGGGTTGAGAACCCCTGCTCTAACACATTATGAAGTCCTGGAGACTTATTCTATATGGTGTGCTTAGTTTGTCCAATATTTGTTCGTTTTTTGATACTTATTCAATTGTGTAATAGTATCAATGTGATTTTCTTTAGGAACAGGGTCAAAGAACAAATATTTCCATTTCATAATAATTAAGGCATGTGAATGTAATGTTAATCATATACATCAAAGACTTGTTTCAATTTTCATTTAAACCACTGTCAGACCTGAAAATGATAGTAAAGTTTCATTTAACCCTCTGAGTACCAAAGAGTTATCTAATGCATTGGATACCTTTCTGGCACTCAAAGGGTTAAACTATATTGTAATGTACATTGAATTATAGATTGTAAGTAGCACCATTAACTACAGTAATTTAATGTTTAGGATGCAGTGAAATTGCTCAGAGCTGGGGAAATGTTTTCATCCAAATGCTATATAGCGATTGCCATAGAGCTAACTGGTTGCTCTATTCGTGTCAGTTCCTTCTGAATAGAGTGAGGATGTATAAAAAATATATCCTGATTGGCAGCATGTGATACTGTGACTGGTATCAGTCACTCTCTAAAATTATGTAATATGAATTAAAATAGGGTCTTTAAGAATATCACCATACTTTTTACATGGTGCCCCTTTCTGTTACATTGGAATTCTTCTTTTGGACAACACTATATGACAGAGAACATGAATCATGAGTTTCTACATGCTCAGTTCAAGACTTTGACTAATGTTTCATGTTGTAAGTAATGTGTGTGCAATACATTTTATACTGCAAATAAACAAGTTATTGATTTTATTGATTTAAAATTAAAATTAACATAAAGGTCAGACATCTATTAAGGCACAAAAATAAACCAAATCAATAACAGCACTGATTAAACACGTATGTGCTTCAAAATGTGGTGGAGGCATCTCTAACATCCATTTAAGGGCTGAATAACAAGTAAAAAACAAAGTTTAATCAACAACAAATACTGTTATTTCAGAATCTGAAATCAATAATTAAAGATGTGCATATCAGTTGACAGTTTAACATTTTATTATGGTGGCAAGGAGAGGATGTAGGATTGTAGCAGTTTCATTTTAATCCCTTCAGTGCTAGACACGTCGCCAACAAATTGTGAAATCATGCGTTGGGGATATAACATAGTAGTGTAGTTGACGAGGTTGAAATGACTTGATTCCATCAAGTTAAACCCATGTCGTTTCATCTTTGTTGATCCAGAGGAAAGCAAAAAAAAATAAAAAACCCTATTGAATCCCTTTCCAATTAAGCTCCAAGTGGGTAAAAAAATCTTCCTGACTCCAAAAGGCTGGAAATTATTCCATTACTTTTTGAAAACAAGTACAATATCTGCAAACAGAGAATCCTAAGAATTTCATAATGTTGCTGTTCTTACTATAAATAATCCCACCTTTTGTTTTACTCTAAAGCACCTTTCCACCGCTATTAATGGATGTCCTGTTGTTTTGTGCTTGCCTCTTGGAGGAAATAGTTTCTTCAAGGGGAACATTCACATAAAAAAATATTTGACCCTGGGTTTGAATCAATAAAACAAGATCAGCGTTGGTTTTGTTTTCTTTAACTTACCTACGAGTGGATATATGAAGCCTTCAAATTGAGCACTTCCGCGTTTTGTGGCACCCTGTATGTGCCGCATGACACCGCAGGACTTCCCAGCTGCCCCAGGGAGCACGTTCATGCTTCCCTTCGTAGCTGTATTTTTGTGGGCTAATGTTACAGCAGGCTCCGTTCACAATGCTACTGAAGTTGCAACAGAGAGTCTTGTAGGCAGAAAACCTGTTCTCTGAATGAGGGCAGTGTGAGGCACTCTGTATGACAGGAAGGGAGTAAGGAGGTTGACCCCAAATACCCCAGAATTCTGTGTGACTGACAGTGCAGACAAAGGCACCCATGATCCAAATTCTTTCCTGATCTGGCTGTAATTATCTCAGTGATAGGAGTGTCTAGGGGTCTGTGAAGGGAGCAAAGGAGGGTTACTCCAAATACCATAGCATTTCATGTGACTGAGTAGACACAGGCAGCTGTGATCCAAGTTCTTTCCTAATCTGTCTATCTCTGTATTAGGGGAGACTGGGGTTGTGAGAAGGGAGCAAAGGAGAATGACTTCAAATACCCCAAAATTCAGTGTGACTGACTGGGAACATACAGGCAGAGGTGATACAATTTTCTTCATCTGGTTGTTATGTATGTGCTAGGAGAGTCTGGGGAAGAAGTCACTGAACAGGGAGCGTATTTTTTTGTATGATTTGTTGAGACAGGGAGACAGGGACCCTGACATGAATTGTGACTGAGGCACGCTGTTACTAGATAAGAAAGAGTATTTTGTAGAGGGCCAAGGCAAGACATAACAGACTATCAGTTCTATTGTGTAGTTTAAATTAAAAAACATAGTTGAGCAATGTCCAGCAAACTTATATGATGTAGGTGGAGAGTGAAATAATTAGGAGCATTGCATGGACATGTGAATAAAGTTGCAGTCCAAAAAGCTATGGTTATTGCAGCATGTGCAATAAATGATGGTTGTCCCTCTCATTCCAATGAGCATGCATTTTGTCAAAGTCCCAACAAAAGTTCAGCCACCTCCAGCACCAGTTCTATTAATAAACCATCTAAAATCACTGAAGATGACAAGTCACATTTTAGTCATGGCAGCTCAACCAACTGCTGCATCTGACCGTGAGACATCCAAGCACAAATACACCTTGTGAACATTGTGAAAATCCCTCAAAGGGGAAAAGTAAACGTTTTGTGAGAACTCTAAAAGCCTAGAGTAATATAAAAATAGTGGGGAATAAGCAACTGGTGATGCCGAGGATGACCTAATTACTGATGGTGATGATGTAGATCTAAAATATATCCCTTCAGTATCCTATTTTTCTTCAGATACAGATAAAGTTGAGAGTGAGAGAGATGATGATAATGCCAGAATGCTAAAGGGATAGTAATACGTCTTTTTATCTTTATTTTATTTTGTAGGCATTAAATAAACATGAAGAATGATATAAGTCTTATCTCTCAAACCTTTATGGTTTAAAGTGTTAGTAATGTCTAAAAAAACTTTTTTGCATTTAGAAGAGCTCAAAAAGCTGATCTAAATGCAAAAAAACGTATCTCTCAAACCGCTATGGTTTAAGAGATACGGGCGTTTGAAGTTTGATTTCTCCTACTGACAGCTGTAAAGCTGTCAGCAAGAGATCCGTGTCGGTCGACACTGTGGCGCTTGAGAAGTGCCGGGATCTCGTTACTTACACGGAATCCCTTCAATGGAATGGTCTAAAACATGTGCCTAATGTTCAGGCACATGTTTTAGACCATTCCAATAAAGGGATTCTGTGTAAGTAATGAGATCCCGGCACTTCTCAAGCGCCACAGTGTCGACCGACACGGATCTCCTGCTGACAGCTTTACAGCTGTCAGTAGGAGAAATCAAACTTCAAACACCCGTATCTCTTAAACCATAGCGGTTTGAGAGATACGTTTTTTTGCATTTAGATCAGCTTTTTGAGCTCTTCTAAATGCAAAAAAGTTTTTTTAGACATTACTATCACTTTAAGAGCTATTCACAAGCAAAGTTCCCCCTCCCGCCCCTTTTACCTAGTGTAAGCCATCTCTTCTTAGATATGGAATCCAGTCCATAGACAAGACAGATAACAGCAGGGGACAATCTTCTTCGTATGAAAACAATGAAAACCCTGCCCCCCTTGACAAGTTTTTCAGGGTATTCCCTTATCTTAATTGAAGATTGACCCTCTCTGCAGTCTATCTGGGCCCCTCCCTCCTGATCTGGCTGAACAGTGTGACATCAGCAAAAGGGACGGGAGGGGATACTTTGTCATTGAATTACTCTTGAACTACAAGTCTGACAGTATTGATATAACACTCTCCAAAGTTCAAATACTATGATGATTAATTAGAGCCGCTTTTATTATGAAACATTACTATCCCTTTAAGACTCAGTCTTCCACCACTGAAAAGGTGCAATGTGCCTGTCTATAAACTGTTTGAGAAAACAATTGTAAAGTCTGACTCTGGACAAGCAAAGATGCCAGAAAATACATAGTCATCCTATTAGTCTAAATCAGCATTGTCGCCTCTTCCAAGTCCAAGTCTCACTCAGCTACACACACTTGTGTGCGGAATAACTACCATAACACCAGTTATCAACATTCGTAACCTTAGCTGTGATTAGTACCTCTGCTACTGTTGGAAGAGCAGCACCTGTGATACCTAGTAGTAGTACAATTGCAGAAACATCTTGCTCCAGTACTGGTAGCAGCCCCTCATGAAGCCGTCAGTCTGAATTACACAGTATGGAGATACTTTTTTCAAGATCCAAAAGATAAGAATGTTGCTTTCTGTTGTCTGTGTGAAGCAGAAAACTGCATCTATTATGCCACAGAATAAGGAGGAGGCAGAAGGGGACTGTGGCGGAACACTCCATCACTGGGGCTCCTGGAGGGGGCTGAGGGCCAGCCTCCTGCCCACAGACTATGGACCTGGCTCTGAAATGGGGTATAGTCTCCCCCTAAGACTAATCACTGCCCCGTTTGCCCCTTGTCATGGAAGCCTCTGTGCCCTGGGCTCCTGGAGGGGCCTGGGGCCCATCCCCTGCCCTACAGACTGGCACAGGAACAGGGTAGTCTATTTGTTGAGAGAATTATGCTCTGGTCCGATGTTTGTTATGTAATTATATGTGATGTAATCATGTTTGCTGTTTACAGTCCTTTGTCCCCCCTGTGGAGGACCCATTGTATAACTTCTGTATTGTTCCTATTGTGCCTCTTTGTATTATGTGCCCCTCCGCCAGCGGCCCCATTGTCTTCCCATATGTGGTTTGCAGTCACCTGTATCCTATTGTATTCTAATATGTGTGGCTCACTCGTTATGTGTGTGTATATAAACCCTGGGTGTTCTACAATAAATCAGTTCTTGTGTTACCTGAACACTGGTGTTGCCTGGTGCTTGGGATAAGCTTGCTGTTTCCAGAGTGTGTTCACCCTACACTGAGTCTTGCCTAAGTGACTGGGTGACTGAAGCTATGATCCTGGTTCTGGGCTGGTGGAATTCCTGAGTGTCACCCTTAGGTAAGGAAGCACAGTTTTGGCAGAGCTACTCAGTCTGAGTATGGGTATCTGTGACAGGTACTACAGGGGATATTATTAGGATTATATGGCCTATGGCCATATGAGTCTGAAAGCACCCAGACCCATTTGAACTTGGAAGTAAAACAGGATATGGCCTGTAAATTACTTTGATGGGAGACCACCTAAGGAGGCGACAGAATGGATTTTTGGAAACGGATCTTTTTTAGAAGGCAACAGCAACAAATAACCTCCTCCACTACATGAGCCACCATCCTAACCTTATGAAGCGGAATATTCCATTTGGTGAATTCATTAGGTTCACTGTGTGGCCTTAAAGTGGAACTACCACCACACAAAAAGTTTTCCCCGAAGAATTACCCATCTGGCAACTAGCTGCTCAATAGTACTAGTCACCAGAATTATTACCTCCTTATAAAGAAATTCCCGCTGCTCCCAAGACAGTCAGGAAACAGCACAGACATCTTTGAATAGTGACATCTGCGCACCTGCGCTGTCAGTCCCTATCGGTACCTTCCAATACCTAGCAATGCTTCCTAGAGCAGACTGGGACCTACAGCGCACGTGCGCAGATGTCACTATGCAAAGATGTATGCACTTTTTCCTGGCTGTCAGTCCGGGAGCAGCAGAATTTCTCTATAAGGAGGTAATAATTCAAGCTTGCCAAAAACCACTCAGGAGTCAGGCTTGCCAAAAAAAAGCCCTGAGTAAAAATTTTTTGCAGTACTCAGCCTTGCCAAAAACAAGCCTAATTTACATATTTTTTGGAACACTCAGACTTTCCAAAAACAAGCCATGAGTAATTTTTTTTTCAGGGCTTGCAACATATACAAGGCCAGAAAATGTATTAATTTGCTTAATCAGGGCTGTTTCACAACCTTGCCATAAACAGCGCAAAGTTTCTGATTACTGCACTGTGCCTGTTCCAAGGGAAAATATTTTCACACACATGATTTAAGTGAGGGGATAGGTGGTGAAGAATGGCCTTCTTCTTCTTCTCTACAAACACCTTCACTGGCTGGGGCAGGTGCTGTTGCTTCCTCAATATCAACACTGGAGCTAGGACCAACATTAGTAGTGGCAAGTGGAGCAGGTTCTTGTATCATATAGCTTCATGAAGAAGCTAGTGCCATGGTGGCCACTGTGTTCAAACTGTGGCACACTAGCGCTCTCATCACCATCTTGCTGCTAAGACAGATAAAAGTCTACAGCAAACTCTACAATATCACTGGTGGTGGTGATGCCCATCCTATTTGCATCTCTTTGTCCCATTCCCTTTTACGTTACACTAAAAATGCCCTCATTCTCTCCTTCACACCAGTTTCTCCACCGCTGCCCTCACTCTCATCAAGGCCTACACCAGTCTCTAGCTGCTCTATGATAGTGGGTCTTCTTGGTGATGACAAGTGTGCCGAGGGTCCCCTGCTGTTTCACTTGCCATCTCCTACTCCTCAGAAGAAGGAGGCTCACTGGCAGCAGTAGTAGCAGTCACAGGCAGCTGACTTATGCTGCTCACATCACCACTTCTTTAAAATGTACCCCCAGATCGACAGCTGGGGGATGTGATAACATAAGAAGACACGCTCAGGGTGTTAGGAGTGCTCGGAAGCACGCAAGAGGTTGGAGGGGAAGCTGGATGGAGATACACCGTGGCTGTTTCTGAGGACTCTGCTGGGAAGAATGAAATACAGCAGGAGGAGATGTGACCCTACTCCGTGAGCATTGAAGGAAAGTAAAAAAAGGGATTAGAAAAGGAAAGTATGGTAGTTATAATGTACCTGAGATTTTATTGCTAAAAACCTGCTGCAGAGAGTTTCATACCGACTCTACAATTGTGTCCACTAAGGGACCCTATGCTGAATGAATTCCTGAGGTGAGGTGTAAACCCCTCGGTAGAGTTGTCTGGACAAATGGCAGATAAAAGGTTGCATAGAAGTTTGGTGAGAGGTAGAAGATGAGGTAAAATGCAATATGGAATGTACTGGGATACAATAACTAACTGGTGAAATACTAAGTTAAAATATTGTGGTCGGCTCACGGTCGGGGAAAAGAGATGAGAAAGAGAAACTAGGGAAGACAGCATGGTGTGAAAGTGTATAATAATACTCAGATGGGCCTGTCTTTTGTGATACATTTTGAACTTTAAGGTGGAGTAAACATATAAGAGACTCTTTGAAAAACAGTGTTACCTTTTTGAGTTGGGGAAGTTTAAAGATCAGAGGGGGGGAGGTTGGTTTGCCGGGTTTGTGGGTCGTTTCCCAAATGGTAAGAGTTAAAAAGGGATGGCGTCCAAAAAGAATCAAGAACAAAGAAATATAAAATGTAATGAAAAGGAAGCTAAACAGAATAAATTGATATTGACTTACTGTTTATCCCCAGATGGTAATATAAACCCACAAAATAAAAGAGACTCTATGTCAGCACTAAAAATGAGAAAAAAAAAGGATAAAGTAGATATGTCGGTTAATCAATCTGTGGAGGAGGAAGTGGATCTGTTACACGGAGCGACACAGAATATAGTAAATGAACAAGAGTGGATATCTAGAAAATATATATTTAAAGCTTTGGGAGATCTGAGAGACATAATACCGGAGGATGTTGTAGAAAATATAAAGGAAGTGAAGGAGAAAATAATAAAAGTAGAACAGAAAGTGATGTAACATACAGAGAAAATATCTGACATATTTTGAGTTGGGAAAACAACATGATATGAATAAAGAATATGAAAATAAGATCTTGGATTTTCAAAATAAAATGGCAGATAGAGAAAGAAGGAAGAATTTGAGAATAAGGGGACTATCGGAGAATTTAACACAAGAGCAATTAAAAGAGTTTCTATATGAATACTTTACGGAAGTAGCGGGAGATGTGGGGCAAAAAGAAATTTTATTTGAAAGATTTTTTAGAGGTTATAAACCTTCAAATGCCCCAGAATATACCCCAAGAGATTTGATGATATATTTTCATATCAGTATGTATAAAGAAAAATATGGAAATCGAGGAATAATAGAGAACAAGTCAGCAAAAGATTTCAAAACATAAGGATGATGTTGGACATATCATTACATACGAGACAACAAAGAATGAAAATGAAAGAAATAACGGATGTCCTAAGAAGGGAGACTATATGATATACATGGGGATATCCTGCAAACATTTTACTGACATTTTAATACTAAGGAATAAGGTTTACAATTTAAAAAAAAAATGGAAAATAGAAATGTAGTGGGTGGAATAAGGAGGGCTAGGATAGGGTGTAGGACAGTCTTAGTGGGATATGGGGGCGCATATAAGGGGGGGATCACATCCAACTTGGGTGCCCCTCTACTGCTCTGCTTTGAGTTGCAGCTTGACTGGCTGTGGGGGCATGGTCCGAGTTCGGGATGTAGGGATGGACGCCTGTTTGGGTGGAACGCAGCGCTCATGGTTTGCGTGTGCTGTGGATCACTGGGGTGGGATAGTTCATTCCAGGTTCCGTGAGGTGTTGTGGGGGATTGAGGTACGTGGACTCCCGGGGAGAGTGGAGAGGTGACTTGGGTAGAGGGAGAGGAGATTGGGGTTGGTTTGGGTGCGATGGACCAGGCCCCATGCGGATGTGCTGTCATATCCCATTGAGACTGTGTATAAATAAATTATTAAAGATGGGCCTAATGAGAGATAGAACCTCTTGGGGGGGAAAAGTGCAACTCCTGAATGGAGTAAGGAATTTGATGGTTAGAACATGAGGGCTATCCAAGAGGAAGAAGAGCCTAATTCTTGTTTTAAGTGTGAATGAGATGAGTGAGTGTGATCCATGGCAAAGATATATGATTGAAGGCGGTGGGGAATATGGTTAAATGTTCAGGGATTGAACTCTCCAAACAAAAGGAAAATGCTGATAGATACACTACTTCAAGAAAAAATTGAGATAGCCTTAATAGAAGAGACACATTGGGTTAAGAATCAGAAAAAGTTAATTTATGATAAAAGATTTCCATATCAATATATTTCTCGTTTTCATGAGGAAAAAAAAAGTAAAGGTGTATTAATTTTAATAAGAGACACGGTGGCAGTAGATATTATTTATAAAGGTATAGACCTAAATGATAGATTTATAATACTTATTTGTAGGATTAATAATGTGATGTACACGATAGTTAATATATATGCACAGAATGAGAATAGTGTTAATTTTTTGGAGCAAGTAATTAATAGAGTAGAACACATTGCACAGGGTAGATTAATTATGGGGGGATTTTAATATTATTAGTGATATAAATGTAAATAAACAAATAGGTAAGGTTAGAAGGATAAATGATAAACAGAAATATTTAGCAAAAAAATTTGAATTCTTTATGAAAAAGAATCAGCTCCTGGACATGTGAAGAGTATTAAACCCTGAAGCAAGAGATTATACACATTTTTCTATACTGCATCAATCGTATTCAATAATATTATTATTTTAGTGAATAATATTGCGTTTAAGGAAGAGTTGGAGTGTGAGATATATCCCGCAACATGGTCAGTTCATGCATTGGTATACTTAACTGTTAATGAGGGAGGAAAAAAGATTTTTAGTAATTGGAGGTTGAATGAAACGTTAATAAAAATGAAGCAATAAAGAAAGTGGTGGAGAAGGAGATAAAAAAATATTTTGAAGAAAATAGCTCAACTCAGATATCTCAATCTCAATCTACATTATGGTGCGCCTTTAAGGCAGTGATAAGGGGTTATTTAATAACGATAGGATCAGAGGAGAAGAGGTTTGTCATATCAACAATTGAATTTATAGTTAATAAGACTAGAGAGCATAAATAAAATTAATCCACAGGAACAATATATAGAGGAAATAAGGAATATTAGAAATCAAATAAGAGATAGAGTGATAGAAAAAACAAATAAGAGCTTACTGTATTTAGAACAAAAGTGGTACGTAAAAGGAAATAGAGCAGATAGGATGCTATCAAATAGATTAAAGAAGGAAAGAACAAAAGTCACTATTAATAAGATAGTAAATAATGGGGAGATACTGTTAGAACCCAAGAAGATTGGAGAGGCCTTTTCTGAGTTCTATCACAAGTTATATAATTTAAATAATCCTGTGGGACAAAATAAAGAGAAAGAGAGGGAGGAAATTAAAACCTATTTGAAGAATTTAAATTTAGGAATATTAGATATAGTAGATAATGATTTGTTAAATGCCCCTGTTAAAAGGTCTGAAGTTAAGAGAGCTATAAATAATTTGAAGGAGAATAAGGTACCAGGGCCAGATGATTTCTCCAACTCATTTTATAAAATCTCTGAAGGTGTATTGTCTGGGCATATAGTGGAGGTTTTTAATTAAATAAAGGAAAATAAAAAGATTCCAAAGGAAATGTTACTGGCCAAAATAAGTCCTATTCTTAAAATGGACAAAGATAAAACCAGAATTAAAAACCACAGACCAATATCAATGATAAATGTAAACACAAAGTTATATTCATCTATTCTTGCTGAGAGATTTAAGGTAGTCATAACAAAATTGGTGAAAGGAGATCAAACAGGAGTTATTCTGGGAAGATCGGCAGAAGAAAATATAAGGAAAACATTGAATATTATGTTTTTGGCCAAAAATAGGGGGGAGTCCATGCTGGCCCTATCATTGGATGAAGAGAAAGCATTTGACAGGGTCAGCTGGGCCTACCTGAGGGAGGTTTTAGAAAATTTTGGTATAAAGGGTGAATACCTAGAAGCGGTTTGGAATCTGTACAGTGCTCCAAGTGCTAGAGTAATAGGATCAGGCATAGTATCTGAGTGGTTTGAGATATAAAAAGGGATGAGACAAGGATGTCCCTTAGCTCCACTGTTGTATGTTTTGTCCTTGGAGCCCTTTGCATAGAAGATTAGAGAAAATTCCAAAATAGAAGGAATAAAAGTGATGGATGTAGTTTTTAAAATTTCTATATTTTATACTTACCTTGAGTAACCTGATATTATCAGTTGAGATTTGAAGGAAGAAATTAAGCTATTCTTGGATCTATCCTTTTATAAGTAAAATATAGAGAACATGTCCATCTTTAAGATATAAAATAGAAGTAAAGGAAAAGACAAGGTTAGAAGAAAATTATACATTTCAGTGGACAGAAGAATCAATAGTATATCTGGGTATTAGAATTTCTTTTCACTCTGAAAAAATAGTAGGATTAAATTATGCATCTTTGTTGAAAGAGATTATCAATAAATTTAATGATTGGAAAAATAGCTTTATAACATGGATGGGAAAAATAAATGTAGTGAATTATTATGTATTACCAAAATTACAATTTTTATTGAGATCTACTCCATTGAGAGTAGGAAGAGACTTTCTGATGAAATTCCAAAAAACGTTTAACAAGTTTGGAAGGGGAGAAGACCCAGAGTTGCATTTAAAATTCTGCCCAGATGTTTGAAAGAAGGAGGATTAGCAATTCCAGATGTAATCAGAATTAATGATGCTTGTATTTTATCACACATCTCTAAGTGGCTGTGTAAGAATAAAGAACCTTTTTTATGGAACAGGCCAGTGTTAGAAGTAAAAATATATACACAGTGGTATGGAAATCAGGAGAAGAAAAGATAAATAGAAATCCGATAATAGCTGACTTTAGTAAAATGTGACATAGGATAAGAAAGAAATATATATCAGAATAAGTTATTGATTATCAAATGCCATTAGAGATTGTCGAGATTAATATAGAAAGTATTGACTTAAAAACCTGGAAAAAAAACGGTATATATAATGTCAGTCAAATTATAAAGGAGGAAAGAATAGTATCATTTTTGGAATTGATATTGAAATATAAGTTAGATCAGAAAGAGAAATTTAATTATATAAGGATAAAAAGTTATATTGAAAAAAACATTTTGAATAGAGGACATATAAATGATGACAATATAGATTCTCTCCTTTTAGGTGTATGGGAAGGTCAGCTTGGAAGAAAAGCTGGAAAAATAGTGAGAGATATAGACTCATTTAAAATGTAGGTAGCAATTAAAAAATGGGAATCTGATTTAGGGAGGGTATATGAAAAAAGTGATTGGTTAAACTCTATTAAAACAACAAAATCGTCAATCCATTGTTTGAATTTATTGGAGGTATATTATAAAGTAATATTCAGATTGTATTTAACGCCAAATAAATTTAGGAAGATATATACAAATAATGATTTACATTGTTGGAGATGTGATAAAAAAGAAGCAAATATGGTACAACTTTGGTGGGATTGTGAAAAAATTTAATTTGAGTGGGTTAAACTGTTCAGATATATGTCTATATTGCTAGGAAGAGAAATTAAGGTAGATCCTGGGATTGCGGTATTACATATTGGGTTATCGGAATTACAAGTGGGGAATAGACATCTGGTAGTACACGTGTTTGCTTTCAAATTAATGATTGAAAGAAGTTGGAAGGGATATTACATTTTTAATTGGAATAAATTATGGGCACATGTAGACTATCAGATGTCAATGGAGAGGGGATATTATACAAAATATTCAGATTCTTTAGAAATGTTTGACAAAGTATGGTCTTTATGGATAAGGAAAAAAGACAAAATAATGATAGAAGAGAATGCTGATGTGAATGAAAGAGAATGAAAGAATAAATAGAGACATATAAGAGTAAGAATACAGGGAAGTTTGCTTGTTTTTATGGTTATTAAACGTATTGAGGTGTACTGTGGAATTGATATGGATGTATAATGTATGTTATAAAAGCAATAAAAAATATGTACCCTCAGATACCAAGGAATGATGTTGGGGGAATCGGCATCATTGGGTCTGGGACATGTGTGCTCCCTATCCGTTTAGCACTGGTGTTGCCACTGCTACTGTTAGTGACTTTCTCCTCCTGACAATGTATCCTGTGAAAGTTCCCGCAGGAACAAAACAGGGGTTTTTACCCACCCCTACTAATGAATCCTCCTCCATAGAGTCACTAGCCTCATGATCCATCCAGCTTCTCTGTTTTTTTTTTTAAACAGTAGTGGTGGTCATAGTGTCAGCCAGTACTATGAGCAACTAAGTAACCATTATTATTATTATTATTATTATTATTTTAATATTTGATTTACATTTCTCTCTCTCTCACTCTGTCCTTCCACTCTGCTTTCCCCAGTGCAAGAAATTATATACTCAAATAGTATGTGGAAAGGAAGTTTTGCCTCATTGAATAACATAGGTGGGAAATGGAACAATTTTCATGAGATTTTCTGTGCCTTGCAAAAAGGCAGAAAATGTACTGGTTTCTCCTGCTGGCAAAAGGAGAAAAACATCTGTTTTCAGCGAAATGTCCCATGGGAGCAAAACAGGACTTTTCTCCCATCCCTACTGCTGAGTGACATTGCACACTGCCGTGAAATATATTGTCTATTATTACACATACAGTTTCCTATTAAGTGTATATGTGGCATGCATCCCATGCATAACCTTATATTTATCTGTATGAGAACTCCTATGTCACTCTTCCTCATATTCACCTCAGTTTATCCAAATCTTTTTGCAGAGGAAAAACATCCTGTTCTATATATATTTCCTTACACAATTTAGTGTCACCAATAAAGATTGAGACATTACTTTCAATACACAATCCTAGATCATTAATAAACAGGTTAAATAGTACTGGTCCAGAAGTCCAGGACTGAACCCTGAGGCACCCCACTTTAGACCAACTTGAAAAATTGCAATTTACAGCTCTCTACCACCTATCATTTAAACAGCCCTCCATCCATGCATATATATATCACCTCCCAAAACAAAGCCTTTTAATTTTTTCAGTAACCTGTTATGAGGAATAGTATCAAAGGCTTTTGAAACATACAAGTATACTACTACATCAAAACCAAAAACATCAACAGCAATACCCTTGTCAAAATAACTACTTACCCTTGGTTGAATGCAAGGAAATTAGTTTGACATTATATAATCTTCACAAAACTATGCTTGCTTCTACTAATAATGTTGGTCACACACAGTCCTGAATACTATTTTTATTATATCTTTCTTACCAAGTCGAGTTCACAGGTATATTATTTCCTGGCTTAGATCTTGCCCCCTTTTGACAATGGAACTACATCTGCTTTCCTCCAATCACAGGACACTTTTCCTGATGATAATGAATCCATAAATATTACGTATAAAAGTCTTGCTACTACAAAACTATTTTCCTTAGGTATCCTCGGTTGTATGGCATCAGACCCCGGTTTATTCATCGTAAATTTTTCCAGTCTCTTTTGAACTTTGTCTCTAACATCCAAAAGGTTAAATAAAAAAGGCACACTTCCCATAATTCAAGAGCGCTTCATTGTTCAATGTAGATAGGGAGAAGGAGTAAGGTTATACTACTGGCTTGATAGAGAACCATAGTGCTAGCTTAATAGAATATTTTTGCCATTTAATTATATATTTAATTATTTATAATGTATCAAGCAGCTTGAGTAGTACCAAGCTAGAATGGAAATTAACATCAGATAATGAGGAAAAATTATCTACATTTTTTATCTAATTATGATCTTTTTAACATGTTTTGGATATTTTTTAAAGAAATCTGTAAGACAAATCAAAAAGTAAGTAACTAATGCACACTTTTGTGGTGTATTTTGATATTTTCATAATTCCTATATATAATGGGGTTGGGGGCATGAAAATAAGAACCTAACTGACAATACTCTTAGCCAGTGTGATTCTGTGACAACATTTGTCATTCACGTGGGCAATAATGTCCTACAGTTAAGATTAACCAATATTGATAATATGTATTAAATCAAAACAGACGGTTGTAACGCAAATCAGTCCAAAATATTGAAGAAACAGTGATCAATGTCCATAAATAAGTATTTGAATTTGTGGAGAGTGAGTAACAGTACCAAGCATTAGAAATAAAAAAAATAATTGAGAGAAATGATGTTATGGAAGAGACATCAAACCAGTAAATCCAATGTTCTTGTGGAAAATAGGTATACAAATTTATACAAATTTTTATACTACACTTAAATTACTTGTGGATAAGTCTATATTACACATCAAACCTTAATGAATCAAGGAGAAAGAATAAATATACATTATAACTAATTTAAAATTAGAAAATTAACATATAATGAAATGTATGCTTAGTTGCATTCCTAATTCATTTGGCAAGAAAAGATAGAAGAGAAGCATTTTTTTTTACTTGGCAGTAGGTTTGTAAGATTAGCCTCAAAGGCCTATTGTATTTGCAAAGAATGCTACCTTATTCTAGGACTCATGCCAAAACTGCAACTCTGAAATGTAGTTGTCACAGACAGAAGGTTTAGATGTATGTGTGTAAAGAAAGAATACTTGAATGTTTTTCTCAAGGGTCAATTAAACTGAAGTGAGTTTATATAATAACATGGTACATACTAGTTAATTACAAGAGGGAATCTACACATTTTGTTTCTTACAGAAGTCATGTGAACATTTAAGAAATATAATATGATGTGGAAATATAGAATGAGTTTAATTCAGTCTCTGTCCTCTAAAAGTAAGATAATTATTTATCCCAGACTGGGCAAACCATATTGCCAAGTAAATTATCCTGCTTTAAAAAAAGCAAATATATTATTAATGAGGTAGGATGTTTCAATATTTCAACTGTATCTGGTAGAAATGTATAATGAAGACTGAAGTAGAACTCCATTGTCAGGAAAACGGTTAAAGTATGAGTAAGATTTGACCCCCTTTATCAGATAAAAGGATTTCACAAAAAAGTCAAATAAAGGAATCTAAAATGCTTTGGTATGACTGGTAATATAAGCTTGTATATTTTCATTGTGATCAAAGCTTGAAGTAATTGATGCATTCCATGGCTAAGGATCGAGAAAGCAAATGTTAAATAAAAATAGGTAATCATAGTAGTTCAGGTTGACAACATAACACAGCAAGAAAAAAAATTACCTGATTAACTGGCTACTATATCTGTAGTATGTCAAGGTAAAACAGGGGTGTACAATGTACTGCTTCACACCCCTCTGATCCTTGGAACTCTCATTGATACTTATTTTGCTTTTTATTTATTAAGGGCACAATGTTCGAAATGTTGTTCTGAATGAAAAAAGTTGGATCTGGGGTGGTAAAAGATTATTGTTATTCTCAGAAGTAAATTAGTAACTTTTATAAAATGTATAGTAAAGTGAAAAGATGAAAAGTGGCAGTTGTAAATACTATTTCTGTTTTCTGTCTTCTCTATGTTTTGACCATTTTTATTTTGTCGGAAACAGATTGTGGAAATTAGACAAAAATGATGGCTGAAAGGTTTTTATACCTTAAAAAATGATGGTAGGGTAAACTACTCCCAATTTTAAAATTGCTTTTCCCCACTGATGGAGACAACGTAATTGAATGTAAAAAATGAATGGTAATACTTTTGAGACTTGTCAGATTATGGTATAGGTGCTTTTCTAGATGAATTACCAACATTTCATGTTAGCACAACATTTTGAAAATTACCCTAAACAATTAGTAAGTCATCCTATGTACCATTAATAAACATACCTATACAGTTTACCTATTTATATATTCAATTGTGTTTGCTTGCTCTCAGGACTAGGGATTGGAGAAATGTTTTGCCTTCAAACCTTGCACAGGAATTCCTCTCAAAAATGCTGTTTCTGCTTTTTCCATTGATTTAAAATTAATGGTAGTAATGTAATTTGTTCTAGTTTACTATATGTTGCCACTCTCTGCTTAGGAATGAGAGAAAGCAGCTGGATTTTTTATGCTAACCTATGTAGTAGCAGACAGGCAAATACAAGGAGTATGGATTTACTTGATAGGTATATTAATAGCAGCCAGTTGTTCTCATGAAGGGCATGCTGAAGGGAGCATGGGTGAAAGAAGAGTCAAAAATAAATACTTAGAAAAAAAAATTGACTGATAAGTGGCAGTTAGGGATGGGCAAAACTTTTCACCTCAAAAGAAAAATAGGATAAAAATGGCTCTCAGAGTGGGGCATTTTTCATGATTTTCCACTTTTTCCACCTAGCTCATTGCATTGAATTGAATGATAAGCATTTCTCCTACCATGTGGCATTTTAGCCTTCTTTTCCAGCAGGCATATTATAAAAGGGGTATCAGGCTCCCAAATCATGCCATCTGTGCATTTGTACGAGATAGATAAGCACAATTTTGCAGCTAGTTAGGCAGAAAAGTTGTTCTCTGTGTTTGGGGGGGTCTGGGGGGCTCTGGAGGAGAGGAAAGGTGAAACATCCCATAATTCTGTGTGACTGATTGGGAAGACACAGAAATTATGTGTGAGTGACTGAGAAGACACATGCAGCTGTGATCCAGGTTTCTTCATTATCTGGCTGTTATTATCTCTGTGTTAGGGAAGTCTGGGAAAAGAAACAGTTGAACAGGTAGTGTTTTTCTTGTTGACAGTAATAAGAATAGTTAAAAAATAAAAATAGCTTGACTGATTGGTAAATGATGTGAGCTGTGAGTAAGGCAAAGTGATACTAGAAGAGTTACAGTATTTTGTAAAGAGAAAGACATCCCGCACACAATAAGTTCTGCTATTTACTTCACTGTTAAATAGTATCCAGCAGTAGCAGTGCAGAGACAAGTTAGAAAAGTGGTAATCCATCAAGTGACTGCAGCCATGGTTGCTGCAGCATGTGCAATAAAAAAAATGATGAACATTAAAGACTACAACGAGTCACATTCTGGTGTTGATGCTATGACAGAGGAAGATGCAGCAGATCAACCAACTGTTGTGCCTGACAGTGATAGTAAAAACATCAATCCTTAAAGGAGCTGGAGTATTGCTTCCATATAACACTTCTTGGACCACTACTAAGACCACTGATTAATGTTTATGAATAATATAATAATGATGTTCATACACAAGAAAATATGCATCTGCCATTTGGAGTCAGAAAAGGAATTTTAGATGGACCTGGGGTTTAACTGGGAATGTGTAAGCGTTTCACTTACCTGCCAAGATGGCAGCTGGGCATCTGTGGTTGGCCAGTCTCATGTATGCTGCCTCGTGGCTCTTTGCCACGTCTGATTCCCTGATAGCTGGCTGCCCTGGTTTCCTGGCAGGCAGCCAGCTTCCTGCTTCCATCTGTGTTGCGGAGTGCAGGTGCGCATCAAGGGAATCCCCTGTGACATCGGTTCCCAGTTATTAAAGTCATAGTACCCCAATTGCTCCACCTTCTGGAGGTGGAGCAATTGGTACTTAAACTGCCTGGACTCCACATCAGTTGCCCTTTCATGGTGTTCCAGTGCAGTTGTGTTTCCTGAGTGCTGTGTATTACTTGGTTTGTCTGACTACCTGATCTGGTGTTGACCTGTGGCTGTGTCTGACTATCCACTTTGTGTATGACCCTTGGCTTGTCCGACAACCATTCTGGTGCAGACCTGTGGCTCTGGCTGACTACCTGCTCCGAGTATGACCTGGCCTGTCTGACTACCCACTCTGGTGTTGACCTGGGGCTCTGTCCACTGGTATTCAGCATACCAACACTTCAGTGGATATCCTATCTGGTGTAAACCTGTGGCTCTGGCTGACTACCCGCTCCATGCAATCTGGCTTGTCCGACTATCCATTCCTTGTTACCCGGGGGTTTGTCTGGTGATCCTCTAGGTGCGGACCTAGGCTCAGATATTCCTTACTACTTCTACCTATCGACTACGTCTGGTTTCCCTACAGGTGCGGACCTGGGGTTCAGACAGTTAGCCTTCCTGATTGTCTGTCTGTATAGTCTGGTATCCTCCAGGTGCAGACTTGTGGCTCAGCAGACTACGCATTTGCTTCAACTACTGGGTCATACTGATAGAATTTCTTACGGAGGTAATCTCCTAATCTCAAGAGGTGGCGCTAGTTTCATTGACTACATATTCCTCTGGTTGCCATTTACTGCTAAGACGTGCCTTACTGTTTTATTATTTGTGCTTAATAAAGTGATTGTTACCTATAAGTACCTGTCCTGTATTCATTTGTACGAACCATTACAGAATGGCTTTACATTTTTTTTTCCCTTCTTCAGGGGTGATATGGCATATGGATAAATGTGCTTTCTGTAAACAATGTTTTGATTTGTCTCTTCATAATTTTTTTATTTTCATAAATGGTGTATTTTTTAAATTCAGCAAATGAATTGAAATTTTTATGTCAGTGCCATATGTAGTTGGTGGGAACTTATTACATATTGATATGTACTGTACCTGTTTTATTATGTTTCTTTTGTTGATAAGAATAGGAGGATAATGCAAGAGGTATTTATGATGGGTATCCATTTGAAATGGTGTACACTGAATAGCTGCGTCTTTATGTCACATTTCTTTCATCGCCCTTCTCAAAATAACTTATTAACTATGCCGCTTGCCTAACAATGGCGCATTCCTTATGTCACGCGTGACATTATGATGATGAATTAAATATGCATGCAACATTCTTAACACAACATATTGTCATGGGCGACGTTATGTTTTACACCAAAAACTAGGTGCCCAATTGACAGTGAACAAATCTAAGGGCGAGAGACCAAATTCTCAGGGTGAGAGAAAAACAAAGGGATAAGTCATTCTTGTCTTGTGTGTGTTAAGGTGGTGATATATCTGACAATAAAGGGTAATTGGGATATTCTATCTAATCTAAAGGTCTGAGGGTTTGCATCTAATTTTAAAAGTTACCAGAAATGGGCTTACTTTCTTTATAGACACACATATTTTTTAAACACATACATAATTATATTTAGAACAGATTTTGTATATATGGATAGCAATATCAGGTGGAAGGGATAGCATGTCAAAGGTCTCCAGGTACTAGCTAGCTAGCATGCAGTATGGTCCTACCTACAGAATGACAAAACAATTATAAATCTCCTGTTGATTTTAAGTTGGACATTATCCCACTGAGCTGGTAGAGAAAACACTTTCAAAATCAACTATTTGCTACCAGTCATTTAAAGGGTTATTTTAAAGGGTTCTTTGCTGTATTGTTTTGCAATATATTGGATACCCTTAGCCAGCAGGGGGTTAAAAGATTAATTTAAATAACTGATTTTCTATTTGTTCCTTATGGTGCCATTTGTTTGCACTAGCAATACTCCATTCTTGTTATCACTGGTTATAATCATGGGAATTCTGTGGACTATATGCACAAAACAAGTAGAGCAATTATTAGGCAACCAAGTGAACCACAGGGGGAAATAAATTCTCCCATTTATTTAAATGAGAATCTTAACCCCCTCAAATACTAATGAGGTCTCCAATGTATTGCAAAGACCTCTCTAGCTGAGACTCACATTCAGATAGCCCCCTGTAAGCAACATCCTATATAATAATTCGCTAAGTTGTGTGTAACGCCCGACATGCGCAGTAGACACTGCTGCGCGTGCGGCACTCATGCGCAGTACAGACTGCCCGCGCCACGGCTGATACAGAGCTGGGCGCTCTGAAGGAACGTCCAGCTCTGTATCAGCAGTGGCGCGGTCAGTCTGTGCTGCGCGTGACTGCCCCGCGACCGGCTGCCAGAGGCACTGTGGCCCGTGTAACGGGCTGTTCAACTAGTAATCATGTAAAACAGTAGATGAAAATGAAAAATAAAACAATAAAATGTAAGCAGTTTTACTTTACAGATTAACCCATTGCATATCCCTGTGGCATTCAAAGGGATAAGCGCTTGAAGCATATGTAAAGTCAAAATTAATGAACTTGCACCTTTGACTGACAAGCAAATAAAGCTACATTCTCAAACTATTGCTTAAAGGGATACTAATACTTTATTATTACTATCACCCATATTGTACATATTTGTAAAATAATTTAATAGCCCCCAGGTTCATCTCTCAAACCTTTATGGTTTGAGAGATAACCGAAGGCAAAGTTCCGCCATCCCTCCCCCTTCCCTGAAGTCAGCGTTGTGCTGACTGCAGGGATATCCTGTCTGACTTTCATCATGCGGCTCTGCAGCAGAGCCGCAATCGCATTAGTGACAAAGAATTATTTCACTGAAACAGTCTTCTCCATGTGCTTGCAAACCAAGCACATGTAGAAGACCGTTTCAGTGAAATAACTCTTTTTCACTAACGGGATCTCAGCCAGCTTCAGCCTGTAGTATGAAAAACTACCCCTGCAGTCAGTACAACACTGACTTCAGGGAAGGGGGAGGGAGGGGGGAACTTTGCCTTCGGTTATCTCTCAAACCATAAAGGTTTGAGAGATGAACCTGGGGGCTATTAGATTATTTTACAAATGTGTACAATATGGGGGATAGTAATAATAAAGTATTACTATCCCTTTAAAATAAAACATGGGTAACAACCATACATGAATATGAAAGCTTTTAACCCTTATAGTGCCAGAGAGGTATCCAATGCAATGTGTGTATAACTTTCTGGTACACAAAGGGTTAAAATCAACTATTTATTACAAAGTGACAGTTCCATTGAAACAAGGACAAAAAAATAAAAAAATGGGAGTGTGTCCTGGATTAAATCCACCAACCTGTTAGTGGTCACAGTTATTCTGCTTCACCTGGAGCCATCCTTGTCTCCTCTAGTGGGGTATCGCAGAACGCAGGCGCGGCCTGGGCCACTGAAAGCTATTGGGCCTGGTGCTGCCTTTCAAAGCAGTGCCCTACGTACATTGCAGCTTCAGCACCATAGGACATATAGTTAAATATGCATCCTATTTTAATGAACTGGAAGATACCGGTCCTTTGGAGACAACACAAATGCAGCCACACCAGGGAAGCAGCCCTGTTCAAGGGTGGTAACGAAGCAGTGGCCAAGAGCCTGGAGAACCTCCATACCTGCCTCCTATCAGTGAATATACATGCATACTCAGAAACCCGCATAAATGGGCCTTTCACTGTATCAGATGCTGATATAGGGGTGATCAACTTCAGATCACCCCATATACAGAGAAGGGGAGAGAGGGGAAAGGGAAAAGTTGGTTATATTTTAATCATAAGCCACATTAATATGTCTACATAAGCCTCTACATGAACAGCCTCTCAATCTGTTTTGTTCAGAAGAAAGAGAGGGTGATGCGTAAATTATTCAAATTAATATGCAATATATTCCAGGTTGGCACTGGAATGTCAAGCCCTAAAAAGAAAACTAGACTTTCTACAATTACCCCAAATAAAACCCCTTGGTCTCAGGAGGATCTTCCCAGTTAATTACACTTTGTTACACAACACGACAGATATAATGGCAAAAAAGCAAAGAAAATATTAGATCTGATACAGATAAATACCTCTAGAGAGGACCTGAAATCTCTTCCTACAAAGGACGATCTTCAATATCTGCTAACCAACATGGGAGAATCTATTAAACAAGGCATAACAAAAGACACTTCTGATATGAAGTCTTGAGAACAGAGTGGTCTCCCTTGAAGAGTCACAGGAAACAATATTATCAGAACAACGCAACCTCCATCAACAACTTACATCACAGGAAGAGCCGATTAATCAATTCAGGATACAGCTGGATGACCTGGAAAACTGGAACAGACCAAGTAACATCAGAGTGAGAGTTTTACCTGAAATTATCCTTCCTAAGCATATACTTACTACGCTTCAGAACTTGTTTGTGCAACTATTGCATCTCGAGAACAAGGACAGCATTAAAATCAAAGGAGCTCATAGGGCCATTGGCGCTACTCTTTGCAAACCAAAAAACCAAGAGATGTTAAATGCTGTGTGCACTTCTATAGTATAAAAGACAACATTATGAGAGAGGCAAAAGAGCAACCTAATATTTTATTTGACGGTCAAAAAGTCCAACTATTCAGTGATCTGTCTGCCCATACATTACAACTCTGCAGACAGTTCAAAACTCTTACAGACGTATTGAGAGAACATCACATTCACAATATACAACTGCGGGTACCCCTTCTCCCTGACCGTAACCTATGACGGACAAATGACCACAATTCGCCACGCTTCAGAAATAAAATCCCTTTCTGAGGAAAATAATATCGCCAACATCTTCCTGAAAGAACCTGAACACATCCATTCTACCCCTATGAGGTCAATGTTACCTCAGAGGCTACGATGGACTCCAGTGTCCACAAGGAAATGTTTGAACAGAAATTCTTTTGCTTCATCCTCTCAACAGCTCTTCCTCCACCACACAAACTTGATAAAAAGATGGAAAATGAGGAAGAAGAAAAAGAGGTAAAGGAAAGGAGAATAAATGGACATACCTCTTTTTTTTGTTGGCCCCAATATGTGGTATATATTTATTATAATTTATTTAAAATTTGCTGTGGATTGGAATTAATACATTAAGCTCTTTTAATACCATGAATGCAGGGACCTGAGACACACTGTTATTATTCCTGTACTTAATAAACTAAAACTGTAGCCTTACATGAGACATGGATTTGGTAATTGGTCTCCCTGAGCAAACTATACACTATCTCCCAAGCATCATTCATCAGTCATTTATACTACATTTTACAACAAGATTTCTATTCAGAAGAATGGGTCCCAGTTCCCTGCATGTGCATACTTCATCTTTTCAGTAATTTTCGGGTCCAGCACATGTAGAGGCGTATTGTCGCTCTTATTATTTTAACTGATTTGAATACTGTATAATTATTTTAATTTATCCCCCCCTTCCCCTTTTTTTCTGTCCCATAATTACATGCACATAACCGTCAAGTGTCTAAGACACATCTCCAAATAGGGTACATAGGAAGGTCACGGTAACAGAGTGTCCTCAAGATCAAAATATATACAGTTCAAAAGACTTCACTTTGCATACCAATGTACCTAGCGAACTTACCCCCCCCTTTTATTTTCCCTCCTCCAGGATGACCTATTTGTCTAGGACCAGGGCTTCCTGCTTAAAAATGATTACGTCTTTGCTTACTTAAGCTAATGATACTCTTACCCAACATAATTCTGATACTTTACGATCCAACTAATGAAAATTTGATTTTTTTACCATTGGATTGCCCTATTTCCTTGATATGTTTCCAGTACTTTCAATTAGCATAGTTCTTTATTGCTGTTTCATATCATATTCCGTATGTATTGTACCACGGGGGACTGGGCCTGCCTCAGACCTGCCTGGTGTGACCTGTTGTTATTATGTTATGCACCCATTTCAACTTGATACACAAAATAAAAGGCTGAGGGCTTCATTCTAAAGCACTCTTATGATCCCCACAACTCTTTGCTATAACATAGCCTTTGTATTATTGCTGTTAACTTGTATTTGTTATCTCACTCCATATAGCGAATAATATGCTGTTTCCTCGAAGTGCTACCTGGCTGGTTGTCTTCTCCTGACCGCCTAATTCGATTTTTTTGGTTTATTTTAGCACACAATGTCTCAAACTTACAGTTTGAAAGTTACCTCGATCAACACCAAGGGACTAAATTCCCCTCAAAAAAGAGCTCTTCTTTATAGGGAGTGCAAAAGTATGAAGAGAGATATTTATTTTGTTCAGGAGACCCATTATGATAGAAATAAATTACCAAAATTGAAACATAAGTATTTTACCCAGCAATATTTAAGCTATTTTGATCACAAGAAGAGAGGAGTAGTAGGGTCTTTCAGGCGCCCCTGCTGGCTGCCACACTTTTCTCATGCTCCTGACCTCTCCAGGAATTACCTTCATTGTAACCTCCTTGCTTTAAAAATTCAACAAAAATATTCCAAGGACCAAAATCTACTCCACATTCCACATACCTGGATTTACCAAAATTCAACGGATGGCATTATAACACTGAGATATACAGCGGATTGAAATATACTTCCCCTTGATCCTCTGACTGCTAAGAAGAGATAACTTCACTGGAACACCACAAACAAGGTACATTGAAACTATAAAACTGACTCTCCTCCAGTTGTTATTTGGGTTTTGTATTTGATCATCCATTCAGCAATGCTCAGATTTCATTTCTAAACACTCAGAAAACATATTGATGAAATATATATATTTCACTGAAGCACACTGGTTTTGAACTCCTGTAATCTGACCTGCATTCATGCTTTCTTATCTATGTTATCTACAAAGCAGCCTGAAGTGCAAAATTCCACACCTCACACTGGCCTGCATCCTATAGAACAGGACAAGGTGACCATCACCCACAGCTGACATCCCTGCAAAACTTAGATGCTATTTATCCCTATGAATGCTGAGGGAATGATCACCTATACTCACCTCCAGTTGTTAATTGGGTTTTGGATTTGATCATCTATTCAGCAATACTCAGATTTAATTTCTACACACTGTGAAAACTTATTGATGAAAAAGCAAAGAAACAAAAAGGAAAAAAAAATCAACTATATATTTCACTGAACCATATTTGAAACACTGTAATCTGACCTACATGCATGCTTTCTTATCTGTTATCTACAAAGCATCCTGAAGTGCAAAAGTCCACACCTCATACTTGCCTGCATCCTAAAGAACAGGACAGTGTGATCATCCCCCACAGCTGACATCCCTGTAAACCTCAGAGGCTATTTTAACCCCTTTACTGCTGAGGGAATGATTACCTATTCTGCCTCATATCTGTATTCCCTACAACCCCAAAAAGTGGTCTCTCCACTCAGCCCCTTGCAAGTGGTTACCTTAAAATCACTTGGCATCTTCAAAGACACTCAAAGGGGCTGCCGTGGTGGAAAATCAAAACTTAAAGCTCAATCTCCTGACACTATCATAGCCGCTGCACCACTTCTACCTGCAAACCCAATTGAAGTGATTCAATCCAGAAGCTACAAAAAGCGCACATTCAAATCAAGGAAACCTCTTTGTGCGATCCCCATAAGAAGACACATTGTTTCCAAAGTACAGAGCAAGAACTCAGAACACCAAGACTCTCCTATCATATCAATCCTGTGCAATGCCAGATCAATAAAGAACAAAACAGCTATTATCACCAACCTTACTGAAACATGTGAATTAGCATGCATCACAGAATCGTGGCTAGATGACAATGCGTGGCCTATCCTAGCAACAGCTGTTCCAGGCAATTATACAGTGTTCCACCGCCCGAGACAAGAGCGCAAGGGAGGTGGAGTAATGATCTGTGTCAAATCATCCTTAAACCCCAGGCCAATATCAGTCCACACACCCCAATCTTTTGACTGCGTAGCCGCTAGCATCTCAATAGATAGAGGATTTCGGATACTGTTAATATAGAGACCCCCAGGAGATGGGAAGAGATTTCTTCAAGAACTCTCAGACCTTTTGACTGGTTTAATCCTTGAACACCCAGATGGATTATATTGGGAGACTTCAACACTTGGATTGATGACACACTATCCCAACTTGGGCAGGACCTCCTTAGCCTGATGAGTGCGCTCGGCTTCATACAAATAGTTGCCACTTCCACCCACAGAAAAGGTCATACAATTGATCTAGTGTTCCAGTGTGGACTAGAAATGTTGCCAGTAACTGTAAATCCAGTTGTATGGTCAGACCACCACTCCATACACTTCTCCATTAGATCACACTCAGCCAGACCACAGCCTCAGAACCTGGTCAAACACCGCTCATTAAAAGGGGTGACCCCACTGGACGTAACATCAAATATGGATCTAAGTGAACTGATGGGCACTTGTGAAGACCCTGGCTCCTTAGTCCAGCTCTACAACAAAACCATAAGGGACACCTTAGAAATCATTGCACCATCACGCATGTGCACTATCAAAACTCACAATAATGCACCTTGGTTTGATAGTACCATCAGAGAATTGAAGAGAACAGGCCGTAAACTCGAGAGAAGGTGGCGCAGGACACATGACCCAGAGGACAAAGTTGCTCTTACCAATCACCTCAATGAATATCAATTTAAGATAAGTCAGAAAAAATCCTCATTTTTGTCACGTGAAATCACACTTTCCGGCAACAGACCCAGGCAACTGTTTCGCACAGTGGAAAAGCTCTGCAAACCAGCATGCATGCATATACCCACCAACTTTTCTCAAGATAAGTGTGAAGAATTTGCGATCTTCTTCACAGACAAGATTTCCTCCATCCGAGCCTCCATCACAGCAGGCCAACCAGTTACCCACCAGAACCACTACAGTGGAAGACCAGATTCCCCCAGTTTATGGTCTACTTTTACAAATGTGGATATAGAGGAAGTTAAAAGAACCATGCAGAAGTTGCGCCCCACTACGTGTGACTTAGACCGTGCCCCAACTCGTCTTATATCTGCATGTACTGAAACACTTGGCCCAGCCCTCACAAAAATAGTGGAGTGTTCACTAAAAACTGGAATCTTCCCCGATCCTCTAAAAGAAGCAGTGGTAAAACCCCTCCTAAAGAAACCCTCACTAGAGCCAGACTGTATAGCAAATTACAGACCAGTATCCAACCTTCCATTTCTGGGGAAACTCATTGAAAAAGTAGTGGCAACTCAACTGGAGGCCCATCTATCAAACTGTAACATCTTTGATCCTTTCCAGTCAGGTTTCAGATGCCGCCATAGCACGGAAACAGCGCTAGTCCGAGTGATAAATGATCTCCATTTGGCGAGAGACGAAGGTGATTACTCCATCCTAATCCTCCTAGATCTCTCAGCTGCATTTGACACCATTGACCATGGGATTTTAATAGCGCGCTTGCACAGTTCTTAACTGGTTTAAATCTTTCCTCACTGGTAGATCACAGAGAGTAACATCAGGATTTTGCTCATCGGCACCAACAGAATTAGCTTGTGGAGTTCCACAAGGTTCCATCTTTTCTCCTATGCTATTCGCAATTTACTTACTACCACTGGGAGACATCATCAGAAGACACGGCCTAAGATATCACTGTTACGCAGATGACACACAACTCTACTTCTCCTTTGCTCCAGATACTAAAGACCCAACATGCCTCATCAACAGTTGCTTAGCAGACCTCATAGAGTGGATGAATGCTAGTTGTCTTAAAGTGAACCCTGAGAAAACAGAGTTACTCTTGGTGAGGGGACCCCAGGCAACAAGAATATCTCAGGATCACCCAACTGGCCTGGAACTTGGAGGCTCTGAACTCATTAGTTCAACAGAGGTACGAAGACTTGGAGTGATGATTGACTCTGGACTGTCATTTAAACAGCAGATCTCTTCTGTAATAAAATCTGCCTTCTTTCATCTGAGAAACATATCCAGGATACAGCACTTAATTCCACCGGATGATATGCCAACATTAGTCCATGCATTTGTGTCTTCTCGCCTAGATCATTGTAATACACTTTACTTGGGCCTCCCAGAAAAAGAACTCCATCGCCTACAGACAGTACAAAATGCAGCAGCCAGACTACTGACCAATAAAACCCGCTCATGTCACATAACACCCGTTCTACACTCCCTGCATTGGCTTCCAATTAAATGGCGAACATATTTAAAAATTGGCATGTTGACATTCAAAGCCTTAAATAATCAGGGCCCACAGTACCTGAAAGAGCTCCTGACACCCTATATTCAATCCCGCTCACTGCGGTCAGACAACAGATCCCTCCTGTCAGTGCCCAGAATAAAGACAAACTCAGGTTCCCGGGCATTCAGCCACGCTGCCCCCACATTCTGGAACTCTTTACCGTCCTCATTCAGAGAGGCACCATCATTACAGACTTTTAAAAAAAAACTAAAGACCCATCTCTCTATGGTCCCGGGACCATAAATCTCCATAGGATGGTGTAGCAACAGCGCCACTGTACAGTTTCAGGCCACTGTGATATCACACCTAAAAAATTCAACTTTGAAAATTAATAACTTTTGAATGAAACACCTTTCAGCAGTGGGAGTACTCTTGTTTTACTCAGGGGGATAAACCCTACAACATATTTTTTTACATTTTAAGTATTACTATCCCTTTAAAATGTCAGTACTTCCATTCCATTCTATTTCCACACAGTTTAAATCCTAATTTCTATCACTTTTTTAAAGTCTTTATAAAGCATTCTAAACAGATTCATCTGGGGACACAAGCCTGCCCATCTTAAATTTTCTCACATATCTCAAAATAAAACAAAAGGAGTTTTGGGTGCCCCAGACATTCTTAATTATTATTATTCGACCCACCTGTTCAATATTATACTTTTGCTATGAAATTACCCAGACAGAAGTTGAATACAGCTTAACCGAGATATGACTGGCTGCACAAGGTTTTCTTCTGTTTTATGGTAAAGAGGCCTTACAAATCTCTTACTTTCTAGCTCCCTTTTCTAATTAGAACCACCATCTCTGTATGGAGAAGGCTTATCAATTCTTCAAATGCTGTATCACAACAGAACTTACCCTTACAATCTATCCTTGACCTCCCCCTTGAACATTTAGGACTGGACGAGACTCGCTTTGAGACTTGGAGACAGGATGGAGATCTGTTATTATACATTTTAATGGACAAATATCACATTCTTTACAGGGCTCCACTCAAATGATAAACTGATCTATGACACACTTTTATCCTTTATTACTACACATAAAGTTAACAATAGTTTAATAAGACCTTTAACCGACTTTGAAATCCTTTGCATTAGACCACATAAACCCACTCATGGTATATCTAGAGTATACAACATTATTAGAGACAAAGAGACACCTTATCTCCACCAGAAATCCTTATGGGAAAGGGACCTTTCTGTACAAATTAGTACACAAGATTGGCATCAGATCCTAACCAATTCACTCTCCAGTCCTAAATATTCAACAACAATTGAAACAAACTATAAACTAATAATCAGATGGTATAGAATACGAGGGCCTAGATTCACTAAAGGTTGATACTGTGTTGATATGATCTTGTAGGATAGGTGATCCATGGGACGACAAGGAAGGCATTTGCTGCCTTCCTTTCTTTCTACTGGAGCCACTGTATAAGCCAGCTCCAGTAGAAGTGCTTTTAATGAACAGGATTAATTTATGAGAAGTGCAGATCTGCACTTTTATGAATGAATCAATCACCAGGTCATTCAAAAAATAACATAACATAAACCTATACACATACAGGCAAGGGGGAGTTGTGGCTAGTAGCGGGAAAGGGGAACTTATTGTAAAGCTAATGCACTACATTTATGTCAACTCCAGTGCAGCCTCGTCCCTCTGCCACCTGCAGCTCTTCTGCATGCTGTCCGCAGAGGCATTCATTAAGATACAGCTGCACCTGAGGTGGGCTGAATTAGCATTGGCTGGCTGAAGCACTTCAGGCAGGAAATCCTCAGCCAGTCAGAACTGAAATTAAATTAAATCTTGTTAGCAACATAATAGTGCAGGGCTAGCTCAGGCAAAGTATAGAAATCTGCACAGCAACAACATCTATGTGGGCTGGTGGCCACAAGGGTCCACCATTTCAGCATTTATCATGGTGACCACACAAGAACGTGCTGGTGGCTGGATGTGGCCATGATGACCACACTTGAGAAGTACTGCGCTTAAGTGTCTGTTAGGCTGCTTGATATAGGCCTCAGAGAGTGGTCCTGGAAAAAGACTTGAAGGCATGCAAAGCAAAGCTAGAATGAATGGGGTGGGTTTGTCCAAGTTAAAAGACAGAGCTGAAGATACAAGCAGAGCAGAATTTTCTGGACTGGATCCTTTCACAAATTTGGGATACATAGACGGATGTATGAGAGCATAAGTTACAAAATAAACTATAGCCTTTCTGCATCTCTTTTTCTGGCTGATATCCTATTTCTACACACAGGTCTTTGTCTACTTGCCCTGTACTTACTGCATCCTTTTTCCATTGCTCTCTCCCACCGCTATCTCACAATTACTATTATATGATTATATATGAATAGTTCATGTAATGGGTGTATTAGAAATATAATACATACATACATGTAATGGCAGATAAGAACCAACTGGCACATTCCGTTTGCTTATTATACTATCTAATGAAAATACACAGTCAAATACACATTATGTTAAATATTTTGTTTTTATTGAAATATTTATGAGTGTATTTATAGAAGTCCACAAATGAACAAAATATTCACAAGTTACAAAATAAACGTTACAATTGGCCTGTAATTTTTCCAGCATTATATGCAATGTCACTGAAATGTTACCTGAAAGAAAAAGTCTGTAAACTGACATATTGCAAAAGTTAAAAGCTTTTTCAACATGTGCTTGAATCAAGCTAATTTAAAATGTCAGTTTTTGCACACATCAAATACCAAGGTAAAAGGTAGATAGGCAAGTGACTCATTTAATGGGTTGCGGAGGTTGCATACTGCTCAGTAGAACAATTTAGGACTAGAAAATATGACTAGAAAACAGAACTGTCAGCTTGAAGCTAAAAGTTGGCTGGGCATGATGGGAATTGTAGTCTAGAACAGCTGGAGGGCATTAGGTTGACCATCACTGCTATTGAAAGCAATGGGAATATTCAGGGTTTATTTTCCACAAACAAAAATGATTTTCAGATAGAAAAATCTGGGATCAAATGTATTGAATGTAAAAAGTGACAAAATCTATTAGATGCTTTATCCCTTTGAGTTCCAGAGGGGTGCGTAAACCATTGCTACATGATGTCTAAATTTAACAGCAAATATCTCCTAAAGTATCGGTTTACAGAACCCCCCCCTGCAATCTACAAACCATTTTACTACACTAATCATAGGAGACACAGTACATTAAAGGTGAAAATTCCCCTTTAACTTGTTTCGTCTGGCACAAAATTGAAAACTGATTTGCTTATATATAGATTTGAAGTACATTGCCAATTGACTATTTTACAGGTGGTAATACGCTGCATAACTATACTCAATCAATTGATATCTGATGTTACATTAATCAAATTGTCATATAACGTTTATAATTTAACCCTTTGTGTACCAGAGGGGTATCAGTGCATTGCTATGCAATGCGTTCGATACTGCTCTGGCATTCTAAGGGTTAAAATGAAGTGAACTAATATACAAGGATCCTTATTAAATACAAGGAGTGCCAGTACATTTGGGTCATTCTTTCTTCCTGTGTTCGGTACATATGAAATGGTTCTCTCTGTATTCACCATACTTTCCTTGGTACCTGAGTTCCTTTGCCCTTACCATTTTGAAACCACAGTCTTAAAAAGATGCTTAAACCTACATATCTATAATGGATTAGGAATTACCAGACACATGGAAATCTATACCAGTGGTGTGACTAGTCATTGGTGGCCCTAGTGCAAAAATGTAACTAAAACCTATTAGAGACCCAACAGAGAACAGGCTTCATAAGATTATGCAGTGACAGGCAGCAGCTGCAAGAGCCAGCAGGATACAATTTACACAAAAACAGGTATAAATGAAGAAGAAGAGAGGATAATGCCATAATTATATATCTATAATTATATCTATATAATCTATATATCTATATATAATATCTATATACCTGGTTATAAGTCATCTGAAATAATGGGTTTTAGGAACCAGTTTCTTAAAAAAGACATTACTGAACTAGAAAAAACAACTATATAAAAATATAATTTTTTAGTTATAAAACAAGCAAAATTGTGGAATATGCTGTGTATATACAAATATAGTCATGGCCAAAATAAAGAGTTCTAGAAAACTCTTTACTCAAAGGGCTGAGCAAAAAAGCACAGGGATATCCATTATGAACAGTGACAATGTACTTTTAACTGCAGCAAAGCAAAGGGTGTTTTGTAATAAGTGCAGTAGGAGTATGTGTAATTTTCTTGAAGACTGTTTTGGCAGATGTATTAAAAAAGAGCTGTAATCCCCATAACTGTGCACTCACTTGTAATACTAAGCCTCTGGCCTGGGTGCTAATCCATAATAAACATGTCATAGATAATCCAAAAGAAATGCACTCACGCGTCTTTTGCAGGTTTAAAAAATGGGCTACTTTATTCCATCAATGTTTCTGCCCCAACCTGGGCCTTTATCAAGATGCTTTTAAAAAAAGAACTGGATATATTTTAGCTAAGACCAACATTAAGATCTTTTGTTTCAATGCAGTTAGAAGGTTGATCCAGGGAGAGATAATACTGCTATTTTGTTACCAGGACAATTATTCTATTGTTTTTTTTTTTCTCTGGACAAAGTCATGCACAGTAGAGACTGCTGCGCGTGCTGCAGTCATGCGCAGTAGAGACTGCCCGCGTCGCGGCTGATACAAAGCTGGATGCTCCTTTCGGAGCATCCAGCTGTGTATCAGCCACTCCGCGGGCAGTCTCTACTGCGCATGACTGCCCCACGACCGGCTTGCAGTGGCACTGTGGCCTGTGTACCGGGCTCTTCAACTAGTATATAATAATTAGCTAAATCGTGTGTAACTACGCAGTCATGCACAGTAGAGACTGCCCGTGCTGCGGCTGATACAGAGCTGACTGCCCCCCGACTGGCTGGCAGTGGCACTATGGCCCTGTAACGGGCTCTTCAACTAGTCAAAATATAAACCAAGAAAAAATTTACCAAGAAGGAAGCCTGTGTGTGGGTGCCAGAGAATGTTGTGAAACAAGAGACATAGAAAAAGTCAGTCTCCTTAAATGCAACAAGAATGTTTCCCTCACGACCACTCCCACCAGGTAAACTTGCTATATCACAATAGTTATATGTATACTGCCCGAAAAATACAGTTGTACAGCGATGTACCTAAACCACTGACAAAATCATAACCTTACCACAATATTATGGGTCTGGTCAAAAATGAGTGATAACGCTCGTACCCAAGACATAGAATCCTAAACATATACAGGAGCTCCAAACTACATGCATACTAGTAGAAAATAAAAAATAAAAAGGACGCACAACTATTTACCAGGTACCAGGACATATATATGAATTCCTATAATGAAATGAATTATTATGGTGAGTCATCCATTACGAGTAGAGACATGTCCATTCTTTATATATAGCTTTGAAAAAATATATATTTTAATATCCAATAGTTATTATATGGATAATACCTTCACCATTGGATATAAAGACTCAAATCTGTATCTACCCACTAGATTTTTTTGTGGATAAGCTGTTCAGCTGTAGCATTAAATTTAAAAAAATTATGGTATTTATGTGTCCATTAGATGTTATACAGACAATGTTCTCAGCTTCAAAAACAATGATTCTTCAATATCCATATCATGTAAGTGGCTGTTATTAACGCTTTCTTTGCTGGTTTGATACAATTGTATCCTGATATAGAATTAACAAAGAGAATTCACTTATCTTATACTCCCCTGCCGGCTGCTTGGCTTCACATTCAATGACCACCTGTAACTGGGATCAGATTTTGATGCTCCTCTTGTTCTTCACCCTGTATTATACCATTAAGACTTCGGGAACCACCATACACTTTCTTTCAGCTCTGTGTGACCAAGATGTGTCCCCGTGTAGTATGCAAGTGGATCTCCACCAGTTGATGTTTTAAAGCAATTAACAGCACTTTACAGCCGATGGATATGTATCAATTTCATGTAAAGATAATATTAAATGGAATATGGCAGTGTCTACAAAATAACTCCTATGCGTTTCAGAATGCATTCTCTCTCTTTCTTCAGGGAAAATGTTTGCTAAGACACTATATTGTTCACAATTATATACCTGCAAGAATCTGTTACTCGTCATTAACACATTCATTTTAATATAACTCTTACAATGGAAACCTAATCTCTCCTTATACTTGGAAGGACATAACCCTCCTTTATTAGAAAATATCTTAGCAATTTCAAGACTGCTGCATCCCTCTGAAAGACTTTGCAATTTTTGACTTTTCAGAGACTGATATATCCTTTTTTCTGCCCATTTTGCCTGAGGAAATGAAGCTGGCTAATAATTATACACACCTTGTCATAGGGCATTCATCTCCTTAGGCCACACCCTCTCTCATTACACAAATACACATCACCTGATATGCTTAAATCCAATAAGAATTCAAGTTTATACAGCTTGGAGTTGGAAAATATGCAAAACATGATGATATGGTCAAAATACTCACTTGCCTAATAATTGTGCATACAGTGTAAGATGCAGATACATAAAAACAATAATACATTTTATTCAAACATATACAAATATTATTAAATCTGTTCCTATTTATGGCATACTACATCATACATATGAACACAGTGATATCACTATAAAAGAGCAAATACTGAGCTTCAAAAAGATAATAGCACATAAAAAATAGTCACTGCATATAGCGCCAAAGAGACCTGTCATGTATAGAGTTCCCCATTTTAGCGGGCAGGTATGTAATGAGCAATACGATGCTTTCTTCGCTATTTTGTAGCTGTTATCCCAAGAGGTTATAACAAAGTAGCAATATATGTTTAATTAACAGACAGAGGTGTTTTCTGGCTTTTGTACAATGAAAAGCTGTCATTTTGAACAGCTTCTCGTTCTACGGTCACTTGTGCTGCTCATTAGGATATTAATCTCTGTACCTCCTGTCTGTTTGTAGGGTCTCGAGCAGTGTTGATACCAATATCAGAAAACAATGTATCCAATGATTTTTGTACCTAAAGAGGTGCTTCTTCAGCATCCCTGTGGTACAGACCTAATTCTCTTTTATTAAGTGCATCATTGACACATTACCCTTTAATTAACTCCTTAACAAAAGAGAATTAGGTCTGTACCACAAATGTATATTATGTATATATATATATATATATATATATATATATATATATATATATACAGGGCTTAAAATTTGAAGTCCTTTGCTACTAGCCAGACCTGAAAAGTTACCTGCCACTGCAAGCCATAACATACCCACCGGGGATGAATTTCTAGTCGCCAGGGCTAAATTTTCACTCGCCATTAGCTAGTGGCGAGTGGAAATTTTGAGCCCTGTATATATATATATATATATATATATATATATTTGGGTAGTTATGTACCACAAGTGTGTGTGTGTGTGTATATATATATATATATATATATATATATATATATACACACACATACATGTATGATATTTGTATTAGATATTTGACATCTGTTTTCTAATATAGGAGGGTTATGTCCATCTAAGTATATGGAGAGATTAGGTTTCCATTGTAAGAGTTATATTAAAGGGAATGTGTTATTGATGAGTGAGCGCTTCTTGTGGGTATATATTTTGTGAACAATATTGTGTTTTAGCAAACATTTTCCCTGAGGAAGGAGTGAGAACACATTCTGAAACGTGTAGGCGTTATCTTGTAGAGACTGCCATAATCAATCTAATATTATCTTTACATGACAATTGATACATATCCATTGGCTGTAAAGTGTTGTTAATCTCTTTAAAACATCAACTGGGGGGATCTGCTTCCATACAACACCAGGAGACATCTTTGCCACATGGAACTGAAAGAAAGTATATGATGGTTCCTGAAGTGTTGATGGTATAATCCAGGGTGAAGAACAAGTGGAGCATCAAAATCTTTTCCTGATTATGGGTGGTCGTTGAGTATGAAGCCAAGCAGCTGGTAGCGGAGTATGAGATAAGTGAATTCTCTTTGTTACTTTTATATCAGGATAATATTGTATCAAACCAGCAAAGAAAGCATTACATGATTTATATATTGAAGAATTATTATATTTGAAGCTGAGTATGTATGCATGTAGTTCGGAGATACCTATATATGTTTAGGGTTGTGAGATTTTATGTATTGGGTAGGAGAACTGTCACTCGTTTCTGACCAGGCCCCTAATATTGGGGTAAGGTTATGATTTTGTCAATGGTTTAGGTACATCCCTGTACAATTGTTTTTTTTGGGGCGATTTACATATAGCTATTGTTATATATTAAGTTTACCTGGTGGGAGTGGTTGTTGTGAAGGGAACCATAGTTGCTGTATTTAAAGGGATAGTAATACTTAGTTTTTTCTTTATTTTATTTTGTAGGCATTAAAAAAACATGAAGAACGATATGTCTTATCTCTCAGACCTTTATGGTTTGAAAGATATTCACAAGCAAAGTGTCCTCTCCCACCCCTTTTACCTAGTGTAAGCCATCTCTCCTCAGATGTGGAATCTAGTTGTAAGACCAGACAGATAACAGCAGGGGACAATTTTCTTTCTATTAGAACAATGAAACCCCTGCCCCCCTTGACAAGTTTTTCAGGTTTTCCCCTTATCTTAATTGAAGATTGTCCCTCTCTGTAATCTACCTGGGCACCTCCCTTCTGATCTGGCTGAACAGTGTTACATCAGTAAAAGGGGCGGGAGGCGATTCCTTATTATTGAATTACTCTTGAACTACAACTCTGACAGAATTGAAATAACACTCTCCATAGTCCAAATACTATGATGATTAATTAGAGCTGCTTTTATTATGAAACATTACTATCCCTTTAACGGTATGTATGTTTCACCAATATTACATCCAGATTCACATTCAGTACATAGTATCATATATACATTTGCTGATGTACATGAATATAATCCTTTAATGTTGTATATCTTGTCCTTGTGTTGTGCAGTGATGTTTTCACAAATATGCTGATATGGGGCTCAATTCTATTACCAGTGCTAAAAATAAAACAGGCAGGTTTTAGTATCCTATTACCCGACTTGTGAAAACAAAACCAGCAGTAATTATACTTACCGTCAGTCAAAAAAAAAGCCCATAGGAAACAACTAAAAACAATGTGCAATTAGTATCCTATTTCTCATGCTCAGTATTAGCGCCTGTTTTGTGGTTACATTTAAGTTGGAAATTCTGCACCTCAGAGGCTGCAGAGTAGAAGCCATAACCACAGTTTCAATACCATCGTTGTTTGAACAAAAGCAGTGCAGAATACAGTATACAGCATAGAAATCCGACATAAAGTGCCCCCCTTCAACATATTAACCCCCCCTTTTAAAAGTCAACTTACAGTGCTTTTCTTTCACCACTTTAATTTGACTAATATTGTTCACATTCCACATTTTAACCATTTCCCTTCAAAATTTGACTTACAGTGCTTTATTTCACCACATTAATTTGACAAATATTGTGCACAATCCACATTTTAACCCCACCCTTGAAAATTCGACTACAGTGCTCCCATGGCTTTCTTTCACCATTTAAATTTGACATACAATGTTCACATTCCACATTTTAAACCCTCCCCCTTGAAAATTCGACTACAGTGCTCCTATGACTTTCTTTCACCATTTAAATTTGAGAGATATTGTTCACTGTAACGGGCCTTAGGCCGTTACTAAGAACTTGGACATGAACTGGTCACCCTGTCCCCTTGGGCTAGGTTATAGGACTATGGACTATCGAACAGTTTCGTATGTTAGATGTGCGAGGGGGATATGCGAACACCGCAGCCGGGAGTTTCCCGGTTCCTTTGTTCGAGACATCGAGGCTGCCGCGAACTCGGGAACCTGAGGCAGTGAGTCGACACCGGATTGGCCGACGTACGACTCACTGAGCACACTGGTTGGCCAGGGTTGGAGCTGCATATTCACCTTGGTGGGTACGTGCGTCAGCCCTGGTATAACCCAAATGTGTATTCCCCCTCATCAAACCTTTTGTCTCTGCCTTAACCTAATTACACTGTCTGTACTGCAGAGGTTGAGCAATATGCTAACTAGGACAAATGCCATTGGCCTCTTTTCTCTGCGTACCATTGGCCCTTCTGCTCCATCGGCCATTGGTCCCTTTTGTCACCAGTGTCCCCTGTAGAATGTGTTCAATTGGTCCCTAGCCCAAGCCCTTATTTTAATACCTAGCCCCTCCTGTCACATTGTGACCCTGTGGTAGAGTGTATAAAAACATGTGTTGAGTTCAATAAAGTGTGTTCGTGTGGCTACAGAAAGTCTCCTGTGTTGATGTGTTCGGAAGGTCTAAAGGATCCACTCTGATCCCCATCCTCTGAGGCGTCTTAGAGCTAATTCACGTTCCTGCGAACCCGTCTCGAACTGCGATTCCCGGTCCTCCTGAACCTCCCCGTCTCGATACTCGACGGGACCCGGTGTCCGAACCGGTGTTGGCATTTGACGGGTTCGAGAGTGCCGCGAAGGGTTTCGCTCCAACCAGGTTGTTCGAGGAAAGCTAGCCGGCTTCGAGAGCAGGGAATTCGGTAGCGACGGCCCAGGGCTTTCCGGATACCTGGGTTACCGTTATACTGGTGGCAGACGACGGGATCGTTCGAACCAACTGAAACCAGCATCGAGGGGGAGATACAGCCGCTGGCTTGACCCCGGTTTCAGCAACAAAGTTCCTGCTCTCTAGAAATCCGAAATCTAGCTCGGAAGCACGGCTACCAGAGAAATGGTGGATTTATACAAACATGTCCCGTTGGCTACACTACAGAACTTGGTGGCCTAACGTGGGCATAGCATCACGGGGCTGAGGAAGCAGGATTTGGTGCAAATTTTATTGGATATGGACGCAGAGACTGCGGAGTTGGCTCGGCAAACGGACTTGCCTTTGGAGGACCACTCCACTCATTGGCCGGAGCTCTCCGGAACCCCCGGTGCGACACGGCGGGGTGCGGACTATCGGGCGCCTCGTACGGCAATCGAAGACAGGGTCGCACGGAGGAGTTTCGAAGGAGATGATCCAGTGGCCCGGATAGTCGCACAGCGGTTACCACTGTATGGACCTAATCCATTGATCGAACTGATCGACCGCGTCATGGCGCAGGCTAGGGAAGACTGGGCTAGGAGTATCCGAGAGGCAGCTCCGACAACAGACGGGCGCCCCGAAGCGGTCAAGGTGGGGCTGCCCGTAACGCACCAGACTTTCCCGACCTTCGACAACGCAAAGGGGGATATCGACGGTTTCCTGAGGAACTTTGAGCAGATGTGTCGACTGCTGCAGGTCGACCAATCTCAGTGGACTGCCATCTTAGCCGGGAAGCTTACTGGTCGGGCTATGGACGCGTATCGAGCCGTGCCTGATCAGGACATCTTGGATTATGACAGAGTGAAAGCCCGACTGCTGGCTCGGTATGCGATTACCCCAGACACGTATCGTCGTCAGTTTAGGGAATTACAAAAGAAACCCCAAGACTCTTACGTGGAGTGGGCTCAGGGGTTCGAAAGGGCAGCTCGCAATTGGATGCAGGGCTGTGGGGCGCAAACTCTGGAAGCTTTTCTTCAACTGGTCCTGCTGGAACATTTCTTTTTAAACATAGTCGAACCTGTTCGAGACTGGGTTCGAGACCGTGAGCCCAGCACTGTGGATCAAGCAGCCCAGCTGGTGGACCAGTACGAGGACACGAGGAAAATGGGATCCAGGGTTTCAGCGACCCCTAGGTGGAGGGGGTAATCGGGGCCCGCAAAGCTTCTATCCCCCACGGCCCACCAGGGCACCTTCCCCTCCCAGGAGAGTCCCTCAGTCCGGTCCCCAGTGCTACAGATGCAACCAGCGGGGGCATCTACAGTACAACTGTCCAGTGAATCGGGGGGGCTCTGGCAAGCCCCAGGACCAAAGAGGGCCCCCCGCTAGGTATTCAGCCCCTGTGAGAGCAGTTCCAGCCAACCCTTTCTCCCGGCCAACCCCTAAACCCACACTTTGCGTCTCCAGGGCAGAGGCCTGGAGCCCCACTAAGGAAGTTGTGGCCCCAGAGTGGCCGGTCCCCCTAGAAGTTTCATGTTCCCCTAAGGATTACTGCGAATGGGGCACATACCAGGAGGTGGCTATGGCACAAGGGGATAGTCCAGACAATCGCCGGCAGCACCTACAGCCGGTACTTATTAACGGTATGCCAGCCACAGGAATGCGGGACTCAGGAGCCACTATCACCCTGGTTCAACCCTCCTGCGTGACCCCTTGCTGCCGGACTGAGCAAGTGGTGGAAGTGCGGGTAGCAGGGGGAAAGGTGTACCAATTACCTATGGCCAAGGTTCAGCTGAATTGGGGGGCAGGGCCTGAGGAACGCCTTGTGGGAGTTATGCCGGATTTACCTGTGGACATTCTTTTGGGAAACGACTTAGGGAATCTACAGAGTCGCTTCGGTTCTGTGGATACTGTCGGGGACTGCCACGCCATCACCAGAGCCGCCGCGCAGCGTCAGATGGTAAGCACCCCAGTCCCTGACCCTATTAGCCCTTCAGAGCCTCCTATAGCTTGGTTACCTCCCCTAGAGTTCCGGAAGGCCTTATTAGAGGATACCACCCTGGCAGGGTACAGGGGTAGAGCTGAGACAGGGGAAGTAGGAAAAGGGGGGGAACGCTTCCTCTGGGAAGATGGGCTGCTATATAGGAGCACCCAGACGCGCTGTCAGGGAGACACCCAGGTTACACGCACACAGCTTTTAGTACCTCTACAGCATAGAGATGCCCTCTTGTCCTTAGCCCATGAGGTGCCATTGGCAGGTCACCTGGGAATCCGCCGCACTGAGCAGCGGCTAACCTGGGCCTTCTTTTGGCCTAACTTGTCAAGGGATGTGCAACGCTTTTGCCGGACCTGTGACATCTGTCAGAGGGTCGGGCAAAGGGGAGACCATCCCCCAGCTCCCCTGCAACCCCTACCCCTTATAGGGGAACCCTTTCAGCGGGTAGGGATAGACATTATAGGACCCTTGGCTAGGCCCAGTCGCACTGGGAAGAGGTTTATTCTTACCATTGTGGACTTAGCCACACGCTATCCCGAGGCGGTCGCACTTTCCGCCATCACGGCGGAAAGCGTAGCCGACGCCCTCATTAAAGTATTTTCCAGGGTTGGATTTCCTGCTGAGGTCTTATCAGATCGAAAGATTCAACGGCACCCTAAAGCAAATGCTGCAGGCTTTCACTGAGTCAGAAAAGGACTGGGCGCGCTATTTGCCCCACCTGTTATTTGCCTACCGGGAGGTGCCTCAGGAGTCCACCGGATTCTCCCCCTTTCAGCTGTTGTTTGGGCGGAGAGTCCGGGGACCCCTGAATATCCTCCGGGAATATTGGGAGGGCAAATGCGACTCCGAGGAAACCCCAGCAGTCACCTATGTGGTTGAACTCCGGGAAAAGCTAGCCACCCTTATGGGTCTAGCTCACCAGCACCTTCAACGCGCCCAGCAGAAACAGAAGCAGGGCTATGATAAGCGCACTAGGCACAGGGTTTTTCAGATAGGACAGCAGGTGCTTGCGCTCCGTCCCGTCCGGCAAAACAAGCTGCAGACAGCCTGGGAGGGTCCCTACCAGATAGTTGATAGGCAGGGGGAGACTACCTATGTCATCGCCAAAGGGGCTAGGCGACAGAGTCAGAGGACCTGCCATGTGAATGCTCTCAAGGCATACCATGACAGGAGCGAAGCAGTAATGGCCATTTGCACCCCGGAAAGTAGCGATCCGGAGGATCAGGACATTCCTGATCTACTGGCCAGCACCAGGCCCACGGACGGCGAAAACACCCTGCCTCTAGGACCGCAGTTAGATGTGACCCAGCGGCAGCAGATTAGGGACATGCTTAGGAAGTGGCCTCACCTGTTTTCTGCTAAACCAGGTCTCACCGCCCTAGCCCAGCATCAGGTCCTTACCACAGGGACAGAGGCCTTACGCCAACCCGCATATAGGGTCCCTGAGGCAGTGAGGAAGGGAATGTGGCAGGAGATACAGGAAATGTTGGACTTGGGGGACATCGAACCGTCCGCTAGCCCTTGGGCTTCTCCGGTAGTCTTGGTGCCCAAAAAAGATGGGTCCACCCGATTCTGCGTAGACTAGCGGAGGCTCAACGACCGGACGGTCACGGATGCCTATCCCATGCCACGGGTGGACGAGCTGCTGGACCGGCTTGCTGGGGCTAGCATTGTCTCAACCCTTGATCTCAGTAGAGGGTACTGGCAGATACCGCTTGACCCTGATGCGGTGGCCAAATCAGCATTCATCACCCCTTATGGCCTCTACCAGTTTAAGGTGATGCCGTTTGGGATGAAGAATGCGCCGGCTACCTTTCAGCGGTTAGTGGACAATCTGCTAGCGGGAGCACAGGAGTTTGCTTGTGCCTACTTTGATGACATTGCTATCTTTAGCAACACCTGGGAAGAGCACTTGCTCCACCTAGAGGCCATCTTGGGCAGAATCATGCGGGCAGGCCTCACTCTCAAACCAGAGAAGTGCCAGATAGGGATGGGAGAGGTGCAATATCTGGGTCATCGTGTAGGAGGGGGACAACAGCGGCCTGAACCTGCCAAAATTGACGCTATTCTAAACTGGCCCACTCCCCGAACCAAGAAGCAGGTCATGGCATTTCTGGGTACTGCAGGGTATTATAGGAAATTTGTTCCCCAATATAGCACTCTGGCCAAACCCCTGACTGACTTGACTGGGAAAAACCTACCCCGCAATGTGGAGTGGTCTGTGGCCTGTGAACAGGCGTTTCAAGCGCTCAAGGAGGCGCTGGGGAAGGGCCCTGTGCTAGCTGCCCCCGATTTTAACAAATCTTTTCTGGTTCACACAGACGCCTCCGATTGTGGACTAGGAGCAGTTCTCAGCCAAGTCAATGCCGACGGAGAGGAGTACCCCGTTGTGTACCTAAGCAGAAAACTGTTACCCAGAGAGGCGGCCTACGCAGCTGTGGAAAAAGAATGCCTGGCCCTGGTCTGGGCGCTCAAGAAGTTGCAATCTTATTTGTTTGGGAGGGAGTTCACAGTGTTAACGGACCATAACCCTTTGGTTTGGCTGAACCGGGTCTCAGGGGATAATGGACGGCTACTGAGATGGAGCCTGGCTCTGCAGACTTTTAATTTTACCATCAAATATCGCCCTGGAAAAGACAACCGCAATGCAGATGGGCTGTCACGGCAAGAGGACCAGTAGAGGATTACCCCAGTGGACTATTATATTTTGTGGAGTTTTTTTTTTATGTTTTGTTCCCCAGGAGGGCCACCAAAAAGGGGGAGTGATGTAACGGGCCTTAGGCCGTTACTAAGAACTTGGACATGAACTGGTCACCCTGTCCCCTTGGGCTAGGTTATAGGACTATGGACTGTCGAACAGTTTCGTATGTTAGATGTGCAGCCGGGAGTTTCCCGGTTCCTTTGTTCGAGACATTGAGGCTGCCGCGAACTCGGGAACCGGAGGCAGTGAGTCGACGTCGGATTGGCCGACGTACGACTCACTGCGCACACTGGTTGGCCAGGGTTGGAGCTGCATATTCACCTTGGTGGGTACGTGCGTCAGCCCTGGTATAACCCAAATGTGTATTCCCCCTCATCAAACCTTTTGTCTCTGCCTTAACCTAATTACACTGTCTGTACTGCAGAGGTTGAGCAATATGCTAACTAGGACAAATGCCATTGGCCTCTTTTCTCTGCGTACCATTGGCCCTTCTGCTCCATCGGCCATTGGTCCCTTTTGTCACCAGTGTCCCCTGTAGAATGTGTTCAATTGGTCCCTAGCCCAAGCCCTTATTTTAATACCTAGCCCCTCCTGTCACATTGTGACCCTGTGGTAGAGTGTATAAAAACATGTGTTGAGTTCAATAAAGTGTGTTCGTGTGGCTACAGAAAGTCTCCTGTGTTGATGTGTTCGGATGGTCTAAAGGATCCACTCTGATCCCCATCCTCTGAGCCGTCTTAGAGCTAATTCACGTTCCTGCAAACCCGTCTCGAACTGCGATTCCCGGTCCTCCTGAACCTCCCCGTCTCGATACTCGACGGGACCCGGTGTCCGAACCGGTGTTGGCATTCGACGGGTTCGAGAGTGCCGCGAAGGGTTTCGCTCCAACCGGGTTGTTCGAGGAAAGCTAGCCGCCTTCGAGAGCAGGGAATTCGGTAGCGATGGCCCAGGGCTTTCCGGATACCTGGGTTACCGTTATATTCACATTCAACATTTTAACCCTTACCCTTTAAAGTTCGACTTATAGTGTTGCTATGACCTTCTTTCTCCATTTTAATTCAAATAATATTGCTCCCATTCAACATTGTATGTATATCTTTATTTATATGGCGCCACGCAGCACCTTACAATAGACATATGTTACAATAAATAAGAGGGGTTGAAATAAGTGCGACATTCATAGAAACAATGGGAGAGAGGTCCCTGCCCCAAGGAGCTTACAGTCTAAATGGGTAAAAGGAGACAGACAATGGGGTAAGAGGATGTTAAATGCTGAGATTACAAGTGCTGAATTTGGCCAAAGGCAGTGCATGGTCCTAGTGCTCCAGAAGATAAGATATCAGGGTAGACTTAAAGACAGAGGGGGATTTTTCAAGATGTAGGGAGAGGGGTATGGAGTTCCATATGTATGGAGCAGAAAGCGAGAAATGTTTGAGACGGGAGAGGGCAGAGGGTGTGGATGGTGCAACAAGAAATGTGTTGTGTGCTGAGAGAAGGAGGCGGCCAGGAACATAAGAGGAGATAAGGGAAGAGATGTAAGGAGGGGTAGCAGTGTGGAGAGCATCAAAGGTAAGAATAAGGACTTTGTAATTGATGCGCTGCTGAATCGGGAGCCATGACAGATGTCTGAGAATTATGTGGGCATTGTTTACTCTCCAATTTTACTGCAAAATACAGACTCTTTATGTGTCACAGTGATTCCTGTACAAGAATGTATAACTTGCTGTGCTAAGTGTGAAAGACCTCTCACTCTTTCTATTTGATGGCTAAACCTATTCAATGTGTTAATGCTACAGTAAGATGTGATACTAACCCCTCCTTTACTTTTGTAAGGAAGGTTACTGAATAAGTGTGACCCAAATTACATAACAATAAGTGAAACTATTCTAAAAAGGAGACTCCTATTTAGAATAGTTTCACTTATTGTTATGTAGCATTAACACATCAAATGAGTTTAGCCATCAAATTGTAGGAGTGAGATGTCTTTTACACGTAGCACAGCAAGTTATACATTCTTGTACAAGAATCATTTTACTAATCCTTTCACCTCTGATGTGTAGTCACTGTTGTCTTCTGTGTCTCGGGTTCTGATTGCATGTGACACCTGTTTCTATTTTACTGCTTTTGTTGATTGTACCCATCCCATTGTATTGTCCCATTGTCTTGTTTGTACACTCTATTGTTACATTGTCTGGCCCAGTGTTTACTGTAAACACCACCATTGTTCACCATTGTATGACTTAATTCACTCATGTCTGGCCCCCTTGTGCTATGTTTACATGTCCATTGTCCTTATTATTCCACCATCTACCTAGCTATTGTACGATTGTGTCTTTTTGTCCCCAGTCCTTGGTTAACATTGCTACCTGTGTATAAAAGAGATATTTTTGCCATAAATAAACCAGTATTCATTTGGGAATCAACCTGTGTCTTCATTGCTGGATGGTTTAAAGTCCGGAAGAGGAGGAAGATTAAATCTCCCTCCCATGGCCCACTCTCACTCCAGCCCCTACACTGCTACCCCCACCCAACTGCCCCAAGCCCCAGCCCCTGGCCCACCACCCCCATCCCCCAGGCTTTTTCTTGATGTACCAATAAAGTTATAAAGTAAAAGTGCTATAATGTAAAATGAAAGTTTGCATTGTTGATATATATGTTATATGATGTATGTGCTGTTATTTGTATCGGTTAAAAGAAATGTATGTCACATGATTTGAATATGCAAATAAAGATTATTTTCAACCCCCTGGATGTTTTAAAGAGTCCCCTTTGACTCCCATTCAAGAGACCAGTGTTATAGCTGTATGTTTTCAGCCTTTCACCTTGGATTTCCAGCTTCTTTTTCCCAGTGTTCCAGCCAGCCATCCAGCATCACCGACCAACTACCCTTCTGTAGCTGCTTCAAGGAGAGAGGACCCTGGAACAATGGCTAAGGACAACCTGACGTCCTTAGCTCCCGTTACACTTGTCTCGCATATAACTGGCTCACTAAATTCCTCTGCTCCCATTCCCTGCTAGATCCCTTGCAATCTGGATTCTGTCCTCATCACTCCACTGAGACTGCCCTCTGAGACTGCCCTCACTTGCTCTCCACAAACTCAAAAGGCCACTACTCCCTACTCCTGGACCTATCAGCTGCCTCTGACACAGTAGATCACCCACTCCTCCTCCAAGCCCTCCACTCCCTAGGTCTCTGTGACACCGCCCTCTCTTGGTTTTCATCATATTTCTGTAACTGGTCCTTCATTGTGTCCTACTCTGGCTCCAGTTCCCCACCCCTCCCACTGTCTGTCAGAGTGCCTCAGGGCCCAGTACTAGGCCCCTTGCTCTTTTCAATTTACACTACATCCCATGGAAAACTAAGAAACTCCTTTGGGTTTCACCATCAACTCTATGCTGATGACACTCAAATCTATCTTTCCTTACCAGTAGGGATGGGCGAAAATTTTTGCCTCAAACTGAAATTGGCGAATAATGGCACTTTCTGCTTGGCGAATAATTTCCCGGGAAAAGTGCAGTTTTTCCACTTTTTCACGCCTTTTCCGCCCATTGAAATCAATGGGAAGAAAAATATTTCTCCACCACACCAAAGTTTTCTACAGCCATATAAAAGGCTGTCAGGCTCTCATAGCAGCCATTCTGTGTTTGTGAGAGGAGAGAGCAGCATGTTTTTGAGCTAGAGGAGATAGGCAAATAAAGGGGAATTGAAGCTTAGTTGAGGGAGCCCTTTAGGTAGGACATTTGTTTTCTGAATTAAGGGAGTCTGGGGGCACCCTAGGGGATAAGAAGGGAGGAAGGAGGTTGACTCCCAAATACTCCAAAATTCCATGTGACTGACTGGCAAGACACAGGCAGCTAGGGACCTATTTGCTTGCTGATCTTTCTGATATTGTCTCTGTGCTCGGTGGGGATGTCTGGGGAAAGAAGTTGTTGATTTTGATTTCAGTCATAATTTGTTTTGGACAGACTGTGATAAGACAACAGGGTTATTTTTTAAATAAAAATAAATAAATAAATAAAAGAATAAAAAAGTAAATAAATAGGTGACAGTGACAGACAGCTGACTGGGCTTAGGCAAGGCATCACACAGCTCCATCAATTGTGTTGTGTACTGTAAAGTAAAAAAACACAGTGTAGTTGCATAATGTCCAACAAACGCACAAGGGGAAGGGGGGAGGAGTGGAGAAGTGCAGGGACGTGACAGTAAAGTAGTATTTCAAAAACTGACTGCAGCAATGGTTGCTGCAGAGTGTGCAATCAATGATGATGATCCCTCTACTCCAAGGGAAGATGCAGTTTGTCAAGGTTCCAGCAAAACTAGTTCCAGCACCACCAGTGCCAGTAGAAGTATAGAACCATATAAGAAGAACACTGATGACGATAACAAGTCGCCTTTAAGTGTTGATGATGCTGACAATAGCATAATAGAGGAAGGTGTAGAAGCTGAACCACCTGCTGCATCAAACAGTGAGACAACCAAGCACCAAAACACCTGTCCTCAAAGTAGTAGCAAATTTTGTTACAGTAAAAATAAAAAGAAATTGTTTGAGACATCTAAAAGCTTAGAGGAATATAAGGGTAGTAGTGGGGAAGAACTGTTAGGTGATGCTAATGCTGCTGAGGATGACCTAATGATGACTGATGATGATGCAGATCTAGACTATTTCCCTCAAGTATCCTTCTCTTGTTCAGATACAGATTAAATTGAGAGTGAGGATGATGACAGGGCTATAAGTTTAGCAGAAAGTCAAAGGTTGTATCTTCCACCACTTTTAAGGAGCATTGTGCCTGTCTATAAAGTGTTTGAGAAAGCCATTGGAAAGTCTGACCCTGGACAAGTACAGATGTCAAAAAGCACACAGTCACCCTATCAGCATCATCTCCTCTTCAAAGTCCAAGTCCCACTCAGCCACACACACCTGTTTTGAGTATCCAGCAACAGCAACACAGGTTTTGCCTGCCCCCCCCCCCGCTACAAGACCAATCAGGTTGTGGAAGTCCGTGTGGCAGGGGGCAAAGTTTATCAACCTCCAATGGCCAATGTTCCCCTGAACTGTGTCATGGAGATCGGTGTGTGGGAATTATGCTGGGATTGCCTGCTGACACTTTGCTGAGAAATGACTTGGGACATCTCCAGAGCCATTTTGCCAGCACTGGGACCTGAGAGGACTGCCACGTTATCACCCAAGTGGACGCACAGCGACAGATGGTAAGCCCCCCACCACGACCTGATCCATCAGTTACCTCAGACAACCCCATCCATTGGCTTCCCCTGTGGAATTCTGCAACGCCGTTATAGAAGACCCCACCTTGGCAGGGTACAGGAAGAGGGCTGACAGTGGGAAGACAGGCTCTGGGGGAGAAAGGTTCATCTGGGAGGATGGGTTATTATACTGTAGTACCCAGTCCCGCTGCTGAGGAGTCACCCAATTGACTCACACCCAGCTGCTAGACCCCTTCCAACATTGGGCCGCCCTCCTGTACTTAGCCCACGAGGTCCCCTCAGCCAGCCATCTGTGAGTCCGGCACACTGAACTACAGCTAAGCCGAGCGTTCTTTTGGCCAAAGCTATCCTGGGATGTTCTCACCTTTTGCCGAACCTATGACATCTGCCAATGAGTCGGCAAGAGGGGAGACCATCCCCCTGCACCCCTACAACCCTTACCCCTAATAGGAGAGCCCTTCCAGCGAGTAGCAATAGATCTCATAGGACCGTTAGCCCGCCCTAGCCGCACTGGTAAGAAATTCATTCTTACCATTGTGGATTTTACGACTCGCTATCCTGAGGCCGTGGCACTATCCAGCATCACTGCGGAAAGTGTCATGGATGCCCTCATCAACGTCTTTTCTAGAGTTGGGTTTTCTGCAGAGGTCCTGTCTGACCAGAGCACGCAGTTCACCTCTGAGATGATGCACCAGGTGTGGGAGCTGTGTGGAGTGAAACCCATACACACCACCACATAACACCCACAGACCAACAGAACCTTAAAACAGATGCTACGGGCTTTCACTGAGACACAACAAGATTGGGAGCACTATCTGCCCCATCTTCTGTTCACCTACCGGGAGGTACCTCAGGAGTCCATGGGCTTCTCTCCCTTTGAACTTCCCTGGACCACTGCACTCAATAGCACTTCTCTCCCCCACCCACTGACCAGCAGTTCATGTGGCAGGAGGAACTTACACCGAATAGCACTTATACCTTCTGTGTCCAACCTACCTTACTCTAGACTGTAAGCTCTCATGAGCAGGACCCTCTGATCCTTCTGTTCTTCACATTTGATTTGTACTATTTAATATCTCTGTATGTCTATTCCCAATTGTACAGCACTGCAGAATAAGTTGGTGCTATATAAATAAATAAAGAAGAAGAACGCTATATAGCATTATGCTAAGGTTTTCTCCCCAAAAAGAGATAACTAATTGAAAATGCATGCATTTAATCCTATTCTCCTTAAAACTTACTTTAAGATCAATTTTCCACTTATTATTGTCCATATATTGAACACAAGAGTGGACAGAATCAATGCCCCCTTCCGAATGCTAAAGATATCATCAGTAAATCTTCAGGTTCACACCAAAGGGGCTATCAAATCAAAATCTTCCAATCTTCAAAGAACCCTGTAATAAGATTGGAATAACTTGTTGCATACCTGGTCACCATCACTGCACTGGGAAGTGACTTTAAGCTGCATGATGAAGAAACAACAAAATAATAGTAAAAAAACAAACAGTATATAAACTAAAGATGCACTATAACAATATACAACCCAATATTAAAAAAATAAAAAGTGAATGTATATAATATCCATGTACATTTAAGATAAACAGACAGGTACAAGTTCCACTAGACATGCTTTGTTAACCCTTTAAGTGTCAGAGAGTTATCCAGTTCACTTCAGCACAAAGAGTTAGATACCTTTCTAGCAGGTTTAAATGTCAAATTTAAATTAATAAAAATGTTTATTTTTTCACTATAAAGCAGAAGGTTTGCTCCCAAATTACTGCCATTTTATTTGAATGTCTCACACACTGAGCAATATCTATAATGCCAAAGTGGAACAATTCTTGAAAACAAGAGAAATCTATATGTATTCTTCCTGGTAAAACATTTTTTCTAAACAACAGTTCTGTGGCAAATTAACATGCAAAACAAACCATCTAGTATCCATGGCATCAAAAGCTTCATTTATATAAAAAGGAGTTTTGACTTGATCCTTATGGTGCAGATGGGTTGTACCAACCTTGCACCACATTTGTCTTTAAACAATTTGCACCACTTTCATTATTAAAGGAACATTAACACCAAAAAGTGAAATTGGTTGATATATCGTTAACTATTACATACTTACAAATAGCATATGTGAATATTCATTGCTCAAATATTGCTTTTCAATGCAAGTATAGATTGTCCCATTTAAAAAGGATGTATTTCATGCTGTATGTGGTTTGTATTGAGCGAGAAGAGTAAAGGACAGTTAGTTGACTGTGATAGCACCCACTTGCTCTTGTATTCAGAAAGGTTGTTATCTTATTTCAACCCATTTATCAATTTATCCTAATCAATCAATGTGAAGTGGTGGAAAAAAGAGGAATGCTTACTCCCTTAGAGTATATGTAAAACTAGATTTAACCCTCCTAAAGCAAATAGAATATTTTTTACAATTCTACAATGAAGTATAGGGTATTTAAGTGCATATAACCCCAGTTCAGTTATAGATGTTAGCATTCCTTTAATGTGATAAAAACGAGCCTTAGAAATTTGCAATATATTTCCTCAAGTTAATATTTTTTAAAGTCACTTAATCTACATGAATCTAACATGTCCGAAGAAATTAATAACTTAATATAATGTACCCAATAAAAAGCTTATCATGAAATTATAAAAATGAAACTTTAAATCACTCATATTCCGAAAAATGATTCAGTAAAATATATGCAGTATGAAAGAGCTAGTGCAGAATATATAAAATAAAGAATAATTGTTTGAACAGAAAAATGTGAGTTTTAATATTAAATTGGTGCAGTTATTAAGCTGGGCTTACTATTAACCCAATTTTCACCAAAATACTAATTAGAATAATTTGATTCTGTGTCTTTATATACCTAACATGAGAGATCAAAGTATGCTGTAAATAAATACATTTTAATATAAACTGAATGAAAATATTAAACTTGAAAATGATAGGAGAGATTAGCTGTAGAATTCAGTTATACAGAGCGCAAAACAACAACATTCAAGGAAAAAATCTGCTACACCGTGGGTGTTGAAATTACCTGTTCATATATACTATCCATATTAGGCCTGGACTCCATTGTAGTTGAAGAATAGTTTTATCCACTACTCTCTCCAAATACTTCAGTGGAAATCTGTTAGATTAAAACAGTTGATTACACTTATTCACTGTAAAATAATCAAAACCTTAATTAGCTGACATGGTTAATACACAAGAAGAAAAAACAAATGGAAGACGGGAAAAAGAAGCCCTAAAAAAGGGTGGCACAAAATAAACGTAAAGAAGCAGCTACCTATGTTTCAATGATAAATCACATTATTATACATAGTAAAAACAGGTAAATCAAAAAACATATAGAACAAGACAATTAAAATTGTATCAGTTGTGAATGAATTGCATATCGTCTCACTGATATGTCGATATGTCTTTTGTTATACAAATCTGTCATTTTAGATCAGATCTTGGTAGTGTTATCAAAGTCTGTTTTTAGTGCACACATTTAGTAAAAAAAAAATCTTCATTTTAAATTTAGATCAAGACCCTTTTCTCATCATTCTTTTTCTTAATTTTTTTGACAAGAGTAAAAGGTTAATACCCTGGAGGGCATGGTGATGTGTACTGCACAATGCAGTATGAGAGAGCTCCATCTAAATGGCATCCAATATAGTTTTTTAGGAGATGACACCATCACTTTTGGGGCACTAAAATTCTTCAAACATTTCTTTTAAAGTGGAACTATCACCTTAATTCAAGTTTGCATATTTGAAAACTACATTTAAAACTGCCTATATGTCATGTTAATCAAAAGGCTAGCAAATGTACAGTTCAGGCGATATTCACACTTCTTTCATATGCTAATTGTGGCACTGTGCAACATCAACTATGTTTTTATATGCTAATTACGGTAATCAATGATGTTGCATATGCTAATTAAGCCTTTTCAGTGATTTGTCACATGCTAATGAAGGTTTCAGCTTTTTGCAGTGCCAGGAAGTGTTTACTTTCACTTTGCCCAGAAATAAAAGTGTGAATATCTCTTAAATTATACATCTGCTGGAGTTTTGGTTAACATGACATATAGGCAGTTTTTAATGCAGTTTTCAAATATACAAACTTGAATTAAGGTGAAAGTTCCACTTTAATCTTTGTATAACAGGAAATACCTAAATTTTTTCTGCAAAGTAGGATCTGCACAAATATGTGATAACAAATGGGAAGGTCTATTCTAGTATCCATAAGACAGGATATTAAACATGATTAGCAGCAGGAGGAAAAACTAACAAATACCACTATTTCAGTGTATTATGCTCTCTATCTATATTTCTCTTTAAAGGTCCAGCTACTCTATGTCCACTGTGACCTAGGAGTAGATGATCACCAACAAAGATCAAAATAGCAAAATTAAAAATTTGTCACGATTCGCACTAGTATTGGGTAGCGGGGCATTCTGGCACCTCACTACTTGTACTCCTGAGCACTATAGGCCTTATTAGGCAGGTTGCTTCTCTGCTGACAGAGTGTGGAGGTCTCTCCCTCCATCTGCTGACAGGAACCTCCCAACTAGGGGAAATCTGCTTTGGGCCTAGGCAGCTGTGGATCAGCGTTTTTTCCTCCCATTCGGCCGCAGGTACTGGGTAGGGCTTATCACAAGCACATCTTTCTCTCGATTGGCCCGGGCAGTAGTCTCAGTGGGAGAGGGACTAGGTCAGCTACTGGGTACCGATTGCTCTACTGTCAGTAGATCCTTTGGGATCTAGTTACAGTTTGGCTCTGTCAGCATTCTATCCATACCCTGCTGTGACAGACCTGCTTTGTCAGCGCTCTATACTTACCTCGCTGTGGCAGTCCTGTTCTGCCAGCTCTCTATTTCTACAGTGGCAGTCCTGTTCTGCCAGCTCTCTATTTTGGCAGTCCTGTTATGCCAACTCTCTATTTCTACAGTGGCAGTCCTGTTCTGCCAGCTCTCTATTTTGGCAGTCCTGTTATGCCAACTCTCTATTTCTACAGTGGAAGTCCTGTTCTGCCAGCTCTTTATTTTGGCAGTCCTGCTCTGCCAGCGCATTATCTTGCTGTGGAAGTCCTGCTCTGCCAGCGCTCTATCCATACCTTGCTCTGGCAGTCCTGCTCTGCTAGCCCTCTATTCCTACATTATGGTTGCAATCCTAGCCTGCCCTTGTGCCTCCTACTATCACGGTTTTTGATGGACACTCAGACCAGACTGGTAAGGTTAAAATAACTTTATTGATATAAAGTTTACACACGTAACTAGGCCTTTAGGCCCACACCAACAGTATAGCAATATAGGCAGGTAATACAGGAATAACAAGCCAGTGATAGGAACAATTGCATGAATGATAACAATCGCTGGTAACGAAGGTTCTGACTGAAACTGAACAGGCGGCAGGCAACACAGTCCAAGAACTGACCACAGGACCTTGGTACAGATGGTCCAGGAGAAAATGATTGGCACCACCCAGACGCCTGAAAGGAACGAAACCCAGAGGAGCGAGGCAACATTGCTGGCACAACCAAGATGCCTGGGCGGCACTGAACCCAAAGGATCAAGGCAACACTGACCCTGGCACTGGATGCTGATAGACCGAGGCAACTCTCATGCAGACCCTAGAACGCTAGGGGTGGATCGTAACACAGTATGAAATATATATAGGCAACCAGTGTCCCCTCCACAGAGGATGGTAATAGTGCAACGCTGGCTCTAGAGCCCAAGGCTACTGCAGAGTGGAATATGCATGACTTTACCTGGAGAGTCCAGGCACAAAAGGGTCAATAGGTAACGCCCTGTGATAACTGCAACTCCCAAAGGGAGTGAGCCCAGCGCTGTAAGGAGGTGGACACAGTGAGATCAGAGTAACTCAGTCAGTGCTCAGAACACTGTACTGGTACTTCGCCTGTGCACACCGCTAACGGTGGTAAAAGAGTAGCTACAGCACGAATGCTTAGCTGACGGTCGACAGAGTAATAGCGCTACGCGGTGCAACAGACTAGAGTAACGGCAAGGCCACAGGAAGTCTAGCTTGAGCAACGGAGGCAGCCAAGCGGTATCTAGATGCTACTGTCAACAGAGTGACAATACGCTAGACACTGTTGGCAACGGAACAGCGAGTCAGCCAGGAATAGTCAGTAGTGGAGAGGGTTAGCAGCCAGATACGATCTGCAACGGAGTGAGTTCTCAGCCAGAAACAGTCAGCAACGGAAGCAGGGTCTCAGCCAGATATGGTGTAATGGTTTTTCAGACTCTCAGACAGAAGGTTTGATAAAACACAGTTTTATTAACAGAAAATAATGAACAATATCGCCCTCAATAGGCACACAGTGAATAGCAAGGAATAGGTGCATAGACCCTCACAGGGCCAGTATACTGGATACAGACGGTGTATATACTGTCATAGGACAGATACAACTTGAGATAAGCAATCAATAGTTAACACTTAGAACTCGTCAGTCTCTGTTGTGGTGTTGGCACGCCCAAGGTGATGAGAAGGCTGTATAAGTGTGAGAAGTCCAGCACTAGTAGTCCATAGGGGTGCAAGCAGCTTGCTAAAGGCAGAGACTGACCCAGAACGCTTAGAGCAATAGTGAATAGCCCCCAACGGGCGTATAACGGAGACCACCAGTACTATGGAAGCGTGAGTCGTTAGCCCCCACGGGCATATAACGGAGACTACTAAGCTGAAAGATCGTGAATCGTTAGCCCTCACGGGCGTATAACGGAGGCTACTAAGTTGCAAGAGCGTGAATCGTTAGCCCCCTCGGGTGTTAAAGGAAACCAACCGTAATGATAGCTAGAGCCAAGTAGCCCCCACGGGCGTATAACGAATCCACCGGTGCACGGTGCGAGAGCCAAGAGACCACCCGGCACGTAACCGGAATGACTACTCTGCTTACGGATGGAATATATGAGCCACCGTCTATCTAGGCCCAAGCGGCCGGCTCAGCAGGAGTCGTATAGCTCTGCAAGGGTTAATCACGGCACCCGGTTGGAGATAAGGCACAGCAAGAAATCGGTATCGCCCTGATGGTACAGCTCTGCAAGCTTAAAAGGAGACTCAGCTAGTAGTACAGCTCAGAAAGCGTTAACAGCAACACAGCAGCACAAGGGTTAAGGTCAATCTCTAGCACTGGCCAGACTACAGGAATCAGAATGTCGCCCAGTGGCACAGCAGCAGGAACGTAGCCAGACCAGAACCGGTAACAGTGGAGAATCGTAGACAAGCCGGATCAGCAACAAGCAGGAACGTCAGCCAGGCCGGGTCGGATAACAGAGGAGGTTCTCAGACAAGCCGGATCAGCAACGAGGAGGAACGTCAGCCAGGCCGGGTCGGATCACAGAGGAGGTTCGCAGACAAGCCGGATCTGCAACGGGCAGGAACACAGAAGAGTCGTCAATACAGGCCAAATCGGTACACCGGAAATCAGGAACACAGCGAACAGCAGCATAGGCTCAGGAACACCACGAAAGGGCATCTGACAGGTACCAATGGGCAGAATAAAAAGGGTCACCAGAGGCGGTCCAACACAGCTCAACCAATACAGGAGCAGCACAAGAGAGAGTGACAGGACAGATCACGGGAACCGTGATATACTGTCAGCAACGGAATCAGGAGTAGAACAGCAAACTCAGGAACGTCGTCAGGCAGGCCAGGTCATACACGAACAGCAATCACGGAGCATAAGTCAGGAACTAGTACACCACGAAAGGGCACCATAGTGTTGACATGAGGTTATAAAGGCTATTACCGGGCGGCGACAAGGATACTGACCAATCAGACGGAAAGTATGGAAATAGACTAGTCAGAATGTCGCCGCCTGCAGCCAGGTGCACGGGCACCGTCATACCTATTGAGGGTACCCAATCCCAGCATTCTGCACCGTCTTGCTTTGGTATTATCTATCTGTAGGGATTCTCAGTCTCCCATCCTTGTAGTGGTCTTACCCCACATATTGGCTCCATTGTGGATTGCATCATATCCTTCCTGACTGCAGTCTCTACCTTCTCACAAGTTCTACAGTGGGCTGCATGCGATTCCTCCCTGTAAGTGGTCCTACCCCGCAAGTAGCTATATTGAAGGCAGAGCTCTGTCCCTCTTGAGGTGGTCGTAGCCCACCAAATTGGTTTTGGCTTCTGGCGGTTCCTGTCTGTGGCTGCTGCGGGTTTACCTCGCTCATCTAGGTGATCTGGGGGTTCTATTCCTGATTTCATATCCGAATCCATTTTCAGTGCTCACCATATTCCATCCTGGTCCAGGTTCCGGCTCAACTGGAATCAGATATCTGGCTTTGCGGCCAGCACCTTTAATCTCAGCTGCGGCTGCAGCAATAACTTGGTGGGACCGACTATGTACCAGAACTACACTCCCTAGCGCCGCTCTCAAGCAACTTGGTTCTGGAGACAACTGTGACAAAATTGGACTAAAGCGCTCAGATCCTTATAAGAATCTATGATAAAAAATATATTAATATCAATATAGATGGTATACAAGTTAGAAGATTAAAAATAAAAATATTTATTAATGTTCTTATATAAATATGTAGACTTAAAAGCAATCTATCTAGACATCAATAAATGCTCTTTAATAACTAAAGATATCTATATAGAGAGTCCCAAGATATAATCCGTTAATGAGACTGATGTATCAAGCCAGCATCTCAGTGGTTAAGTCTCTAAATGATCCGTTATATGTTCCAAGTTCAACATACTTTTGATTTTATATAGGATGTTAGAAAGAGTCTTTTGATTGAGGGTATTTATATATCTACCTCTGTGTATATCTCTGTGCTCTGGTATGGATCCTTGTTGCAATCCATATGTGTTGTTGTGTTAGCGGACAGGGTTATATCTCCTCCCGACTTCTCATCACCGTGTTAACGTGGGTAGGGTTCTCTTCCTCCCGTCTATTTGACAGACTAGGTGCCTCTTACAATGGATGTGATAAAGCCGCCTTTTGTTGGTATTTGCGGGCAGGGTTCTCCTCCTCCCGACTCATTATCGTGATAGATATACAGGAAATGCTCTTTTACCTGTATCAATGTGACGGACTTATTGGCTATTGCAATAAGTGTGGCAAACACGGATTCAAATAATCAGAAGGTTATCTCAGGATACTCAATCGGCCAAATGCAATTTTTTATCTTTTAGAAACATATGTAAACAGATATTGTATAGAATAAATAAAATCGATGTGGGACTCAATAGTCTGATGCGTTTCATGCTAAACAATGCACTTCTTTAGAGAGTCAATTTTTATTTTTGCTATTTTAAGCAGCAGCAGTAGGCAGGATGTAGAGGAATACTAAACAGATTATGTATTCTCAGGAGAAATACAATAATGCTTGTTCCATCAGGAGGAAGAAATTGTAGGTTTAAAGTTTCTGATTAGTGATATCAAGAACATGGAACAAAGGTGTAATATCTTCCAGAGCAATTGTTTTAGGTAGATTTTGCACCCGATCTTATATCTATATATATGCAAACAATTTTTGCTAAACTCATTCATGTGGAATCTATGCAATATTCAGATCGAACAAACACACACAAAGACCTTTGGCCTAGATTTCAACCAGGAGAGAGGCCCAGGGATATGATAATATGGAGGTCCATCACTAACAAAAGTGTGGGTGGTGCCATTTTAACAATCTCTTAGAAAGATCTTCCCAGTGTATTGAATAAATACCAGCATTTATTAGAGTACCGGCTTCTGACTTAAATTACATTGTAACCTATAACTTGACAACCCCTGCTACTCTACTTCCTACTTACACATATGCATATTGCAGTTACTATCTCACATATATTAGTTCTTAGTTCTATATGTTTCATTAGAACTGTTTATTGCTCACCTGAGGTAATGTCAGATACTGACATTTCATATGTATGTTTTTCTACATTGGTCATGACACCTCTGCAGCTGCCCCGGCCAACAGGAACCTTTATAGGCTAACCATATTTCTTGCATTCAATTTATTACATTATGTTTTGCATTGTATTTACTGTTTTCTTTATTGCTTCTCTATGCAAACATGCCCACTGCACAGGTTATTCCTTTCCCTATCCATCCTACCCATCCCTTGCTCCTCCTATTCTTCCCCTCTCCCACACACTACACTACTAGTTTAAGGTAGTTCCAAGAATCAGCCCGGTAAACCAATCATAATTAGCACTGCAACCCTTAACAATACAGAATGGATTAATTTCTTATTTGAGTGGTGTCTCTAAATGTAAAGCCTTGTAATCTAACACCTCCAGAGAAACAAGGCACAGATAGGTCTAACCCAGGAAACTCATTTTCTGTCTTCCAAAGTTTTCAGTACTAATGTGAAAAATTTCCAAAAACAGTTTCTAGCTCAGTAGCAAAATAGCGGTGTACTACTTATTTTACAACACTCACTATTTATTATGTAATTCATTGTACTATAGTTGCACTATATGATCGTAATGTGGGTCAAAAGCATGTTTTAATTCAAGTCCTACACAAATTTATGTCTGGAATTACTATAGTGGAAAGTAATCTAAATATTTAGTTGTATTCCTCTTTGTATGCCTCCTGGCCTCATCATCATCAGACATACCCATCAGTCAAATTGTCTCCATAAACAAATGTACCCAACTTTTTGATATATAGAGGCTAATCAATCCCACCTAAAAAAAATGTTCATATTTTACCACCACAAACATTCAATATATCAGTTTCACCAGAATCCATCCAATAACATGTTATGACCATGGCCCTATCAAACTCATTCTACATTTTCCCTTAATTTAACACAAGCAGTCCAGCTGGGGACTTGATTTATCACTTCTTTAAAATCTGTTCACATGGAAGCACACAGAAAAGAACCTAACAGTATAACTGAAACATGTCACTAATCACCAATCACACCATGGGAAGCAATGAATTATTACCTTAGAGGAATTATAATAGAATTGTTCACTCTTGAAAAAAAAACTACAAAAAAATTAACAAAAGTACTAGACTCCAGTACCAACTGGGGTGAAACAAAGAAATAGCAAGAACCTAGCAGACCTGACATTGCTAACATAACAGTTCCACTTAATATTCAATAACTGATAATGATACTGGATTTCTTTATCTTTGGTATAATACCTTCACTCCCCGGGGACCTCAGACTTCACACCATTCCTCAAGATCTTGTAGGCCGCAGGAGCCTGGAGGAAATGACTACACACAGACACAGAGTCTTGTGCTATAATCTCCTTCCGTTTTTATTGTCATAATGCAAGTTTATATAATGCTAAAAAATGGGTGGTAAGCATATTAATAAATGAGGGGGAGAGTTTCCCTCCCCGGATACATAAGCATATATAGACATTCTCGTTTATTTCACCAATAAGAAGAAAAAAGAGGGGTGTCACTCAAGCCTGGTAAAGGTCAGAGGTTCGGACATACTGCACCTGGAGTCAGCTCATCATTTTGGCAGAATGCTTCCCACCCCAAAAGTACAAGAACAACTTATAAAAAGATTTGTTCCAGTAATAAGGGAACAGTACCTAACTTATTTTCATCAACTTTAATGTAATACCTTAATATTCTTTGTTAAGATATTTTTCTTAATTAACCCTTAGCAAGCCTGTGTGTTTAAAGCAAACTATATCTGATTATGGCTGATTATATGTGTAAGCCTGATAGAAGCAAAATATCTCCCCTTTCAATCCCTGCAAACAGGATCCCACCCTGAGGGCATCATGGTGGCATCAGGGGACCCCAACCCCCTGGGGTAGTTTAGTGATTGTCTTTTCTTGAGGATGAACTGGTAAAGGGGGAGGAACACTTAATTTGTCATAGAGGTCATTCAGCACTTGGAAAGAGATGTCATAGGTGGCATCCAATATCTGGAGGGGGATGTCTTCATAACTACAGCCCTTAAGGGACCAGTTTTTTAGGACATGGGCGACAGGGAGATTAATTTTGTTGAATGTGGGCATGGCAGAGCAGGTACAACTGATGAGAAATGGACAGCACTGGGCAAAACAACAAACAAAGGCAAGGGCCAAAATACAAAAAAGGAAACCAACATCTAATTATTTAAGCCAGGCAAAGTTGGGGAGCCATGACCATAACCAATCCCACCAACCTTCTCCAGTCATATCCTGTCTAATGTCCTTGACTATGTCATGTAATCCCTGAATGTGGTTGAGTATTGACTTTGAATGGTCAGACAAATTGAAACAACACATTACCTCAAATTCCTCATACCCATGGTTGTGTTTTAGTAACAAATAGTCAATTGCAGCCCTGTTCTGAAGTGTCATATCCCAAAGGCTCTTGGCATCAGCCAAGAGACCCTCCAAGGCTATAGAAGTATGGTTACTAGTCTTGGCCATAGCACAGGCAAGTCTTTTAATAGCCTTGGCATTACCCACTGCCAAACCGGGAACCCCAATTACTGAGATACCCAATGATAGAATTTCTGTGTCACTCATTAGTCTAACCCTAGACTCACAATCTTCTGGTAATTGTATGGCCTGTCTTTTAACCAGTCCTATGTCTTGACTGGGTGGTTCTGTCTGAAGGGTAGATCGGTAGGGGAGTGCTATGGCAATTCTACTAATGGCACATGGTCCTCCCATGGTGTTCCCTGGGATATAGGAGTATGAGGTGTTTCAGCATGAAAAAAATCCATCTACTGGGCAATTTAACATGGTAGTTTATGGACTGAACATGAGCAGTATAATTACAGATCATGCTGTTATGGGGAATGATAAACATAGATGACTTCCCTACTAAGGAAACTCTTCTCCTCCCCAGGCCAAAAACTCTCTAGGGATATCACTAAGATACACACAGAAGTCCGCTGGGCCAACAGATATAGTACGTATTGACATCATGTTTGCCACGCGGTATTGGCTGGTCTTAAGTAATTCCCAGCACTGCCGGTTGTGAGAGCACTCATAAGAGTACAAAAAGCAACTGTGCCTAGGTGAGTATTATGTGGGAGAAAGGTAAGATTCATGAGAGTTGTTAGCAGAGTGGGGATGCTGATGAGACAGGTGCTTAGGATGCTTGTAACACTAGTCATGCAGGATAGACAGAAGTCTGGGGTGTTCATTATGTGTAAAGCCATATATGCCCATACATCTGGGGTCTCTACTCCCTCAAAGCTTCTACGGGTCCTAGAGCATGATTGTCTAGTCTCATTAAGTGTTATCATTGTGTTTGAATGGTGCACATAAATAAGCATAGTGATCATAGTGGTAAGGAGAATCTCACACAAAGCCAACATAAAAAGACACTCAAGATTTCTGTATACTATTTCTGATGCACTCAACACAAAGTGTAGCTTGCCCCACCAATGGAATCATTATCAGAGTGGTCTTTGGGGGTTTTCTCTTGAGGGGTTAGGGGCAAATAAAGGGCAAGGAACTCATCAATAAACTGTTCATCAAGAGAGGGGGTTATTTAATCAGGTGAGCCTTCTTGATGCGGCATGTGTGTATCCATGTTGGACTATTATCAGTCAATACAGCTGTTCGAGTTACTGCAAGGAAGGTAGTTGGTTCACCGAATGGAGGGTGCAAAGTCTTGTTCCTGATGAGCTGCTTGATCAGGACCTGGTCACCTGGCTGGAAAGAGTGTGTCGATTTACCTGTGGAAAGAGATAACGAAAGAGAAACATCACCGTAGATGCTGTTCAATTTATCAATCAATTGTGAAACATATTCTTGTTTAATACATTCCAAGTCACCTAGTGACTTGGGTGGGCCATGTGACTTAGCCCATGGGGTGGGAAATGGTCTCCCCATTAACAATTGAAATGGAGAGAACCCAGAGGTTTTATTGGGTGTCATTTTCATCCCTGCCAGTACTGCAGGCAGATATACTGGCCAGTTCACAAAAGTGCCCCTTGTCCCTTTCCTCAATTTTTCCTTAATTGTCCTATTAGTTCTTTCAACCTGACCAGAGGACTGTGGGTAATATGGTATGTGGAACTTCCATTCTACACATAGTTTCTGACAAATCAATTTAGTAATTTGTGCCGTAAAAGGTGTTCCTTTATCACTGTTGATCACTAGTGGACATCCAAATCTAGGGATGACTTCTTTGCATAGTATGCAGGCCACAGTTGCAGCATTTTCCTTGCACACTGGAAACGTCTCAACCCATTTAGAGAACTGGTCACAGATGATCAACAGATATTGAAACCCCTTTGACTTTGGCATATGTGTAAAATCAACTTGTAAATTCTCCATAGGTCCATCGGGAGGAGGCAAGTGTTCATGTTTACCATGTTTAATGCCGGTTGGGTTGTTCCTAGCACATGTCAAACATCTTGACATCCGATAGTCAACCCTGTCAGTCTCTGTATGACAAACTGTTTCTGTATGGTGCTAGCTGTCTCTTTCTTGCATATGTGGCCAAAACTGTTTAAGTGACTTATAAAAATAGGAACTGCTGTCCTGGGAATGCCTATTCTCTCCTCCTTATCTGACCAGAAACCTTCAGGGTTCAGGGTCATATAATTGTGTCCAATAGTCTTTGTCAGAGTCAGAAGCCAATGCTTGCAATGCAGCGATATCCAACGGCGGAAGTGGGGGTATCATTACCATTGCACGCTGTGCGTCAATTGTAGAATCATAATCTTTATGTAAAAGCCCTGAGAAGGCCGCCTCCTTTGCAGCTCTGTCAGCCAATGCATTGCTCTTGGCTACATCTGTGGTATCAGAGCTATGCCCTTTGCACTTGACAATAGCTAGGGTTCTGGGTAATAAGATGGCATCAAGTAAATCATTAACCAGTTGAGCATGTGGTATGCCCTTGCCATCTGCTGAGATAACTCCCCTGTTTCTCCAAATGATCCCAAAGTCATGAACTGCACCATATGCATACCTAGAATCTGTGTAAATGGTAACATCCCAGTCTTTAAACATTTTACAAGCTTGAGTTAAAGCTACCAATTCTGCTGCTTGCGCGGAAACAAATGGTAAGGAATTAGCCATTAAAATAACATCTGGCAGTTGTACAGCAGAGAACCCAGTGTGGTATATCCCATCTGCTGGCTTAGAACAGGATCCATCAAAAAAAAAAAAAAAAAAAGCACTTCTTCTGTGTCTAAAGGGGAAATTGATAAATCATGCCTGGGTGAAGTGTCAACTGTAATGGTTTGCAAACAATCATGTGGTTCTTCATCTATGTGTTTTTCTTCTGTTTGTAAATGTGTTACCATCTTATGTAGTGCCAATGAGGGGCCCATATGTGAGGGATAGTACTTACTGAACAAGTTCTGTGTGGATGTTAGTATGGTTTCATATACTGAGCATCGTTGCGCTGTCATATGTTGGGTTGTGATGTTATTGAGTATATGCAGTACTTAGTGGGTGGTATGTAGAGTGGTGGGATGGGAGAGAATGATAGGTTGAGACATCTCAACTAAAAGAGCACAACTGGCCACTGAACTCAAGCATGCGGGCATACCCTGTACCACAGTAGGGAGAACCTTAGAAAAGTAGGCCACGGGCCAAATTCCACACCCATGCTCCTGTCCCAGGACACCTGCAAAAGTAGTCTTCCCCCTCCATACAGTACAAGTGGAATGGTAAAGCATAGTTAGGTAGTCCCAATGCTGGAGCAGAGCATAATGATGTTCTCAATGTTATATAAGTATTGTCCATCTCTGGAGTCCAACAAAGCCTTTCTGGAGCATCTTTCAAAGTACTTTGTCTGAAAACATGGTCATAGTATGAACAATCAGGAATCCATTGCCTGCAATAGGCAGCCATCACCAAGAAGGACATCATGGCTTGCTTGGTCTGTGGCTTGGCCAGTCCTGTAATTGCCTGCACTCTGGGGATAACTGTCTCTGTTCATGTGACAAAACAAATCCCAGATATTTCACTTTTGGCAGACAGCATTGGAGTTTCTTGGATGACACCTTGTGGCCATTTGTGGCTAAGTGTAACAGCAAGCTGTGTGTGTCTTCCTGACATGAATCTTCATCTGGACTACAAAGTAACAGGTCATCAAAGTACTGTAGTAGCGTGGAACCTTTCTGGGGGGCCCAATTTTTTTTTCTTACGGACAACAGTGGAATATACAGTGGGACTGTTGCAGAAGCCCTGTTGGGACTTCTCCAAGTGTATTGGCTCCCCCTATTGGTGAAGGCAAAAAGTGGTTGTGTATCAGGGTGTACTGGTATGCTAAAGAAGCACTGTTCAAATCAATAACCGTGAACCTAGTGCTAGTGGCTGGGATGGCAGACAATACGGAGGTGACATCCGGCACTATAGGTGCTATGGGTTATACTAAATCATTGATACGTCTCAAATCCTGTGTCAATCTCCATGTACCAGCTCCTGGTTTGGGAAATGGATATATGGGAGTGTTGTAAGGTGATACTGTGGGCACAATAATGCCCTTCTGTCTTAGTTCCTGTATGATGGGTTCTATCCCCATCTCTTTTTCCCGTGATAGGGGATATTGCTTAACATATATAGGTGTACTACCTGGTTTGAGAGTTGTTTGATAAGGGGAACAGTCAATATACCCTGGATCAGTGGAGGGAGTAGCCCATAAGGTGCTTGGCAGGTCAGTCAATGCTGGGGGTATGTCAGGGTCGCAGCTCAGGTGTGTGAAGGACATAGTAATGGCTGGATCCAAAGGGATATACATTTGTTTGCTTACCAGACAACTGCCCTCAAGCCACAGATAAGCTTCTACATTTGTGACAATATACACACATTGTTCACTGAACCACAGACCATGAATCTGTTCTGCACCAGCTTTGTGAACTGCCCCTAGGATGCATTCTGGTGTCCAATGTCGCACAATGACAGAGGCCCTGAGTGAACATACTCGGCTGTTTATGTTACAAAATACACCAAGGATGTCATCTTGCCACAACAAAGACAAATTGACCCCTTCAATGCCAGTGTGTTCTGCATCAGTCATAAGAGGAAGTGAAAATGCAGAAGTACACTCTAACCCTTTTTTCTCTGTAATCTGCAGTGTCAATTATAACTTACTCATTAAATCTTTCCCTAGCAGATTAACAGGACAATTTGGCATGATCAAAAAGGCATGTTGCAGTTCAACACCATGGTCATTAATTGTAAGTGTCAATCTCGGAGTGACCTTGCACTCAATTTGAACCCCTCCTACTCCCACAGAGGACATGCTTGCAGTTGTGAGTGGACCTGTATAATTTTTAGCAGAGATGCTCAATTTTGTGGCCCCAGTGTCCACAAGTAAGTCATACACCCACCCTTCAACCTCCAGGGTTAACATGGGGAGAGCATCCCACTTCTCAAGTAACAGCGCAACAAAGCAAGCAAGGGGTATCCTCTAGCAGCCCTACTGGGGTTGAGGCCTCCATTGTAACTGATGGGTAGGGGGTCCCCCCCGTTCCATGTTGTATTGTGTACTCTGAGTCTGGACACTTGTCTGAGCAGGTTGTGTCTGTCCACTGTAAGGGGTATTAGTCTGTCCTGTCCATGGAGGTGCCCAACATTCACTCCTTCAGTGACCCATCTTCCCACAATTAAAACAAACTCCTGGTGTAGGTTGTCTCCCTCCTGATTGATTTCTAGGGCCTCCCTATCCCCTTCCTCTTCCCCTCCTATTCTGCCACCTTCCCCTGTACTGTCCTCCAAACTGATCTCTACCTCTTTCTCCCCCCTTTTGGGAGTACATACTAATTTCTGATATATTATTCACAGGTTGATCTGTAGTAGTAAATCCTGCAACCATTCCGGCCTTAGCGGGGAATGCCCCTGCTGCATCTTTTATTCTGACTGCCATTTCAAAACCCTCTGTATCTAACTTGTGCCAGCTATCAACACCCATTCTCACAGTTTGTGCTATCTCAGGCTTCATGTTAGTAAGTGCTGTACATATAGTGGACTCAGGGATTTATCCTTCTAATCAAGTCCACATTCATTTGCCCATGTGTCTCCAAAACGAGTTAAAAAAATCAAAAACACTTTCTCCACCTTTTTGTTTACAGGCAATAGCTTTCATGATATCTTTTGAGTCACCTCCTAATGCCGTGAATTTGCCCTTCACCTGGTTCCACATTTCATCTATGTATTCTGGCAAGTACCATACATTGTCTCCCATGGTCTGGGGAAAATCAAGTTTGGCCCAGTTGATATCCATGTGTTTAGTACATGCGTCTAACAGGAACCTATAATCTGGCCCAGTCAGTTGTGCCCCTTGGGTGGATCTTTTTAAGTATGCGATTGCTGCACTGGGAGACTTAATTGGATTAGGGCAGTCCTTAGCCTATGCATTCATTGTCAGGACGTCAGGGGGTTTATTAATGACCTGATAACCCATGGTCATAAAAGGTATAGTCAAGTGTGTCTGAATACTGGGTCCTTCCTGGGTTTCCAGGAGACAGTCCTATACCAACATCTATGTCACGTACGGATTGTGTAAGGGTCTGAAGTGCCTGTTCTTTTGCAATAGACTCTTTTTCTATGTCTTGCTGTCTCTGTTGTGCCTCTGAGGCCCTTGTCATCTGTCTGGTCTTTACCCCTACATCAGTTCCCATAGTCGTGTGTCCGTCTCCAGAACCTTCATCAGAGGTCATATCCAATGCCCTAGTCACTACCTGGAACACGTCCCTTTTCTGCCCCTCAGTTAGTCCCCAGGTACTGGGTGGGTCAGTGGTTGGCAGTCTAAAAGTTGACAGTCTGTGAGCTTCTTGAATAGACTGTCTTGTACTCATAAGGGTACTAGCGTTGTTAATCACTCATATATCTTCAGTGAATGGATTTTCTCTGCTCTTGGAGATAATCCCAGTCTATCATGTTCTTTTAACAAAGACTGGGTCCTATTAGTAAGGCCTGCAACATATCATCGCAGACTGGGGGGAAAAGGGAGGTCTGATGGTATGTCTGTGTGGGAAATAGAATGTTCTTGCCCTTCCTATAGTTCCTGCTTTGTCTGTGCAGTCTCCTTAACCCTTTTCTGCCTGGACTGAATTTCTTCAAACCCTGTTGGAGCCACTGGGGTGTCTGTTACTGTTATGTCAAGATGTCTAGCCATGGTGTCCTATGCTTCCTGCCCTTGTGTGGGTGTGAGTTCCGTACTGGTAATAATATGTGGTGTTGTTGCTATGTATGTGTTAGATTCTGTCTCGTCCTCCTTTATCTCCTGTTTGACCTCTTTCCTAGGGGCTTATCGTCTATGTGTGGCAATTATCAGCTCTAAGTCGTCATCTGTGGTCCCTGATGCAGTCAAGGAAGGGTAAAGAGTGTGAGGAGTCTGGGGAATAGGATAAGGGGGTGGCAAGGGAGGCTCAGTAGGAATGAGAGAAGGTGGTGGAGGAGGAGGTAGAAGGTTATATGGAAGGGTGTTCAGTAATGTAGTCTGAACACAGGCGTAGGGAGCTAGGTCTGCCTACACTTTACCACATGCAGACATATATTTCATGTCCCAAGACGGATCTCCCTCATAATAGGCCCACTGAGGGTCACCTAAACACAATCCCTTAATCATGTCTCTGTGCCAAGGGTCAAACCCACCTTCACGAGGAAAGGGGTTAGAGGAATGTAGGCCCTCTGTCTACCCGGCCATGTTATCACAGAAAGGATCTGCGTAAAAATCTCCTGCCTGGTCTATAACAAACCGGGTTTCATTTTGCATGGTTGTATTTTAACACTTTTGTTACCTTTTGTTATTGTAGAATTTTTAGACGTAGATTGGTTAATGCCCATAGTAACGATATCAAAGACTTAATTAAAAATACAGGAGGCAAATATAGTATTTGCCTCCTGTATTTCTATGGCTAATACGGTACCAACTCTCATCTGTTGATTAAAAATAAACAGTAACAACAAATCAGTATATATTGATATATAAGCAATATTGTTGCAAACAAACTTAAATAATAGCAATAGGTATAGTGAGACCACTTACCAAGGTCTAAAAATAATATCATGCAAATGTTAGTTGTGGCAGACAAGAATACAAAAACGTGCAACAAAACACATATAGATAACAATATCATGCACTCTGACATGTGTATTGGGCCTTGTTGTTTATGATTATTATTATTATTTTCAGTAGGTGGAGTGTTCACAGAAATAATGAGATTATTTACTCTTGTTTCCAATTTATCTTCTTGTTGTTACTGGGGTGGTCATGTATGCTGCCCCCAAAAATAATAAGGTAAAATATTTTACTCTTTCCTCCATAGGGCAGATTATCGACTCATGCCCACGTATATATATATATCGGAGGGATAGAGTAGGACAGATTATCTACTCTGACCCGTACATATATATCTGAGGGACAAATTAGGACAGATTATATACTCTGACCCATAGATAAAATTTATCAAAGTGATAATGACCTCTGCCCCTCTGCCCCCCGTGATGTCTGGAAAGTCATTCAATCACAAATAACACTCCAGTTAGGAACAAATTAAAAATATAAAGCTCATTAAAGTATGTTGTCATACAAATGATGTCTAGAATGGTTAGTAGCTATACGTATAACAATAAGCAGAATATTTAAAACCCCTTATTTATAACCCCTGGCCTGTGGAATCACGAGGAAGGATATATGTCTATATTTTACAGGAGCCTGGATACCCTGTAAATAGTATTATTAATATATATATACTGAAGCCAGGTCTTGTACCTGCCTCTAAACCAGGTGCCTTTGTTACCCACAATTACCCACACATAACACTTTGGTCAGGTGTGCCACCTGGTTGAGTTGGGACTGTATACCCAACTTCACCCAAGAGGTGAATTTTTTTAATCACCACTAATAATTACAGACCAGTACAGACCAGTATTAAATGCGGTATCCTCAGAGAGGAGTAAGTAGACCATATGTATACCAGCATATATACATAGAAAAAAATATAAAAAATAATATAGTCAACTTAACCTCAATGAAGATCTTGCACGACTACACCAAATTAATAATGATACTGGATTTCTTTATCACTGGTCTAACACCATCAATCCCCGGGGACCTCAGACTTCACACCATTCCACAAGATCTTGTAGGCCGCAGGCGCCTGGGAAAGGAAATGACTATACACACACAGAGTCTTTTGCTATAATCTCCTTCAGATTTTATTGTCATAATGCGAGAGTTTATATAATGCTGAAAAATGAGTGGTAAGCATATTAATAAATGAGGGGGAGAGTTTCCCTCCCCAGAAACATAAGCATATATAGACATTGTTGTTTATTTCACCAATAAGAAAAAAAGAGAGGGGTGTCACTCAAGCCTGGTAAAAGTCAAAGTTTCGGACATACTGCACCTAGAGTCAGCTCATCATTTTGGCAGAATGCCTCCCACCAAAAAAGTACAATAACAACTTATAAAAAGATTTGTTCCAGTAATAAGGGGAAAGTACCTAACTTATTTTCATCAGCTTTAATGTAACACCTTAATATTCTGTTTTAAGATATTTTTCTTAATTAACCCTTAGCAAGCGTATGTGTTTAAAGCAAAATATATCTGATTATGGCAAGTGTGTGTGTGTGTAAGCCTGATAGAAGCAAAATATCTCCCCTTTCAATGACTATTCATTTTCTTTATAAGATCTGAGTTGATATTACTATTTGATCCATTGGGTGTTAAGGAATTTGCCAGCAAATTGCTTTGCAATCTGCTGGAGACCCCTTTATCATCTAAGGGGTTAAAAATAACTTACAAAGGTAGTCACATTTCGATAAATATCCAGTTTTCACAGCTGTCATTGCTTTAATTACAAACCCAATGAAGAAAACATACAGCTGTTGCTGATTCTAAGAAAACCTGTGATATATTAATTCAGCTAGGGGCTAATTGCATTTGAAATTAGAAGACTTAAAAAAGCCTATCGGGTGTTTTACTGCTCAGCTTTCCATTTTCCAATCTCATTATTTATATCTGCATGAAACAGAGTCCCTGTGAAAGTTTCTCAGATTCTGGCTCATTCCCCATCAGTAGTGTAATTTAGTGGATGGTGCTTTGCTAGTCAATGCAATAGACAAAATCAGTGATAGTTTTAGCAAACTGAAGGTAAATTGCAAAAGCATTTAGTTTCAATCAGGTAATTTATCTTCCCCAACCAGCTATTGGGGGTCGGTGTGACACAACCGCCACCTAAAACTTAATATGGCTAAGACAGAGCTGGTTGTGTTCCCTCCTAAAACTCACCCACCAATCCTCTTCACCATCACAATAGCTTGGCTATACAATCCAAAGCACACTGTCTAGGAGTCATACTTGATTCTAAATTAATCTCCCCCCCCATATCTAAGCTTTCACTAGAACATGCCGCTTCTTCCTAAAATATATTGCGAAAATACGTCCTTTCCTCTGCATGTCAACAGCAAAAACACTATCCCAGGCACGTATTCTCTCTAGACTTGACTACTGCAACATTCTACTCTCTGGTATCCCTGCTTCTCATCTCTCTCCACTTCAATCTGTTATCAATTCAGTCGCAAGAATCACCTCATTTGCTCCCAGATACCTTCCCTCTTATTTCCTCCTGAAATCCCTCAATTGGCTACCTTTAAAGTATCATATTTCTTACAAGATTCTCATCCTCTCCTGTAAGTCTCTCTGTTCTTCAGCACCCTCTTACATTTCTGCTCTTATCTCCCGCTACACCCTTTCCCGTCCCCTACGGTCTTCTCAAGGGTTCTTCCTGTCCTCTCCCTACACAACTCGAACCATCTCTGGACTACAAGCTTTCTCACTGGGAAGAATAGGGGTTATCGGTAGCACTTAGAGATACAGGTGTGTATGTGTAAGTGTGGAGTATAATGCATGTAAATATTTCAGGCCTTGGACGAGAGATATATAGAAGCTACACAATATAATGTACAGTATATATGCACTAGATCTATTATTAAACAAATCAATAGGTATCCTCAAATGTAGGTAATAATGTCTATTGAACCTCTTAACAGATATAAACACAGGGAACAAGGATATGTAGAAATGGTGGTGATGATCAATTATACTTCTAAAATTATATAGGGAAACACAATATTCATAAAACCTGGAAATATGCTGGATAGCAGGCATAAAAGTAATATAGAACAATAGATTAAAGTATACTGATATAATAAAGTCTGATAAGAGTTTGCCTGATAGTGTTTTATATGAGTGAGTTCATGAATGTTTAATATCCAGTCTTTATGTCTTTTATTATAGCAATGTTCCTCATCCCAATCCTGGTAGTTGAGGGGTACACCATCTTATGGGTAGATTGTTCCACTCTTTAAAGTTAAACTCCGCTCGGTTTTCATATGGATAAGAAGGGATACAAAACAGAAGAAAGTAGATGGATATAAGGAGTAAGTAGGTACACTTACTTCTTAAGCTGAGGACCGGTGTTGTTGAACTACAACCTGTCTAGAAACATGCAGAGACAAGTGGTGCTGGTCCTGCCTACACAGACCTTTTCACAAGTGGCACTGGTGTAGATGGTGGTCGGTAGTACATAGAGGAAGGCTGAAATATTTACATGCATTACACCCCACACTTACACATACACACCTGTATCTCTAAGCGCTACCGATACCCCCATTTCTTCCCATTTTTGTTTGTGATAGCAGACTCATTAGTAGCTGCATTGAGACACTCCCCCCACTCCCTTGTATAGAGATTATAGTGCGCTGTAATACCCCTCATATTTTCTAAGCTTTCTCACTGGCTGCCCCTCGACTCTGGAATGCCCTCCCTATCCCCATTCGCCAATCATCCTAACGCATCACTTTCAAGCATCTCATCAAAACCCACTTGCTCAGGCAGGCATCTCAATAGCAATATCTTCCTGGAGACTGCATGAAATGTATGACTGGTCAGTCATACCTAAAAAATGGGCATTTTTTTTTTTTCTTTTTTAAAGAGCTTTATTGAAGGTCAAGAAGATTACAAGCATTTTTTGATTAACAAAACAGGTTAATAAGGATCGACAGTAGTGTAAAATAGTACAACTGGTAAGACATAATGTGGGTGTATTCATAGGTGAAGCAGCAAGGTAGGTCAATGTTATGGGAATCTAAATGAAATTCGTAGAATACACCTATGAGTGGAGTGTAGAAAGAGGGGAGGGAAGAGAAGAAAAAGTGGGGGAGAAAAAAAAAGGAGTAGGGGAAGAGGGAGAGTCTCCATGTGGCCCAGAGAGTATATCCCATAGAAATAAGCCAGGATAAGAAGTTTGATTGCAAAGTATTGTGTAACCTACCGTCAAGGCCAAAGGACGTATGGGTCGACTGCGAGCCCATAGGTACTAAGGAAGATAGGTGAGTGCTTAAGGTCTGCGGCAAGGGGGGCTGAACTTCTGCCAAAAGGTCCAAGTGTCTAAGAAGGCAGGGAAATTATTCGTAGCAATAGCATGAAGTTTCTCCATTTCAACTAAGTAATCAACCTTGGCAATCCACATGGGGAGAGTAGGGAAAATAGTGCTTTTCCAGTGTTTTGGAACGAGCTGCCGTAAGAAGGAGCAGGATAGTTGACCAGTAGCGTGGCAAGAGAGGAGGCTATATACAGTATTTATCTGAGAAGAGACACAGCTGTGGGATGACAGGGAGGGAAATGCCTAAGAGAAGGTTGATTTTGGTTACTATTTCAACCCAATAGGGGCGTATAGAGGGACAGTATATAATGGTTTTATTTGACACTCAGACACAGTAGGTTAGATAAAACACAGTTTTATTGAACAAACTCAGAAAAACAATAACCCTCATGGGACCAGTAATATATAACTACAATATAGTACTGACACAGGACAGGTTACAGTAATAGATACCCACACGGGTCCAGTATATGTACAATTCAGCAACAACAATATTCTGACACAGGTCAGGTAACCTTTGTGTGATACTCAAACAAGGCAGCACTGAATGGGTTACTATTAGGCCAGGAAGACTGACAGGCCCTAATAGCACGAGGACCTTTAGACTCTGCAGAGAGTGCACAAATAGCGAGTAATGCCACAGTAGTAAACGGAGGCCCAGGACAAGCTTGTGGACTCCCGTAGCAGTAGCGGAGGACTGTAACTGTATGCCCGGAAGGACACCCAATGGAGACTGCACGGATGGATAGCCGGTGGAATATGGCACCTTCCCCGAAGGGGTTAACGAACGCTCAGACCAATTTCGACTGCCCGATCGAGAGAACAGCCTGAGGAGCCCAGAGTAAGACCAACCTCAGTGTTTATGGCAGGAAGAAGGGTCAAGCGTACCGTGGTGCACAGATGGAAGATACACATACCGGAATGTCGCCCGCGCGACACAGACGGATTACCGAGACTAGACTGCAGGAATACAGTGAGGCAACAGTGACTCTGTCCGGAGACAGAGAGGAGCCCGGATAACAACCCCAAACCGAGGACCAGATGGGGCCGCAGGCAGGACTGATACACGGGCAATGGAGCCCAACAGGGCTGGTACACAGAGAAGGAACATCAGCCAGGCAGGGTTGGTAGAAAATCTATCGACCACCATCAGAATGAAAGAGTAACCCCTAGACACTGGCAGTTCTCCCAGAAAATCAATAGAAACGTGGGTCCAAGGACGCTCGCCATTAGGCACTGGTTGAAGTAACCCAACTGGGAGGTGTCTAGGGGACTTGGCACAGGCACATTTAGTACAAGCTGCAGTGAATGTGGTGCAGTCAGCACGTAGAGAAGGCCACTAGAACAATTGTGAAAGAGACCAGATCAATTGATCCCTCCCTATGTGCCCAGCTGCCCGAGATGCGTGATATGTCTCAAATAAGCGGGTACAGAATGGCTCAGCTACAAAACACTTGCCCACTGGGGTGTCAGGAGGTGCAGCAGCCTGGGTAGCAAGAATCTCCTTCCCCAGTGGCGAAGTGATGCTGGTACGTAAGTGTCACGGTTTTCACGACCAGTTGGTGAAATAAAACACAGTTTTATTAAACAGAAAAATAAAAGAAAGGATCGTTCTCTGTAGGCAGCACTGGGTAATAAGAAGGAAGCAAAAATAGGACCAATATACAGATAATAACTTAACAGCTCAGGCACATAACAGATACTGAGAGCAGAGATACAAGGGTTAACACCAAGGTGGTAATAGGCAGTGAATGGTGGAGAGGACTCAACACCTAAACTTCATAAAATGGAGATAACAGTTCAGTAAAAAGAACCTGCGACCCAGAGCCTGCTGAAACTTGAGCCTGTAGCCCCCACGGTTGTAATAACGGAGGCAACTGGATTGCTAGAGCTAGAGCCAATAGCCCCCACGGGCGTGATAACGGAGACAACCGGATTGCAAGAGCTTGAGCCAATAGCCCCCATGGGCGTGATAACGGAAGCAACTGGATTGCAAGAGCTTGAGCCAATAGCCCCCACGGCCGTGATAACGGAAGCAACTGGATTGCAAGAGCTTGAGCCAATAGCCCCATGGGCGTGATAACAGAAGCAACTGGATTGTAAGAGCTTGAGCCACTAGCCCCCACAGGCATAATAACAGAGATCAGCACAATAGTAGCTAAAGCCCTAGCGCCTACTCCGGGTGCGGTAACGTAAACCAACTATACTGCAAGGAGTGGAATGAACCATTGCCTCACAAGGCTACTATGAACTGGCTCAGCAGTAATAGTGGCTGGAATGTAACGGCTCAGCAAGAGTAAGCAATGCTCTGTACCAGACTGGAGGCTCAGAATCGGAGGCAAAGCTCTGCACGGATGAATGGCTCAGTTTACAGGAATACAGCTCTGCACGGGTTAACGGCTCAGTAGGAGGAGCACAGCTCTGCACAGGTTAACGGCCCGGTAGGAGGAGTCCAGCTCAGCATGGGTTAACGGCTCAATAGGAGGAGTAAGCTCTGCATGGTAACGGCTCGGTAGCAGGAGTTCAGCTCTGCACGGGTTAACGGCTTCAGTAGCAGAAGTACAGTTCACTGGAGATAGTCAGAATGTCGCCTCGACCACAGCAAGCTGAACCGTTGTCTGGGTTGGTGAAACCGGTGCAGGTCTCGGAGCAGGAACATCAGCCAGGCTGGGTCGAATCGCGGAGCAGGGTTCTCAGACAAGCCAGATCAGGTCACGAGCAGGAACGTCAGCCAAGCCAGGTCGAATTACGGAGCAGGTTCTCAGACAAGCCAGATTAGGTCACGAGCAGGAATGTCAGCCAGGCCGGGTCAAGTCACGGAGCAGGAACACAGGAACGTAGTCTAAGCAAGCCAAATCGGTACACCGGAATCAGGAACACAGCACAGCAATACTGGCTCAGGAACACCACAAAAGGGCACCTGACAGGTGCCAATAGCCAGGTATAAAAAGGTCACCAGGGGCGGGCCTAACAGGTTCAACCAATAGGAGCTCGGCACAAGTGAGAGTGACAGAAAGAAGATCACGGGCACTGTGATAGTAAGGTAGCCAAAATGTGATCAAGCTGAATGATGGGTATGGGGACCTCATCTTTATCCATCTCTGGGCCAAACTGCCTGGACAGGGCATCTGCCCTAACATTCTTGGAACCGGGCAAGTAGGATACAATAAAATTGAAGTGGGACAGAAAGAAGGCCCATCGGACTTGTCGAGAAGACAACCTCTTAGGCTCCGAAAGGTACTTCACGCTTTTATGGTCTGTCGGGATCAACACCGGAGTCCTAGTACCTTCCAGCAGGTGGCGTCATTCTTTAAGAGCGAGAATAATTGCCAGGAGTTCTCTGTCCCCAATCTTATAGTGACTCTGGGCACTAGATAACTTTTTGGAGAAGAACCCACGTCGTCTCAGTACACTCCCAGAGACCGGACGCTGTGACAACACTGCCCCTACCCCAGTCTCAGAGGCATCAACCTCTAAGGTGAATGGAAGGGAGGGGTTAGGGTGGGATAGCACAAGAGCGGATGTCACAAAGGCTCCATCGGCTGCCTCAGACCACTGGAAAGGATTGGCACCCTTATGCATAAGGTCAGACAGTGGCTTAACAATCGTGGAGAAGTCTAGAATAAATTTCCTATAATAATTGGCAAAACCAAGAAAGCGCTGGATTGCCTTGAGTCTCTTGGGTCGTGGCCATTGCAACACTGCTGCGAGCTTTTCCTTATCCATAGCAATGCCATCCTTAGAAATCACAAAGCCCAGAAAAGGCACCATGGACTTGTGGAACTCGCATTTCTCGATTTTGCAGAATAGTTTATTCTTACGTAATCTGAGCAGAACTTCAGACACATACTAGATGTGTTGTTACAAACTAGACGAATGTATGAGTATATCATCAAGATAAACCACTACGCAAGACTGTAGCATATCATGGAGGATGTCGTTAATAAGCTCTAGGAACACTGCAGGAGCGTTACATAGCCCAAAAGGCATCACTAGTTATTTGTAGTGTCCAGATCTGGTATTGAACGCCGTTTTCCACTCGTCCCTGGCTCTTATTCTGATCAGGTTATATGCAGCCTGTAGGTCTAACTTAGTGAAAATAGAAGAGCATTTCAACCTGTCAAACAGTTCAGTGATGAGTGGTATCGGATAGGCGTTTTTGGACATGAGCTTATTCAAACCACAATAATCGATGCAGGGTCGTAACTCGCAAAAAAAAAGAAACCAGCCCCCACGGGCGAGGTTGACTTTCTTATAATACCTCTTTCGAGGGCATCCGAGATATATTCCTCCATGGCCCGACCACGGGTACGTGTGGCCCCGGGGGGGGGGGGGACGGCGCCAGGGGGCAAATCAATAGCGCAATCGTAAGCCCGATGCTGAGCGAAATCGCTAGCCTCTCCCTTACTGAAAACATAACTGAATTGCTGATATTCAGCTGGCACGGAGGGAGAGGTACACATGATTTTAGTCGGATGAGAAACACAATGCCCCATACAATATTCAGACCAAGACGTTATCTCACAAGTCTGCCAGTCAAACTTAGGGTTGTGTAGATGTAACCATGGGAACCCCAGGATGACCGCATGGTGACGGGACTGGATGATCTGGAACCGCTGTTTCTCTGTGTGGAGCTCCCCAATACTCATAGATAGCGGTATCGTTTCCATAGTGATCTGAGCTGGTACCAATGGTCTGCCATCAATGACCGCAGTAGCTAAGGAAGATTCCCTCTTGACCAGCAGAATCTGGTGTAGCGTAGCAAATGAGTTGCCCATAAAATATACGGCTGCACCGGAATCAACCAGGGCCAGAACCTCCACTGAGTGTTCTACCCACGAGATTACAGCCTGGATCGTGGGTTTCTGATTAACTGGGTCTAGGGACTGCTGAACGCCACCTAGGGCCTGTCCCCCAAGGTAACCTAGGTGCGTTTGTTACCCGGTCGTATAAGACAGGTACGCAACAAGTGTCCGGGTTGGCCACATTACAGACGAGACCCTGTCTTCGGAGATGCGACCGTTCCTCCTTTGTCAACTTAGTGAACCCTAGCTGCATTGGTTCACTATTTTCCTGGGTACGCTCAGGAGGCATGGGAGGCAAGGGAGACATGGGTGGGAAATTTTGACTTGCCTGTCCAAAATTTCTGGCCTGCTGCCTGCGGTCTTTAGCCGCAATTCGTTCACGGATGAGGGAATCAATTAGTATAGCGAAATCAATAAACTCATCCAGATCGTTAGGCACATCTCTGGCTGCCATCTCATCTTTAATACAGTCAGCCAGTCCCTGAGCAAATGCTGCCACCAGGGCCTCATTGTTCCAACCTACCTCTGCTGCCAATGTATGAAATTCAGTAGCATAATCTCCCACTATATGAGAACCTTGTTGTATCTCCATTAATCTTTTGGCAGCAGAGGAGGCTCTAACTGGGGCTATGAACACTCTGCGGAAGGTACGCACAAACTCCCTGAAGTTCTTAGTGCAAGGTTTGGCAGATTCCCACAAGGGGTTGTCCCATGCCAGGGCTCTGCCCATCAGTAACGAGATCATAAAGCCCACCTTACTTTGGTCATTAGGAAAGGCTTGAGGAGTTAGCTCCAGAAAAATCTCCAGTTGGTTGATAAACCCTCTGCACAGGGTGGGTTTGCCATCATATCTTAGAAGTAACGGAGCTGTGGCGGTTAACCCTTTATTTGAGGCCACTTGCATCAGGGATTGAGCTCCCGGTGTTGAAACGGGGGAGACCACCGAGGCTTACACTGGTTTATCGAGATGAGCAGTGCGCTCTAGTATAGTTTGTACGGCCAGTGCCAACTGGTCCAAACGCTGCTCATGTAAATCCATCCTCCAATGGATGCTTTGTGTATTACCTTCACCTGTACCGTCTGAGGTCATAGCCCTTTCGTATTGTAACGGTTTTATTTGACACTCAAACATAGTAGGTTAGATAAAACACAGTTTTATTGAACAAACTCAGAAAAACAATAACCCTCACGGGTCCAGTAATATATAAAAAGGTCAGGAATTCCCTTTTTTGCTACTAAAGTTTTCTAGTATCACGCACAAAACACGAAAGGCTTAGAATCAGTGAAAATATCTACAAGTTTCCTGAAACAAAAATGCAAGCATGAGTTAAAGAAGCAAGCTCAATCACTTGTGCATTTAGGGAAGGTGGGGGGCACTGCACATGATATCATGCAGAGAACTAACAGCATAGCCAGCATTGAGCATCCCTTCAGAACTTCTCAGACAAGGTCCATCTATTTAAACATAAGTTCATAATTTGGAAACAAAGTCATGAGATATTTCCTAAGCAAAGTGAGGTAGGCAGTGACTGACAAATAATAATGCATTTCCCCATCAGTCGGGCAAGATAAGAAAAAGATGCAAGGATTAATACTGGACAAATAATTTCATATCTGCTTAGTCTGCCATTTCAGAGGTGTTGTGCATTAGTCTTAAACAGGAAAACAGTAATTAAACAATGACTAGCAACAGTAAGAAATGAGTCCATATAAAGTTACCTGAGAGTAAAAACACTTTCCAAACAAGGGTTTCAGTGATATTTTGCAAAGACTAAGCAAAAGAAGCATAGCCCAAGATCTACTATTGACCAAACCCAGTAATTCTTACTCAAGCACGCATCTGGAATACCAAAGTGGGTTTAGGGACCTTTTATATGTCCTCCACTCTGTTGTAATGGACATGGCAGTACTATATGTATATATATCATGTCCCAATTAGAGTACGCTGGGAAAGCAGAGCTGCAATTTATGATTAAAAGCTTTGTGTTCCTTAACTACTAAAGCAATCAGAATGGTTAAGGAACTCATTGTTATATTTTATTTCACAAATACACCCAAAATTATAATGAATATATGTAAACTGCATATCATTAATTTCCATTTTCTGGCTAATTAAGAGATTTAGGCCTAGATCCAATGATGTATGGTATAAATCCCATTAAGGCAAAAAAGCCCAATGGATGTTAGCCATGTCTGACCTACGCAACAATCAATATGCAGGTAATCATGTAGCACAAAAACCAGTGTTGCACCTTTTTTCACCTCACCATGCATCCCAATCAGTTGATAATGTACAATACATCTGGTGTCAAGAAAAAAGATAACAGTTGACGTTATCTAGCAACACTGAATACTGTCCACACAAGTTCAAACTCACAGCCAATCACAACACACCAAAGTATGAAATACATTCAGGTACCTACATATACCCCAAAATAACTGACATACCTTGTCTTTGCAAGCTAGAGCACAAGACTCAGTAGCAGAAGATAGTGATAGAGTGACAGAGAAAGTAGCATTCATTTGAGCGAGGTAGGAGTAGTTGGGAGCAAGAGACTTGGCATACCTATAGTGACGCATAATATACCTTTGCACATTTACCATACATGCAGACAAATACAAACACTAACACACACTTATTTTTTTCTCACACATAACACAACTTTATCTTTTATTTCAACAGTGTGATTAAGTGAGTGCAAGAGAGTGACAGAGAGTGAGTGTGATCAAGTGTGTCTGTGAGGGCCTGTGTGAGTGCCTAAGTATGAGTCAGTGCATGATGGCAGGGAAAGGAGAGGAGGAGAGAGGGATGGGGAGAGGAGCAGGTGAGGATGAAGGTCAGGAGGGGATCCTTGGTCAGGGAAGGAGTAGGAGAGGGAGAGCAGCTGGATGGAGGGGAACCCGACCAAGGAGAGGCCAGGGACAGCTGTCACTGTGGGACGATGAGTAGAACCTGGGGAGCACCACACACAGTCAGGATCAGCACAAACAAGTCATGAAAGTCACAGCTCAGGTACATCCCAGGATGCAGCTGATAAGGAGATTATGCAGGACCCCAAGTACTCCTATGGGGAGAATAGGGTCCTCGTCCACAGCATCCTGGAGCGGGAGAACATCTTGTTCCCTTGGGAGAGGGTTGATGGTCTGGGTGCTTGGAAGAAGGCTGCCTGGCGTCAGGTGCTCAACAGGGTCAAAGCAGTCTCCACCAGTCAGAGGACCCTGGACTCCATGAAGAAGCAGTGAGAAGAATATAAGAGGCTTGTCAAATAGAAAATGGAAGAGGTTGCCCGAGGCACTGGAGGTGGTCTCCCTGTCCATATCCCCTTTAGCCCCTGGGAGGAGATGCTCAGACAGAACCTGTCATCAACAGTTGTTTAGGGGGTCCCTGGAGGATCTAACACTGGCGACAACAGCACCCTCCACACTACCGGTAAATTCATCATTTCATAACCACGCACTATACAAACCCTCATACTTACTACAGCCCAACACAGAGACACCTGAACATATGGCCAGCATTCATTCTCACAACCGCCCCAACACAACGCTGAAAGGATTCAAACAAGGACAATATAATGGACAAGAACAGATGAAATGGGAAGTGTGCAGCTATCAAATCCTGTCCAAGTCCATCTTTAACCCCCTCATTGCTGTGTTGTTCATGATACTCACTTCCACAAAAACAATGCTTGCCATCACATTGTCATGTGAAGTTCTGTTATGTTCCTCCACAATGTTAAACATGTACCCAGAGAGAGGTCAGCACCTAATGCCTTGAGTGATAGAGGGATGACCAACGCATTGGTCGACAATGCATTGGCTAGCACTTTGGCACTCCATTGGTTAACCGAGGACCAACACAATACAACAGGGTTACACTGAACTGGTCCACAGGGATCAGGTCATACATCACAGCTCTACCAAGACAAATTGATTGCATGAACAACACACAGGCCTCAAACTAAAGAACACTAGGTCCCCAAAGCAAATCAATGAATCATGAAAAAAATGACAGCTACTTAGAAGATATACCCTGGTAATCATATGCAGGGGGCAGGGGGGCAATTGACCTCTGGGCCGCTAAGTCAGTCATACTTATGGGCCGGTGCCTTGCTGCAGTTTCGGCTGGAGCCTATGGGATGAAATGTGTCTTACGCAGACAGCAGTTCTGACAGTCTCCTTCCGTTCTGGCCCTTAACATAATTTAAAACAGCTTTATTACGTAATAAGCATACAATACAAGGTTGAAGGCAGTAAAAGATATAGGAATATGAAGTACAGCTCTAAACACAGGCGACAACGAAAGAAGCAAAAACAACCAGTAGGAAAGCAGAACAAGTACGTGTACATATCTTCAAAAAGGGTACATTTGTGAATTTGAACATAGCAGTAGTGACTAGACAGACAAGGCATTCAACCCAGTTGGGGGGACTATACCAATGAAAACTAAATTGGTGGAAGCGGGGTGAGAGGGGTGGACTAGAGGAGGAAGAAGACAAATTGAATGGAGGATGATTAAAGGGATAGTGAAAAAAATGCAATATTTGTCACCTAGAAGTTCAGAACCCAGAAGGGCCCACCAGAAATGGAACATAGATAAAATGAGAGAGGGATGCCACATCAGGATTTGTTAAAAATGTAGTTGATCTATGAAGGACCCCTATAGGTAGGAGAGAGAAAGATGGGTGGAGTTATAAGGGTCAATGAGTCAACCACTTATGCAATTTCTTACGGAAGAGAGATAAAGTGTTTATAGATATTGCATGACACTCTAACAGGGATCTGAGTGTGTCCACTTTGGAAAGCCAGAGAGAGAGAAGGATGGACATTCTGTCTTACCCTAAAATAAATGTATCCCAGCTTTGGCCACCTTGAGAAGTGATGTGAGACAGGACCAGCTCATTGAGTTAAGTGGAAGAGGAAAGTGTTGCTTAAAGAGAAACAATCGTAGACCAAAAAGGTATAATGTTTGGGCAAGGTCACCATATGAATCATTGATCCTGTAGAGGTGAGGTATCGCCAACATTTGCTGGATGTGAAAGAGAAATGGGAAAGAAGAAGGGGGTACGGTACCATCTGGTGGTCAATTTGTAGTTCACTTCCCTAGTTTTTAATATCTCACTAGGATTTGTGGATAGCTCTAAAGATCAGTGGCCACTGGGGTAGTTCAAGAGATCTATTTAGTTCTCTTTCCCAAACTGTCAGGGAATTAGGTATATTGTCCAGAAGAGAGTGGAGAATGAGACAGTGACATAGAGATAAAGGCCAAATATTGGGAAGGATTTGATAGTGCTTCCTCAAATGCAGTTAAAGGTCTTGAGAGGGGGCCTAACTTACCCACAGCATGGTACCAGTGTTGGATCTGGAGGAGAAGCCACCAAGGGATTGGTGTATCCAAGAGTTTGTCTTGGAGAATAGCTTGTGGGATGAAGGTATCCTGGTGTGTTAAGGCCTGAATAGTGTCAAGGGATTACTTTTTTCCATATAGTGAAATTATGGGAGGCAAGAGCCACTGAGAAGTCTGAACTTCCTATGAATGATTTGAGGGGTGATAGGAAAGGTGAAAGTTGGAATATTTTATTGACTTTATAGCAGTTATTTACAATACGACCAGCAATAGGATGATGGAGGCTGGGAAGAAGGGAGGAAGTGTCCTGGCCCTTAATTTTAACTTACTCCTTAGGACCATAGGTTAAAGCATTGCAAAGAAATGTTCAGCAAGTACACCGGTCCTCAAGGGGTTAAGCGAGGCTTGCAGTGGCACAAGATGAGACTGATCGTGCACTGCCTTCAGGCCATCCTACACATATCCTATGAAGTACCGGCTGCTGTCACTAGGGAGTGACATTGCAGTGTTTCATTGGATAAATCATGACTCAGTTGCAGAAGAAGTGAAGTGTGCTTTGTTGTTGCTGTGTGAGGAGCTGATCCTGAGTGCAGATTCAAAGTTATCCTGGCCCCAGCCAAGCTTGCACAATTTGAATATTTGCCTGGTAAGTGAAACAAATCCTGGCTCAAGTAAGCATATAATTCATTTTTCATGAATCTGTCTGGGAACACTAATGGGCATGTTTAAGACCAGGGGCAATTTATTTGCCAAATGTACCTATCATGTCCCACTTTGCCATATATTGTGGTATTTGTAAGTTACAATACTTTTGGGGCAGTGACATTTAAATAAATATCTGCAGTGCCAAACTGCCCCCCAAAGGCATTGTAACTCATAAATATCACAACGTATGCCAAAGTGGGGCATCGGAGAGGGATCAGAGAAGCAATCTGGGTGCAGGAATTGGGGGGCTGCTGTCTGCTTTCCTGATTCCTCTCTGATGCCCTACTTAGGCATTTATTGCAACATTTGTGCCTTTAGTATGCTTGGGGGGGCAATGGGGCACTGCAGACATATTTTCATTGACACTGTTTGGTTGCAGGGGCTGGAGGGTTTGCAACTGATGCTTTTTTCCCTGATCCCCCTCTGATGTATTACTTTGACATACATTGTCAAATGTTTGAGTTAGAATGCTTTGAATGGACATTAAATACGCCCATTTTAATGCCACTGTTTGGGTGTAGGGGCTGGGGTAGGGTGTGGCTGCTATTGACTGCTTCTTTGATCCCCCAAAGCATTCTCAAATGTACCAATATAAGTCCACGTGGGACATCAGAGGGGTACATCTGTTAATAGTGGGTCATCTGGCCCTTGTCAATAATTGAACACCTCAGAAATCCTCACCATATTGTTATTTATTTTGATTTACTGACCTTCTGAGAACATAAAGATGGGAGGACAGTTCAGACAGTTCTACATTAATAGGGAGGCTTTGAATTTCATAGTACTTAGCATATAATATTTTTGCAATATTTGTTGTCCCTTTAACCTTTTGAGTGCCAGAGGGGTGCACAACGTATTGCATAACAAAGCATTTCGTACCCCTCTGGCATTCAAGGGTTTAAAGAGGAACTCTCACCTCTATACAAGTTCTCCGCTATGTAATCTTCCTTTAGAACATGAGAAGACATGTAATCTGTTTTTTTGTTTTATTTAATGTAGGCTGTACCACAGCCTGTCCTGAAGTGACGTCACCGGCTCAGTTTTAAAATGTTAAATTTGGGATAGCCTGCATTAAAAAAAAAACATACATATTATGTAGAGGAGAACTATTACAGAGGTGATAGTTCCTGTTTAAGGACCAGAGTGTTATGTAAAAGCATTGTGAAGGAATGCATGGCACACCCCTCTGGTCCTTAAATGTTCTTTACTCTGTTCTCTTATGCTAAATAGCCAGTGTGTAACTTTTCAGAGACAGAGAAACTAGGACAAACAGGAAAGAGATGGACTAAGGTTTGATAAAGAGGAGACGAGGGGGAGATGCACTAAGGCGTGATAAAGAGGTGATAAAGCGGAGATGACTTCTCCAGTTCGTATGTTTTTCTATAGTCTGTGCACTAACATCTCTAAAGTTGGAGAAATCTTAGTGTATAGACTCCATAGGATAACATAGGGACTGGAGAAGTGATAGCACTGGAGATGTCATCTCCGCTTTATCACCACTTTAGCATCTCCCCCAAGGTCTTCAATTCCTATATTTTTATATAGAACCTATGCACTATGATCTCTGAATTTGGAGGCTTTATTGCATAGGCTCCATAGAATAACATAGGAATTGGAGAGTATCACACTGGAAAAGTTAACGCCACTTTACACCTCTGCATCATATCTTAGTGCATAACATCCCCCCCAGAGCAACTCTTGAGCAAACCATCCACACTATGGGGGACAAATACAAATTTTCATTTATTAGGGATTTTAACCCCTTTTATGCTGGAGTGGTGTCCAACGCATTATTTGGCTAACTGCTGGAAAGCACTGTATCATTCAGGGGATTAATATTTACAATTAAAAGGGATAGTAAAGGACACTTATTTTACTGAGGAGGATAAACCGTACAAGATATATATTTTATTTACATATTGTGTTACTATCCCTTTGAATCAGTGCACATTTTTATATTTTCCCAGTCTGTTTAGTTCATCTTAATACATCAACCTAAGATGCTGCATACCTACCAACATTTTAAATGGCTAAAAGATGGACACTTTTGTATTAGGGAGTGTTGCTGGGGGCGTGGCTGATGGTGGGGCACCACTGGAAATTGAGGCCCACCCACTGTTAGTGAATTACACTTCTGAAGATTCTTGTATTTTAACAACATAGGAATAGCAGCATCTGCAGCACCCCCCCCATCCTTCCTACCATACTCTTTCCCTGCCATGTTCTTTCCCCCTTTATTCCCACAATGTTTGTCATCCCTGCTCCTACATACCTAAACTGTTTCACTACCTGTTTCTTCCCATTTCACACTGTCTCTCTGATGTTTTTCTATAAGCCAACATAGGGTATGTTTACCTACTGGCTTGCCTGGTTTGTAGATTAACAGCAGGGAGACAGTGGAAATGAAAAGCAAAGGGGTAGTAAAAGAGTGTGGCAGGAAGGACGGGAGTGGCATAAAGGGATGAGCAAGGAAATATGCAGTAGATGTAACAGAGAAGAGTGTGGGGGGGGCAAGCTGTACTGATCAAAAAGTAGATGGCGAAGATATATTGATCCCATGCTGGTAGTAGTTCTGATGTTAGGATGACTAGCAATCAAAGTAGATCACATGTCACTGGGCACCCCTGCTGTATAGAATGCAAACTCCTTGTTGCAGTTACTTTTTAGATTGCAATACTCTCTATGGATCAATTCATCTGTAGATTATAAGCTCTAGGCATTATTTATGAGGATCAATTACAATTATCAACAATGGAAAAGACAATTGGTGGGCCGAGTTATCACTAATGTAGCACCATTTCAATTGTAAGTTCTGTGATATCACTAGCACAACTCAGTTTCAGTTGTAAGCTCTGTAGTATCACTTGACTTACTTTCCGACATTAATGCCAGTAATACAAATCACAAAAGGGGGTGGTTGGGGATGGTGGGCTGGAGCAACAGTAGAAATGGGTCACTTGATTGTACTTGCCTCCCAGGCCAAATGTTGCCATCCCTCCCCTGATCCTGAGGAGTGGGGATGGCAAGGAGGGGAATTGGCATGTTTCGAGACCATAGTATTGTTGCTTTCTAGGCCTCTGTGTTGTATATGCAATCGGAGGAGGAAATCACACTCCCACCACATCTGCAGTCAGAGGGCCAGCCATCTGTGACAAGTTCCGAGTTGATAGATGTGGTCGGTGCACAGACATCCACAGGCTCCACACTTTCTGGGCCCCCAAAACACCTCACCACCACCATGAGCGGAACCGGAAGAGGAGGTAAAGGGAACAAATGGCCAGCAGAAGCAGGCATAGGACATTGTGGGGCTACCACCAACCCATGTAACTCCAACATCTCTGGCCATATCCCCATCCACAAGTAGGCAAAGCATACTAATGGACATACAGTGCTTGGGCATGCAGAGGAGGCAACTCAGGGAGTAAAGGAGAATAAACAAATAGCTGAGGAGGTTTCAAAGGGATGCCAAGAGGAACACAGCCACCCTTCATGCCCTTGAATCCTAGAAGACAATTCTGGGCATGGAAGTCTGGCAATTATTTTCCCCCAAATAAAAAAGCATTTATTCATATATATATATATATATGTGTGTGTTAGAATTTCTGGTTTCTATCAGATTAAGTGGCAGAGATGTCTCCAGTGCACTGCAAAGCAATGCAGTGAACACAACCCCTGCACAAATTACTTGGTTGTAAGGTGTTGTACCATGGGTAAGCACACACACAGCAAATACATTACTCTCCAATTTCAACTCACAGTCAACTTAGCAAAGCAAAACAACATGAAGGTGTTGTTTGGCCATGATGTGAGTTGAACTTGAACAGCTGACACTTATCTCCCAACATACTATGTGCTGGATTGTCCTCATTTAGGACAACCATGTATTTGGGTTATATTCTTCATTGGTAGGATAGATTAGTGAAACAAACATATGCTGGGATTCACACTCTGATGAGGGATAATCCATCACATAGCTAGTAATACTGGATTAATTATTGAGATCACTGTTGTGTTTGGCTATAGAACAGGAACTTGAAGTAGCTACTAGTGAGGTCAATTGATTACACTATGAAGGGATGACATTGGGGGTTATACACTAAGGTGTGATAAAGATTAGGAGTGGGTAAAAGGTCCCATCATGTTCCTACGAAAAAAATCTGCAAAAAAGTGTGGTTTTCTGCTTTTTTACTGGAAAATACACTTTAAATAAAGCTATTAAATTCTTCACCATTTTCACCCATTGGTAAAACCTTTTTTAAATGGCTAGAAAGTTTTCTCCCCTTTAATGACATGTTTTTCACCTTTTCTCTATAAAAACTTGTTGTTTTCCAGGAAGTGAAACACAATACAAGCAGCTACAGAGGGAGAGAGAGGTGCTAGGCTGTTGTGCTCTGAGTTGGTTTGCAAAATTGATGCAGGAGAGGCTCATAGTGACTGCTATCACTATAAGAAAGTTTAATAACAATAACCCTAGGAGTCTCCCTTCCCTTCACGATATTGTCCAGATGAAACATGATTTTGAAGATTGCAGAAATGTTGCTTAGAAGCAAAAATGCCACCACCACCTCCATCAGAAGCACAGATCAGCTGCCTGTGCCTTCTGCTATTGCTGCCAGTCTGCTTCCTTCAAGTCAACAAGAAATGGCAAGTGTGACATTAGTGGACCCTCTGTCACATTTCTCATCACCTCCTCCAACCGGTGAGATATCTGTAATAGAGCAGCAGGGTGATGATGATGATGATGGTGGTGGAGAACCTGGGGTGGAAGACACATTAATGGCCACAGACCAATGCGGACACAGTGGGAATGGGGTCCAGTGATGCGGGACTAGGGGTTCACTTTTGAAATGTCACCCGCACAAGAACGTGCAACATGAAGGTGCATTAAATGGATCACAGGCTTTAAAAGTGCCATATCAGAATCTCGCCCAATAAAAAGGGCGAGATTCTTATGGCGCCTGGTAAAACATCAGATTAACCCCTACAATACACATAAATGCGGCCGCTATTACACTTAATACACACCTCTTGAGAAGCGACCAAGACTTAGCAACTCTTTTCTGCTTACATTACATTACTAGCCTTCCACTGACACAGAGAAGGTTAATGGGCATTATTCCTTTGAGTGTCAACGGGATGTGCGATGCATTGCTCACCAACTCACTGTATACCCCTGTCAATTAAAGGGTTAAAAAGATACCACATGCACTTAATCATGCAAATAACATTTTTTAATTGAGCCTATTCCGATTAGGTTCACTTTTGAATCTGGTCGCTTTTAAATCTGGCCGCTATTACACTTAATATACAGCCCTTCAACATTACAATTGACCTGCAGGAGGAGTGGGAAGTTCATTCAGCTCCCGCACTGGTGCATATCACTGTGATGAAACAGGAGGTGCACTCTCTGTGCATTCATCTGTACTGCCACCCCTCCAACCTCGTTCATACTACATACAGACGTGGTATGCGGCAGTGCGGGAGCTGGATGAACCTCCCGCTCCTACAGCAGGTGAGTTATAATGTTGAAGAGGTGTATATTAAGTGTAATAGCGGCCAGATTTATGTGTATTGAAGGAGTTAATGCAACATTTTACCAGATGTAATAGCAGTCAGATTTATGTGTATTGAAGGTCTTAATGTGACGTTTTACCAGGCGCCATAAACATATCGGGTGAGATTCTGTTATGGCGCTTTTAAATCCTGAGACCTAGTTAATGCGCCTTCATGTTGCATGCTCTTATCTGTGTGGCATTTCAGAAGGATACTGGACTAGGACAGGTTCCACTTGCCTGGTACTAGTTACAGTGCTGATTGTAAGGTAGTAGCAGCAACATCATCCTCTGCCCCAGCCTGTGAAGGAGAATGTGGAGGTGAAAAGAGGCCATTCTTCTACACTTTTCCCCTCCCCACTGAACTCATGGGTGTGGGACTATTTTTCTCTTGGGCAGGCACAGTGCTGTCATCAGAGACAGCACTGTACAAGATTTGTGACAAGCCAGTGAAAAGGGGAAAGCAGGGAACACACCTTGGCACAAAGAACCTGATAACACATATAAAACACAGACACCATGACATTTATGTGAAACATGTTAAGCCAAATATCCACCAATGAAATCGGGCACCACTGTTGCTGTACCCCCAACTCTCCCCAAAGGCAACAAGAGGCGAGGTGGAGATCATGAGGAGGAAGAACAGAGAAACCCAGCCAGAAGCTGAATTTCGATGGCGAGCGAAAAACATGGATTGCCATTACCTTCTTGCTCTAGGGCAACTCTATCTTCTGGCGATCCACCGCATTCATCTTTACATCCCCCACTGGTTGATAGCCAATCTGTAAATGTCAGTATGTGCACTGACCACACATGGCAGTGTGGTGGAGGATAATCGCATCAAGGTCATAAAGCGGCATCTGAGGACATTCCATCCCGCAAAATATGCTAAACTGATGGCAGGGAGGATTCATCATTATTATTAAACAATTTGCAAGTTATCATGTGTCCTTAGCATGGAGTGGACAAGGGGTATAGTAACAGCAACAGTACTTGGTTTCTGGTGGGGGGATTTCACATTGGGAACCCTAAGTGTCATGGTGTTTGATAGAGTTGTGCCAGGTTGCTGACGAAAGGCACAGTTCCTGCTCTCAGAAAAAATTCTAGTAACGCACCCATGATTTTGGAGGAGGGGCAGATAGAGAAGCATTATTGGTAGGGATGCTCGAAAATGGTTGCCTAAAAATGGAAATTTGCAAATAATGGCACTTCCTGCTTTGCAAATAATTTCCCACGAAAAGTGCAGATTTTCCACTTTTTTCGTCTAGCTCATTCCATTGAAATCAATGGGAACATTGAATTTATACATAATACATAGCAAATATTATTTTGTTTCCCAAAGGCATAGTATAAAAGGGTGCCTGTGTTGGTGGGGTATGAGGAAAGAATAAATTGAACAGGGAATGTTTTTTGGGGGGTTTGTTTACTGGGGTTGAGGGGCAGTTAATAAAAAGTAAATCCTAAATACTATTCAAAAAAACTCATAATACATGGTATAAAAGGGGTCTGAGGAGGGTGCCTGTGTTGGTGGATGGAGTCTGGGGAGTGAATTAGTTGAACAGGGAATTTGTTTTTGGGGGGTTCTTGACTGGTATGGGGGGACAGTTAATAAAAAAATAAATCAATAAAATAAAATAAGAACGTTGTGTGTAAAGTGATAGAGACAGGAACCCCCTGACATAAGCTGCCACTGGGGTGGACAACTAGCTCAACATCACCATAGACAGAGCATTTTGTAGAGGATGATTTGTTAAATTTGTTGTTAGAGACCCAAGCCTCTAATAACAAAGATTTGTAGGACTTAAGCTTGTTTGGCACAAGCCCTAAGGAAACATTGATTTGTAGGACTTAGGCTTGTTAGAAACAAACCTCCCAAAAGTGGGTTTTTTTTTGTTTTTTTTTTAAAGGACTATGTGTTTTTTTTTTTGTTTTTTTTTTCAAAGCAAAAGCCCTGAGAAAAAAAAAAAAAGCACTATTGGCCAAGTGCCAGCAGGTCATGTTGGCCAGTGGCCATTGTAAAATTTCCTCCTGAGTCCATAATTGTGGAATTTGCAATTGCTGTTCTTGCTGCTACTGAGTTGTTTAAGCAACAGGATGATAGACAGCTGAAAGGGAATGGGATCAACAATAGCAGTAACATGGGTAATGGATGATAAAGGTTCCACTTGCCACAACTAGCTCCAGTGATGAGCCTGAGGCAGCAACAGCACAATAACTAGCCCCCAGTCTATGTCGAGAAAAGAATAAGTTGGCCAATAATTCTTCTACACCTTCTCCACAATCATGGGTGTGTTGTTATTAGAATATACATTTTTTTCCCTTGTCACCAGCAACTACAATGTGCACAGTGTGTGTTTTGAGTAATATCTGGTGCACAATTATGTCCAAACATCACAACACCAGAAACCAAGTTCCTGCTGTCACTATACCCCTTGTCCAGAAACCGCTAAGGACACATGACAACTTGCTGACAGTTTAAAAGTCATGATGCACCCTCCCTGCCACCATCTTAGCATATTCTGTGAGATGGAATCTCCACAGATGCCGCTTGATGCCCAGGTTGCAATTCTTCTCCACCACACTGGCATGTGTGGTCAGTGCACCACACAGTGTGTAATGGGTAGACAGGAACTGCCACATCTTAACATCAACAAAGTGTCTATCATTTGGCGGCGGAGGTAAAGATGAATGAGATGGATTGGCACAAGATGTAGTTACCCTAGAGGAAGAAGGTGATGGTGATTGCAAACTAATTGTTTCACTCGTCATGGAACTTCCAGTCTCAGTCTGGGTTTCTCTATTCTTCCTCCTCTTTGATCTTTGCCTCACCTCTTGTTGCCTTTCTGGAGAGTCAGGGGCTAAAGCAACAGCGGTGCTAAATTTCTGTGGTGGGTGTTTGGCTTTAACATGTTTGACATAAATAAATGACAAGTCAGTGAGAAGGGGAAAGGAAGGAACACACCTTGGCACAACCTTCCTGATATCACACGTGAAACACAGACACCTTGACATTTATGTCAAACATGTTAAAGCCAAACACCCATTACAGAAATCTAGCACCACTGTTATTGTACCCCCTGACTCTCCAGAAAGACAACAAGAGGTGAGGTGGAGATCAAAGGAGGAAGGATAAAGAAACGCAGACAGACAGTGGAAGTTCCATGAGGAATGAAACAACTAGCTTGCCATCAACATCACCTTCTTCGTCTAGGGTAACAATTATATCTTCACCAGTCCACCTCATTTATTGTTACCTCAACTGCCAAATGATATCCACTCTGTTGATGTTAGGATATGGCAGTTCATCTCTACGCATTGCACACTGTGTGGTGCACTGACCACACATGCCAGTGTGGTGGAGAAGAATCAATACCAGGTCATCAAGCAGCATCTGAGGAGATTCCATCCCACAGAATATGCTAAGATGCTGGCAGAGAGGGTTCATCATTACTATTAAACTGTGAGCAAGTTGTCATGTATCCTTAGCGGGGTCTGGACAAGGGGTATAGTGACAGCAGCAGTACATGGATTCTGGTGTCATAGTGTTTGGATACAACTGTGCCCCCAGATGTTATTTACCACACACACTGTGCACATTGCAGTTGCTGATGAGAGCCACAATTCCTGCTCTCAAGGAAAAATGTTCTGTTCTAATAACAACACACCCATGATTTTGGAGGAGGGGCAGGTGGAGAAGAATTATTATTGACCAACTTCTTCTTTTCTCCACATAGACTGGGGGCTATGTATTGTGCTGCTACTGCCTCGGGTGCATCACTGGAGTTAGTCGTAGCAAGTGGAACCTTCATCATTCATCACCGATGTTATTGCTATTGTTGATCCCATTCCCTTTGAGCTGCCTAATCATCCTGCTGCTTAAACATCTCAGCAGCAGCAAGAACAGCAGTTGCAAATTCTGCAATTATGGACTCAGATTCAGGATGGAGGAGGACATTTGACAATGGCCAACATGATCTGCTGACACTAGGCCAGTAGAGCATTTTTTTTTCTCAGGGCTTGTGCTTTGAAAAAAAAAAAAAAACATAGTCCTACAAAAAAAAATAACCAATTTTTGGGGGTTTGTTTTTAACAAGCCTAAGTCCTACAAATCAATGTTTCCTTAGGGCTTGGGCCTCTAACAACAAATCTAACAAATCATCCTCTACAAAATACTCTATCAAGTCAAGTGGCAGCTTATGTCAGGGGGTTCCTGTCTCTATCACTTTACATAGAAATTTCTTGTTTTTTTATTTTATTTTTTTTTAATAACTGTCCCCTCAATACCTTTGAAGAACCCAAACCCCAAAACAAATTCCCTGTTCAACTGATTCATTCCAAAGACTACACCCATCAACACAAGAGCTCTCCTCAGACCCCTTTATACCATGTCTTATGTTTTTTTTTTAATTTTATGTTGTGTGTAACTTCAATGTTCCCATTAATTTCAATGGAATGAGCTAGGCAAAAAAGCAGGTACAGCACTGATGGCAACAGGGGCAGCACCTCTGACAGCAGGCACAGCGCTAGTGGCAGCAGGGGCAACACTAGCAGCAGGCACAGCACTGGTGGCAGCAGGGGCAGCACATCTGACAGCAGGCACAGCAATGGTGGTAGCAGTAGCATGGGCACTATGTCTGACAGCAGGCACAACACTAATGGCAGCAGGGGCAGCACATCTGGCAGCAGGTACAACAATGGTGGCAGCAGGTACAGAAATGGTGGCAGCAGGGGCAGCATGTCTTATAGCAGGCACTGGCAGCTGACTTGTCCTGCTCTCACTAGTAATACCCTTATCTATTACATGTGTGTCCACAGCTATGTTGTGTACTATAGCACAGGCTAGGATGATGTTGCATGCCCTGACTGGTGCATATTGCAGAGCTCTCCCTGAGTGGTCCATGCACTGGAATCTGGATTTGAGCAGGCCAAAGATGTGCTCAATGGCATTCTTTGTTCAGGCATGTGCCTCACTGTAGCGCTCCTGTGCAGGTGTTTGTGGATTTGGTAATGGTATGAGGAGCCACAGTTTATACCCATAGCTGGCATCACCTTGGAAAGAGTGACATGGTGAGACAAGGATCTCATGTTATTTGGATGATGTTACTTAACCCCTTAGCGACCCTTGACGTACCAGGACCGTCAAGGGTAAATGTGATTCAACGACCCTTGACAGTCCCGGTACGTCAAGGGTTAAACTCTCCCATCGCGGCCGCACGGAGCGATGGGAGAGCGCGGGCTGCTTGTTACTAAGTGTCCCGATACCGGGACACTTAGTAACAACCAGTAAAAAGTTTGTTGCAACATGCGATTCGCTTGATGAGCGAATCACATGTTGCAAATGCTGATTGACAGGGACAGTATTTGTAAATACTGTCCCTGTCATATATCTCTGTCTCCCTCCATCTTGCACACTGCTGAGGTGGAGAGAGACAGAGAGAGTTCGTGTGACAGTGTGTTCCAGAGTTCCTGCAAAAAAAAAACTGAGTTTAAACTATAAAATTAACCCTTTGATCACTGTTTTACAGTGATCACCAAGTTCCCCCCCATCTGATCACTTTTAGAGTGATCAATAAACTGCAGATCAGCGTCTGCTGATCTGTGGGATACCCCCCATCCCCCTTGTATCCTCTGAATTTTTTTTTAATTTTTTTTTAATTTTTTTTAATTTTTTTTTTTTTTTTTTTTTTATTAAAAATTGATTTAAAATATAATTTAGGTAGTTTAGGTAGGTAGGTGGGTAGGTTTAGTGTAGACTTGTGTTAGGGAAAGGTTTAGGGACAGATCTAGGTTTAGGGAAAAAAAAAAAAAAAAAACCCAAAAAAACCCCAAAAAAACCCAAAAAATAATAAAAAAAAATATATATATATATATATATAATAAGTATAGTTTAGATAGGTAGTTTACTTGGGTTAGGTAGGTTCTAGATATACGTAGGTTAGGGTAAGTTTTAGGGTTAGAGTTAGGTTTAGGGATAGCGTTAGAGTAAGGAAAAAAAATTTAGTGGGCAAAATGCAGCGCACTTATAGCGTTGAAGAGGCATATGTCTTTTTGGCATCTGACTCAGAGGCAACAGATACTGCGTCAGATTTTGAAATAGAGCAGTTTTCAGAAACTGAGAGCAGCTCTACTGACGACGCTGGGCCTTCTATTAAGAAAAGACGCACTGCCCCAAGAGCTGCCCTGGCAACTGCCCCAGCACCTGCCAAAAATCCTGCCCCAGCACCTGCCACAAATCCTGCCACAAGATCTGCCAAAAATCCTGTCAAAAGATCTGCCAAAAGGAATGCCCCAAGTGCTGCCCCAAGAGCTGCCCTGGCAATTGCCCCAGCACCTGCAAAAAGATCTGGCCAAAGAAATGCCCCAACACCAGCCACTCCTGATCATAATGAATGGGTATCCCCAATAAATTTTTGCCCACAAATACCAGAATTTACAGGCACCCCAGGGATTCAAACTGATGTTGAGGGATTTAATTATGATAATTTTTTTGATTTATTTTTGGGGGAAGACATTTTAGGGGAAATTGTGTCCCAAACCAACTTGTATGCAGCCCAGTATACTGCCGCCCACCCTACAGCTTTTGTAGTTAAGGAAGAAATATGGAAACCCATAGACCTCATAGAATTTAAGCAATTCTGGGCCTTAATAATGGCAATGGGTATAATAAAAAAGCCCAGTATCCGATCCTACTGGAGCAAAAACCCAGTATGTGATACCCCTATATTCCCCAAGACTATGACCAGGTCCAGATTTGAAATCATTTTGCACTTTATGCATTTTAACGATAATACCCTGTGCCCCCCAAAAGAACACCCCCAGTATGATAGACTATACAAAATTCGTCCCCTAATAAGCCATTTACAGAAAAAGTTTGCCCAAGTGTATATGCCCCAAAAAGAAATTAGTGTAGATGAATCCCTAATGAAATACAAAGGCAGGTTAGGGTTCAAGCAGTACATCCCCTCAAAGCGATCCAAATTTGGTGTCAAATTTTATAAATTGTGCGTAAGTGCCACAGGCTACACCCAGGCTTTTAGAATTTATGAGGGCAAGGACAGCAAACTTGATCCTCCTGGGTGCCCCGAATTTATGGGAACAAGTGGGAAAATAGTTTGGGATTTAATTTACCCCTTATTAAATAAAGGCTATCAATTATTTGTTGATAATTATTACACCAGCCCCCTTTTATTTAGGTCTCTGTTTTATTTTGACACCGTGGCCTGTGGCACTGTCAGACGCAATTGCAGGGAGTTTCCCAAAACACTCATAGATACCAAATTAAAAACTGGGACGTCCTCATCTTTGTGCCAACAGGAGCTGCTGGCAGTGAAGTTTAGGGACAAAAAAGAGGTCTGCATGCTGACCACAATGCATGAGGACAGATCTGTGGCAGTCACTGTTCGTGGCAGGACAGTGGTAATGAGAAAGCCAGTCTGCATCAGGGAATATAATAAAAACATGGGGGGAGTTGATCTGAGTGATCAACTAATGCAGCCATACCTCGCAATGAGGAAGTGTAGGGCATGGTATAAAAAAGTTGCCATCTATTTGATGCAGACTGCTGTCCATAATTCATTTTTACTTTTCAAGCTGGCAAACCCCAATCAAAGATGTAGCTTTTTACAGTACCAGCTACAACTTATTTCCATATTTTTATTTCAAGGTGCGTCTGAAATAATTCCACCAAGACCCGGGTTAGTACATTTTATTTATAAAATCCCCCCAACTCCCCAAAAGAACAAACCACAGAAGCGCTGCAGGGTTTGCTACAGAAAGGGAATACGGACAGACACCACCACTTACTGTCCTGATTGCCCTTCCAAACCTGGCCTCTGCATTGGTGACTGTTTCAAGGAATACCATTCAGGCACAATGCAGTAGTGCTGTAAAGGTTCTTTTATTATTTGGCCACTTTTTCCCCCTGAAATATCCTGTTTTTTATTTTTCAAAATACATCCCTCCTTAGATCTAACACTATCAAAATTTATCTCTGATAATGGAAACACACATGTTCCCTACTGGGCCTAGTAGCTCCCCCAAACCCTGACAAACCTATGCATATGGGGCATTGCCGTACTCATACAATGTAACTCACCACTAATGTAAAGCATTTAAAAAAATCTGCAAATATCATCTGATTGAAATCCAGAGCAACACTAAAATAGAAATGTGAAAAATGGTGTTTCTCTGCCTTACTGCAGATTTTGGGAGGGATTGGTGATACAGTGGCAGCGAAAAAATTGATAAGATGCAAATAGAATGAAAGCCAGGGTTGTCTACTCTTCTACAAAATATACTTTTGGGGGTAAAATTAATTGCAGCATTGCCAAACAGACCGAAATGAGACAAGGCACCAGCTGTAAAAATGGCATGTCTGTAAAAGGAAACTAACATGTTCCAACTGGGCCCAGTAGCTCCCCCAAAACCCCAACAAACCTATGTATATGGGGTATTGCCGTAATTAGAAGAAGGAGCCGAACACTAACCAATGCAGTTTATAAAATCTTCACCTGTTCTGTGCTTGAAATTCACATCAACATTGAAGGCAAAGCGTGAAAAATGCTGAATTTTTTTACTTACGTCAAGTTTTCACAGGCTTGGTGGTAAAATGGCTGTTTGCAAGATTTGAAAACACACCTAAAATGAAAGCCTGGGGTGTCTACTTTCAAAAAATATACACTTTTGGGGGGAAATCTTAAAAAAGAGCAGTGTTACACAGCCCAAATGAGAAATGGCACCAGTAACGCAAGCTGTGAAGATTCAAAGTGTGAACCTGGAAACGCGCATGTTCCAATTTGGGACCCATAGCTCCCACAAACCATGAAAAAGCTATCCATATGGGGTATTTCCGTACTCAGAAGAAGGAGCCGAACACTAATCAATGCAGTTTATAAAATCTTCCCCTGTTCTGTGCTTGAAATTCACATCAACATTGAAGGCAAAATGTGAAAAATGCTGAATTTTTTTACTTACGTCAAGTTTTCACAGGCTTGGTGGTAAAATGGCTGTTTGCAAGATTTGAAAACACACCTAAAATGAAAGCCTGGGGTGTCTACTTTCAAAAAATATACACTTTTGGGGGGAAATCTTAAAAAAGAGCAGTGTTACACAGCCCAAATGAGAAATGGCACCAGTAACGCAAGCTGTGAAGATTCAAAGTGTGAACCTGGAAACGCGCTTGTTCCAATTTGGGACCCGTAACTCCCACAAACCATGAGAAAGCTATGCATATGGGGTATTGCCGTACTCAGAAGAAGGAGCTGAACACTAATCAATGCAGTTTATAAAATCTTCACCTGTTCTGTGCTTGAAATTCACATCAACATTGAAGGCAAAGCGTGAAAAATGCTGAATTTTTTTACTTACGTCAAGTTTTCACAGGCTTGGTGGTAAAATGGCTGTTTGCAAGATTTGAAAACACACCTAAAATAAAAGCTTGGGGTGTCTACTTTCAAAAAATATACACTTTTGGGGGAAAATCTTAAAAAAGAGCAGTGTTACACAGCCCAAATGAGAAATGGCACCAGTAACGCAAGCTGTGAAGATTCAAAGTGTGAACCTGGAAACGCGCATGTTCCAATTTGGGACCCGTAACTCCCACAAACCATGAGAAAGCTATGCATATGGGGTATTGCCGTACTCAGAAGAAGGAGCTGAACACTAATCAATGCAGTTTATAAAATCTTCACCTGTTCTGTGCTTGAAATTCACATCAACATTGAAGGCAAAGCGTGAAAAATGCTGAATTTTTTTACTTACGTCAAGTTTTCACAGGCTTGGTGGTAAAATGGCTGTTTGCAAGATTTGAAAACACACCTAAAATGAAATCTTGGGGTGTCTACTTTCAAAAAATATACACTTTTGGGGGGAAATCTTAAAAAAGAGCAGTGTTACACAGCCCAAATGAGAAATGGCACCAGTAACGCAAGCTGTGAAGATTCAAAGTGTGAACCTGGAAACGCGCATGTTCCAATTTGGGACCCGTAACTCCCACAAACCATGAGAAAGCTATGCATATGGGGTATTGCCGTACTCAGAAGAAGGAGCTGAACACTAATCAATGCAGTTTATAAAATCTTCACCTGTTCTGTGCTTGAAATTCACATCAACATTGAAGGCAAAGCGTGAAAAATGCTGAATTTTTTTACTTACGTCAAGTTTTCACAGGCTTGGTGGTAAAATGGCTGTTTGCAAGATTTGAAAACACACCTAAAATGAAAGCCTGGGGTGTCTACTTTCAAAAAATATACACTTTTGGGGGAAATCTTAAAAAAGAGCAGTGTTACACAGCCCAAATGAGAAATGGCACCAGTAACGCAAGCTGTGAAGATTCAAAGTGTGAACCTGGAAATGCGCATGTTCCAATTTGGGACCCGTAACTCCCACAAACCATGAGAAAGCTATGCATATGGGGTATTGCCGTACTCAGAAGAAGGAGCTGAACACTAATCAATGCAGTTTATAAAATCTTCACCTGTTCTGTGCTTGAAATTCACATCAACATTGAAGGCAAAGTGTAAAAAACGCTGTTTTTTTTTACTTACGTCAAGTTTACGAGAAAGTGGTGGTAAAATGGCTGTGTAAAAAATTTGAAAACACACCTAAAATGAAAGCTGGAGGTGTCTACTTAACAAAAATATACACTTTTGGGGGGAAATCCTAAAGTGGAGCACTGGAACCTAGCCCAAAATGAGTAATGGCACCAGTTAAGCAGGACTTGAAAATTCAATATTTGTTCAAAATTGGGCCCTGTAGCTCCCCCAAACCTTGAGAAACCTATGCATATGGGGTATTGCTGTACTCAGAAGAAGGAGCTGAACACTAAACAATGCATTTTTAAAAATCTTCACCTATCATGTGCTTGAAATTCACATCAACATTGAAGTGAATGTGTGAAAAAAGCTGTTTTTTTAACTTACATCAAGATTTACGAGTGATTGGTGGTAAAATGGATGCGTAAAAAATTTGAAAACACACCTAAAATGAAAGCTGGAGGTGTCTACTTTCCAAAAATATACACTTTTGGGGGGAAATCCTAAAGTGGAGCACTGGAACATAGCCCAAAATGAGTAATGGCACCAGTTAAGCAGGACTTGAAAATTCAATATTTGTTCAAAATTGGGCCCTGTAGCTCCCCCAAACCTTGAGAAACCTATGCATATAGGGTATTGCCGTACTCAGAAGAAGGAGCTGAACACTAAACAATGCATTTTTAAAAATCTTCACCTATCATGTGCTTGAAATTCACATCAACATTGAAGTGCAAGTGTGAAAAACGCAGTTTTTTTAACTTTCGTCAAGATTTACGAGCGATTGGTGGTAAAATGGCTGCGTAAAAAAATTGAAAACATACATAAAATGAAAGCCTGGGGTGTCTACTTTCCAAACATATATACTTTTGGGGGGAAATCTTAGAGTGGAGCACTGTTACACAGCCCCAAATGAGACATGGCACCAGTGATGCAAGCTGTGAAAATTCAAAGTGTGAAACTGGAAACGCGCATGTTCCAATTTGGGCCCCATAGCTCCCGCAAACCTTGAATAACCTATGCATATGGGGTATTGCCGTACTCAGAAGAAGGAGCTGAACACTAAACAATGCATTTTTAAAACTCTTCACCTATCATGTGCTTGAAATTCACATCAACATTGAAGTGCAAGTGTGAAAAACGCTGTTTTTTTAACTTACGTTAAGATTTACGAGCGATTGGTGGTAAAATGGCTGCGTAAAAAAATTGAAAACATACATAAAATGAAAGCCTGGGGTGTCTACTTTCCAAAAATATATACTTTTGGGGGGAAATCTTAGAGTGGAGCACTGTTACACAGCCCCAAATGAGACATGGCACCAGTGATGCAAGCTGTGAAAATTCAAAGTGTGAAACTGGAAACGCGCATGTTCCAATTTTGGCCCCGTAGCTCTCCCAAACCTTGAGAAACCTATGCATATGGGGTATTGCCGTACTCAGAAGAAGGAGCTGAACACTAAACAATGCATTTTTAAAAATCTTCACCTATCATGTGCTTGAAATTCACATCAACATTGAAGTGCAAGTGTGAAAAACGCTGTTTTTTTAACTTACGTCAAGATTTACGAGCGATTGGTGGTAAAATGGCTGCGTAAAAAAATTGAAAACATACATAAAATGAAAGCCTGGGGTGTCTACTTTCCAAAAATATATACTTTTGGGGGGAAATCTTAGAGTGGAGCCCTGTTACACAGCCCCAAATGAGACATGGCACCAGTGATGCAAGCTGTGAAAATTCAAAGTGTGAAACTGGAAACGCACATGTTCCAATTTGGGCCCCATAGCTCCCGCAAACCTTGAATAACCTATGCATATGGGGTATTGCCGTACTCAGAAGAAGGAGCTGAACACTAAACAATGCATTTTTAAAAATCTTCACCTATCATGTGCTTGAAATTCACATCAACATTGAAGTGCAAGTGTGAAAAACGCTGTTTTTTTAACTTACGTCAAGATTTACGAGCGATTGGTGGTAAAATGGCTGCGTAAAAAAATTGAAAACATACATAAAATGAAAGCCTGGGGTGTCTACTTTCCAAAAATATATACTTTTGGGGGGAAATCTTAGAGTGGAGCCCTGTTACACAGCCCCAAATGAGACATGGCACCAGTGATGCAAGCTGTGAAAATTCAAAGTGTGAAACTGGAAACGCACATGTTCCAATTTGGGCCCCATAGCTCCCGCAAACCTTGAATAACCTATGCATATGGGGTATTGCCGTACTCAGAAGAAGGAGCTGAACACTAAACAATGCATTTTTAAAAATCTTCACCTATCATGTGCTTGAAATTCACATCAACATTGAAGTGCAAGTGTGAAAAACGCTGTTTTTTTAACTTACGTCAAGATTTACGAGCGATTGGTGGTAAAATGGCTGCGTAAAAAAATTGAAAACATACATAAAATGAAAGCCTGGGGTGTCTACTTTCCAAAAATATATACTTTTGGGGGAAATCTTAGAGTGGAGCACTGTTACACAGCCCCAAATGAGACATGGCACCAGTGATGCAAGCTGTGAAAATTCAAAGTGTGAAACTGGAAACGCGCATGTTCCAATTTGGGCCCCGTAGCTCTCCCAAACCTTGAGAAACCTATGCATATGGGGTATTGCCGTACTCAGAAGAAGGAGCTGAACACTAAACAATGCATTTTTAAAAATCTTCACCTATCATGTGCTTGAAATTCACATCAACATTGAAGTGCAAGTGTGAAAAACGCTGTTTTTTTAACTTACGTCAAGATTTACGAGCGATTGGTGGTAAAATGGCTGCGTAAAAAAATTGAAAACATACATAAAATGAAAGCCTGGGGTGTCTACTTTCCAAAAATATATACTTTTGGGGGGAAATCTTAGAGTGGAGCCCTGTTACACAGCCCCAAATGAGACATGGCACCAGTGATGCAAGCTGTGAAAATTCAAAGTGTGAAACTGGAAACGCACATGTTCCAATTTGGGCCCCATAGCTCCCGCAAACCTTGAATAACCTATGCATATGGGGTATTGCCGTACTCAGAAGAAGGAGCTGAACACTAAACAATGCATTTTTAAAAATCTTCACCTATCATGTGCTTGAAATTCACATCAACATTGAAGTGCAAGTGTGAAAAACGCTGTTTTTTTAACTTACGTCAAGATTTACGAGCGATTGGTGGTAAAATGGCTGCGTAAAAAAATTGAAAACATACATAAAATGAAAGCCTGGGGTGTCTACTTTCCAAAAATATATACTTTTGGGGGGAAATCTTAGAGTGGAGCCCTGTTACACAGCCCCAAATGAGACATGGCACCAGTGATGCAAGCTGTGAAAATTCAAAGTGTGAAACTGGAAACGCACATGTTCCAATTTGGGCCCCATAGCTCCCGCAAACCTTGAATAACCTATGCATATGGGGTATTGCCGTACTCAGAAGAAGGAGCTGAACACTAAACAATGCATTTTTAAAAATCTTCACCTATCATGTGCTTGAAATTCACATCAACATTGAAGTGCAAGTCTGAAAAACGCTGTTTTTTTAACTTACGTTAAGATTTACGAGCGATTGGTGGTAAAATGGCTGCGTAAAAAAATTGAAAACATACATAAAATGAAAGCCTGGGGTGTCTACTTTCCAAAAATATATACTTTTGGGGGGAAATCTTAGAGTGGAGCACTGTTACACAGCCCCAAATGAGACATGGCACCAGTGATGCAAGCTGTGAAAATTCAAAGTGTGAAACTGGAAACGCGCATGTTCCAATTTTGGCCCCGTAGCTCTCCCAAACCTTGAGAAACCTATGCATATGGGGTATTGCCGTACTCAGAAGAAGGAGCTGAACACTAAACAATGCATTTTTAAAAATCTTCACCTATCATCTGCTTGAAATTCACATCAACATTGAAGTGCAAGTGTGAAAAACGCTGTTTTTTTAACTTACGTCAAGATTTACGAGCGATTGGTGGTAAAATGGCTGCGTAAAAAAATTGAAAACATACATAAAATGAAAGCCTGGGGTGTCTACTTTCCAAAAATATATACTTTTGGGGGGAAATCTTAGAGTGGAGCCCTGTTACACAGCCCCAAATGAGACATGGCACCAGTGATGCAAGCTGTGAAAATTCAAAGTGTGAAACTGGAAACGCACATGTTCCAATTTGGGCCCCATAGCTCCCGCAAACCTTGAATAACCTATGCATATGGGGTATTGCCGTACTCAGAAGAAGGAGCTGAACACTAAACAATGCATTTTTAAAAATCTTCACCTATCATGTGCTTGAAATTCACATCAACATTGAAGTGCAAGTGTGAAAAACGCTGTTTTTTTAACTTACGTTAAGATTTACGAGCGATTGGTGGTAAAATGGCTGCGTAAAAAAATTGAAAACATACATAAAATGAAAGCCTGGGGTGTCTACTTTCCAAAAATATATACTTTTGGGGGGAAATCTTAGAGTGGAGCACTGTTACACAGCCCCAAATGAGACATGGCACCAGTGATGCAAGCTGTGAAAATTCAAAGTGTGAAACTGGAAACGCGCATGTTCCAATTTTGGCCCCGTAGCTCTCCCAAACCTTGAGAAACCTATGCATATGGGGTATTGCCGTACTCAGAAGAAGGAGCTGAACACTAAACAATGCATTTTTAAAAATCTTCACCTATCATGTGCTTGAAATTCACATCAACATTGAAGTGCAAGTGTGAAAAACGCTGTTTTTTTAACTTACGTCAAGATTTACGAGCGATTGGTGGTAAAATGGCTGCGTAAAAAAATTGAAAACATACATAAAATGAAAGCCTGGGGTGTCTACTTTCCAAAAATATATACTTTTGGGGGAAAATCTTAGAGTGGAGCACTGTTACACAGCCCCAAATGAGACATGGCACCAGTGATGCAAGCTGTGAAAATTCAAAGTGTGAAACTGGAAACGCGCATGTTCCAATTTGGGCCCCATAGCTCCCGCAAACCTTGAATAACCTATGCATATGGGGTATTGTCGTACTCAGAAGAAGGAGCTGAACACTAAACAATGCATTATTAAAAATCTTCACCTATCATGTGCTTGAAATTCACATCAACATTGAAGTGCAAGTGTGAAAAACGCTGTTTTTTTAACTTACGTTAAGATTTATGAGCGATTGGTGGTAAAATGGCTGCGTAAAAAAATTGAAAACATACATAAAATGAAAGCCTGGGGTGTCTACTTTCCAAAAATATATACTTTTGGGGGGAAATCTTAGAGTGGAGCACTGTTACACAGCCCCAAATGAGACATGGCACCAGTGATGCAAGCTGTGAAAATTCAAAATGTGAAACTGGAAACGCGCATGTTCCAATTTGGGCCCCGTAGCTCTCCCAAACCTTGAGAAACCTATGCATATGGGGTATTGCCGTACTCAGAAGAAGGAGCTGAACACTAAACAATGCATTTTTAAAAATCTTCACCTATCATGTGCTTGAAATTCACATAAACATTGAAGTGCAAGTGTGAAAAACGCTGTTTTTTTAACTTACGTCAAGGTTTACGAGCGATTGGTGGTAAAATGGCTGCGTAACAAAATTGAAAACATACATAAAATGAAAGCCTGGGGTGTCTACTTTCCAAAAATATATACTTTTGGGGGGAAATCTTAGAGTGGAGCACTGTTACACAGCCCCAAATGAGACATGGCACCAGTGATGCAAGCTGTGAAAATTCAAAGTGTGAAACTGGAAACGCGCATGTTCCAATTTGGGCCCCGTAGCTCTCCCAAACCTTGAGAAACCTATGCATATGGGGTATTGCCGTACTCAGAAGAAGGAGCTGAACACTAAACAATGCATTTTTAAAAATCTTCACCTATCATGTGCTTGAAATTCACATCAACATTGAAGTGCAAGTGTGAAAAACGCTGTTTTTTTAACTTACGTCAAGATTTACGAGCGATTGGTGGTAAAATGGCTGCATAAAAAAATTGAAAACATACATAAAATGAAAGCCTGGGGTGTCTACTTTCCAAAAATATATACTTTTGGGGGGAAATCTTAGAGTGGAGCCCTGTTACACAGCCCCAAATGAGACATGGCACCAGTGATGCAAGCTGTGAAAATTCAAAGTGTGAAACTGGAAACGCACATGTTCCAATTTGGGCCCCATAGCTCCCGCAAACCTTGAATAACCTATGCATATGGGGTATTGCCGTACTCAGAAGAAGGAGCTGAACACTAAACAATGCATTTTTAAAAATCTTCACCTATCATGTGCTTGAAATTCACATCAACATTGAAGTGCAAGTGTGAAAAACGCTGTTTTTTTAACTTACGTCAAGATTTACGAGCGATTGGTGGTAAAATGGCTGCGTAAAAAAATTGAAAACATACATAAAATGAAAGCCTGGTTTGTCTACTTTCCAAAAATATATACTTTTGGGGGGAAATCTTAGAGTGGAGCCCTGTTACACAGCCCCAAATGAGACATGGCACCAGTGATGCAAGCTGTGAAAATTCAAAGTGTGAAACTGGAAACGCGCATGTTCCAATTTGGGCCCCGTAGCTCTCCCAAACCTTGAGAAACCTATGCATATGGGGTATTGCCGTACTCAGAAGAAGGAGCTGAACACTAAACAATGCATTTTTAAAAATCTTCACCTATCATGTGCTTGAAATTCACATCAACATTGAAGTGCAAGTGTGAAAAACGCTGTTTTTTTAACTTACGTCAAGATTTACGAGCGATTGGTGGTAAAATGGCTGAGTAAAAAAATTGAAAACATACATAAAATGAAAGCCTGGGGTGTCTACTTTCCAAAAATATATACTTTTGGGGGGAAATCTTAGAGTGGAGCCCTGTTACACAGCCCCAAATGAGACATGGCACCAGTGATGCAAGCTGTGAAAATTCAAAGTGTGAAACTGGAAACGCACATGTTCCAATTTGGGCCCCATAGCTCCCGCAAACCTTGAATAACCTATGCATATGGGATATTGCCGTACTCAGAAGAAGGAGCTGAACACTAAACAATGCATTTTTAAAAATCTTCACCTATCATGTGCTTGAAATTCACATCAACATTGAAGTGCAAGTGTGAAAAACGCTGTTTTTTTAACTTACGTCAAGATTTACGAGCGATTGGTGGTAAAATGGCTGCGTAAAAAAATTGAAAACATACATAAAATGAAAGCCTGGGGTGTCTACTTTCCAAAAATATATACTTTTGGGGGGAAATCTTAGAGTGGAGCCCTGTTACACAGCCCCAAATGAGACATGGCACCAGTGATGCAAGCTGTGAAAATTCAAAGTGTGAAACTGGAAACGCACATGTTCCAATTTGGGCCCCATAGCTCCCGCAAACCTTGAATAACCTATGCATATGGGGTATTGCCGTACTCAGAAGAAGGAGCTGAACACTAAACAATGCATTTTTAAAAATCTTCACCTATCATGTGCTTGAAATTCACATCAACATTGAAGTGCAAGTGTGAAAAACGCTGTTTTTTTAACTTACGTCAAGATTTACGAGCGATTGGTGGTAAAATGGCTGCGTAAAAAAATTGAAAACATACATAAAATGAAAGCCTGGGGTGTCTACTTTCCAAAAATATATACTTTTGGGGGGAAATCTTAGAGTGGAGCCCTGTTACACAGCCCCAAATGAGACATGGCACCAGTGATGCAAGCTGTGAAAATTCAAAGTGTGAAACTGGAAACGCGCATGTTCCAATTTTGGCCCCGTAGCTCTCCCAAACCTTGAGAAACCTATGCATATGGGGTATTGCCGTACTCAGAAGAAGGAGCTGAACACTAAACAATGCATTTTTAAAAATCTTCACCTATCATGTGCTTGAAATTCACATCAACATTGAAGTGCAAGTGTGAAAAACGCCGTTTTTTTAACTTACGTCAAGATTTACGAGCGATTGGTGGTAAAATGGCTGCGTAAAAAAATTGAAAACATACATAAAATGAAAGCCTGGGGTGTCTACTTTCCAAAAATATATACTTTTGGGGGGAAATCTTAGAGTGGAGCCCTGTTACACAGCCCCAAATGAGACATGGCACCAGTGATGCAAGCTGTGAAAATTCAAAGTGTGAAACTGGAAACGCACATGTTCCAATTTGGGCCCCATAGCTCCCGCAAACCTTGAATAACCTATGCATATGGGGTATTGCCGTACTCAGAAGAAGGAGCTGAACACTAAACAATGCATTTTTAAAAATCTTCACCTATCATGTGCTTGAAATTCACATCAACATTGAAGTGCAAGTGTGAAAAACGCTGTTTTTTTAACTTACGTCAAGATTTACGAGCGATTGGTGGTAAAATGGCTGCGTAAAAAAATTGAAAACATACATAAAATGAAAGCCTGGGGTGTCTACTTTCCAAAAATATATACTTTTGGGGGGAAATCTTAGAGTGGAGCCCTGTTACACAGCCCCAAATGAGACATGGCACCAGTGATGCAAGCTGTGAAAATTCAAAGTGTGAAACTGGAAACGCACATGTTCCAATTTGGGCCCCATAGCTCCCGCAAACCTTGAATAACCTATGCATATGGGGTATTGCCGTACTCAGAAGAAGGAGCTGAACACTAAACAATGCATTTTTAAAAATCTTCACCTATCATGTGCTTGAAATTCACATCAACATTGAAGTGCAAGTGTGAAAAACGCTGTTTTTTTAACTTACGTCAAGATTTACGAGCGATTGGTGGTAAAATGGCTGCGTAAAAAAATTGAAAACATACATAAAATGAAAGCCTGGGGTGTCTACTTTCCAAAAATATATACTTTTGGGGGGAAATCTTAGAGTGGAGCCCTGTTACACAGCCCCAAATGAGACATGGCACCAGTGATGCAAGCTGTGAAAATTCAAAGTGTGAAACTGGAAACGCACATGTTCCAATTTGGGCCCCATAGCTCCCGCAAACCTTGAATAACCTATGCATATGGGGTATTGCCGTACTCAGAAGAAGGAGCTGAACACTAAACAATGCATTTTTAAAAATCTTCACCTATCATGTGCTTGAAATTCACATCAACATTGAAGTGCAAGTGTGAAAAACGCTGTTTTTTTAACTTACGTTAAGATTTACGAGCGATTGGTGGTAAAATGGCTGCGTAAAAAAATTGAAAACATACATAAAATGAAAGCCTGGGGTGTCTACTTTCCAAAAATATATACTTTTGGGGGGAAATCTTAGAGTGGAGCACTGTTACACAGCCCCAAATGAGACATGGCACCAGTGATGCAAGCTGTGAAAATTCAAAGTGTGAAACTGGAAACGCGCATGTTCCAATTTTGGCCCCGTAGCTCTCCCAAACCTTGAGAAACCTATGCATATGGGGTATTGCCGTACTCAGAAGAAGGAGCTGAACACTAAACAATGCATTTTTAAAAATCTTCACCTATCATGTGCTTGAAATTCACATCAACATTGAAGTGCAAGTGTGAAAAATGCTGTTTTTTTAACTTACGTCAAGATTTACGAGCGATTGGTGGTAAAATGGCTGCGTAAAAAAATTGAAAACATACATAAAATGAAAGCCTGGGGTGTCTACTTTCCAAAAATATATACTTTTGGGGGGAAATCTTAGAGTGGAGCACTGTTACACAGCCCCAAATGAGACATGGCATCAGTGATGCAAGCTGTGAAAATTCAAAGTGTGAAACTGGAAACGCGCATGTTCCAATTTGGGCCCCATAGCTCCCGCAAACCTTGAATAACCTATGCATATGGGGTATTGTCGTACTCAGAAGAAGGAGCTGAACACTAAACAATGCATTTTTAAAAATCTTCACCTATCATGTGCTTGAAATTCACATCAACATTGAAGTGCAAGTGTGAAAAACGCTGTTTTTTTAACTTACGTTAAGATTTATGAGCGATTGGTGGTAAAATGGCTGCGTAAAAAAATTGAAAACATACATAAAATGAAAGCCTGGGGTGTCTACTTTCCAAAAATATATACTTTTGGGGGGAAATCTTAGAGTGGAGCACTGTTACACAGCCCCAAATGAGACATGGCACCAGTGATGCAAGCTGTGAAAATTCAAAATGTGAAACTGGAAACGCGCATGTTCCAATTTGGGCCCCGTAGCTCTCCCAAACCTTGAGAAATCTATGCATATGGGGTATTGCCGTACTCAGAAGAAGGAGCTGAACACTAAACAATGCATTTTTAAAAATCTTCACCTATCATGTGCTTGAAATTCACATAAACATTGAAGTGCAAGTGTGAAAAACGCTGTTTTTTTAACTTACGTCAAGGTTTACGAGCGATTGGTGGTAAAATGGCTGCGTAACAAAATTGAAAACATACATAAAATGAAAGCCTGGGGTGTCTACTTTCCAAAAATATATACTTTTGGGGGGAAATCTTAGAGTGGAGCACTGTTACACAGCCCCAAATGAGACATTGCACCAGTGATGCAAGCTGTGAAAATTCAAAGTGTGAAACTGGAAACGCGCATGTTCCAATTTGGGCCCCGTAGCTCTCCCAAACCTTGAGAAACCTATGCATATGGGGTATTGCCGTACTCAGAAGAAGGAGCTGAACACTAAACAATGCATTTTTAAAAATCTTCACCTATCATGTGCTTGAAATTCACATCAACATTGAAGTGCAAGTGTGAAAAACGCTGTTTTTTTAACTTACGTCAAGATTTACGAGCGATTGGTGGTAAAATGGCTGCGTAAAAAAATTGAAAACATACATAAAATGAAAGCCTGGGGTGTCTACTTTCCAAAAATATATACTTTTGGGGGGAAATCTTAGAGTGGAGCACTGTTACACAGCCCCAAATGAGACATGGCACCAGTGATGCAAGCTGTGAAAATTCAAAGTGTGAAACTGGAAACGCGCATGTTCCAATTTGGGCCCCATAGCTCCCGCAAACCTTGAATAACCTATGCATATGGGGTATTACCGTACTCAGAAGAAGGAGCTGAACACTAAACAATGCATTTTTAAAAATCTTCACCTATCATGTGCTTGAAATTCACATCAACATTGAAGTGCAAGTGTGAAAAACGCTTTTTTTTTAACTTACGTTAAGATTTATGAGCGATTGGTGGTAAAATGGCTGCGTAAAAAAATTTAAAACATACATAAAATGAAAGCCTGGGGTGTCTACTTTCCAAAAATATATACTTTTGGGGGGAAATCTTAGAGTGGAGCACTGTTACACAGCCCCAAATGAGACATGGCACCAGTGATGCAAGCTGTGAAAATTCAAAGTGTGAAACTGGAAACGCGCATGTTCCAATTTGGGCCCCGTAGCTCTCCCAAACCTTGAGAAACCTATGCATATGGGGTATTGCCGTACTCAGAAGAAGGAGCTGAACACTAAACAATGCATTTTTAAAAATCTTCACCTATCATGTGCTTCATATCAACAGTAGTATTGAAATGTAAGTGTGAAAACTGCAAAAAAACAAAATATTACCACAATTTTGAAAATTTTTTCTGGAAAAATAGCTGCATGAAAAACTCCAAAATTCTCCTGATTATTTACCTTATGTTGTGTAGTTTTCAGAAACATATACCTTTGTGGGACATTTTTGGTTCTGGCACCGTCAGCTAAGCTATGATGCTCACATGCCAATTGTTGAGAAATTACAAGTTGGAAATAATGGCATCCATCTTGTAATATTTACCTTGTAAATGTGAGGAAGTGATTGAAATACTAGGCATATGGGGTATTCTTATATTCAGGAGAAGCAAATGAATATATTTAGGGGTATTTTTTTGTCATAAACTAATTGTATGCAAATCCTGACACGAAAATATAAGCAAAATGTTGTTTTTTTTCAATTTTTTTCCTCTTTTTTTCTATTTTAATCAAATTAAACAATGAGGTATTCATATAATTGTGGTATCAAAAGAAAGCCCTACTTGTGCTTAAAAAAACAGTATATAATTTATGTGGGTGCACAAAAGGAATTAAAGAGAAAATATGGTTGAACAAAGACATAGTCAAAAAAGTCAAAATTGCTCCGGTCCTTAAGTCAAATCAAACTCAGATTTTCCCGGTCCTTAAGGGGTTAAGGAGGTTGTACTACTTGTGTGTTATGACTATGGCAAATGTGTTTACATTTGTTGTGTGAGTGCACCTGTAGATGTGGTGTTATGACTGTATTGTTGACTCACCCAAAAGCCATCCCTCTGTATATGTTTCATTCTCAATGTTCCTGTGGACAGAGGAGTGCTTGAGGATGTAGGAGTCCTGACAGCTGCCAAGATAGGATGCACACACATGGGTTGCCTCATAAGAGATGTCCTTCATGCATTGGAGCTTTTATGCTCAAATGTGTGTAGTCTATGGCATCCATGACCCTGGGCATGCCTCCCCTTGTGTAGTCCTGTTTTACACATGTCCACTCCATGTCAGTGGATGTATGTCCTGGCCTTCCTCTAGAGGGCTGGCAACACCTGATCCAGTACTCCTGAACATGTGGACTGGGATATGCCAGATGCATATTCTTCTGTGGACTGGAACGATCCCCTTGCCATGAAATGTATGGCACACATCAGCTTCTGTAAGCCAGATAGAGTGATGTACATGGGGTTGATGTAATCTTTGATAGCCTCATATAACTGAATGATGCTGTGCAACATCAGTCTGTAGTGGTCTTTAACTTCAGCGTCCATCATTCCAAGAAGTGTGAATCTTGTACAGAATATCCTAGGTCTGTGTGGTTGTCTATAAACCCTATGCTGCTCCACAGGTCCCTGTGGCAATTGTGGTATCTGTGGCAGATCTGGTTGCAGAAGCTGGGGTGCAGCTGCAGCTGCCTTATGTGGTCCCCCAGGTCGAAATGGGCTCATGTCTGGATGTCCAGTTGGAGCATCAGTGATTGCATCAAATGGAGGCTGTTCAGCAGGTGTGCTTGTGGGTTGATGGTGATCCTTAGCCCTCACACAGCTTTGTCTCTGATGTCTTCAGAGGAATAGATATACAAACATACTGGTTGTAATTGCTCTCTCTTTCTCTGTCTGTCTGAGTAGTCTGACTGTAAACAATCCACATCTGAAGATGTCTCTTTAAGACAGTGGTAGGGTGTTGTCTAGGTGCAGTCGTGGAGTAGGGAGTGACCAATGGGAAGATGTGTGTTGTCCAGGTAAGTGGTTTGCGGTGTTGCTGTTTTGTTTGTCTGATTAGTTGTACTTGCTGTGTACTTATTGTATGTGTGTGTGTGTGTGTGTCTGACATTGTCAGGTGCACCTTGGGTCTATATTGGCTGGGGATGTTACATAGGTGTGCTTGGCATGTGTTCCCCTGGGAGGTTGATAAGTTTTGTTGTTTGTCCTGGACTTGTTTGTAGGGTATGGTCATTGTTTGTGTGTTTGCTTGGCTCTGCAGGGGTTAATGTTGCCATTGGTGTGCTTGTGCTATGCACTGTCTGTTGTGTGAGCTGATGTTTCCCTGATTTGTTTTGTCTGACTTTTTTTTTGTCTGTTGTGTGCAGTACAGCCAGAAAAATGGTGCAAAGTTTCATCCATTAAATGTATCAATTTATTGTGCATTGGTACTAGCATACAGCATTGAATGGGTCCTGGGTCTAGCTGTTATTCCTAATTGAATGGTTTACCATGCTTAAAAAACTGCTGTCAGGCTTTTTTTTTTTTTTGGCGTTGGAGGTAATTGGATTGAGGCCTTAATCACTACCTATCAAATGGCAGATTCATACTCTTACTGTGAACAGAGAGAAGGGCGGTCTAATGCTGCTGTGGAAAATCTATTTTGAATTCCGTTTTGAGAAGACAAATTAACAATAACAGACTAGTTTCTACAAAGGACTTTTACATTCCCATCCCATACAAACGTATTGGGATGATGATAAAGAGCAAGTAGATTTTATTTTGCATGATTTACATAAAAGTTATTTTCTTTTCTTTATATTGTAATGCAAGCATCTTGTTAAAACGTGAGTAATTATGTAAAAAGCTAGGTAAGCTCTACGGTATCAATGGCATGCAATATCCCAAGCCATTGACAATCATCTAGATTCTGTTCTAGCATGCATTACCAAGAATTAAATGCAAATTATATATCATTTGTTTGCAAACATTACATTTTATTTTCTTACATGGAACCTCAAGTCTTCTCTATAGTTCATTCCACAGTAAAATCCCTGTACGCTGGCAGAGATATGCACTGTCATTGAACAATATAAAAGAACAATAACCTTCATAAACAGTAAACCTAACTGCCCCAGCTTAGATGAAAAACAACCCAGTGGTCACAGAAAACAACCACACACACACACACACACACACACACACATATATACACACACACAACCCTCTCTTGTACTATTTTGTTTAAATCAAATAAAACCCCTATCAGCAGCTGTAGTTATTCATTGTCTTTTGGCAGTCTTTTTTCAGATATCTGTATTTTTCTGGTGTATAGTTTCTCTTATGCTTTTCTGCCTTTTATACTAGGTGCAACATTGTTCTTGCTTGAGCTCCTTAATCTTTGTTCCATCCTAAATAGGATAACTCTCAGATATGTCAAAATACCTCAAACAAAGGTGCACCTCTCTCTAGAAAACCCTGGGTCAGACTACTCCACATCCCTAGAAACTTGCAAGTAATGGGCCCATAATGCATGTACATACAAAAGCAGATATATCCTTCTTCAGGACAAGCATTTCTCTATAGTTAACCCTCAACATAGAAGCTTGAATCCACATCCTTTCTTTCCAGTTATACAATGTCAATTCCTATCCCAGATTGACTCTATCAATAAACAGCCCTCCAAGGAAGGTCAGATTCTAAACAGACACAGGGCTCGATTTAAAGGCAGCCGTTAGTAAAAAAAATCACTAACGGGTGCGTTAAGTGTCATGTTGCAATTCAAAGATCCATCTAAACAACAGCTAACGGCAGTTTCACAATACTAACGGCCGATACACTTACGTGCATTCAGACGCATTCAACAACATACCCCAGAGCTATTCAAAGGCTTGCGGTACTGATAACGGCTGAAAAAAAGACACACCTAACGGCTAAAAGTTAAGACCCACTTTTCTTAGCCGTTAGACACTTAAAGGGATAGTAATACTTCATTTTAACTTTATTTTATTTTGTAGGCATTAAAAAAACACGAAGAATGATATAAGTCTTATCTCTGAAACCTTTATGGTTTAAGAGATATTCACAAACAAAGTATCCCCCCCCTGTTCAACCATATCAGAAGGGAGATGCCCAGGTAGACTGCAGAGAGGGACAATCTTCAATTAAGATAATGGAAAAAGCTGATAAACTTGTCAAGGGGGGAAGGGCTTTCATTGTTTTCATACAAAGAAAATTGTCCCCTTCTGTTATCTGTACTGTCATACAACCAGACTCACATCTGAGAAGAGATGGCTTACACTAGGTAAAAGGGGCGGGGAGGGGAACTTTGCTTGTGAATATCTCATAAACCATAAAGGTCTGAGAGATAAGACTTATATCATTCTTCATGTTTTTTTAATCCCTACAAAATAAAATAAAGTTAAAACGAAGTGTTACTATCCCTTTAACGTACAAAACAAAACACCCGTTACAGAGGAAAAGACACAAAAGGCTTACCGCACAACCATGTAAATGGGAAAATTAACCCGTGCAATGCCAAAACAACACAAAAACATGTACACACAACACAAATCACTACACACACAACAACAACCAACACCACAGGGACAACGACACACAAAAAAACAACAACACAACATGGCACGGAACAATGGGGGTCATCACACAAAGCGGACACCTGCAAATACAAGCTCACCTGGGCAACATCAGCACGCGACCTGCACCCCACAACTGCACGTCCGCAAATGGCACACACAGAACAAGCACAACACACCACATCTTATAACACACACACACCTGCAAACACTTACCTGGACACAAACAACTCTCCACTGGTCAGCACTCACCTCATCACCACACCTACACAACGCCCTAGCAAGTACTTAAAGGGACAACTCAACACACTCACTTGTGGCTTGTTTTCCACTCAGGGAGGGAGAGATAGAGAGAGATAGAGAGAGCTAGAGAGAGAGAGGTAGAGAGAGAGAGCGACAGATAGAGACAGATAGAGAGAGCAAACAGTATGTTGGGTTACATATTGCGGAGAAGGCGTGCAAGGGAGAGAGCTAGGGAACATCAGCAATCTCCAAGCACGCCTCATCAACAGCCTTCACCTGTTGCAAGTGAGGAGGCTCTGGCTCAGCAGCCACACAGGAGTCCATCCCCACCTGGAGGGCACAGGATGTATAGACGACCACCAAGGCCCAGGGTATACCGCCCAAGGGTCACCCTCTTTGGAATGGCTGATGACGAGGTCATTGATCGCTACAGGTTGAGGCCTGACAGCATCATTGCCTTGTATGAAGTCATCAAGGAGCAGGTGGATCCCATCTACATCCACAACCATGCCCTAACTGGCCTGCAGAAACTACTCTGTGCCATACACTTCATGGCAAGCGGGGCCTTCCAGTCCACTGAGGGTTACGCATCTGGCATGTCACAGGCCACATTCTCCAGAGTGCTGGCCCAGGTCCTGCCAGCCCTCAAAAGCAAGGCCAGTACCTATATACATTTTCCCACCACCAACATGGACTGGATACACGTCAAGCAGGCCTTTTACGCAAAGGGAGGCATGCCCAGGGTCATGGGTGCTATAGATTGCACCCATGTCCGGATTAAGGCCCCAGCATGTGACGCACAGCTATTCATCAACAGGAAGAACTTCCACTCCATCAACGTGCAGATGGTGTGTGACAGCAACATGAGGATCATGAATGTCTGTGCAAAATATCCTGGCAGCACACATGATGCATACATTCTACAAAACTCCTCAGTCCACAGAGATTTTGAGAATGGAACCTTTACAGGGGATGGCTAGTGGGTGAGTTCACAAAACAAAATCACACCACATACACAGGCGTACACACCACGCTGCTCAGCATGCACCTGACCCACAGATACTATGTCCACCACACAAAACATCATTCACACAACATGTGCTCCCTGTCTCACCATGTTACTCACATTACACAGGTGATGCTGGCTATGGATGCAAGTCCTGGCTACTGACCCCTCTGGCCAATCCCCAAACACATGCCCAGGAAAGCTACAACCAGGCTCATGCCAGAACGAGGAATGCTATTGAGCGGACATTTGGGCTTCTCAAGTCAAGATTCCGATGTCTGGACCACTCTGGGGGAGCACTGCAGTATGCACCGGCTAAGGTGTGTGACATCATTGTGGCATGCGCAATACTGCACAACATCGCAGTGGACACCAGACTGCTGGATCACATCCCGGACCCCCCCATACAGGAAGTGGCCATGGACATCGGGCATGTGGAGGAGACCATGAGAGGGGCACAGATCAGAGACAGGCTCATCACGGAACACTTCACCTGTGAGTATAACACATGCATGCAAACAATCCATGCAAGTCCCCCATCAGTCCTGTGACACTAACCACACTGCACATTTTGTTCTGTCTCACCCCACAGGAACAGTGACACAGCACTGCACTGGCAGTGGACGTGGCAAATTGTGTGTGTGGACTCAACAACCATCCTCCATTCCACTCTCCACGTTGACATACAGACCCCAAGGATATCACTCACACCCCCAGGAGAAACAAGGTACAACATATTACCCATGTTCATCACCTTACACGGCTTGATTGACAGCAACTAACTGGATATGCCATGATTATAGCCTTAACAACCATGCTAGCCCAGTAGCGAAAGAGTATTATCTAATGATATGCATTAGAAGGGACATCAGACTCAATATGGGACCTGTACTGTGCTACAGCTGAGAAGAGCAGCACAGGGGTGGATGTACAGTGGTATGGGCACACAATGTAGAGGTCATGAGATGTAGATCAGATTACCAGGGACTCCATGCTGACCTGTGAGTGTGCAGACCAATGTTCCCCCGACATGAATACACACATCAACAAATATGTCCTAACAGTTCCATAGAACAAATGACATTGGGCTGCCACTGTCACTTTCACAGTGGCAGCACAATGTCATTTGTTCCATGGAGCTCTCAGAACACTTGTTAATGTGTGTATACATGTCAGGGGCACAAATCGATAGGGCTAGTGCACATGTCCTAAGTTCCCCACAGAATTGGTTACAGATGAGTACACAACACATTGTCAAGCAATGGTTTGTGTACACACCTGTAATCAAGAAGATTGAAGGGATTAAAAAGACTAAATTGTTGTTGCTTGATGATCAGTTCAGGTCCACTGCTCCAAATCCTGTCCTCTTGTCCCGCAGGCATCCGTAACATGATCCATCCTTGAACTGAAGATCTTCCATGTGACTGGATTGATGTCTTGACAACACCTTCATGAAGATCACCCCTTGCTGTTTATGGTGATGTTGTTGGTGATGCAAAGTTTGACCTGAGGTTCACACAAACCTCTACTGGAACATTCTCATAGAGACACAGAAAACACCATTTCTTGAGTGTTATTACCTGTACAGTTAGGATGCTCAACTACAGAGTTGTCAAACCTTTTGGACAACACATGAGCAGGGCAGCAGTGTTACTGAAGTAGTACGATTTAGTTTCAAAGTACATTTAGTTTTCACATACAGGTGTTAAATGCATATAGGCAATACACACAGAAAACACATGTACATTCTAATGTACTTTGAGACACAATAAAGATGAACCATCCACATTCAATCTGTGTCTGTAGGAGGATATATTTGAGAACACATTTGTCAATGCGTAACCACACCCAGGATAGAGTATCCCCCATACATGGAAAGGCATCACCCACATCATAGGAGTCCACCACTTGTTTGTCAGTGAGTGGACTCTGTGATGTATCCATGCAAACAGATGATGGTGGCAATGATGCACCAATGTGTTGTGGGAGTGATAAAGAGGTGATACAGGGGACATACTTCCACAGTGAATACATGTCCACATATTCTGTATTGCTCAGTATAATCAATGTTCTGAGATTTTGCTCCACTTTGACATATCTCAGTACATGGGCTATATCAACGAACAGACTAAGTGGACATGTGTTATCACTGGTGAAGTCTGTTGTTACACCCTTAGGGAAACAGCAACTCAACTTACTGGAGACACCAATGCTCACCCCAGGATATCAGTGTGTGTGCTACACATTGAAATCCTAGGTTAAAAACATTAGCTTCCCCAGTAAGTCAGTTGCACAATGAGTGTGTGAATCCAAGACAATATGGATACATGTCCCATTTATCTGTCCTGCTTGTAATGTCCCTGCTAAGTCACAGAGCTGTTTGTCTGCTAATCTCATTAACCCAGTGAGTGCAAGAGTGGTCCCCAGCGCATTTCTTTGCAATGCGTTGCCTACCACTCTGGCACTCAAAGGGTTAAACACAACATATGATGTAGACAAATGTTCAATGTTGTACCATTTGTTGTGCTAAGGGGTATGTTTTGATGTTCAAATTCAACACACAACACCGCCATATAACACAGTGGTGTCATATGGCTCCAGGGATGTATTACATGTTGAATTTGTACAACGGTTGTGTGTGTGTGAACCCATGTTGTAGCATCCCACTAACATTTAACCCAGGCAGAGGTTGTGTTCACTGCATTGTATGGCAATGCATTGGAGACAACCCTGCCACACAATCCATAACTGAAGACACAACAGATCAGACAGGAATAAAACTAAAATGTTTTTTTTATTGAGGGGAAAGTTGACAGGTTGGGCCTTTCATTTTCTCCTTTTTTTTTGGGGGGGGGGGGCTTAGCCTGGGTGCCAGAGGTGGATGCCCTTGTGGATCTCCTGGTAACCCTCTGCCCCCTAGGTGTGGCTTCAGGGGTAACACTGGAGGGGGTGATGGTTGAAGTAGACCCCTCAGTGGAACGCAAGTTCGCCCTCTCCATCCTCAGGTTCTCCCTGCGGTTGATCTCCCTCAACTCCACAAGGACCTGGGTCAACATGTCCATCACACCAGTGCTGAGCTGCTGGAGTAGTGTGTTCCCCCTGGCCACCTCCGACTCCAGGGCTTGGATTCTGGTCTCCAATTGGCCAATGTTCCTCCTGGATTGCCTCCTGCTCCTGGTGATATTGCTGTCAGTACTCCTGCTCGACCGGAGTAGTCTCCTCTGAAGGGCCATACACTCCGCCTCCATCCCTGTGAGGCATGCGGTGCTGGAGGTGGATGTGCCCGGTGTCCCTGGTGCTGCTGTTTCCTCCTCTGCTGCTGAGGGTACTGTTTCCTCCTCTGCTGCTGAGGGTGCTGTTTCCTCTGCTGCTGGAGGTGCTGTTTCCTCTGCTACTGGAGGTGCTGTTTCCTCTGCTGCTGGAGGTGCTATTTCCTCTGCTGCTGCTGAGGGTGCTGTGGCTGCTGTTGGAGTGGCTGGTGCAGATGATGGGCATATGCCCACCACATCAAGTGATCCCGAGCTGCCCAATGATGTGTGTGCTGGTGGAGGTGTGAATATGTCCCTGGGTAGGGGGCGCTGGGGCTCACCAATCAGGCCCAGGTGTGGGTAGTCCAGTGGCCAAGGGTCATATGGTGGCCACTGATAGGTGGTGGGACCCCACCTCGGATCATGCCTTGGGGCATGCTGTGGAGCCATCCAGGAGGGTGGGTTTATCTGTGAGGCATATGTCCCATATTGGGTGGTGGCCACTGTCCCTGGCAGCCATTGCCTCCCTGGCGGTGGTGGTGCTGCTGAAGGAGGGTGGTAGCTGGTGGAGGCGGATGGATATGTCCACCTCTCCTCCTGTGGCATCCAGCCACTGTACTGGTGAGGTGCAGCCTGTGGTGGTCCAGCCTGTGGTGGTCCAGCCTGTGGTGGTGCAGCCTGTGGTGGTGCAGCCTGTGGTGGTCCAGCCTGTGGTGGAGGGGATGGTGATGGTGGGTAAGGTGACCACCGGCTGGTCCCCTCCTCTGTGTACTCCTCACTGGGGGGTGACATAGCCTCCTCCACTGGCTCCCGCTGGGCTTGAGGGCCATAAGCTGTGTGGAGAAATAAGATGTTGTGATTAGTGACCTTAGCCATATGTTTGTGGAGACAGTTATACTTTGATATGTGGTGAAGACAAATATATGTGTTTGGGTTAATCCCCCTGGGTAAACAAGGGTACTCCCACTGCTGAAAGGTGTTGTTTGAGTTATTATGGGTGAAGGTTTAATTTTGAGGTGCAATATCACAGTGGGCCGAAATAGTACAGTGGGGCTGTTGCAACACCCTCCCATGTAGATATCTGGTCCCTGTACCAGAGCTGTCCATATGATTGCGTAGTAACAGCACCACTGTACAATTTCATGCCACTGGGATATTGCCCCTGACATATTCACGTCTGAGCTGTGATACCTTTTGTATCAACACACCTTTCAGCAGTAGGAATACCACTGTTTAACTCGGGATGGCAAAGGTTAAGTCCACCTTGATGTCAGATTGTAGAGATTGTGAAAACAGATGTTGTTCTCTGTTAGTCCTATCCCTCCTACCCTCATGGTTGTTCAGATATTGCTCTATGTGACGGATGTAGATTTCAGTCATTTGTCCACACGAGGGATTTTCAGCAGAGACAAAATCAACCCATTTAGAGAACAATACTTAATTGGAATGGTGTACAGAGTGTGCATGTTTTGCAAGCACACTCTGTGGACCATTACAAAGAGGTATTTATCTCGACATGTTGCGACTTTGGCTCTGCTGAAGAGCCTCCGTGTGGTCACATGATAGATATCTCCACCTGTCACAATATCTGTATACCATGAGTGTTGGAGGGATGGGACTTAGATCAAGACACATTTGTTAACGATGGCAATGATATGACATCATGATGACATTACCCATTGCTATCCCATTACAGTGACACACAAGTAGAAATGGTCATATATGTATGTGGATATGTACCCTTCATATGGATACAGTAATATCCTTCCAAGATGTGAAGCCAGAGAGCAGTTCAGTAGGTGTGATTGTCTTACTGGCTATACATGTGCACCCATCCAACAAGACATTGTATTGATATGATGGATATGAACATACCTCGTATATCCCATCTACATAGAGTGTGATATACTATGTATGTGTATTTGGATGTTTGCAATGTAGGTTGATTTGTGATGGGTGCACATATCTGTCCAGTAAGGCAATCACATCCAGTGAAGTGATCTGTGTTCACATCGTGTTGGAACATATTTAGTAACAAACATTTGAATCCTAAGGGCAACAATCCAGCCAGTAGTGAGGTATATCTTTGATTGAGGCCTGTTTTTTTCTGTGTATGAGCCCATCCATCCTTCTGTGTGAGGCAACCGTACTCAATCCTAGATATCCATCAGTCATGGCCTGTTGGTGACCAAGGTACAATGATGTTTGCTATTTGTTTCCCATGTGTATCCTGCAAAGAGCGGCTGGTGTACCATCCATCCATGGCATCAGCACCCCTGTGGATCCATGTGGGAATCAAATATGGGATATGAAATTTCAAGTCCGAGTAAATGATTGCAGCCACAACACCAATGCCTACATTTTCCAGCTTGAATTCTGTGTAATAGTTTTCGGCCTGTGTGTTGCACCTACAAGCATTTATTCTGTGTGACACTGTGATGTATTACCTGATTGGCCCCTTTTTGTGATTCAGTAAGGGGTGATGTAGAACTGATGACGTGAACATGATGGTGACTTCTCCAGTGATCTCCTTTCCCCATTTCCAGTGTTTTCCATGGAGTCTGTACAATGGGACCTTATAAACTTGATTCTTGTTTTTGCATATTCTCCATGGACTAACACTGGTATTGGTGAAGTGAGGGTGTGTGAGGGTTACTTTGTGTCCACCATCTGTTTGTCACCGCTTAGTGGATGTCCCCTGTGTAGCATGTGATCGCTGGCCTATTGACTTGTCTGGTTAACCCCTTGAGTACCAGAGGGGTTGCCAATGCATTGTTGATTGATGCATTGATGATCCCTCTAGCACTCAAGGGGTTAGGGTGGGGGTGGAGACATGGGTGACATTGTGTGTGAACAGTGATGATATTTAACAGACAACATTTTGAACATAACGGTTTGTGTATTGTGTGTGATGAGCACAGCGACAGGAGGGTTGAAGTAGGACTTTGACAGGTTTGTCCCAAGTTGGACGTTGTCATTTGTCCAGGTGTTGTGTCCTTTTTTTAACCCTCATGGTGCTGTGTTGGTGCAGTTGTATGGCTGAGTGATGGACATGTGTTGAGGTGTGACTGTGTGTGCAGCTGGTGTTGGTTGCTGTAGTGTGTTGTTCTGAAGTGTTGCACTTACCGGTAGTGTGGAGGCTCCTCTCATCCCCAGTGTCAGTTCCTCCAATGACCCCCTCGATCAGGGTCGGGGACATGGTCTGCCGCACCATCTCCTCCCAGCCGCAGAAGGTGATAGGGACTGCTGGTCCACCTCCAGTGCCTCGGGTGTGCTTGGCGAGCTCTGTCATTTTATTCTTGACGACCCTCCGGCAGTCGCCCCATCTCTTTTTGATGGACTCCACGTCCCGTCTGCATGGAGCCACCGCGTTGACCCGGCTGCATATTTGGTTCCACGCTGCCTTCCTCCTCGCTGACAGGCCAGGGACCTTCGCCGTTGGGTGGAGAACACTCTGCCTCTCCAGGACAGCTTCCACGAGAGCCGTGTTCTCCTCCTCTGTGTATTTGGGGTCCCTGATCCTGCCCTTGTCAGCTCCGGCATGGGAGGATTCTGAGCCGGAGTGCCCTGCCTGGTCTGACCCTGACTGTGTGTGTTGCTCCCCAGCAACTACCCCTCGTCCCACTGCAGGTTCTGTCCCTGTCCTGCGTGTGCCTGCTCTTGTGGGCCGGGTCCCCCTCTGCCCTGCAGATCTCCCTCTGCCACCCCTGCTCTGCTGAGGGATCCCCTCCTGAGCTTCCTCCTCCTCCACTACTCTCATCATCCCTCTCTCCTGTCCTCCTCTCCTGGCCATCACTCACCCAGTCACACCCAGGCACTCCCACAGGCCCTCACAGACACACTCGATCCACTCACTCTCTGTCACACACTTTCACTCCCAGATTCACACTGTGAAAATAAAAAGTAAAATATGTAAGGTGTTATAAAATAAAAGGACTATGTGTATGTATATGTATGTGTTTGTGTTTGTATGTGTGTATGTAATATGTGCAAAAGTGTGATATGTGTATATTTAGTGCACCTCTCTCCTCTCTCCAAACTGCAAAACTCCTCTACCTCCAATGAACGCGCCTCTCTCCCTCTCTCTAATGACTATCCTCCGCTCCTGGGTCCTGATATCTGGCTCTGAAGAACTCGATAACAGACAGTGTGTGACGGTTATTTTTGGGTATATATAGGTGTATTTGAAGTTATTTGATACATTGGGGCTTTGTGATTGGCTGTGTGTTTGAATTTGTTTAGGCATCAATCATGGTTGCTAGACAACGGCAGCCGTTATATTACATGTTGTTTTGAGCGCTGTTATCGTGTGATTTGGCCGCCCGTTGTGCATTAACATGAGCGACAACGGCTTTTGTGTTACGTGTTTTTTGTGTGCCTACGCTCGATAGCTATTCTCGTAGAGTAGCTATTGAATCTGCCATAACTCATGTATTATTTGCGAGCGATGTGCCTTTTTCACTTAGTGGCTGGTTTAATTGTTGCCTTTAAATCTAGCCCATAAAGTCTTAACTTTTATTTAAAGGGATAACAATATAAATTTACTAAAGTACAATCAAGTCTTCTTTATACATTTTTATAACAATATGTAACAGTAAAACCTACTAAAACTTTGCAGTTTTACTTTTATACTATAATAATATCTCCCCATCCTGCCCCTTTTACTTACCTCAAACAGCCTCAGCAAGCTGGTCCAGATAGATAGTGACTAGGGACAATCTTCTTTCCGCATAAGGAAAAAATGGTCCTCCTTCATCAAGGAGGCAGGGTTTTCCTTATACTGAAGGAAAGAAGTTTGCCCCTCACTGCAATCTGTCTGGTCCTAGGACCAGAATCCACATCTGAGGGGATGTTGCTTGAGGTAAGTAAAAGGGGCAGGAGGGGGAAACTTTATTATAAAATAAAGGTAAAACTGAAACATTTTAGAAGGTTATACTTCTACACATTGTTATAAAAATGTATTGTACTTTAGTAACTAAACATTACTACCCCTTTAATTCAGTGGGAATTTGTGGAGTTTTCATTTTCTTTCTATAGTGCTGTTGGTTTGCTCCAGAACTTCCCCTCTTACTTTTGATTTATACGGCCCTAGTTAGTACTAGTTAGAATTCAGAAGACGTAATTATCAAAAGCAGTGATTGTGATGTGTTAAGAAGCATATTATAGAAGAATACATATCATTTTATGTATATATCCAGACCCTTTTTCGATATCTTTTGATATCCTACCAAAAAAAATCCCTAAAAAAGCCTTACAACTCAGGCGTCAGATAAATATATGTTTTTGTATTCTGCCATGGGCTCAATACTAAAATAAATCATTTATATATTATTATCAAAACTGTAAAAAATAAAGTGATAAATATATTAAACTTTAATCCCAAATAGGTTTTATTTAAAGGTCAGTATGACAGATAGTTAAATGTCAATGTTAGAGAGCAGACAGTTTACTAGTTCCAGATGGTTATGCTAACACAGGATTAAAATGCAAGACACATAGGTGTTTAGCAGATAGAACCAACACATTTTCTCTTAATACTGTCTCTCATCCAAATCATAGCGACCACTATCAGACTCAGACCCTGTCTTAGAATTTCGTTACTTGAGCAGAAGCAAAAACAAAAAGCAATTCTATAATGCTCCATACAAATTAGAGTGTGTAGAGTATATATTATACCATTGTGTTAACCCCTTAACACGGTCTTGGCATGTCATAGAATTCCGGGATCACTGCGCGGCTGCACATGGCTGTATGACCCCGGAATCCATTGCAATTAAAAAAAATGCCCCGTGGTCTTTAAAGGCTGACCGTGCGCAGCATTGACCATTAATTTTTTTTTAAAAAATGAGGATTTACTTGAAAGTTTGAGAAACCACTGTATTAATAATTATTTTACAGTTTTGCTTAATCAAAATATCCAAATCTGTGAGGTATAGCCATATCAAGAGGTGGCGCCAATTATGATCAGACAATGTATGTAGGTGATGGGGATTTAGGCATCTGAAAAGTTATGTCTCAGGAGTAGCCAATAACAACTCATATGGTTTAAGAGAAAAGGACGTTTTAAATCCCTCTTTTTGCAAAGGTGTTGATATTAAGAGTTCTTACTAGATAATTTCATCTGTGTCAAGAAAAGATATGTCTCATATCCACACAGATTAAACAAACTATAAATAAGGGCTCCTAATTGCAAAATGATGGATAACACCAAAACACAACCAGCATGTTGTCTCATCTTGAGCCTTTTGGGTTCCAGACTAGCATTCCCGAGGCCAAGGCTGCAGTATTGTGATGGATTAACCAACAAAGCTGGGAATTGTTGTGCCAAACAATGTTCAGAGTTCACGGCAACTGGTGGAGTGTGTCAAAAGTGAGGAAAATAGGAAAGTGTACATTTTTTTATAAAATGAAACTGAACAAGATTCAATCAGTATCCATATTCACAGAAAGTAGAACCAACAGAGTTCCTCTGAAGAGTTTACTTACAGTTTAGTCCATTAAAAACATCAAAATCTATGAGTTATACTCTTATATGTGCAAGAAGTACCAAATAGCATGTTAAAAGATAATGTTAAGTTTAAGTTATGGTGCTTGGAGTCAGCCAAGATGTATTGAACTGTTGATGAGGTTTCAGGGGTAGCCAACAACAACTCAAATGGTCCAATAGATATGGAAGGTTTCATCTCCCTCCAGGTGTTGCAATAAAGAGCTCTTCCTTACACTCTAGTTCAACTGTACCAAGCAAGGATATGCCTCATAGCACTGCTAGACACGGATTAAACAAAATGTAAGTAAGAGTCCTGACTTGCAAAAATCTGTACAAAAGGAGGGATATCACAAAACAGAACCTGAATTTTGAGTCTTCTTTTTCCAAGTACCTGATGATTTGCTGATAGAGTCTAAAATGGTTATAGTATAAAAACAAAAAAAAAATACTCCTTAAAGCGGCAAAACACCCTACTAATACCATTGGAGATTAAATCATCTAATATAAATAAACACCACAAAGATACAATATTTTATTATCTAATAACAAGCTAAATACTTAGTAAAATCACACAAAAATAAACTAATAAATGACAACAGATTCAGATTCAGATAATCCCTCTAGTCCTCTGACCCGGCCTGGCTGGCGTTCCTGCTCCTGGATTCCAACTCGGCAGTCTCCCGTTGTGGTCCTAGTCACCTCTGCGACATTCTGACTTCCGGTGCCTTACTGGGGTTGGCACCTCGGTCCCGCAGGCTTGCCTGTCTTCCATGTTGCTCAGAACGCCTCTGGCCTAGTCCTCCTTTCCGTAGCCGTTTGCCAGTGTTGCCTCTGTGATTGCACCGGTATACTGCCATTGGTTGCTCTACTCTGTCAAAACCGGTTGCAATGTTGCCTCCGTAATTGCACCGCTATACTGCCATTGGTTTGCTCCACTCCATCATAACCGTTTGCAAGTGTTGCTTACGTATTGCACTGGTATACTGCCAATGGTTTGCTACCATAACCAGTTGCAAGTGTTGCCTCCGTGATTGCACCCTTATACTGCCATTGGTTTGCTCCACTCTGACAAAACCGGTTGCAAGTGTTGCCTCCGTTATAGCACCGGTACTTTGCCATTGGTTATGCTCTATCTGATCTGGTTGCAAGTGTTGCCTCCGTTTTGCACCGGTTACAGCACTGGTTCGCTCCACTCTGTCAAAACCAGTTGCAAGTGTTGCCTCCATGATTACACTGGTATACTGCCATTGGTCCGCTCCACTCTGTCTAAACCGGTTGCAAGTGTTGCCTTCGTTATAGCACCGGTACTATTGCCATTGCTTGGCTCCACTCTGTCAAAACCAGTTGTTATTGTTGCCTCCGTGTCAGCATCGGTAGCTCTCCTGATTAATTCCGTGGACTAGTATACCATGGACTCTATCTGTGGCGTCTTCTAGAAGCAGCTGATTGCCAGAACACATGGGACTGTTCTCATTTCTTCTTGAACATTAACTCCTGCATTGCTGTAACCTGGAAACCTTATCATTCACCTGACCCTTGTCAGCATAAACTGTTTGTCTCCTATACATATGCTGGACCTGTGTAGGCATAATTAACCTGTCATGTGTCTGTACTATATGAATTATATTACAGGACCTGTGAGGGTTCTTTATGTATTATTGTGTTTAATAAAACTGTGTTTTTATCTTAACTCTCTGTCTGTGAGTCAAACAAACTGTTACAGTGTGACCGTTATTTTAGGGTATATATACCATAGGTGTATTTGAACTATTTAGAATACTTTGGGGTCTTGGGATTGGCTGTGGGTTTGAATTTGTTGGTGCATCAATCAGGGTTGCTAGCCAATGCCAGCCGTACATGTGCCAAGGCACATATGGTACATGTGAGTGTATAATGAATCTTCTATCAGAGATCTCTAAATATATATTGCTTCTAAGGCAGATGAAATCCCCAACACTGTACCACTTCAGAATTTATTTCACCCAGGAATTCCAGAGAGGGGATTACAAAATATAAAATCAGTGGTCAATAGACCAGAAGAGGGAACTTATCTCTTCTCCAGCTGTTGTTGAACTACAATTGCAATTAGCTTCAGCCAGCTGTTGGTCAGTTAAGGATGATGGAAGTTATAGTCCAACAAGGCTGCAGGTAACCCATTCCTAGAAATGTAATCAACAGCATCAAAAACCTGTCATTACCGTGGTTGCCAATGTTTTGATTGATAGGTGCAATAGACAACAAAGTTGGTTAATCTGCAAATGGAAACCTCCTCTTTGTTCTTTTGTTTTCTTAGATCAGTTTGTGATCAGATTTCTGATTTCACATTATGCAGTTCTTTGTTTCCAAAGACAACACACTTTACCATTTGTTTAATTCAGATTATATTAACAGAAAAAGTAATAAAATAATAATAGATTAATACAAGGTAGGCTTATTTCTGAACTGTGTATACCGATGACAAGGCTACGTGAAAGCTGTACAGTATGAGAGGCTTCCAGCATTAATCTCATTTTCTAATGGCCAAATCCAGTTTAATGCATGTAAAGAATGCTCTTTTGTCTGCTAATATTTTAATCTGCTCCGTACTTATGCTTTTGTGATCTCCATTGATTTGGTTTAAATTGTTTTAGAAGATTGTAGACAAACCAAAAATGAATTATTTTGCAAAAATAAATGTATTTTATCCTGAAGCAGCCCATATACTAAATAGAATAAAATGTTAGGCTGAAGTACTTCAAAGTGTGGGAAGATCAGTATATTTCAGACACTGCTCTTTGCTATAATCATTGATAGATACCTTAGGGCAGTAATCATTGATAGGCTGTGCTTAATAAGGGGAGCACAACAGATCATATACATGCATGCAACCTATGTGTATGCATGTATTTGCTTCATAGATTTTAATATGATCTACCATCCTGAGCAGGGTAGATTATAATGGAAGATCTACAAGGTACTCTCTCATTGACAACTAAGGGAGTACCAAGTAGGAATGGGTGAAAATATTCTCCTCAAACCAAAATCTGTGAATAATGGCACTTCCCAGTTGTAAATTTCCTGTGAAAAGTGCGGTTCTTTCCGTTTTTTTCACCTATCTCGTTCCATTGAAATCAATGTGAACATTGAGTTTACACACAACACATAGCATATGTTATTTTATTTCCCAAAGGCATAGTATAAAAGGGGCATGAGGGTGCCTGTGTTGGTGGAATGTGGGAAAAGAATCAGTTGAACAGGAAATGTTTTTTGGGGGAGTTTGTTTACTGGGATTGGAACGGGGGTTAATAAAAAATAAATCTTAAATACAGCTAAACACCCCCCCATAAGACATTGTATAAAAGGGGTCTTAGAAGGGTGCCTGTGTTGGTGGGTGGAGTCTGGGTAATGAATCAGTTGAACTGTGAATTTGTTTTGGGGGTGGGTTGACTAGTATCGGGGGAGAGTTAATAAAAATAAATAAATAAAATAAGAAATTTGATGTAACATGAAAGAGACAGGGACCCCCTGATTTAAGCTGCCACTGGGGTAGACTGACATTTGATGTGACAGAGTATTTTGTAGATGATGATTTGTAAGATTTGTTTTTAGAAGGCCAAGTGCTGTGGAAACATTGATTTGTAGGAGTTACACTTGTTTGGCACTAGCCCTAAGGAAACATTGATTTGTAGGACTTAGGCCTTTTAGAAATAAGCCCCCCAAAATTGTTTATCTTGTAGTAGGCCTATGTTTTTTTTTTTGTTTTGTTTTTTAAATCACAGGCCCTGAGAAAAAAATTGCCCTACTGGTCTAGTGCCTGCAGGTCATGTCATGTTGGCCAGTGGCCACTGGTCAATGTCAAAAACCCTGCTGTAGATGTGGAATTTGAGACTGCTGTTCTTGCTGCTGCTGCTGAGTTGTTTAAGCAGCAGGATGATTAGGCAGCTCAAAGGGAATGGGATCAACAACAACAGTAACACGGGTGATGGATGATGAAAGTTCCCCTTGCCACGACTAGCTACACTGATGCTCCTGAGGCAGTAGCAGCACCATAACTAGCCCCCACAACTTCAGGTATATGTGGAGAAAAGAAGAAGTTGGCCAATAATTCTTCTCCACCTGCCCTACTCCAAAATCATGGGTGTGTTGTTAATAGAATAGAAATTTTTCCCTTGAGAGCAGGAATTGTGGCTCTCATCAGCAAATGAAATGTGCACTGTGTGTAGTAAATAACACCGGGCACAACTCTATCCAAACCCAATGACACCAGAAACCAAGAACTGCTGCTGCCACTATGCCCCTTATCCACACCCCGCTAAGGACACATGACAACTTGCTGACAGTTTAATAGTAATGATAAACCCTTCCTGCCAGCATCTTAGCATATTCCACAGATGCCACTTGATGCCCTGCTTGCAATTGTTCTCCACCACACTGCCATGTGTGGTCAGCACACCACACAGTGTGTAATGGGTGGATATGAACTGCCACATCCTAACATCTACAGAGTGGTTATCATTTTGTGGGGCAGGTAACCATGAACGAAATGGATTGGCACAAGATGTAGTTACCCTAGAGGAAGAAGGTGATGGTGAGCTAGTTGTTTTGCTCGTCATAGAACATCCAGACTCTGCATGGATTTCTCTAATCTTTATCCTTTTTGATCTCCACCTTGCCTCTTGTTGCCTTTCTGGAGAGTCATGGGATACAGCAAAAGCAGTGCTCGATTTCTGTGGTGGGTTTTTGGCTTTAACATGTTTGACATTAATGTCATGCTAATTGCGTTTCATGTGTATTATTAATGCTGTTGTGCCAAGGTGCGTTTCCTCCTTTCCCCTTCTCACTGATGATCACAAATTGCGATATTTTTGATGACTGCACTGTTCCTGCCCCAAGAGGAAAATCCCACACCAATGACTTCAGGGGAAAAGGTGGAGAAGATTGGCCTCTTTCTTCTTGTCCTCCACATTCCTCTTCGCTGTCTGGGGCAGAAGATGATGTTGCTGCTGTTGCTGCTACTGCCTCAGTATCAGCAACTAAGACCTGGAGTATTGCTGCTGCTGGTAAGTGGAACCTGCCATAGTCCTGCATCACTTGTTGGCCCCATTCCCACTGTGTCCACTGTGGTCTGTGGCACACTAGACTGCTCCTCAGCATCCTTCCACCCTTGCAAATCAGCAACAGCATGACTGAGAGCAATTGCAAATTCCGTAAATTCCAAAAGTTCAGTGCTGGTGGTGATGATGGTGGTGCCAGTCTCCATCCACATGTTATTATCTGTTGTCTCTGTATAGAACATGTTGTATGGGAAAAGCAGGATAACATCTAGGCATATCCTCATTAAGATTCCACCTGAAATAGAAGCACTCCTTGAAGTTCATAGGACCAAGAGGCACATAATAGCAGTGTTAAATGTGTCTTAAAGAATGGGACACCACTGTCATCAGCAACAATGTCTATGTTTGCTTCTGTGCAAATGCAAAGCAAAAAGGATGACTCTGAATCACCCCTAGTGATCTTGGAAAAATTAATACCAAGGGAGAGGAAGAAGATGGTGCAGGATTTTCTCCATGAAAAGTGTGGTCCTTCACATATGGTGACACCACTGCATGGAATAGGATAGCAAAGTCTGCTTGTTTTACGTGATGTCCAATGGGTGCAAATTTTGGACATTTTTGTGCAGTGGAGGTTGTTGACAGCACAGTTTATAGAATTGTAAACTGTGCTGTGAAAACCAACACCGCTTGTTTTGAAAACGAATGGGGCTAATAGTATCGAGCCCCATGATTGTTGTAGTGCTGTTGATGTGTGAGGGAGAGCATCCAAGCACTTTGACAACCATGTATGCTAAGGGGACCTTCTCCTTCCTTCCCCTTGCATCCCTAAATTTTAGTGCATATGACAATGTGTGTCTACATTGAAATGTCGAAGTGCTTTGAACACATCGACAAAATCATATCGCTATAGCACTGACCTTAAGTTAATCTCCTCCAGTGTATTCTTCCTGGTATTACATTCTCTAAATAAATAACTAAATGAATAAATAAATGGAGCCCAGAGTGGACATGTCAAAGTGGGTGACATTTAGAAATAATGGCTTGGCCCTTGTTGGGTTACAGTATAATTAAGTTTTTGAATACATACAACAAAGCATGCTAGGGATTCCATTTATAAATATTAATTAAATTTAATTCTGCTATGTTTTTGAACAGTTTTTTGACTGAAATAATGCATATGTTATGATGTCCTTACCTTTTATTTTAAGGAATATAATACCCCAACTGCAGCATTCTATGATCTGAGGTTTTGTGTCTTTGTCTTGTCACAGAACTCTCTGACTTTTTATTACCTACAAGAGAGACTTACATTATTTCATATTATTCTGGCTACTGTCACTTCTATTTTGTTACTCACTTTTAGCATTGACATAGCTAATGACATCAGTATGTAATGTGTGATCTTAAAGATCTATAAAAAGGGCAATCATTGTCTTTGCAATATGGTAACCTTGATTGACAAATAAAGATTGTAGTCATTCATAAACCTTCCTCTGAAAAACTTTCCTCTGTAACAGGCTACATTTTCAGACTACTTAGTGATTTGTAAGAACATATTCTTGTTTTGTTACCAGTGTGCATTATATATTTTATTGATCCAGTGAAATTATAGTGTAAAGATCTAGTTTTTCTACCATGAGTGATTTAACCTCCGAGTGACAAAGGTGTGAGACACATTGCAAAGAAATGTGACGTATGCCATTCTTGTACTCAGAAGTATAAGGGCTGGATTTATCAAGCCAAATATTTGTTAAACTTGGAGCAAAAGAAACTGCACCATCATGTTTATTTATTTAAGAAGCATATTCAGAACTTTCCACACAAAAGAAAAGAGAATCAGTTCTGGATGAAACTGCAGCATAGGGAGAAATAAACATCAAAATTATTTAAATGGGGTTTTAATGCACTGAGTCATAGAGGGTATCCAATGCATTGCAGTCAAAAGGGTTACTAAAATGCTAGATAGGTGTCTCTGATAAAGTAAACAATGCATTGCACTGAAGGAGTGAAAATCCAACCCCATTTAAAAAAAAAAAAGTAATTGTTATTTGTTTTGCTACTCTGATGAAGTGTCAGGATTGGCACAAAATGGGAGAGATTACTAAGCAGTTATAAAGAGGTGATAAAATGCGGATGACTTCTCCAGTTTATCACTTCTCCAATCCTATGTTATTCTATGGAGCCTATGCACTAAGATTTATTCAGCTCTAGAGATCTTAGTGCATAGGCTCCATAGAATAGCATATGAACTGGAGAAGTGTTGTCACTGGAGAAGTTATCTCCATGTTATCACCGCTGTATAACTGCTTTATCACTGCTTAGTGAATCTCCCCCAATTTGTCAGCTTGCATGGTAACATGGTTCCCCTGTATTTTCTGCAATACTCATTCATATCTATATGTTTCTGTAACATATACATTATTCTTTTTTGGCCATTGGTGGTTTCTCTTCAGTTCATCGACTCATGGTAACCTTAGTAACTCCATAGGTCTAAGATCTGTGTTTATCGTAGTCCTATGAGAGACAATGTTTTTAACCTTGCACCCCAGGATTAATGCACTGGATCATGGATTTTGGTGCTATACAGCCATCAATGCATACCCCCTCTGGCACTCAAAGGGTTAACTGTGCATGGGCAGCATTTGTCGATATGGAACTCTGGGGGGGGGGGGGACAGTATATGTTGAAGTAGATCTGTTGGGCAGCATTTGTCAATATGGAACTGTTGGGGGCAGTACATGTCATAGCAGAAAAGTGGAGCAGCATTTGATGATATGGACTGTAGTGGGGGAGTATATATTGATGTGGAACTGGGGGTGGCAACATGTGTCAAATATTAACTGTGAGGCAACATATTGAATATACATGTTGTGGGGCTGCACGGGTAGCATCACATTGTGTGTTAGACCCACATACACTGTCTGACACCCTCCAGTCTTGTTCCCATGCCCAGGCAGTGCCCTTGGGGATGTATGGCTACAGGTAGGCAAGGGAACAAGGTAGAGGGTGTCAGGCAATGTACATGGGGTTCTGTGACTGCCAGTGGGCAAAGGAACAAAGTTAGGGTGCAGCTGGTAGTCACAAATCCTCATGGATGATTCCTGACCCCCAGCCTTGTTCCCTTGCGAGTGCACAACATGTTTGAAATAAATATGATACATAGCTGTGGAGATGATTGTGTAGTGATTGGGGTATTTTTTAACCTTTTGAGTCCCACAAGGGGGAGTAATGCACATGTCTATGGCACTCAAAGAGATAAGAGAGTGATGCTGTCCATGTTGCTGAAAGTATCCTCTCTCCTACTGGTCAAGTGTGGAAACAGATGGAATGCTCTCAGACTTAAGGATTGTTGTAGTGATGGTGATTGAGGGAGAGCATCCTTTCCACTATCGACAGCACTTTGAAATCACCTTCTCCTCCCCTCTTCATGCATCCCTAAATTTTAATTCATATAGGCTGAAATGTTGAAGTGCTTTGAACACATTGACAAAATCATATCGCTACAGCATCAACCTTCAGTGAATCTCATCCAGTGTATTCTTCCTGGTAGTACACTCTTTAAATAAATAAAGAAATTAATAAATGGAACCCAGACTGGATATGTCAAAATGGGTGGCATTAATAAATAATGGCATGGCCCTTGTTGGGTTACAATATAATGACGTTTTTGAACACCTATAGCAAAGCATTTCAGGGATTCCAAATATAAATATTAATTAAATTACATTTTTCTATGTTTTAGAACAGTTTTATGACTGAAAAAATGCATATGATATGATGTCCTTACCTTTTATTTTAAGGAATATAATACCCCAAACTATAGCATTCTATGATCTGTTTTTTTGTGTATCTGTCTTGTCACAGAAGTTTCTGACTTTTTATTACTTACAAGAGAAACTTACATTATTTTATATTCTGTCTACTGTCACTTCTACTTTTTTACTCACTTTTTGCATTGGCACAGCTAATGACATCAGTGTATAATGAGTGATCTTAAAGATCAAATAAACCTTGTAGTCATTCATAAACCTTTCATTCATAAAACATGTTTTTGAACTTACACCCCAGGATTGATGCCCTGGAACATGGATTTTGGTGCTATACAGCCAGAAGTGTGATATGCCATATAGCTCTCCCTCTGTGCTTGTCTTCTTTTTTTCCTATTGCATCATTTTATTTGTCTCCTATGGTGCTGTTGGCTTGCCCTAGGATTGCTCAAAATTGCCCTTCATATTATCTGGACTTTTTCTTTGATTAACATAGAATACTGCAATTGTTTTGCTTCAGATGTATAAAACATTAACAAGTATCATTAAGGTGGTAAGTTAAATCAGTCATGCTATTCTGAAGGAACAAAGAAACTGTAGTACTATGGTGAAGTACAGCAATTATGTGGCAAATCATCTTCACTGTGTAGAAGAAATACAAATTCCCCAAATTCCCAACACATTAAATGAAGCTGCTAATCTCTTCAGTTCTACAGAGGTCTAAAGCAGATTGTGAAGCATTGTGTTTTACATCCCACTAGCATTCAGTGGTTGAAAAGTCCAGTGGAAATTACTGGGAAATTGGGGAATTTTATTTGTTCCTTATTGTGCAGTTGATTTAACCTAGAATTAATGTGCTTCTCTGAGTGCATATGGGACTTTATTTTCATCAACACTGGGTCTTATATCTTTCCTGATCAAAGATCAGACATTTTACCACAAATCCCCCAATGACCCACGCTATCAATAGGGCTGTGGAGAAATCCTGTCCAGTCATACATGCACACACATACACGCACACACACAAATATTCTGTCTCTCTCATACACGCACACACACCTTACTATTACTAGACATCCCTAAAAACCCCTTTGAAATTTTTCCCTTGTAACACCTTTAATCAGTGATCAGTGATAACATTTTTAATCAGTGCATGAATTCCAAATCCAATCCAATCACACATGAGCACACATACATGCACACACACAAATATTCTGTCTCTCTCACGCACACGCACACACACACACCTTACTATTACTAGACATCCCTAAAAACCCCTATGAATTTTTCCCTTGTAACATTTTTAATCAGTGCATGAATTCCATGTCCAGGAGGTGGACAGTTGAAACCATGACTATAGGACTTCAAATTCTCTCCTCTGCAAATGGTAATCTTATTCACTCTGCCTACTACAGTTTGAAAGAAAAAGAAACTGCCAGCAACTGTCATGTCACTTCCAAGGAAATGATACCCATGATAGACTGAAGATAATACTGACCACTTCTGTCTTTCTTGGGCTGATTATATATATTATCTTTCTACACAAAACACATACAATGTATCAAGTTTCAACTGTACATCTCCTGTGTGCTCTGAATCAAAATCAAATCGAGGGCCAGGTCAAATTAGTCAAAGTGCTATATCCAGCCCTTAGGCTATATTTTGTTCATGTTTGTAATAGATACAGTGTGCACAAGCCCTCTGATAAATACATGAATGACAATACACAAGGAAATAGTAAAGTGTTCCTGAGGGTCTGCCATTTACACAATAAATGGAGGTTTAAGACTGTAAATGCATTGTTTATTGCATTATTTGCTCTTAATCGGTCATGGTGTTCTTCCAGTTATTAAATCCTGCATGTTGTCAATGCTGGCACTTAATAAAAACAAAACTGACTACAAGTACTGCTTGTCACCATTGCATATTCATTATCATTACACAATCTACACTCACAGAGAAATGATCTGGTGATTCCCTAAATACCAAGTGGAACACCATGTCATAGCACAGATCTGACACCCCAAAAACCTGCAATGGAGAAGAATATTTATTAGAAAAAACACCAAAGATCCAAGAGGAATTTTGAGACAAATTAACTACAAAGAACAAAATAAATCCTCCAAATCCTGACTGATTTAAGTGTTGTTTATAATGCTAGAATTCAAGGCCTTTAAAAGCCCTTTTAAATAAATACAGTTTTTCATGTGTTCCGCAAAGTGCATAAACTCAAGAGAACCCCTCCTACACAACTCTGTGGAATTTATTGATGTTTTAAAACTACATGCTAGTAACAATAGTCTAGCAATAGCATAGAACACTTTGCTCGTGAACCATATCAAAGTGTTTAGGCATATTAAATCCAAATGCAACAAAGAAGACTACAATTTATCATTTTAGCACCACCGAGATGTGAGATTGATTTTTGGCTTTCAAGATCCTTGTAGATTAATTAATTCAAATGTACTTTATCTGATAGAACATTCTACATAACTTTCATATGTGGGTTTTTACTCCCCTTCACAAACAGTTTTCTTATATACTATCCCTTTATTTATAAGTTTAGTAAAGTTGATACCTTTATTGGCTAACTAAACAGATTTAGAATGCAAGCTTTCAAGACCTCTTAGGTCACTTCCTCAGACATGTTATACAGGTAAATATGAAATCATCTCTCTTAACCCTTTGAGTGCCAAGTGGGTACATTGTACGAGTTTGGACAGCTGTACCCGCTGTGCCAAGCTCGTACAATGTACCCACTAAAATGCGGTCACTGCATGAGCCGGTATAACCGGCATGCAGTGGCCGCATTTAAAAAAAAAAAAAAGCTGGGAAATCGTGGGGGGACATGAGGATCACTCCTCATGTCCCCCCTGTTATTGATCTCCCAGCCGATCGCGCTGGGAGATCAATAAAAGCAGAGGAGAAGCGCAGCAAAAGCGCAGCTTCTCCTCTCCTGTCTCTCCTACCCGAACTTCCGGGTAGGAGTGGGCGGGACCGGGGAAAGCCTCCCAACGTCATCAGTGACATGGTCACCGATGACGTTAAGGAAGTTTCCCCGGTCCTGCTCACTCCTACCGGTGGTAGGAGAGAAGGGCAGGAGAGCTTTTGCTCTCCTGCAGTCGCCTCATTGATCTCCCAGCCTATCGGCTGGGAGATCAATGACTGAGGGGACACCAGGAGGGGTCCTGATGTCCCCCACGAGGTCTGAAGAGTCAAAAATAAAAAATTTGAAAAAAATAAAAAAAATAAAAGTAACCCTGTGAGTGCCACAGGGTCCCCAGCACATTGATTTGCAATGTGCTGGAGATCCCTGTGGCACTCACAGGGTCACTTGCTTTGGGGTTTTTTTTTTTTTCTAAAAACCTCATTGGGGGGATCAGGGGGGGTCCTGATGCCCCTCAATGAGGTCTATAATTAAAAAAAAAAATATAAAAAAAATTTAACCCTGTGTGTGCCACAAGGGGGTCCAATGCCCCCCCCTTCCTGTGGCACACACAGGGCTTTTATCATTACTTTGTTATCAGATATTGTTGGGGGGGTCATCAGGATTGGTCCTGATGGCCCCCAAACAAGCTCTGATTACCAAGTAATGATAGAAAAAAAATTAACCCTCTGAGTGCCACAAGGATCCAATGCATTGCTTTGCAAAGCGCTGGAGACCCCTGTGGCACTCACAGGGTCACTCCGTTTGTGGACATATATTTTTTTTTTTTACTAAGACCTCATTGGGGAGGAATCAGGGGGTCCTGATGCCCCTCAATGAGGTATATAATAAAAAAAAATTAAATAAAAAATTAACCCTGTGTGTGCCACTGTGAGGGGGGTTCAATGCAGACCCCCTTCCTGTGGTACACACAGGACTTTTTATCATTACTTTGTGATCAGAGCTTGTTTGGTGGCCATCTGAATACCAAGTAACGATAAAAAAATTAACCCTTTGTGTGCTGGGCACCCCTGTCGCACATAAAGGATTTTTTCCCCCTTTATTTTTTATTTAGACCTCATTGTATGGGTTCTGATGCCCCCAACGAGGTCTACACAAAAATATTGGGGGAAAAAGCCCCAAAAAATGCACGTGCAACAGGAAGGGGGTCCAACGCAGTGCTTTGTATGAGGGGACATACAGTGCACAATGGTAGTCAGAGATCTCCCATACACTCTATCAGACACTGCCCCACCATCACCACCATCCTTGCTCCTCTGCTCATACCCACACACACTGCCTAATCCCTCACCCTCTCACACATTTTGTTAGACTTGTAGCCACAGGTCCGCACGTACACCGGCTGACGTCCTAGCTTCTTTCATCTGTTAGCCATAAAATCACACATACACTGTTTGCTTTCCCATTTCTGTTTCACTGGTAGCTACGCTCTTGTAGCGTAAATTGGTATGTCAACCCAGAGCAGTGGGGTACCATTTTTTTTTGGCTGGCAAGAAGTCCTCCTAGGAAATCCCACGCCATTGAACCATTTTAGTATCTTTGAAGTGACTGATGTGTAAAACAAATGTTTGTTTTTCTTTCCTGTAGCACCACATTCTGGAAATAGTTGTGCCAATTAACTTAGGGGTACAAAGGCAAGTGACCCCTCATTAGATGCGGCAGGTTGTCTTCTTTCCAAAATGGTATGGTTTATCTACCTTTTCTTCAATTCTGAAGGTGTTATAGCCATTTTTGTACAGGCAAGTCAGGTTTGAGAAAATGTTTGAAACATCAGAGTTTGTAGTTGGTGTAGTTTTCTACTTCTAGCACCCCCTAAGGTAGTTCAACTCATACCAATGGGGTGTCGTTTGACTCCTAAGAGCACTAGCAAACAAATGCAGTTGAAAATTCCATGGTTTTCACAGAGCGCCATACATTTGAAGGGGCAGAAATGTAAGAAAATGCCTTTTTTTTCATTAGCGCCACCTCCTGGAAGCATTTGTGCATACCAGCCTTTGGGTAAAAAGGCAAGTGACCCCTCATTAGATGCGGTAGGTTGTTTTCTTTCCAAAATGGCATTGTTTCTCTAACTTTCCTGCATAACTATTATGGTTATAACCATTTCAGTGCAAGCAGATAATTTAAAAAACAAAAGTGTCAGGTTTACGTACGTGTTCCTAGCACCCACATGTTGTATGTTAACCCACACAAATGGGCTACCATTTTTCTCATGCTGGTATCAGGTTATGAATACAGCAGGAAATGTTATGGTTTTCAAAGATTTTAGTATCTTTGAAGTGGTGGAAATGTAAAAAAAACATGTATTTATTCCCATAGCGCAACCTTTTGGAAATATTTGTGCACTTCAGCCCAGGGGTAGAAAGGCAAGTGACCCCTCACTTGATGCGGGAGAATGTCTACTTTCCAAAAAGGTATACCTTTTATACCTTTCCTTCATGTCTCTAACAGTTATGGACATTTTAGTACAAGCAGCCATTTTCGAAGAAGCAAACAGGTAGGTGTAGTTATGTGCTTCTGGCACCCCTAAGGTAGGTCGACTCATTCCAATTGGGTGTCATTTTTCTCCTAAGGGCACTAGCTAATGAATACAGTTGGAAATTCCATGGTTTTCACAGATTTCCATACAGATGAAGGAGCAGAAATGTAAGAAAATGCAATTTTTTCCTAAAGTGCCACCTTCTGGAAGCATTTGGGCACAACAGGCTTGGGGTAATAAGGAAATTCACCCCTCATTAGATGCGGCAGGTTGTCTTCTTTCCAAAATGGTATAGTTTGTGTAGCCTTTCTTCACTTCTCTAGTTGTTATAACCATTTTTGTACAGACAAGTAATGTTTGAGAAAATGTTAGAAAAATTAGAGGTTGCAATAGGTGTAGTTTTGTACTTGTAGCGCCCCCTGAGGTAGGTGAACTCATACCAATGGGGTGTCATTTTTCTCCTAAGAGCACTAGCTAATGAATACAGTTGGAAATGCCATGGTTTTCACAAATTTCAGTACATTTGAAGGGGCAGAAATGTAAGAAAATGCCTTTTTTTTTCATTAGCACCACCTTCTGGAGGCATTTGTGACTCCAGGCTTGGGGTAACAAGGCAAGTCACCTATCATTAGATGCGGCAGGGTGTCTTCTTTTCAAAATGGTATGGTTTGTGTACCCTTTCTTCACTTCTGTAGTTGTTATAACCATTTGTGCACAGACAAGTAATGTTTGAGAAAATGTTAGAAAAATTAGAGTTTGTAGTAGGTGTCGTTTTGCACTTCTAGCGCCCCCTGAGGTAGTTAAACTCATACCAATGGGGTGTCATTTTTCTCCTAAGAGCACTAGCTAATGAATACAGTTAGAAATGCCATGGTTTTCACAAATTTCAGTACATTTGAAGGGGCAGAAATGTAAGAAAATGCCTTTTTTTTTTCATTAGCGCCACCTTCTGGAGGCATTTGTGCACTCCAGGCTTGGGGTAACAAGGCAAGTCACCCATCATTAGATGCGGCAGGGTATCTTCTTTTCAAAATGGTATGGTTTGTGTACCCTTTATTCACTTCTGTAGTTGTTATAACCATTTGTGTACAGACAAGTATTGTTTGAGAAAATGTAGAAAAATTAGAGGTTGCAATAGGTGTAGTTTTGTACTTGTAGCACCCCCTGAGGTAGGTGAACTCATACCAATGGGGTGTCATTTTTCTCCTAAGAGCTCTAGCTAATGAATACAGTTGGAAATGCCATGATTTTCACACATTTTAGTACATTTGAAGGGGCAGAAATGTAAGAAAATGCCTTTTTTTTCATTAGTGCCATCTTCTGGAGGCATTTGTGCACACCAGGCTTGGGGTAACAAGGAAAGTCACCCCTCATTAGATGCAGTAGGTTGTCTACTTTCCAGAAATATATAGTTTTATATAGTTATTCCACTGGTTTAGGGTAGATTTACCACAAAAACCCTAGAATGCGCATTTTAGTTTATAAAGTTGAAAATGTCATTTTGCGCTGCTGGTGATTAGGGCTCTACGCTAGCCATGGACGAAGGTAAAACTATACAAATTTGGTATTTTTGTACTCGGGGGAGTCGGGGCTTTTTCAAATAATTGAAACTTTTTCAATCAAGGTAAATGTTTTTGATACATAGTATGTGATTTTAGCAAAATGAGTAAATTTTAACTTTTTTTTGTCATTATGACATCATAGCTTTTTGCACGATGTAAAATTCTCTTCATGTAAGGTACCACAAGAAAGTTCAATTCGTTCTGAAAAAAACAATATATAGTTTTCCATAACTATAACTAAAAATCCCCAGAGGAAATCAAGCCTAAACGGAAGGATAGCAAAAATGTTGAAAAAGTGTCTGGCCTGCAGGGTTCAGAAAATGGCCCGAGCCTCTGGCACTGAAGGGGTTAAATACAAGTACACATTACATTGTTTATAATGGAAATCAGATAAGAAAGTTCAGACAGACACTGATTCTTTGATCAGTCAGTCATAGAGGATGTGATTTAAATTACATTCTTCCTTTGAGGAGTCCCAGAGGGACTGTTGTAGAGGTTAATCCACAAGGTGATAATGTGACAGATATTCTCTGTCTCTTCAGCCCATAAGTCAAAGAATCAAATCGTAGCATTCATTTTACCTCCCATGCTTTCCTGTCCCTCTGAGTGCAAAATTGTCCCATCAGTACAGTCAGTCTAATGTCCCTGACATTGTGTCCATTTTGGCAAAAATGTTCTCCCACTGCTGTCTCTGTGTTTTTGTTGTTAACACTGGATCTGTGGGAATTATACCTCTTATGTAATGGCTGTCCAGTTTCATCCACATAATGAGCTGTTGGGTATTTTGCACACATGATGAGGTATATTACACTGGATGATTTGCAGCTGAAAGTACCGTTGATCTTATGGTGTAACTGGATGTTCGGTATGGGTATCTTGTCTGTGGTATAAATGTCTGCACAGGATTCACACCTTCTTTGTAGGCAGGGTGATGTGCCATTTTTTATATTTTTGTTCAGGGCACTCCTTACCATCAGTTGTTTTAAATTGGGAGGCTGTCTGAAGGAGAGAATTGGGAGGCTGAATTGGGAGGCTGCCTGAAGGAGATAATATGTTCTTAAGTCTTTCACCAGTATGTAAGGTTGTTTGAAGTTCTCTTGATATTTTGCACAGATCTTCAACCTGAGGGTGGAAGTGATCACAAGTGGCACATGGTTTCCCTTATGCTGTTCTTTGTAGCTCAACAGATCTTTTGTTGGTATGTGGGTAGCTTTCTGTATCTGACTGTCAATAATCTTTGAACTGTAACCCTTTTTTATAAAGTCTCCTCTGAGTTTCTGGAGGTGCTTGTCAAAGTCTGCCATGTCAGAACAGATGCGGTTGTATCTGGTGGCCTGGCTGTATAAGATAGAGTTTTTTTGTGTGTTTTGGATGAAAGCTATTGTTTTTCAAGTAGGTTGGTCACTGTCACGGAGTGACTCGGAATAAAGACACTAAGAAGTACAGATACAGTAAAATAATAACTTTATTGAGAATCAGCATAAAATAAAGTATGATAGCACTTCCCCAACCCTCACAGGACCAGGTGTAAGGACCGTGCCGGAGCACTTCCCTAACCCTCAATAGCCAGGTATGCAGGCAGCACTGGATCACCCGACTGTAAGGAGACAAACACCACTCTGACTGAATACATGAATAAATGCTAGTAGCAAGGATGGTAGCAGCTACTAGTGCAGGAGCAGATGGGAAGCCCCTGTAAACAGAGGGAAAATCCCCTAGTAAACTTGGGTAGTTCAGTACAGAGACGGTAGTCCCTACAACTCTAGGGTAACCAACAGGCAGTGGTGACTGAGAATCCCTAGAATGATCTAGGGTAACCAACAGGCAATTGTAACAGCAAATCCCTAGAACGCTAGGGTAACCAACAGGCAGCGGTAACTTAATCCTTATAACGCTCTAGGGTAACCAACAGGCAATGGTGACAGCGAATCCCTAGATCGCTAGGGTAACCAACAGTCAGGGTTGACTGAATCCCTAGAATGCTCTAGGGTAGCCAACAGGCAATGGTGACAGCGAATACCTAGAATGCTAGGGTAACCAACAGGCATTGGTGACTGAATCCCTAGAAAGCTAGGATAACCAACAGGCAGTGGTGACTGAATCTCTAGAATGCTCTAGGGTAACCAACAGGCAGTGGTGACCGAATCCCTATAAAGCTAGTGTACCCAATGGCCTAGAGTGGAACAACAGACAGAAGGAAGGCCAGTGACACGGACTGATGCAAACAGAGCACCGCTCGAACGAGACAGCGCCAGTCACGGAGAGTGCAAGCGGGCACAGTAGGTCACGGGTAAAGGATAATCATAAGTCAGCCAGAGCAGGGGTAGTCTGCCAAAGCCAGGAGTTTGATCGGAGCGGATAGTAAGCCAAAGCCAGGAGTCAGACCGGAACGGGTAGTCAGCCAAAGCCAGGAGTCAGACCGGAATGGAAGTCAGCTAGACAGGGATCAACTGAGCCGAAGTCAGAACGTAGCCAGGAGTCATACACGGAAATGAAGCATCATAATCACAAGAGCTATAGCGCAGAGCTACACCACGAAAGGCAGGCTGAGGTCTATAAGGCCTAGCAAGTGGGTGGAGACTCCTTCTGGCAATTAGCGGTGACCAATAAGAACAGCGAATGTGCATCAGCTCGATAACCAGGAAGTGCAGCAATGTGATAGTCTGTCCGTTGGTTTGCGGTACAGGGATGTGTGAATGGAGTTGTTCTGAATACTGATAGTCGTGTCTAGGAAGTTAATGTTTATGAGTGAGTGACTGAGTTTTAGATTGATACTGGGGTGGAATGTAATGTAATTTTTGTGGAATTTGAGAAATTCCTCTTCACTGGTGGTCCAGATGATTAGAACATCATCTATGTAGCGGAGATAGACCAGGGGTTTTGTCTGGCAGGTGGACAGGAAGTCCTCTTCTAACTTTGCCATAAACAGGTTGGCATATTGTGGTGCCATTCGGGTAACAGTTGCAGTTCCCATTTTCTGAAGGTAGAGGTCCTGTCCAAACTTGAAGTAGTTGTGGGCGAGTATAAACTGTATGAGTTTTGTTACTGGTTCTGTGGCTGTGTTATTTCTCTCCAGATATTCTTGGCATGCTGCTATGGCATCTGTGTGTGGAATGTTGGTGTAAAGGAATTCTACATCCATAGTGGCAAGGATGGTGCTCTCTGGAATGGGGCCCAAGTCTGACAGTTTGTTTAAGAGATCCGTGGTGTCTTGAAGGAAGCTGGGTGTTCATTTTACCAGGGGGTTCAGAGTATTTTCTACCCAGCCAGAGATATTCTCTGTGCGTATGCCAATTCCTGAAATAATGGACACATTGACAAAATCATATCGCTACAGCATCGACCTTTAGTGAATCTCCTCCAATGTATTCTTCCTGGTAGTACACTCTCTAAATAAATAACTAAATGAATAAATGGAACCCAGTGTGGACATGTCAAAGTGGGTGACATTTAGAAATAATGGCATGGCCCTTGTTGGGTTACAGTATAATTAAGTTTTTGAATACATATAACCAAACATGCTAAGGATTCCATATATTTAGATATTAATTAAATTTAAGTCTGTTCTGTTTTAGAACAGTTTTATGACTGAAATAATGCATATGTTATGATGTCCTTACCTTTTATTTTAAGGAATATAATACCCTAACTGTAGCATTCTATGATCTGAGGTTTTGTGTCTCTGTCTTGTCACAGAACTCTCTGACTTTTTATTACCTACAAGAGAGACTTACATTATTTCATATTATTCTGGCTACTGTCACTTCTACTTTTTTACTCACTTTTGGCACTGACATAGCTAATGACATCAGTATATAATGTGTGATCTTAAAGATCAAATAAATGTTGTAGTCATTCATAAACTGTCCTCTGTAACAGGCTGTTTCTTTAGACTCCTTAGAAAGAAAATATTCTTGTTTTGTTACCAGTGTGCATTATTTATTTTATTGATCCAGTGAAATTATAGTGTAAAGATCTAGTTTTTCTATCATGAGTGATTTAATCTTCGAGTGCCAAGGTGTGAGACAAAGAAATGTGATGTATGCCTTCTGGTACTCCAAAGTATAAGTTCTGGATTTATCAAGCCAAATATTTGTTACATTTGGAGCAAAAGAAACTGCTCCATCGTAATTATGAACTTAAGAAGCATATTCGGAACTTTCCACACAAAAGAAGAGAGAATCAGTTCTGGATCAAACTGCACCATGGTGAGAAATAAACATCCCCAATTATTTAAATGGGGGTTTTAACCCACTGAGTCACAGAGAGGTATCCAATGCATTGCAGTCAAAAGGGTTAAATTACTAAATGCTAGATAGGTCTCTCTGATAAAGAAAATAATGCATTGCACTGAAGGAGTGAAAATCCAACCCCATTTAAAAAAAAATAATAATTGTTATTTGTTTTGCTACTCTGATGTAGTGTCAGGACTGGCACACAATGCGGGAGATTCACTAAGCAGTGATAAAGAGGTGATAAAGTGCTGATGACTTCTCCAGTTTATCACTTCTCAACTTCCTATGTTATTCTATGGAGCCTATGCACTAAGATTTCTTCAACTTTTGGAGATCTTAGTGTGTAGGCTCCATAGAATAGCATAGGAACTGGAGAAGTGATATCACTGGAGAAGTTATTTCCATTTATCACCTCTTTATCACTGCTTTATCACTGCTTAGTGAATCTCCCCCAATGTGTCAGTTTGCATGGTAACATGGTTCCCCTTTATTTCCTGCTATACTCATTCATATCTATATGTTTCTGTAACAAATACATTATTCTTTTTTTGGCCATTAGTGGTTTCTCTTCAGTTCCTCTACTCATGGTAACCTTAGTAACCTCATCATTCTAAGATCTGTGTTTATCTTAGTCCTGTGAGAGAAAATGTTTTTAGGCTTGCACCCCAGTATTAATGCCCTGGATCATGGATTTTGGTTCTATACAGCCAGAAGTGTGGTAAGCCATATAGCTCTCCCTCTGTGCTTGTCTTCATTTTTCCTATTGCATCATTTTATTTGTCTCCTATGGTGCTGTTGGCTTGCCCTAGGATTGCTCATAATTGTCCTTCATATTATCTGGACTCTTTCTTTGATTAACGTAGAATACTGCAATTGTTTTTCTTCAGATGTATCAAACATTAACAAGTATCATTAAGGTGGTAAGTTAAATCAATCATGCTATTCTGAAGGAAAAAAGAGACTGTAGTACTATGGTGAAATACAGCAATTATGTGGCAAATCATCTTCACTGTGTAGAAGAAATACAAATTCCCCAAATTCCCAACAAATTAAATGAAGCTGCTAATCTCTTCAATTCTAGAGAGGTCTAAAGCAGATTGTGAAGCATTGTGTTTTACATCCCACTAGCATTCAGTGGTTGAAAAGTCCGGTAAAAATTACTGGGAAATTGTGGAATTTGTATTTGTTCCTTATTGTGCAGTTGATTTAACCCAGAATGAATGTGCTTCTCTAAGGGCATATGGGACTTTATTTTCATCAACACTGGGTCTTACATCTTTCCTGATCAAAGATCAGACATTTTACCACAAATCCCCCAATGACCCATGCCGTCAATAGGGCTGTGGAGAAATCCAATCACACATGAGCACACATACGCACACACACAAATATTCTGTCTCTCTCACGCACACGCACACACACACACCTTACTATTACTAGACATCCCTAAAAACCCCTATGAATTTTTCCCTTGTAACATCTTTAATCAGTGCATGAATTCCATGTCCAGGAGGTGGACAGTTGAAACCATGACTATAGGACTTCAAATTCTCTCCTCTGCAAATGGTAATCTTATTCACTCTGCCTACTACAGTTTGAAAGAAAAAGAAACTGCCAGCAACTGTCATGTCACTTCCAAGGAAATGATACCCATGATAGACTGAAGATAATACTGACCACTTCTGTCTTTCTTGGACTGATTATATATATAATCTTTCTACACAAAACACATACAATGTATCAAGTTTCAACTGTACATCTCCTGTTTGCTCTGAATCAAAATCAACACAAGAGCCAGGTCAAATTAGTCAAAGTGCTATATCCAACCCTTAGGCTATATTTTGTTTATGTTTGTAATAGATAAAGTGTGCACAAGCCCTCTGATAAATACATGAATGACAATACACAAGGAAATAGTAACGTGTTCCTGAGTATCTGCAATTTACACAATAAATGGAGGTCTAAGACTGTAAATGCATTGTTTATTGCATTATTTGCTCTTAATCAGTCATGTTGTTCTCTCAGTTATTAAATGCTGCATGTTGACAATGCTGGCACTTAATAAAAACAAAACTGACTACAAGTACTGCTTGTCACCATTGCATATTCATTATCATTACACAATCTACACTCACAGAGAAATGAGGTGGTGCTTCCCTAAATACCATGTGGCACACCATGTCATAGCACAGATTTAACACCCCAAAAACCTGCAATGGAGAAGAATATCTATTAGAAAAAACCCCTCCAAAGATCCAAGAGGAATTTTGAGACGAATTAACTACAAAGAACAAAATAAATCCTCCAGATCCTGATTGATTTAAGTGTTGTTTATAATGCTAGAATTCAAGGCCTTTAAAAGCCCCATTTAAATAAATACAGTTTTTCATTTGTTCCGCAAAGTGCATAAACTCAAGAGAACCCCTCCTACACAACTCTGTGGAATTTATTGATGTTTTAGAACTACATGCTAGTAACAATAATCTAGCAATATCATAGAACACTTTGCTCGTGAACCATATCAAAGTGTTTAGACATATTAAATCCAAATGCAACAAAGAAGACTACAATTTATCATTTTAAGCACCACAGAGATGTGAAACACACTGCAGTTTATATATTTAGATAGGTTTATTTTGTTTCTTATATTATGTTTATTCTTTTTGTTTTCATATTATCCAGTCAACTTTGTGCTCAATCAGAATATCTGTCTTTGTAAGCTGGCATACTGTGGTCCTCCACTATCCGATATACTGGGCACCGATTCCTTGTAACACTTATATTGTGTTTTTATTGCTTTGTATAGATTGTTTCCTATACATTGTTTCCCTTGTATTGTAAATAATGATTTTATGGATCATTTGTATCTCTCTGATGTTTTCAGTGGGCAGATACTGCTTTTGGCACTCCCTTACTCTTTATCCTATTCATAACACTGACAACATAACTGACATGAACATCATTGTGAAAAAAGATGGTGTTTACCCCTGAACAGTTCTACACATTTTTACTTTCCCTCCAGGATGCAAATCTATCTGAATTTCCATTGTAAATTAAAGCCTACTACTGGTAGATTTCACTTTAGTTTGATAGCTGTAATGAATGCTAGGTTAATTCATCAAGTTTTATATATTGATTTTTGGCTTTCAAGATCCTTGTAGATTAATTAATCCAAATGTACTTTATCCTCATATGTGGGTTTTACTCCCCTTCACAATTTCCTTATATACTATCTCTTTATTTATAAGTTTAGTAAAGTTGATACCTTTATTGGCTAACTAAACATATTTAGAATCCTGAAATTATGGGTCTTCCCCCACCACCCCTTACCACCCCCAAGTTGAAGCTCTGCGCATAACATCAAGAGAACTTCAAACAACCTTACATAAAGATGAAAGACTTAAGAACATGTTCCCACAGCCTCCCTTACTCTCCTTCAGACAGCCTCCCAATTTAAAACAACTGATGGTAAGGAGTGCCCTGAACAAAAATATAAAAAATGCCACATCACCCTGCCTACAAAGTAGGTGTGAAACCTGTGCACACATTTACACCACAGACAAGATACCCATAGTGAAACCCAGTTACACCATAAGATCAACGGTACTTTCACCTGCAAATCATCCAATGTAATATACCTCATCATGTGTGCAACATGCCCAACAGCTCATTATGTGGATGAAACAGGACAGCCATTACATAAGAGGTTTAATTCCCACATATCCAGTGTTAACAACAAAAAGAGACACCAGTGGGAGAACATTTTTGCCAAAATGGACACAGTGTCAGGGACATTAGACTGACTGTACTGATGGGACAATTTTGCACTCAGAGGGACAGAAAAGTATGGGAGGTAAAATGAATGCTACAATTTGATTCAGCGACTTATGGACTGAATAGAGACAGAGAATATCTGTCACGTTATCACCTTGTGGATTAACCTCTACAACAGTCCCTCTGGGATCATAAATACCTGGACTCCTCAGAGGAAGAATGCAATTTAAATCACATCCCCTACCATTGACTTATCAAAGAATCAGTGTCTGTCTGAACTTTCTTATCTGATTTCCATTATAAACAATGTAATGTGTGTGACGGAACTGTGGCGACGATGAGAGATATTGGTGTGTTAGAGATTTGGGATCTCATGTCTTCAGACTATTTCTACCCAAAAGACTAACAACCATATACTGAGCTTAGCCATAGTTGCTTCCAATACATTGCTAGAGTGCAGAGATAGTGGGGGTTGGGCTTTGCTTCCAATATACTCCAGGTATGTGCTAAGGAATGTTAATTGATTCCTGCTGTGCTTCCTTGACCAATCAGAGGAGGTTAATTATGAGCCAGTTAAGAATGGCTATTTTTCCAAGTACTTATATGCATGCTTATCTTGATAAGGTTGCTGGTGACTGATTGGTCAAGCATAGAAACACTGTCCCAAGTCCTCGTTTGCATGCTGATCTTGATAAGAGTCTCTGTAGTGTATATAAGCTGTGTGTTTGATTCAATAAAAGAGAGTTCTTCCCTTCATCAAGTCTCGGCTGATGTTTGGGAACAGGAGATTCGGTATACTATTGGAGTGTTATTCTGAGGGAGAAAGGAACTATAACAGAGGTATCCAGCTTATGATAAAAGGCGTCATGTTACAATGTGTACTTGTATTTAAGAGAGATGTTTTCATATGTATCTGTATAACATGCCTAAGGAAAGCTTGCATTCTAAATCTGTTTAGTTAGCCAATAAAAGTATCAACTTTACTACATTTTTGCCTCCTGTATTTCTACGGCTAACATGGTACCAACTCTCATCTTTTATTTATAAGAACACTGGTTAGGATGAGTACTATAAACTCTTTCTACAGCAGTTCTCTCTTATTCTTAAGACTAAATCTATTCAAATTTCTGGGATAATATTAACGTAAACAAAACTCCAGTTTGTGGCTTTTGGCATGGTAAAAAGAGGCAATCAAAATACCCTTGAAGAGATAGTAATGCTTCATATAGAAAAACTGTTGAAGTTTATGATCAACTGATCATACCTGTACATAGACAGTTGTAGCAACAGTGCCACAATAAAATCTCAGGTTATGGAAATGCAGCACCCAAAAAAATGCAGCTTTTGAATAAAACAACTACTAGAAATGTGAGTACCCACAGCAGGATAAATGTGCAATATATATTGTTTTATGTTAATCAATACTATCCCTTTAATAAAACAGACAAAGCAGTGCAAAAGGCTCTCTATCTATAAATCTCCACAAGATATGCTATATATCCATTATGATCATGGAGTAAATGATCATAAAAAGAAAACACAGTATTAAAGCAATATGTGGATAAGAGCTCAAATCTTAAAGTGATAAGAACATACATTAAATAAGAGATGGTATAGAGATGTATGGAAGTACTAAATACACTTTATTAGACACAATAAAACTTCAGGTATACTTGTATCAATCAAATGTTTAAAATGTACACCATTTCTCAATACATAGTGTCTATATATAATAAAGAAGTTTGTATAAAATAACGAAAGTCCTGGTATTTAGTAATCAGCAATTAACCAGGAATAAGTATAGAATGATTCTTTTTGGACACTTGCAATGTATTGTTGATTCTACTTGTCCAGTATTGCGGGCAGGGTTCTTTTTCTTCCTGTCCTTGCAAAGAACCCTGCCCGCAATACTCCCGGTTCAGGAGCTCATTCATTAAAAGCAGAATTGCCCGCTTTTAATGAATAAACTCCACAACTGGCTTGCTCTGAATGAGCTCTTGAGCCTCCTCGTCAAGCACTCATGCATAGAAAGCCGGTTCAAGAACTATGAACCCTCTGCAAGGTCTGATTATATTATAAACAAATAGGACAACATAATTTTTTTTTTTACATGAACCCTTTGAGTGCCAGAAGGGTACACTGCAATGTATTGTGGACCCCTCTGACACTGAAAGGGTTAATAGATATACATTTTATACAGCATCATATGTGTGATATTAACCCCTTTCAGTAACAGAGGGGTACGCAATGCATATCCCCTCTGGCACCCAAAGGGTGTGCGTGGGCAGCATATGTTGATATGGAACTGTGTGTGGGGGGACAGTATGTGTTGAAGTAGATCTGTTGGGCAGCATTTTTTAACATGGAACTGTGGGGGGGCAGTATATGTCAAGGTAGAACAGTAGGGACGCTTTTGATGATATGGAACTGTATGGAGGGAGTATATGTCGATGTGGAACTGGGGGGGGTCAGCATATGTCAAATAGTAACTGTGAGGCAACATATTGAATGTAAGTGTTGGGGCAGCACGGGGAACATCACCTTTGTGTGTTAGACTCACATACACTGCCTGACACCCTCCAGTCTTGTTCCCATGTCCATGCAGTGCCCTTGGGGATTTACGGCTACTGGTAGGCAAGGGAACAAGGTAGAGGGTGTCTGACAATGTACATGGTGTTCTGTGGCTGCCAGTGGGCAAAAGAACAAGGCTAGGGTTCATCTGGTAGTCACAAATCCCCATGGATGATTCCTGACCCCCAGCCTTGTTCCCTTGGGAGTGCACAACATACTTGAAATAAATATGATACATAGCTGTGGGGATGATTGTGTAGTTATTGGTGTACTTTTTTAACCTTTTGAGTCCCGCAAGGGGGAGCAATGCATATCCCTGTGGCACTCAAAGAGATAAGGGGGTGATGATGTCCATGTTGCTGAAGGTATACTCTCCCCTCCCCTACTGGTCAAGTGTGGAAGCATATAGAATGCTCTCAGACTTAAAGGGATAATAATACTTAATTATTACTAATCCCTATATTAAAGTAATATTAAAAATAAATGTATTGCCCCCAGTGTCATCTCATAAACCTTTATGGTTTGAGAGATAATCGCTCCTAAAGTTGCCCTCTCCCTCCCCCTTCCCCGTAGTCAGCATTCTAGCTGACTGCATGAAAGCCTGTCGTACGAATTTCAGGCGGCTCTGCAGCACAGCCGCGTTCGCGTTAATAAAAAAGAAATCTTTCACTGAAACAGTCTTCTACATGTGCTTGGTTTGCAAGCACACGTAGACGATCATTTTAGTGAAATATTTTTTTTTATTAATGCGATCGCGGCTCTGATGCAGAGCCGCCTGATGATCGTAAGACTGAGTTTCCCTTCAGTCAGCTACAACTCTGACTTCGGGGAAGGGGGAGGGAGAGGGCAACTTGAGGAGAGATGTTTGAGAGATGATACTGGGGGCCGCAATCGCGTTAATAAAAAAGAAATCTTTCACTGAAACAGTCTTGCACACGTAGAAGACCATTTTAGTGAAATATTTTTTTTTATTAACGTGATCACGGCTCTGCTGCAGAGCCGCCTGATGATTCCTTTAAGGATTGTTGTAGTGCTGGTGATGCGTGAGGGAGAGCATCTCTTCAACACCAACAGCACTTCGACAACCATGTCTGCTAATGGATACCTTCTCCTCCCTTCCACTTTTATCCCTAAATTTTAGTGCATATGGAGATGTGTGTCTACACTGAAATGTTGAAGTACTTTGAACATATCAACAAAATCATATAATTAAGCATCGATCTTCCCCAATGTATTCTTCCTGGTAATACACTCTTTAAATAAATAAATAACTAAATGAATAAATGGAGTGAACATGCCAAAGTGGGTGACATTTACAAATAATGACATGGGCCTTGTTGGGTTACAGTATAATTATTTTTTTGAATACATATAACCAAGCATGCTAGGGATTCCATATATATATAAATATTAATTAAATTTAATTCTGTTATGTTTTAGAACAGTTTTATGACTGAAATAATGCATATGATATCATGTCCTTACCTTTTATTTTAAAGGGATAGTAATACTTCATTTTATCTTTATTTTATTTTGTAGGCATTAAAAAAACATGAAGAACGATATAAGTCTTATCTCTCAAACCTTTATGGCTTGAGAGATATTCACAAGCAAAGATTCCCCTCCAGCCCCTTTTACCTAGTGTAAGCCATCTCTTCTCAGATGTGGAATGCAGTCCATAGACCAGACAGATAACAACAGGGAACAATGAAAGCCCTGCCCCCCTTGACAAGTTTTTCAGGTTTTTCCCTTATCTTAATTGAAGATTGTCCCTCTCTGCAATCTACCTGGGCACCTCCCTTCTGCTCTGGCTGAGCAGTGTTACATCAGTAAAAGGGGTGGGAGGGGGATACTTTGTCATTGAATTACTCTTGAACTACAACTCTGACAGCATTGAAATAACACTCTCCAAAGTCCAAATACTATGATGATTAATTAGAGCTGCTTTTATTATGAAACATTACTGTCCCTTTAAGGAATATAATACCCCCAAATGTAGCATTCTATGATCTTAGGTTTTGTGTCTCTGTCTTGTCACAGAACTCTCTGACTTTTTATTACGTACAAGAGAGACTTACATTATTTCATATTATTCTGGCTACTGTCACTTCTACTTTTTTACTCACTTTTGGCATTGACATAGCTAATGACATCAGTGCATAATGTGTGATCTTAAAGATCTATAAAAAGGACAATCATTGTCTTTCCAATATGGTAACCTTCATTGACAAATATGAGGTAACCTTCATTGACAAGTAGGAGGTAGACAGTTGAAACCATGACTATAGGACTTCAAATTCTCTCCTCTGCGAATGGTAATCTTATTCACTCTGCCTACTACAGTTTGAAAGAAAATGAAACTGCCAGCAACTGTCATGTCTCTTCCAAGGAAATAATACCCATGATAGACTGAAGATAATACTGACCACTTCTATCTTTCTTGGACTGATTATTTATATTAGCTTTCTACACAAAACACATACAATGTATCAAGTTTCAGCTGTACATCTCCTGTTTGCGCTGAATCAAAATCAACCCGAGGGCCAGGTCAAATTAGTCAAAGTGCTATATCCAACCCTTAGGCTATATTTTGCTTACGTTTGTAATAGATAAAGTGTGCACAAACCCTCTGATAAATACATGAATGACAATACACAGGGAAAAACTAATGTATTCCTGGGGATCTGCAATTTACACAATAAATCGAGGTCTAAGACTGTAAATGCATTGTTTATTGCATTATTTGCTCTTAATCAGTCATGTTGTTCTCTCAGTTATTAAATGCTGCATGTTGACAATGCTGGCACTTAATAAAACCAAAACTGACTACAAGTACTGCTTGTCACCATTGCATATTCATTATCATTACACAATCTACACTCACAGAGAAATGAGGTGGTGCTTCCCTAAATACCAAGTGGCACACCATGTCATAGCACAGATTTGGCAACCCAAAAACCTGCAATGGAGAAGCATATTTATTAGAAAAAAACCCACCAAAGATCCAAGAGGAATTACAAGACAAATTAACTACACAGAACAAAATAAATTTTCCAAATCCTGATTGATTTAAGTGCTGTTTATAATGTTAGAATTCAAGGGCTTTATAAGCCCCATTTAAATAAATACAGTTTTTCATTTGTTCCACAGAGTGCAGACATCTCTGTGGAATTTATTGATATTTTAGAACTACATGCTAGTAACAATAGTGTAGCAATAGCATAGAAAACTTTGCACATTAACCATATCAAAGTATTTAGGCATACCAAATGCATCAAAGAAGACTACAATTTATCATTTTCAGCACCAGAGATGTGAAACACACGTTTTAGAACACTGGAGAGACTTTGCTCTTGGGTACAATCTATATGGAAGTGATGGATTGCACCTAAATGGTAGAGGAGCCTCTGTGCTAGGGGAGAGAATGCTAGGAAGCTTGGAGGAGCTTTTAAACTAGGAAAGGGGGGAGGGTATAGATAGCAAAAATAGGGTAGATAGAGCAGATAGGAACCGGGTCCAAGTAAATGACCAGGGGGGTGGAGAAAGGGTGGGGATAAATTTAGTCAATAGGGAGGAACTCCTAGTAAATGAAGGTGTAGAAAAAAGGCATGTAGGGATTAATATATGTAAAGACTTCAAAATTAATTGAATGCTAGCAAATGCAAGAAGTATGGTAGATAAAATAGGAGAACTAGAATTGCTGGCGGTTAATGAGCAATTGGACATAATTGGAATAACAGAAACATGGTGGAATGATGCAAATGACTGGGCTGTAAATATAAAGGGCTATTCCCTGTTTAGAAGAGACAGGATTAATAGAAAAAGAGGAGGTGTGTGCTTATATTTGAAAACAGAGCTAAATCCAGTTTTGCTGGGTGATATTAGTGAGGAAACTGGCCAAATTGTGGAGTCCATGTGGGTAGAAATCGAGACTAAATGTGGTGTAAAAGGTAAAAAAAAGGTGTTGATAGGCATATGCTACAAACTACCAAATATCGATGACAATGATGAGGCCCAACTGCTATTGCAAATGAGGAGAGCTTCCCGGTTTAGGCATACTATTATTATGGGAGATTTTAATTATCCAAATATCAACTGGAAAAATTAGACCTGTCAGAGTGCTAATGGAGGCAGGTTTGTGAACACACTTCGTGAAAGCTATATGTCACAAATGGTGGAAGCGCCGACAAGAAATAACAATATATTGGACCTAGTGATAACTAATAACACAGAAATGGTATCCAATATTAAGGTAAGAGAACATTTGTGAAACAGTGATCACAACATGGTTACATTTGAGATTAGTCTGGCAAAAAAGCTAACTTCAAATTGTTAAGGGCTTCAATGCAACACATAGACTGGGATATTTTATTTAAAGGCAAAAATACTGAGGAAAAATGGTCAGAATTCAAATTTAGGTTGCAGAAATGTTCCCAACAGTATATACCAATGGGGAACAAATGCAAAAGAAGTAAGTCACATCCAATGTGGTTAACTGCACATGTAAAGAAGGAAATGGCAAGGAAAAACAAACGCAATTCAAATTATTTAAGTCTGAAGGGACTGAACAATCTTTCTTAACCCCTTAACGACCCTTGACGGTCATAGTACGTCAAGGGTCGATTTGACTGAATGACCCATGACGTACTATGACCATGGAATTCCGGGCTCCCTTCACAGCTGCACGTCATTTGGGGAGTCAGGAAGTGGATTCTGGAAAAAAAAAATGTTCCGTGGTCCTTAACTGACCGTGCCGTGCCGATCGGCCGGTCATTAAGGGGTTAAAATACAGGGAGTGCAACAAAGATTGCAAAAAGGCAATTAGGGTAGCAAAAATAGATAATGAAACTCGAATTGCAATGGAAAGCAAGACTAATCCAAAAAATTTTTTCAAATATATAAATAGCAAAAAACTTAAGAGGGAGTGCATTGGACCATTCAAAAATGAGATGGGTGAGTTGGTTAGTGAGGATAAGGAAAAGGCCGATGTTTTAAACACTTTCTTTGCATCAGTATATACAAGGGAGCAAGGAATGGTAGAAGAGCCTCCGCAAGTAACAAATAAAACAATACAATTAACAGATATTGGGTTAACTCAAGAAGATGTCATGGGAAGACTGAACAAAATTAAGACCGACAAAGCACCGTGTCCTGATTGTATACAGTCAAGGGTTCTTCAGTAACTATCACGGTGCCCAAGCTTTTGACTGCAGGCGGCGACATTCTGACTTTCCAATTTCATTGCCTTGTGCTGATTGGCCAGGAATCTTTGTTGCCGCCCAGTGATAGCCTTTATATACTCTGTCATGTCTACACTATGGTGTCCTTTCATGGTGTACTAGTTCCTGACGTTTGTTCTGAGTCTCTCTGATCATGAATGACCTGGCCTGCCTGACGACGTTCCTGCATTTCCTGTGTTGCTGTTGCTCCGTTGCTGATCGTATCTGGCTGAGAACCCGCTCAGTTGCTGACTATACCTGGCTGAGAACCCACTTAGTTGCTGACCGTTTCTGGCTGTGAACCACCTCAGTTGCCGACTGTATCTGGCTGAGAACCCTCTCTGTTACTGACCATATCTGGCTGAGTACCCATTCCCTTACTGACTGTATCTGGCTGATTACCGCGCTGTTGCCATTTGTGCCTGGATATCCCGCTTGGTTGCCTCGGTTTGTGCCTGTGATACCCGCTGTTGCCTTTCCATTACTTTAGTCAGTGTGCGCCGCTTGGCGCTATTATTCTTTGTCGACCATAGGCTGAGCATTCGTGCTTTAGCTGCTTTCTTAACCACCTCAGGCGGTGTGCACACGCGAAGTACCGGTACAGTGTTGCATAGCACAGGCTGTGTTACTCTGATCAATCTCTGTGTCCACCTCCCTATCATCGCTGGGAGTTGCAGTATCTCTCTGGGCGTTACAAATTGACCTTTTCTGTGCCTGGATCACCCAGGCAGGGTCAGTGCTCCTTTCCTCATTGCAGTAGCCTTGGGCTCTAGAGCCAGCGGTTGCATTACACCATACTTCAGTGTGAGGGGACACTGGTTGCCTTCCTTTCGTATATTACGATCAACCCCTAGCGTTCTAGGGTTTATCAACTTAAGCGGTTGCCTTGGTCTCCCTGTGACCCTTGTCCTAGGGTCAGTGCTACCTACTAAAAGCAGTTGCCTTGGTCTCCCTGTGACCCTAGTCCTAGGGTCAGTGCTGCCTACTAGCGGTTGTCTTGGTCTCACTGTGGTTCAAGTGCCAGTGTCAGTGTTGCCTCGCTCCTCTTGGGTTCTGTGCCTCCCAGGCATCTGGGTTTGTGCCAGTCATCTACTCCTGGACTGCTTGTCACCTGAGTCCTGCTGTCAGCTCCTGGGCTACGTTGCCATCTGTCATCCAGGTTCAAGCCAGGACTCTCGTGTGCCAGTGAATGTCTCCATTTCAATATATATTACTAAGACTGGCTTGCTATTGCTGTATATATCTGTACATATATATGTTCTGTTATTGTGGGTCTAAGGGTCTAACTCAGTGTTTGTACTTTATCGTAATAAAGTCATTTTAACCTTACCGATATGGTCTGAGTGTTCATCTAAAACCGTGACAGTACGAAAGGGCCAATGACCTCAGGCGGTTCTGGTGAAGGAAGCTTGGTGAATATCCATTGGAGAATGGATATGTACGAACAACGTCTCGATCAGTTGTCAGTGGCGGTGCAAACTATTTTAGAACGACCACGCACTTGGACAAACCTGCTCAATCCTCGGTGGCCACCCCAGTTCAGGCACCAACGGTCCAAATTCCGAATGCTAACCCGCAATTTAAAGGGCTATCTGCTACCACACCCCTACCACTAAGATATGATGTAGAACCTACCCTATGCCGGGGTTTCCTCAATCAGCTCAAAATTTTTCTGGAACTAGCCCCTCAAGCCTTTCCAACTGAGAGAAGTAAGATTGGTTTGATGATCTCACTGTTGACAGGCAGAGCCGTAGCCTGGGCAAACCCTATATGGGAGACTGCGAAACCTATAACTGCCAATTTATTTAAATTCAAATTTTATTGAAATCAAATGGAAGTACAAACAAAATGTAGCAGTACACTGATATTTAAACAAAGTAAACTGTGGGATAGGGAAGAAACAATAAACTTAGAGTAGTACAGAGGGCCTCCCAAAGTTTCCACCTCAGTGTCCACTCTGCTCTGTCTGGAGGTGGGCGTAAAAAGGCTCTAGGGGTAAGGGAATTACTATTGAAGGAAAGGTAGAGAAGGAAGGAAGAAAAAAAAAAAAAAAAAAAAGGGGGGGGGAGGGAAATCTCAGCTCCAGAGATCTATCTCGTCGTCTCCGGGGGGGGGGAGGTCTGTCTCGGGTCGGCCGCCACTCCATCACCAAGTCCTCACAGAGTCAAGAGAGCGTGGCAAAAATCAGGGGGTAACACATTCATTACCCACGGAGTCCAAATGCGTAGGTAGGAAGAAGAAGATGCGCGAGAATATGCGGTCAGTTTCTCCATATGTAATAAGCGCCAAATCCTACCATCCAACTGCTCCAGACCCGGAGGTATTGACTTCCAGTGATAGGCCACATGACATCTTACCGCTGCACAAATCCTATATATAAGCTTATGATCAGAGCTCGAAAAAGTCAGAGCTCTATAGGGGCGGTTCAATAGACCCGTCCAAGGATCAGGATCCATAGTAACGCCGAGCGCCAAACTCAATTGACGGAAAGCATAGCTCGATAGGGAACTCACTGAAGGGCATTCCCACCACATATGCAGAAACGTCCCACGAGAACCACATCCACAGAAACATTGATCTGAAGATGACGGAAAAATATGTGAGAGTCTGGTGGGGCATAAGTACCAACGAGAAAGGACCTTATAGCTATTTTCCTTAATCATTACACACGGTGTCAAACTAGCTGTATTCTCTGTGATCTGAGACCATTCATCAGAATCCAGTGTTTCACCCAAATCAGTTTCCCATTTTGAGCGATAGGATGGGGGTTGAGACATAGAGGTTGTTATTAGATGAGCGTAAAGTTTAGAGATAGCGCCCTTACCACGGGGAAGAGAATTGTAGAGAACTTCAAACAGGGTTCTCCGGAGGGGAGCCGAACCCCTGAGAAGGGAACGAACAAAGTGGTGAACTTGGAAGAATCGTAAGAACTCTCCACAGGGGGCATCGTATCGAGTCCGAAAGGATTCCCAAGACATCAGAGAAGAGGTCTGTATCACATCTTGTAGTCTCATTATCCCCTTCCCAATCCACCAGGAAAAAAATTTCCCGGCGGGAAATCAGGATGATACAGGAATGATTGCATCAATGAAATCGGGGCAGTAAGAGCATCTTTAATTTTATGGCGATTCCATAAAAGACATAGATGTGATAGGGTCAGACTGGATAAGCGAAGGCCCGGATGCGACTGAGAGGTCCAAAAAAATGTTGAAGTAGGGAGCGTAAAATCGTTCTTACTCTCCAACAACACCCAGCGCGGTGGATCTATCATATTATGAAAATGCAATATTTTTGCGAATTGAGCAGCTTTATAGTAGGTCCAAAGATGAGGCAAGGCCAAGCCACCAGAATGCCGGGAGCGGTATAGAATCTCCGGTTTAAACCGTGGTCGTTTGGAAGCCCAAACAAACTTTAAAATACTTTGTTGTAGAGAGTCAAGGTCCGAGCTCCGGATCGGAATGCATAAGGAACGGAACAGGTACAAGAGTCTGGGGAGAATATTCATCTAGACAGCGTTGACTCGGCCCATCCACGAGAGATGAAACCCAGCCCATCTGTACAAATCCGCTCGAATGGATTGGAATAATGGCAGAAAGTTAACACTATACAACATGGAAAGAGAAGCAGGAAATTTGATCCCCAGTACAGAAAGCGAATTGGTAACCCATTTAAAATCGAAATTAAGGGACAAAAGTTTCACCAGATCGTGAGGCAGAGAGACATTTAGCGCTTCACATTTGGAGTGATTGATACGAAAGCCCGACAGAGCAGAGAAAGTAGTCAATAAAGAGTACAAGTGGGGAAGAGAGGTCATGGGTGAGGACAAGGTCAGAAGAATATCATCCGCAAAAAGGCTTACTTTATAAACTTCACTTCCAACAGTCATGCCGCGGATATCTGGATGAAGATGTATGGCAGTTGCTAAAGGTTCTATACAAAGTGCAAAAAGCAATGGGGAAAGCGGGCATCCTTGACGTGTGCCATTCCGGACCTGAAAGCGCTGCGAAAGAGCTCCGGAAGCAAGAACAACTGCCGTGGGAGATGAGTAAAGGGACTGTATGCCTGAAAGTATAGTCCCCTCGAAACCAAACGCGTGTAGTACCGCCCACATGTAGTTCATAACTGCCAATTTAAGTGAGTTTGTGAGGGCCTTTCGTAATTTGTTTGAAGTTCCTGGGTGCAACATCTCGGCTGCTAAACAAATTATGTGCATCTGTCAGGGCAATCGTTCAGTCACTGACTACTCTATAGAATTTTGCACCTTGGCGCCGAGGTGGGATGGAATGATGAGGTCCTTGTAGCAGCATTTGCACATGGACTCAATGACCGTATCAAGGACAAAATAGTAGCTCAAGAATTGCCTGTCACTCTGGACAAATTTATTGAATTTGTAAACCTTATTGATACTCGAATCAGGGAGCGGACGCAAAATAAAGACTGTAAACTAAGGTCTTCCACAGGGCAGTGGCACAAAAATGAACTCCTACCCTTGCCTCCCTCTTCTCCCGTGCCTCCTGGGCAAAACAAAGTGGTGGAACCTTTGCAGGTCGGGTTTACGAGATTAACTAGGGAGGAACGGTCCTTATGCCATAAAAATGGCTTCTGCTTTTACTGTGGTAAAGGAGGGCATTTTCTGCGTAATTATCCGATACAGCCAGAAAACGCACGCACCTAGGTTGTCTAAAGGGACAGGTCCTACCATGCTTCTTGAGCAGCAGGTCACGTGGGCAGAGATCAATTGTTCTGGTCCTTGTCACGTATTTTCTGGTGGCCCACTCTAAGAACAGATTGAGCTAATTTTTATCAACTGACCATACCTGTCCATAGACGGTTGTAGCAACAGTGCCACAATAAATTATCAGGTTATGGAAATGCAGCACCCAAAAATGCAGCTTTTGAATAAAACATCTACTAGCAGTGGGAGTACCCACAGCAGGATAAAATGTACAATATATATGTTTTAATGTTAATCATTACTATACCATTAATATTTCATAAATCTTTGCATGATAGAAAAGTCAACGTGAGAGAGCTCTCTAACAACCAAGGACTTAATGTATCTGCTTTTAATGACTAAATTACTATGTTTATCTTCTCTCTCTATGACTACAAAACAATTACAGTAATTACACCTTCCATATTTGGAAATAAGGTTATATACATCTAAATAGCATATACTTCATGCTAACATCTGTAATTATTCCCTGTTTAGATTCTAAGGCCTAAAATCCAATCTTACATATGGCCAATGGGATATTCCATTATTTCTCCATGACTCCCATTATGATAACAATTTTGATACGGGTTTGAGAAATCATTGTGCTGTAGAGTATGTAAATGGGCTTAAATAAGGTAACGACATTTACGAATACAAGAGCAATGGAAATTCATTTTAAAGGGATAGTAATACTTCATTTTAACTTTATTTTATTTTGTAGGCATTAAAAAAACATGAAGAATGATATAAGTCTTATCTCTGAAACCTTTATGGTTTAAGAGATATTCACAAACAAAGTATCCCCCCCCTGTTCAACCAGATAAGAAGGGAGATGCCCAGGTAGACTGCAGAGAGGGACAATCTATAATTAAGATAATGGAAAAAGCTGAAAAACTTTTCAAGGGGGGAAGGGCTTTCATTGTTTTCATACAAAGAAAATTGTCCCCTTCTGTTATCTGTACTGTCATACAACCAGACTCACATCTGAGAAGAGATGGCTTACACTAGGAAAAAGGGGCGGGGAGGGGAACTTTGCTTGTGAATATCTCATAAACCATAAAGGTTTGAGAGATAAGACTTATATCATTCTTCATGTTTTTTTAATGCCTACAAAATAAAATAAAGTTAAAACGAAGTGTTACTATCCCTTTAATATGTTTCTCTTATCTATCTCACACAAACAAAATCAAAAACCAAATTCTGTCTGAATGGGACAGTCTACACATGCAGTTTACAAAACTTTGTAGGATTGTATTCTAGGAAAATTAAATATTTGTTAAAATGATAGCTGTAAGTACATGACATCTTTATGTGTTAATGTTCTTTTAACACTTTTTTTAGTCCTTTGGATGCAATGCAAGCAATGTGTTGGAGAGGTCACTAGCATCCAAGGGGTTAAACATAAAGCAGCATCTATTTTAACCCTTTGAGTTCCAAAGTACCCATCTGGCACTCAAAGGGTTAAATCCACTGCAAAAAAAAAAGCATTATTCTAGGAAGTTGGTAAAAAATATGATTGGTTTCTCCCCCTCTGTTTAAACAGCTAGAATTTAGCTGATAATGTCATGAAAATAAATTGCCAAAATAGCATTTGCTATATTGCAATTAGTTTAGAATTAAAGAACATTTTGAATAGAGTTACCAAAATTATTCAGAAATTAATAAAATGCTAGATGTTAAACTGCTTCAATACTTCTTTAAACACGAACACAGGAGGGAAATATGCTTTGAACAAAAGACTTAGGGCGAGATGTTCAGAAAGCTGTGGTAAATGAAATTGTCTGTAATCAGAATAAAAAGTTTTTACACCATGATCCATCAATTCTCAGACATGTTTCCATCATTTTTTGCATCCAATTAAAGTACTGAGAAGCAATTTTTCATTTCAAAGACCAAAAAATGTCTTTGGTTATTTGAAAAGTTTCGTTTTAAAGACAAAAAAATTTCTTTGTTTCTTTGAAAATTTTTAAGTTCAGAATTTTTAACAGCAATGTTCAATGAGATATTTTTACCATCATTTTTAATTCTTTAGATGAATTTTCGAACGTGACGGATTTACTTCTGAAAATATGGTCCTTCGTTTACCACCAACTTATGATCCGACACGTTTTTCATTATGATGACTTTTTGAACATCTCACCCTTAATTATTATGTTCTTTTTCATGAGGAAAATGTTGTCTGCACCAAATGTAGGCAATATGTGCTGCTGTGCTGTAAATAACTGGTGCCCCAACTTGATTTAAAACAACCTTTTTTCAGATATTAGAAATGGGTTTTATTTAAAATTAATGCTATCACAGGGGGAAAACTGTATATCAAAATAAAGTCACATTCTTCTTCCAAATGACAGACCTTACATCTAAAAGCCATGAATTCTCAGGCAGTGACTTTCCTAAAGAGCTTATAAACATAATCTGGATCAGGAGACCAACATAAATCATGAAATAATATGTCTCTAAAGAGGGTTTAAATTCACATTCTCTCTATTTTATTCTGTTACTCCAACTACACTCTTTTGTTTTCACTTTCAAGTGCAATCAGCCTTCTAATCCTATGAGTACCACAGGGGTGTCCGATGTGATTTGCAATGCATAGAGAAGTCATCTGAAGCTCAAAGATTTAACTGCTCCTTCAGAAAATGCTGGCAAAGGGCAATTACCACAGATCGTTTCACAGGGAGATGCTGCATGCTACAACTTTCCAGCAAGTTTGGGAAAGCTCCTAAAGATTTGTAATATGGGATACAGTGGAAATACACAACTTATGCAAGTAGTTGTGTTTTCTGTGCTATACTGGGATTGCTGTTTATGCTACGAGAAAGGGATGCTGGAAATTTTACATTAATAATAAAAGTTAAAAGCCAGTACAATTGCAACAAACAAGTTGTCCATATGCGCATAGACTTAAAGGAGAGCTAACACCTCCTATTAATAACACCCCATCCCACCAACCTTGCAATGGCCAGAAAGTAGTAATGGCCCAAACAAATATTTCCCCTGTACCCATGTTCAACAAATTCTGTCAGTCCTAAATATCATATATATATGGTGGCAGTTTTTTCAAACTGAAACAAGCAAATTGCCTGAGCAAATTAGCACCACCTATTAATAAACCATAGTCACCATACTTTTTCCAGAAAATCCTCATGACCTCTATGAATTTTGTCCTTGTGCCTTGGTTCAAGAGATTATATCTTCAATCTGTTCTAGATGTCACGTCCAAAGCAGACTGAAGCAGACAGAGTCAACAAGCCTATTACCCCTCCCCCCAATCCTTTCAGATTTAACCATTTTAATTGCAGCCATATTGGAGTCACGGGCTTGGCCTTGTGTACCTGCATGCCCAAGATAATGACTTCATCGTAGCTTGATTCACCTTCACCCCCTTTCTCATTTTTTTTTTTCAAATTTTATAGACAGAAATGGTTGAGGAGGGCATAGGACCCCTCTTCATACCCCCAAGCTATTGATCTCTGACATTATCATGCTGGGAGATCAATACAGGAGAGAGGATGCCTCCCAACGAATAAAAAAAATTATGAAAAAAACTAAACCTGTATGTGCCACAGATCCCCCACATACATTGTCTGACCTCCCAGCCTTGTGTCACTGTCCACTGGTAGTCAGGAATCACCACATACATGGCCTGACAACTGCTCCCCCAGCCTGTTTCCACTACCCACTAGTAGTTAAAAAAATGGCATACACTGCCTGACCCCCAGGCTAGGTTCCACTACCCTCTGATAATCACAGATCCACACATTCACCATCTGGACCCCTCCAGTCTACTCCATTGGCCACTGGAAGTCACAGATCCCCACATACACAGTTTGACATCCAGCCTTGTTCCACTTCCCACTGGTAGTCAGAGATCTCCATGTGGCACCCAAATATATGTGTATGAACAGTTCTATTTGGTGTCCTCTGGAAATAGTATAGATTGTTGTTTGAAGATCCTGCAAGAGCCTCCACAGACTAGTACTTATTTATATCTGTTTTAGGGTAGTTTTAACATGTAACTAATTTGTGCTCCTGGTAATTAGGGGACTACAGAGGCCATGCATGTTGGTAAAACTATACATATTTGGTATTTTTGTACCTGGGGGATTCAGGGTTTTTTCAAATAATTGAACTTGAAATAAGTATTTCTTTAATCCTTTAAAGTGTACTGCAGTGTGAAGAATGCTTTGTACACACCCTGGCTAAGATGTGGTCCTGCTAGCAAGTCATGTCCACCTCCATGGACACTTCATCCAGGACTGATTGAACCTGGGCACACAAGCAAAATTCATAGGGTCCATTAAGATTTCCTAATCCTAATAAAGTGAGTGGGGGGTTATTATTAGGATGTATTAGCTTACATGGGAATCTTCTTGTACCATCCCCTGGTGTAAGAAGTAAGACTGGGGTGTAAATGTCTAAATGATGCATTTCCGGTCATAATTCAGGCAGGGCTTAATATTAGTGGGGAGGATTGGGAGGAGTAAAGGGGGAATTGCCCTGAAAAAGGGGAGAATGGGTAAGGTATGGGTACAATGGGGGGGTGAATTAGGTGTTACCAGGGAACTCACTAACACTGAAAATAACTATCTTCACCCAGTAATGAAATCTAAATGTGGAGAGTTCCCAGGAATGTGTGTGATGCAACTGGTCTTTAAAGTTAAGATTGCAAATCAAAATTGCATTATAAGATAGTGATCTACAGCAAGGAATGTGTGTGGACTCCAGGCTCAGAATACCACTTGACTTTTGGGAATATCCTGCTCAGGTAAATCACTCAAAATGGCCAACTCAGTTAACCTTGTGAGCTCCAGAACAGTGCACTGCATATTTTCCTCGGAGATGCTGCAGTACTGGCCTTCACTCGAACCTCCACAGTCATCAGAAAATGAGGAGGTAGAAGTAGATTTTCCTACTTATTACGCCATGTTGAAGATGCTGCAGAACTGGCCTCCATTGGAACCTCCACAATCACTGGACAATGAAAATGAAGACATGGATTTTAATACTTCTTACATCCAACAATAGGAGCAACATGACATGCCTCCCCAAGATCATTCACAGTCAGGAGGAATAAAAGCCCCAAGAAGCAAACATTCTGTATTGGTAACAATAGAGAGAAGCATATGTTTTAATTCTGGAAGAGAAACTCTACAGAAGATGAGGACGTTGCTGTGAAATAAGTGGTAGAAATGGAATAAAGGAAGACAAAGAAAAAAAGGACATTTCCATTAATTTTGTTGCGGGTTCTGCAACTGTTGTGAAAAATAAAGATTCTGTGGATACAGAATATTTTAGTGAGTTTGCATATTGAAAAAAAAAATGTTCTAGACATATAACTAACGCATAGTGTAGGGACTAGCACATTCCAGCTGTTGTTGACTACAATTCCCATAATTTCAGGGACAATGGGAGCTGTAGTCCACAACAACTGATGGGTTTCAGGTTTCCTGGTATGCTGAATGGTAATACACCACATTAAAAATATTCAGCCTGCCTTGTAACCATTCTTGTGCTGTACATGCTCTGCACACTCCTCTGGCACTCGAGGGCTTCAGATTTTTTCAAACTATTACCACAGGACCTATTTTAACATTTCTGAAGACATCTCCAAGCAGTGAAAAATGCGATCTGGGCATATGACATTTTTCACTGCATGTATTTCATACCATATGTGTGTGCACCAGTCTCCTCCTTCCTCCAATACTTTATTTTAATTAGCAAGTTGTTGCGGGGAGGAGGATCTTTGATTGGCCAATGCTCACTCACGGACAAATTAGACCATAAGCTGTGACCAACTCATCAGCTGAAATTCATGGTTCCTGGGATTGCTTTGCTGCAGGTCTCTCCATAGCACAGCACATAGCCTGCTTTCTGGCCATGGAGTGCTAAATTCTGTGATGGAAAGACATCAACATGGTGTTTATTTTAGCCAAAGCTGTGAATACCCAGGGAATTTAACTCTATGAGTTCTGAAGTTTTTTTTCAGTACTTTTCCAAAGTTGCAATGCACTGGATACATCTGTGCTGCCCAAATAGTTAAGTTTGCAATATACTCACATTGCTGCTTACTTACTTCCTGGCTATTCCCTTCAGTATTGTGCTTGCTGCCATCGGGTTGCTCATTGATATGTTAAAGACCCATGCTCTGCTCCAATAAACAGGTTACTTAACTGTGTTGTCTATGCATTCTCCCGGGAATTTCACCTCTAAAGATCATGGTGGAGGTGTGACTGATAAGTGGTCTGATAGCTGTGAACCATATACCAGTGCAAACTGTCCATATTTTAACAATAAAGGTTTATCATTTAGGCGTTAGGAGGGCACATCATGCAAAAACAGTCCTTTACACTGATATTAGTGCAAATATTAATTCACACATACCTCAGTGTTTTTGTCGAGCTGATATGTGTACATTTATTTTGTGGTATGTTTAAAGGAGAAATAAAACATCCTAATAATATCCTCCTTTACCATACTATGGCATACAAATCCTAGTGGTCCCTATGCATTTTGCCCTTGTGCCTTTATTCAAAAGATAGCATCCTTATTAAGAGGTGTTAGATTTCCTTAAAAGAATAACTATACAGAAAAATGAATTAGGAAAAGTGTAATAAGAATAACTTGGAGTATAGAAGGGAGAGGTTGGATCTAACTGAAACCTTCAAAATGTGAAAGGATTTAACCCTTTGAGTGCCAGAGGAGTACGCAATGCAAAGCAATGCGTTGCGTACCCCCCTGGCAGTCAAAGGGTTATTAAAGTTCAGGAGGGATCTATTTTTCAGACTAGAAGGAATACTAGAACAAGATGGCAAGCTCAAAAATTGGAGGATGGAAAAACAAGTAAACATTTACGAAAAATTCCCTGAGGAAGGGGTCAGATGATCCCGAAACACTTTGGAAACCCGTTTATATAGTGTGTTGTCTAAATTCATGTCTATACCGTTAATGTTGATCACTGTGGTCCATGTATGGTGAAGCAGACCAAGATACCAGCTGGGCGGGAAGATTTGAAAACAAAAGATGCGGAAGAGAGACTTTCGTCTGGAATTAAATGAGAATCTGATACAAACTGACGTCAAAACCGTGAGTTAACGGTGTAATACCGGAATATATATAAGTAACCTCAAAAAAAGAACAGTAGAAAGGTGAAAAATAACAATATCCACAAGTAAGTGAGGATGAAAATTAAGTTCACTGTGTCGTTAGAGTTTTTGAAATCTGGAATAAAGTCTCCTTATTATTGAATGTGTCGCTTCCCAACCGAGAGAATAACTTACTTTGTGACAAGAAAGAAATTGGTATGGATCACATGGAAGAGATATGAATTAGATATAACGGATGAATCGTGTCATAATACACACACTATAGAAGTTGTAGAACATTTAACTTTAAACACAATTCAACGTTCAACTAATAAAAAGGAATATTGGAATTTATCTACTGACTATTTTTGCTATTTTTTAATTTTTCCTGATAGATCATTTTTTATGCTGGTTTAGGGATTTGGAGGGTGTATTACAAGGTGTGCGTCCCTTGGGGGAGACCTAATTCATTTGTGTCTCTACTAACGGACGCTCACGTCGGATAAAGGCAATGTTGTATTCCTTTTTTTATTTTGTGGTAGGTTTTATCTTCTTTTTCTGTCTTTATTACATTGCTCAGGAGAAAGAGAAACAGTCCAGGTTATTGTTTGCAACATTGTATTGTTCATGTATGGTGATTTGTGGAAAGAGTCAGAGGTTGTTTCTGATTAAAGGCGAAGTACCGAATTATGACCCGGCTGTTGTTATAGCAGGCCGTTTCTCTTGGTAAAGCCAGAAAACAGTAAGTGATCTTTGCTGACTCAACCACATATAGAATGGAACTGACCTGTTGCTGGCACATACTGTATACTGTGGCAACTCCCTGGGTAATGAGTGCATAGATAGGAAATATAATTTTAGATTTCTCATATATTTGATGTAGTTTCTGATATATACATTTATGTGTAGCATTTTACTTTTTTGATAATTGAGGATTGCCATACAAATTATATATTGGAATTACAACATTTATAGAATTTAAAGATTATCTAGAATGTTATTGTTGTGGTGATTATTTAGGATTATGAATATATAATGTGAAATAACAGTTGAAATTAAAGCTACAATTTGTATCCTAACAACATTTTTTGAAACATTTATTGTCTTCTATAAATCCAGTGGAGGAAGCACTGGATCATTTGTGTATACTGGGGATATTGTTCAGGCGGCAGCTTTCTAGGTAGAGAATTGCATTGTTCCCATATAGCACCACCATTTGTGTGTTACATTAAAACTAAATAATCTATTTTTATGAATCTTGCAGGCTTTGAAGGGATTGTCAATTTGGCAAAGAGTCTAAAATTCCAGCCAATTTAATTGATACAATCATGATTATGCACAAAATAAAAATGTCAACTAACAGAATCTTTGCTCAAACTTAACAAATAACAAAGATGCGTTGGAAAATATAAAACGATTCATGTCCATGCTGATTCTTGTACGAGTATATTTTCATTTAATGAACTAAATTTTAGTTTCTATTTTAATACTTTGAATGCTATAGGGGTGAAAAATACATTGCAGAGCAATGTATTTCTCATGCCTCTGGCACTTAAACCATTTTTAATTTTAAGTACACCAATGGTTTGGGGTGATGGAACTACATATTGAGTGTATGCTACTATACATAGAAAATTGGTTGAAAAAATGATGCAAGTTCATCAAGTTAAACCTGATCACTTCAGAACCCCAGTTACCTTTTAAGGGGATGCCTCCACCCATGATGGCCTATCGTAGAGGCAGGACTTTAAGGGACATTTTGATGAATCCAGATCGTGCGCCTCCGACAACATCTTACACTGGAAGCAATTGGCTTATGTTTAAACAGCTCAAACCAGGCTGCTTTAAATGCTCTAACTGTCTTACATGTAACACTATGTTGAGTGGCCAAACACAAATGAAACCATCAAAATTAGGCACAGGGTCACCTGTACTACATACCATGTCATATATATTCTAACATGCCCATGTGGTCTGTATTATGTAGGCAAAACCACGACAACATTTAGAGAACATATGGCAAATCATAGATCTACAATCAGAGCAGCCCTTCTATCCAAGAATTCTGACAAGCCAGTACCCAGACACTTCCTCGAGAAGCAACATACTTTGCCATTGCTCAGGTGACATGCTGCTTCTGATATGTTGTCTTTGGGTGCCTGAGTACAGACCTTACATGTTTGAGCTCTATTAATATTGACATGCTCATGTTGACAGCTACCCCATTACAAACCCATTAATGGTTATGCAATTGGTGTGTGCTCAGCATTTATTATGCTGATAATTAAGCTCTGTTTATGATGGACCTTGCAATCTCCGAATATTTCCATGTATCAACTTTGGACACTATGTTTTACTCCATTTTCAAATATGCTCTGGATTCCTGAGACTCACGCTGTGCTTATGCATCCAAATTTCAAGTGACTTTATTGATTTATTCATTAAAAATTTTCATTTACTTAACACCAGCAATTTCATGATACGAGCTAGCTTAGCTCCTTGGACTAACATCTCCTGTTACCCAATTGTCCGTGGTTCAGTTTAAAGTATTCATTTCAATCACCCAAACTGTACACTATATACCATTAGATACCTCACAGCATTTGGCTTGGTTGTACTTTCTGCAATTTTTCATTATGTTACTTCATTTTAATGCTACATTGTATACTATCCTAAGCCATTATCTGCCTCTATTTCACTTGTGACTATGTAGCCCTAATGGCTACCACGCTCCAGGTACAGCAGTGATCATTGGTGAACGAGTCACCCGTGTGTGTTGCAATGCACCGGTGACTCGTTTACCCGACTCTGTTCGACTGGACCATGCCTCCTTGAAGGGTACAGTAACAACTGAAGACAGCGAGTGGCGAATCTGGATCTTATCTTTAGAGAGTTACTTTTCTGTTACCCACTTATCTGATTATGCTTTTGTGCAACAGTCTGGTTCTGCATATATAAAACACTTGTTTATATATATATTTTTTTTTTTTCAATTCTGTCACCAGTTCACTGTTCACAAGCGGTTGGGCCATTTATGAGTCACTCTGGCATGAGTGACATCAGAGCGACCTGGTTCGCCGGAGGTGGTGTCCTACACATGGAGGGTTTTTTTCATTTGCATTGTCCTGAGAAAAGTCAGCTGTGCCTGGCCGAAACATTGACATATAACATATATATATATATATATATATATATATATATATTTACAAAGATGGAAGCACTCACTTTTCAAGACAAATGCCCAGGTGCTCATTCCTATGTTAGTAATGTAAGAGTTGAAGAAAAGAGGCAGCGCCAGTGGGACTTTTTTCAAAAAGTAATATAGAGTAATTTATTATCAGTGTTTCAGTCCAAGTCTGGTCTAGAGAAAGGTCCAGGCTTGGACCGAAACGTTGACAATAAATTACCCTATATTACTTTTTTGAAAAAAGTCCCACTGATGCTGCCTCTTTTCTTCAACTCTTATATATATATATGACTGGAGAGGTTGGGCATACCGTAAGAAAAGATACATATAAATAAATGTCTTGGTGCTACAAAGTTGATGCATAGCAACTTGAATGAGCACTCATAAGGACTTACATAAGTGAAAAAAATAGCCTTTATTTTCAACGTTTCAGACCCATATATGGGACTTCCTCAAGGCTATATTCCTTGGTTATTATAACAACCTCAAGTTGCTATATATATATATATATATATATATATATATATATATAGAGAGAGAGAGAGAGAGAGAGAGAGAGAGAGAGAGAGGCAGATCTATAATACATATACATAGAAAAATAATATGAGAAAGATGGGTAAACATGTGCTAAAACAAAGTATTAAGAATGTATTCATAATTGCTTTTAATGGATACTATGCAATGATCCTGCTCAAAGCATGCCAACATGTCATTCACTAGCTGGCTAATACCTGTGTTGTCATTATAGTAAGATTTGTCAGCCATGCTCCTCAGTTTTTTCTGCAGTAAAAATGGTGGCAGAATCTCATTAATTCCTGTCCCTACATGACTAACTATGGAATATTGCATTGCAGACACTGTAGGAGAGGCTAAAATGGGCACAGATTTTGAGTGGGGTATTCAGCATCTCTCTGAGGGTTCCAGTCATCACTTCTGTAAAACCTCTGTTTTTTACAACAGAATAAGGAGGCATGTCATAAGCCAACATTTTAGCAACTTTGACATTCCACTGGTATATTTTGGGATTATTTGGGGGAAGTTTTTGACTCCTTCACAGAAGTCAGTAAGTGTAGGTTGGCAGTATTTTGCAGAAATGTGTAACTTTATTGCTTTAAGATGACTTGTGGCTGTGGAAGTGATGGGGATCTCAGTGGCATGTGCCGCAGTCTATGACTCTTTTCACCTCCTCACAGTCATACTCCATGCTCCTCAATTTTTTCATTCATTCCTGTCCCTACATGACTAACTATGGAATATATTGCATTGCAGGCACTGTAGGTGAGGCTAAAATGGGCACAGATTTTGAGTGGGGTATTCAGCATCTCTCTGAGGGTTTCAGACCCTGCAAGGAATCTAATCACAACTAAAATTAGGACATGGGCAAATCAGGGTGCATGCACCATATCACCTATTCTCAAGGCGGCAATTATGTTGGAACTATTATCAAAAGACACAAATTAACTTTTAAGGTGATGACTGTGACCTGTTGTCTACTGGTGGGAGGAAAACCCAGTAAGCAGGTACAAATTCTTTCTGTATGAGGATTCCAGCCCAGTGCCTACAACACTAACAACCATCTGGTATAATTCTGTCATAGCTATCTTTGGGATATGCCAGCAGGGTGCAATATATGTCATCACTTCTTTAGCAACTTTGACATTCCACAGGTGTATTTTAGGATTATTTGGGTGAAGATTTTGACTCCTCACAAGAAGTCAGTAAGTGTAGGTTGGCACTATTTTGCAGAAATGTGTAACTTTATTGCTTTAAGATGACTTGTGGCTGTGAAAGTGGTGGGGATCTCAGTGGCAGGTGCCACCGTCTATGACTCTTTGCACTTCCTCACAGTCATACTCCTCCATGTTTTGCATTTGAAGGACAGCAGCAAGATCCATAGGTGTTATTGCAAATAAGGAAATTGTTTTGTCCTCCCAGGCAAGTCTAAGAGTGCTTCTACTGCTGCTAGTTGTGGCACCTCTGACATGTTGATTGTGTGTCTCCCAACTGGACCTGTGTTTGTGTTTTAACTGGATCTCAGTGAGGATGAGCAGAGTACAGACTACATGACTGTCACTTCTCACTGGGTTTCCCTTCCACCAGTGAGCAGCAATGGCAGGCAACATCCAGTCCCACAATGCCATAGAGAAATGGTAATTTGCTCCTTGAAAGATGGTTCTGTGTCTGCTGATAATGGCTCTAACATAATAGGTACTTTGTGAATAGGTGATATGGTGCATATACCCTGTATTGCCCAATGCCCAAAATTTAGCTGTGACTTGATTCCACACAGAATCCAAAATCCTCAAAGAGTGCTCTCAATGCATTATATTCTATACAAGAGTATAAAAACCTGCCCTATCACCAGCTGAAAATGGCGGTCCCTACCAGGTGTATGGGCAGAATAAGGCCATTAGAGAGTATAAAATACAAAACTGGAACCTTTGTCTTTTAAGACCAGGAACATGAAGACTGAACCTGGTAAATAGGACTGTCTAAAGAAAATTAGGGCCTGAGTGAGAGTGTTTGCAGTTGACATTGAAAAGCAGGGCTGTATTTTGGCAATATTTTTCAGGAAGAAGTGACAGGTTTTGGTGATAGCATGGATATAGGGGAAAATGTAAAGGCAGAATCAACTATTACAACAAGAAAGCATGCTTTTGTTAATGAGTGGATGGCAGAATTGTCAACTGTGATAGAGAAAGGTGTTGGGGTGGGGTTTAAAAGAGAATGCAACCAGTTCTGTCTTAGCCATATTGAGTTTTACATGGAGCGGTGCCATATACGATGAGATAGCCATGAGACACTGAGTGACTTGAGACTGCACAGCTGGAGTGAGGTCAGGGGAAGGGAGGTATATTTGTGTGTCATCAGCATACAGATGGCAATTAAAGCCAAGAGATGAGTTGAGGTCACCAAGAGAGAGGGTGTAGAGGAGAAAAGAGAAGTGACTGATCCCTGAAGTACACCTACTGTGAGGTCATGGGGAGAATAAAAATTGTTAGCAAAAGAAATACTGAAAGTATGGTTTGAGAGATAGGAGGCAGTCCAATCTAGAGCTGTAGCATGGATGCCAAGGGTGTACAGTGTGTCCAGTAGGAGTGTGTGATTAACAGTGTTAAAGGCAGCAGAGAGATGTGGTAGGATTGCAATACTGTATTATTTTCCCATGCTCCTTCTTTATTTGCAATTTGTCTTTTACACTGTTTAACACATCTTGTATTGTTTTGCCACCACCGCTTTTCCTAGTTTAAAGTCTACTCCAACCATCCTGTCCTCTAACACAAAAGCCCCTTCCACTAAAGTACAATCCTTCTTTGCTATAAAGTCTTTAGTCAAGAATTTGACTTCCCAATCTCCTGTTGTCCTCCTAGTGTTGTTCATGGCAATGGTAGTATTTCAGAAAATGCTACCTTATGGTTACTTTACTTAAACTTGTGATCTAAAGCCCTGAAAGTACACTTAATGGGCCTCTATATTTCACTGACAGACAAGTTATTCTCAGCCCTTCCTTACAATCTATAAACCCTATCCACTACATGCTGTATCCAAGCACCAAGGAGCCAACAAACTATTTGACTGTAGTGATTCTGGGAAGAGATTACTGTATCTGTCTTTCTAATTATGGAATCTACTACCACCATCACCACATGCCTAGGTCTCCCTCCTTCATGGTTCCCTTTAGCACTGGATGGGCTTTTCTCCTGGTGTTTAATAAGATCAGTCCCCTCCATCAGCTGCATTCTTGTGGTAACATAGAAAATATGTTAGGATGAATAAACTCTGCAGTGTCATCCCTATTAATCCTTCCTCCTTGTTATAACTAATTGTAATATATCTACCTGTTCCTGCTGTGTGTAGTCTCCACCATTGTACTTCCTAAGTCAGCTACTTTCCATTAACTTGACAGCCAACCCTCTCTCAATATTGCCATCTCCCTCAGTGACTCATCCTGCATCTCTAGATCTCTAATATGAGCTTTCAAAAATGCTATTTGTTCAAATCTACCACAGAGGTATGAACCCTGGAAAGGCGTCCAAACACATGGAGTTTGTGTATTGAATTTGAATAACAATTATACTTACACTTATTATTAGAATTAATGCAAATTAAGAAGGCATGACTTCAAAAACATTTTTGATACACAAGTATTATTTTAATTAATGAATGTTAATTGCCCTATTTAATACCCTGTGATTTCATTTCCTGCAGATTAACTCTCAACGCTTATTCAACTGTTGTTGCAAGGTTCACATGCTCCAAGTATTTACTCCAAGCCTTCTTCATATAGCAGGAAGCCACCAATAACAAATTACTTATAGCAGGAAGACACAAGTTAAGTCCACCCCCCAGGCCTATACTTACAAAGAAAACACCTGGAAGGAAGGTTTAGCAGTTAACCGAATCCTTGTGGAAGTAACAGAACACAAAGCAAGAGATTCAAATCAGTGTACTGACAAAGGATCCATATTTATTTTTTCCAATAACAGGAACTCACCTTCCCTATGAACGTAACAATGTCTGCAAACTAATTTAATCCCTTGAATGCTAGAGAGGTCTCCAAGACATTGCTTGGCAATGCATAGGGGACCTCTTTAACAATCAACAGGGTAAAAATTTACTCTGCCCTTTGTATCAGTTGACTGGAATTAAGGGACGTTGCCACTCAACAACTAAGGAAACTAATGCCCTAGGTCTCATATGCAAAACCCAGAGTCTTGATGCCAGCTTGGGGTATAAACTGGTGTTATGCAGAACTCATCCAAGCTGCAGCGTCTTTCATACTACTGCATTCTGTAAGGTGAGGCTCTCCCATGTGATGGATGGCATTCAAAGCAAGAAGTTACATTTTTGGGTAATTACCATTGTTCAGAATGCTATTACCAATGAAATTACCCTAAGGATACCTGACATTTAAAGAGGGGAATAACTCTGTTCATTTTAGGGGATATGGTCTCTAATATTTTATCCCTGAAAAAGGCACGTTGCATTGCCTGATTTTTTTATCTTTGCAGAATGTTTATGAAATCATCCACCAGTATCAACTTTATTAGTTTAGCGTTGAACAATTAAAAATGCTATAATTTGAAAGAAAATGCTTTTCTATTCAGCATGAGTGATTTTTATTTTGATACATTTTCCTACAATGTATTTGCATAAATACAATGTCACTGATTGACTGTGTTCTTTGGTTGGATTTAAGATGCTATCCATTTAGACATAAATTAATTTATCAACAATTTAATAATTAATCAACACTTAACAATTTCAGCCAAAATACATGGATTGAGTTGTTAATGAGCATGATGAACTGGATCAATTCTACAGCACACAAATTTCCATTGATTAACCCTTTGAGTACCAAAGTGTTAGCAACTCATTGCAAAGCAATGCTTTGTGAACAACTCTGGCACTCAAAGGGTTAAAATGGGGTTTCTATCTACTTGAATGCAAGAGAGGCCTAACATTGGGAACTGCTGTACCATTAGGTTCACTTTTAAAATGTTGCATACAAAACAGCGTGCAGCTATGTGGTGTATTAAGCATGTTGCCATGATGAAAAGGGCGACATGAGAATATAGCCTTGCATCAAAGAGATTCTCATGTCTCGTCCTTAAACGGCGCTTCAACCCAGCTCTAGTATTTGTTTGTTTTTTGCATTGTACCTGCCTTTAGCTCATGAACTGCATGGTATGACAACCTTAGTATCTCCAGCTACTGAAGTCCCAGCATCCCCAAGCAAAAAATAGCAGATGTGGAATAGTTTGCATTGTAGTCCCAAAAGCTGCAGACCTCCGTAGTGGCCGGCTGCCTCTGGCCAAAGTAAAGTAAATAAATAAAGCTCATTCCTGTGCATTCCATTTGGGGTTCATACACCGGAGACCGATTCATGATTAAGGGGATGAAAGAGGTCGGAGGCACTGCAAGCACTGAAATGAATGCAGGTTGGGTTGAAGCTCCGTTTAAGGACGTGACATGAGAATTTCACGTTCCGACACGGTGAGATTATCATGTTGCCCTTTTCATCACAGCGACATACTTAATGCGTCATGCAGCCGCATTCTGTTTTGTATGTGACATTTTAAAAGGATACCATACCATTCAAGGTGGGAAAAGCCTCATTTAATCAATGAGAATGTTTATTTTCTATGGTGAAGTTGTTTTTTCCCAGAATTACTCCAGTACTTCATCGCACATCAGCCTCAATCTGTCCTCACTGATCTCTCACAAAGTACATCTTTAATAAAGCATTATTGAGTATTTTCATTTTCAGTTTTACAGGGCTTTGAAAGACAAAAAAGCTCCTATCTGTGGAAATCTGTGTAAGTTAATTGCAATTGTTAGTAGCATCAATAAAAATCAATTCAGGTTTTGTATAAACAAAATTTCATTATTTGTATTAGATTGAAAGCTCTGATTTGTAATTTTCTGGTTGTTTTATATTAAATACATTTAGTCACTGTCAGGTCTCTTGCAGTTTCATTCAGTGACTGATAAACAAATGATTTATACGTAAAACTTTGGCATCTTTGCAGAAAAGATGTGTAACATTAAAAGAAGCAATTTAGGATTTAAAATTATACCTACCATTCCTGAATAATAGTAATTTGTTTAAAGCAATCAATTTCCATTAATCTCATTGTTAAGTTCTCTGGTATTTATTTTTGCATTACATTTGTTATGTTAATTCTCTCTTATCACATATAATAATAAAAAGAGGAGCAATTTTGGGGTGAATCAACTGCAGCATAAATAACAAATAGGCATTCCCAAAGTGTCCATTGATTTAAATTGACTATTTAATCCCATTGGATGCTTTGCAATGCACTGGAGACAAATCTAGAATTCAGTAAGTTAAATACCCATTTGAATAATTGGCTTACTGATCAATACATTAACCCCTGTATCTATTTGTAACTTGAGTTATTTATGCTTTTCAGTGGGGTGGAGATGTCACTTGCATCCAAGGGATTAACTGTTTCATTGTGCCAGTAGTCTTGATTGTCAAGATACACATTCAACTTAGAGAGGGAGGAAAGCGCAATAAAGACTAACCTGAGATGGAAGGAGAAAAGACAATGATTGGGAGAGAGCAAAGAGGGATAAAGAAGGGTGGGGGGAGGACATAGAGAGGCTAAAGAGAGAAAGATGGAGAGACCTTGTTAGCCAATAGAGTAGATGGGATTCAGTGTAGCAAAAAAAAGAGTGAAATAAAGGTGATACCTTTGAACCCTTTGAATGCCAGATGGGTATGAAATGCATTGTTTTGCAATGCTTTGTGTACCCCTCTGACACTCAGAGGGTTAATGGCTAACATAGACAGTGCAAGCTTTCAGGACTCTAAGGCCCCTTCTTCAGGCAAAGAAAGCTAGAAGAACACTGCATTTATATGTACAGATTATGACATACATTTGAAACCAATTACATGAGTACACAGTGGGAGTCCATAAACTTAGTAAACACACAGTTTGAATAGATATTAAATGATATGCATAGGGTTAGATCAAAGTCCTGGGAACAAGGACATGTTCATTAACACAGAGGCATGAAGAGCATGTTAGTCTATAAGTTTAAAAGATCTGTCTCTATAGAATCTCTAGACCAAGATGTTCTATCTATTATGAGACATGAAGCACATCCCCAGGCTCAGGCCTGTTTTTAATGTGTCAAATATAACCATTCATTTAAATTCCCAGATGTTTATTTCACCTTGTGTTCTAAAGCTCCCTTTGAGTATGATTTGGATCACAAAAATGCGGGCCAACTGGTTTGTCGACCTTTTTTCTGTATAACGTGTGGCGATGAAGTTTCATTCTAGCTTTATTTGTTAATCCATGCCTGAAGAAGAGACCTTAGTGTCCTGAAAGCTTGCACTATGTCCTCAGTTAGCCATTAAAATGTATTATATTACTCTTTTGAGTTGTTTGCTACACTGAATTCCATCTATTAGTATAGTATTAATACTATTATCATCATTATAAATAGCATATCAGGAGTCATCTTGTATAAGTGATAGGCAGAATGCCTGTATTTGTGGGAGGGGCTGCAAGCCCTTAAATAGCGGGCCGCAGCCTCTCCCACGGGACGCATCGTCAGTTGTGGATCATCCGGCAGCCAGCTAGTCACTTCCGGTTCATGTTTGTCACTTCCGGTTTGCGATCGTCACTCCCAGTCTGCGTCTTGCACGCCGAACTTGGTAGGAGCCTCTTGTCCCCTCTCTCAGCGCTGCCCCATAACTCCGAATACACCATTATGGCATCCGATCACCAGCGGCAACCATGTCGTCAAGTAGAGCATGCACAAACATATTCTATCCACTCTGAGGATCATATGGCCAGCAATATTCCAGAGTTACTGAGCTCCCCACTAACCGCTTACACTGGCTCCCAAAGTAAGCCTCGTTTCCCATGAACTTTAGGACACTCCCGGCAATTTACACACCCAAACGCAAGTAATATGTCATTTTCTATTTTTACAACAGTATTCATGACACTCATTACAGTTCTGTGTTTCATTTGCTGTATACCACACACATGCAATCACGTACTACTACTGTTCTGCAATACCATGAAGTCATTCAATTCTTTCTATTCATGTTTCCTCTCGAGGTTTCACCACCTCTAAGGAATATAGTCCCACTCAAATTATCATTATTTACATCATTATTATTATCCCTTCGAGACATACATATTGGGTCAATCATATGGCCGCCATGCTTTGTTTCTTTTCACCTCTTCGCAGAGGCCGGCTTAACCTATCCCATGCCTCTTTCATCACTTTCTTCTCCACAGTCGCATACACGGTTTGACATCTCAGACTCGTTTTCAGTGGTCGCCCTCCTCCTTCTACCTAACATTAAACAGTATACGTCACTCATGCATGCTGCTTCTCTTTACCATTTCATATATATTTAACGTGTATAAATTGCTTCGGGTGTAGTGCACTAAGTAATTTAGTTGTACTTCACCTTACCCAATTCGGGATTAACTGCTCCACTTCCTCAATACACATTTAAGCTCTTAAGAACCTCATTCATGTTAAATTCCAAGCCATGATATGCCATTACGGCACCCAATGGTTCAGGGTCCAGTTACACCATAATGTACGTACCACTACCTGCCTATTGTAATCACGTCCAGCTACACTTGTATCAACACAGCATGCCTATTGTAACTACGTCCAGTTACCATATTGTATGTATCAACACTACATTTCTGCTGCCAATTTCCATTACATCATACTGTATGTACCAACATTCGTATTATAACCGACATTCACCATACCGTAGGTACCAATACAGTATTCCTATCGAAAACAACGTTCACACAGCACTATATGTACCATTTCCTGCGTAAACTATATCCAATTACACTGTACTGTACGTAACAATTTTACACTTTCATCATAACCAATGTTCAGTAACCCATATTATACGTACCAATCCAACGGCAGTTACACCATACCATATTCTCCATACAACATTCCCACTGTTACCTATGTCCAGTTACACCATACTGTATGTATCAATACAACATTCCCATCATATCCAACGCCCAGCTACCATACAGTATGCACATACAACATTCCCACCGTAACCATGTCCAGTTACCATACGGTATATACCAATACACATTCCCATAAGTAAACAACATCCAGTTACACCATACCGTATGTTCCATACCACATTCCTATAGTAACCACGTCCAGTCACGCCATACTGTATGTACATATACAACATTCCTTGTAGCAATATACAGTTACATCATACCATATGTATCAATACAACATTCCTATTGTAACTAGCATCCAATTATCCCTTACTATACGTACCACTACAACATTCCTATCATCACTAGCGTCCAGTTGTACCATACTGCATGCAACACTACACCATTCCTACTGTAACAAAGTCCAGTTACACCATACCGTATGTACCGATACTACATTCCATTTGTAACCTAAGTCCAGATCCATCATATTGTATGAATAAATACGACATTCCTAGGGATCCAACGTCCGGTTACATCATATCGTAAGTACCAATTCATCATTTCTATTGTAACCTACGTTCAATTACACCATACTGTATAATGTTCCATTGTAACCTACGTCCAGTTACACCAAACCGGATGTACTAATACAACATTCCATTTAACAATGTCCAGTTATCCCATACTGTATGTACCAATACAACATTCCTATTATAACCAACGTACAGTTACCATACTGTAGATACATACTCAACATTCCCATTGTAACCTACGCCATTTACACCATACCATACGTACCAATACAACGTTCCTAAACCAACGTCCAGACACAACTTACTGACGAACCACTACAGCATTCCTATTGTAGCCAACACTCTGTTATTCCATACTGTATATACAACCACAGACATTCCTGTTATAACAAACGTCCAGTTACACACACTGTACGTACCATTCTACATTTCTATTGTACCAACGTCCAGTTATGCCAGCACGTATGTACCACTAAAACATTACATCATAACCAAATCTAGTATACCATACTGTGGGTACCAATACAACATTCCCAGTGACCAACACCAGGTATTCCATGCTGCATGTACCAATACAACCTTCCCATTGTAACAAGTCCAGTCACACTATACCGTACGTGCCAAATACAACATTCCTATAGTACAATGTCCAGTATACACAACGATGTACACTACAACATTCCATTGTAGCAATGTTCAGTTACATCATACCTATGTACCAATACCACAGTTATACCGTAGGCACAATACAACATTCCCATGGCAACAAACACTCATTTACTCCATACTGTATGTATCAATACAACATTGGTACCTCTCTCCCCATCCCCTCGGTAAGCAGGTCCTTCCTCAGGCAGAATTTAACCCTAATAGAGGTAGCTTCACACCCTACCTCTTCACATTCTGTACCATTCTACCATCTATACCACTACAACATTCCTATCATACCAACGTCCAGTTACACCATTCAGTACGTACCATTACAACATTCCTATTGTACTAGCGCCAGTTATTCCATACGTATGTACCACTACTACATTACATTGTAACTAAGTCCAGTATACCATACGGGTGCATCAGTACTACATTACATTATACACCAGTCTAGTTACTCCACACCACAGGTAATAATACACATTCCATTATACAACATCCACTCACTCCATACCGTAAGTGTTAATATAGCATTATTATGGTACAGCGTACACTTGTACCATTCCGATATACTCCACAACATCCCTATTTAACTAATTACCATTACACCACAATATATGTATTGATACATTCCTCAGTCACCGAGCAACGCACTTACATCACCCATCTCCTGTTAGAGATGTGGTTACAATCACTGTCATCACCCCAACACTTCCAGTTACACCTTACCGTATGTATCATACGCATTCCTATCATATCTACGTACAGTTACTATACCGTACGTACATGTACAACATCCCCTTTGCACAAGCACCCAATCACACCATACAGTTCAACACTGGTACCTCTCTCCCCATCCCCTCAGCAGAAGCAGGTCCTTCCTCGGGTAGAATATTAATCCTATAGAGGTAGCTACTCACCTTACCCCACCTCACGCCTGAGTCAGATACCTCACCTCTTCTCAGTAGCTGAAGCTCCCCAGGTAGTTACCTCACTGCTTTAAGAAGTAAACTCTCAGTCAGACACCTCACCTCTAGCTGAGGCCGTAGGTCCCACGACAGATACCTCACCTCTTCGCAGAGGCCGGAGGTGCCACAGACAGATACCTCACCTCTTCGCAGAGGCCTGAGGTGCCACAGATGGATACCTCACCTCTTCGCAGAGGCCGGAGGTGCCACAGACGGATACCTCACCTCTTCGCAGAGGCCGGAGGTGCCACAGACGGATACCTCACCTCTTTGCAGAGGCCGGAGGTGCCACAGACGGATACCTCACCTCTTCGCAGAGGCCGGAGGTCCCAACAGTTAGATACCTCACCTCTTCGCAGAGGCCGAAGGTCCCACAGATAGATACCTCACCTCTTCGCAGAGGCCGGAGGTCCCACAGTCAGATACCTCACCTCTTCGCAGAGGCCGGAGGTCCCACAGACAGATACCTCACCTCTTCGCAGAGGCCGGAGGTCCCACAGACAGATACCTCACCTCTTCGCAGAGGCCGGAGGTCCCACAGACAGATACCTCACCTCTTCGCAGAGGCCGGAGGTCCCACAGACAGATACCTCACCTCTTCGCAGAGGCCGGAGGTCCCACAGACAGATACCTCACCTCTTCGCAGAGGCCGGAGGTCCCACAGACAGATACCTCACCTCTTCGCAGAGGCCGGAGGTCCCACAGACAGATACCTCACCTCTTCGCAGAGGCCGGAGGTCCCACAGACAGATACCTCACCGCAGAGGCCGGAGGTTCACCATTCAATCCTCACCTCATCGCAGAGGCCGGAGGTTCACACTTCAATCCTTACCTCATCGCAGAGGCTGGAGGTTCACACTTCAATCCTTACCTCACCGCAGAGGCCGAAGGATCACACTTCAATCCTCACCTCACAGCAGAGGATTACACTTCAATCCTTACCTCACGGCAGGGGCTGAAGGTTAGCACTTCAATCCTTGCTCCCGGCAGCGGCGGAAGGAAGTGAACTCTAATCCTTAATTTTTTTTTTTTTGCAGAATTACTCTATAAATATTACTTCCTCTCAGAAGCCGAAGCAATCACACTCCCATTCTTACCTCTTCACAGAGGCAGGAAGGATACACTCTAATCCTTACTTCCTCATTAAAGTCCAGGTCACACTCCATCTACCCTCGATCAATACAGCCACTCAGACTTATGCATATGGTCAAACTCCCAACTTTTAACGGCCGGTCCCTATTCATCTTCCCCTACCATATAGCCTGCAGTCCATATAGACACAGCAGAAGGAGCAGGGCCCCTCAGCATTCGTAGCACCCTATGGTCTACAGAACATGGCCACAGGAAGTACTAAATGCTTTTATCCTCTTCTGTCTTACAGCTTTGGCAGTATTTAAGCCTTCGCATCTATTCTTGCAACAACTCACTTCGTCAGTAACATCACCATCATTGGTAAGGCCATCTAGGCTGCCCATTTCTATTCCCAGAAACATTATATATTCACTACATCTCCAGGCACATATTCAGAGGCGTCTATGATTTACTCACACAAGTCGTTTTCAGCTACATAGTATCAAGGCAGCCTTACGCCTTGCCTTTTTGGCCTCTCTATCCGGGCGGGTTTTCCTGTCGCACTAGATCAATAGGATTTATGAGTCAGAACTAACTCACCCGCCGCTCTGATCAGTTCACTCAATTACACTCCTAACGATAGTCTTAAGCCAGTCACTTACCGTCTTTAATTTCTATGTCCATCAATGCCATACAGTCATTAAACTCGCCTCACTGCTGCATTATCAACAACATCTAGATAATAGTTCACTGCTTACAGGCCACTCAGTATATCCACGTTCATGAATCCTAAACATACTATCCTGTCAGGTTTAGGCTACATTCCATAGTACCCAAGTAATTCTTTGGGCAGTATAATAGCCACAGGAGTGCCCGCTCATACAATACAACTCAGTAGATGGCAATCTACATGCCTCAATAGATTCATCCCAATCCAGATACTAGATCGGCAGAACACATACTAACCTAGTTAATAACATGTCATCTTTACGCAGGCTTCTATAGCTTTATCAGTCAGTCTCTTTTGCCTCTTTACAGGTCACCTTCGTCGCCTCATCCCCTGAAGCTTACGATAGCTCAGGGGGGCAGCAACCCTCCATAATAATCATACTCTGGAAGCCCCGACCACAAGTGATAGGCAGAATGCCTGTATTTGTGGGAGGGGCTGCAAGCCCTTAAATAGCGGGCCGCAGCCTCTCCCACGGGACGCATCGTCAGTTGTGCCCCCCCACCAACACCCTTTTTTAAAGGACTTATTAAGGTGGGCCTCTTTACAGGTCACCTTCGTCGCCTCATCCCCTGAAGCTTACGATAGCTCAGGGGGGCAGCAACCCTCCATAATAATCATACTCTGGAAGCCCCGACCACAAATAATATTTCAGTGTAGGAAATGACTATACTGGAGTACCTCGACTTGGTGTCAGATTCAACATACTAGGCTCATACCTTTTAAATAACTCTAAACTGAGATGAAATGCAGGGTTCAGAACATGATACTTGTTCTCTACAGAGGGATTTACATACAATGACAGATTGGGCAAACAAATGGAATATCATGTTTAATGTGTGAAAGTTGATAGAGAAAGACCTGGGAATCCTTGTAAATTACAAACTTGGAAACAGTGACCAGGGTCAAATAGCAGTAGTAAAAGCAAGCAAAGTCCTGTCTTGCATAAAAAGGTGTATTGAAGCAAGAATGGATAACATAATTTTGCCATAGTACAAATCATTAGTAAGACCTCACCTCAAATACACAGTGCAGTTTTGGGCACCAGTTCTGAAAAAAAAATATTCTAGGACTGGAGAGAGTACAGCAAAGAACAGCAAAATTAAGAATGGAGGACTTGAGGTATGAGGAATGACTGGAAAAACTTGATTTATTTATGGTAGAAAAAAGATGACTAAGAGAAGATATTATCACAATGTACAACCTGTTAGAGATCAATACAAGATTCTCTCTGGTGAGCTATTCATTTGAAGGCCTGAGTAAATAACCAGGGGACACCACTTCACATTAGAAGAAAAGAGTTTTCAACTTCACCAGAGGAAAGGTTTTTGTACAGTGAGGTCTGTTAAATTATGATATTTCTTGCCCAAGGATGTGGTTATGGCTAATGGATACATATAAGTGACGATTAGATACATTTCATTCAAAAGAGAACATAGGCATTAGTAGGCAAAACAGGATGTTCTGATAGGCTAAATTATTTGGAAGAAGGAAAACTATAACATTCTCATTCCCCTGGTTTATGAGGCAAGGGTTGAACTTGATGGACATGTCTTTTTTCAAACTAATTTACTATGTTACTAAAAATATATAGGAGTTTATTATATGCATTATTATATGCATTCACTTTGCATAATTATGCAAAGGCATTGTTGTAGAGAGTTGTATTTGGTATATACGAATGTGCACTAATACTCTATATTTCTAGCTAAGAACTAATTTTTTTAAATTAGCAGCAATGCAGTTAATTAAATACATTTTCCTTTTGTTATCCTTGACAAAACCTGTACAAGGATTTGGTAACACATTTCCATCACTTGCAGCATTCACTAGCAGGTAAAGATAATCACAGAATGATAAGGCACTATTGGCGCCCCCTCTTGTTTTTTATCTTGTTAAAGTAGATCACAGGTTCTTGAATCCTCAAGCAGAGGTTTTATATTGTAACTATTTTTTTGTAAAAATTTGGTAATTTTGAAACAAATTGTAATGACACCTAAATTAGTCACTTTTTATATAAAGAATAATGTATTACATATTTAGCTTTATTTCTTATGTACTATAAATATATACCTATTGGAGTGCATCTCGGCTATGTTTACAAGATCAACGACAGCCTGTGTTTACTAATGTCCTTCATTTCCTCAGGGATGGCATTGCATCAGGAGCATGGTAGAATTGTGACAATTGGATGGCTATTATTGGTTGATGCTCACATGAGTTGCCAGTCATTGGGGTTTCAGAACAGAGTTGCAACCTCCAATGTTTCCTGTATAAACCATATGACCACAAGGCACAAGCCCCATGAATGCATCCATACTGAAACATAATGCACTCTAGTATTTTATTTGAAGCAAAATTTGCTTGTACGAATGGCACTAGAGGAGGCAATTTGTTAATAATACTGCATGTGAACAGGGACCTTCACATAGAGCATATATGTGAACATAACCACAAAAAAGGGCTTTCCATGGGAAAAGTATCCTATATAATAATTCGCTAAAACGTGTGTAGCGACGAAGTCATGCGCAGTAGAGACTGCCTGTGCCACAGCTGATACAGAGCTGGATGCTCTGAAGGAGCATCCAGCTCTGTATCAGCCGCACCGCGGGCAGTCTCTACTGCGCATGACTGTCCCGCGACCGGATGGCAGTGGCACTGTGGCCCGTGTAATGGGCTCTTCCATAATATATTAAAATGCTTAATATATGCTAGGCACTGAAACACAAATGATCATTCATAGATAACTTAATGTATTTGGGAATGATAGCACACACACAGAGGCAGAGAACAGCATCTCAGATAGAATGTTCTCCCCATAGAATAGTATATTGAAGTCATAACATTTTTACAATATGAGTCTATGTGAAAATAACCACTGCTATTTATAATAGGTCTTATTCTGTATACCTATGGGACCAGGTTGTCTATTAACTGTTTTCTAGCAAATACATAACACATGACATCATTCTACCAACTGCTGCATTTCAAAATTCAGTTTTGCAATCAATATTGGTAAGCTGAATTTGCTGACAGACATAAAATAATCTGAATGAAGTATGTAGTCTGCCAATTAAAGGTCATGGCACTCATCTGTTTTAAACCTAAACGAGTAGTGGCAAGGGCATCTCCAACACTTAATGTAACAGATGATTAAGGAGAAAAGAACATTAGCTTGTGCACTGATTAATATAAGTGAAATATGGCATATAGAGTTTAGAAGTGCAGCTCTGTAAAGTAATTTAGCCATGTGTTTAATCAGTCAAGTCATTATATACTTTCCACAGTATGCATTTAGTTATTAAAAATAGATAACCTGGCTAAAGGTGATCAAAATTCAAACTTAAAAGCCATAATATGAAAGTTAGAATACTTGTGCTATGCATTTGCCAAACAGGCTAACGCAAGAAGGCTGATCTGCTAAAAGTAGAGCAATTATGGAGAAAACAAGATACACCATAGAGGACAAATAAAATTCCCAAATTCACATTTATTTAAATGCTAGAGGGGTCTCCAGTGCATTGCTATGAGGTTAAAAGACTAATCTAAATCAACTGTAATTTTTATTTACTCCCAATGGCACAGTTATTTAGTTCCAGGCTTGCTCAGTTTTTCTTAGTATGTCAGCCAGTGGGCAGGGAATCCACTAGTTCAAAGAGAGATTTTGACATCAGATACACTTTTGTAGTACAACAGGCTTACATCATAAATTATTTTTAGAGGACAAGAAATCACTCCAACTGAAAATAATTATGTTATATACTTTACAGTAAAAATAAATGTTACTTTCATTATGTCTAGAAACATACTAGGGGCAGGAATAAAGGAAAATGAGTAGAGTAAGTGCATGGATGTAGTAGAAGAGTGGTAGTCCAAAACTGACAGTGGCTATGATTTATGCAGCTTAAGCTATAAATGATGATGGCCCTACTCCTCCTCCTCCTGATGAAGCTTTTGTAAAAATGACATGAAAAGTTCCACCTCCAACACAACCACCTCCAACAGTAGTAGTAGTACTAAACCTATTAAGAACACTGAAGATGACAACCACTCACATGCTACTGTTGTAGCCATAGCCAAGGAGAGTTTAGCAGTTAAAGGGATAGTAATGGATGCAAATAAATGTAGCTCCAATTTCATGTAGTGCTGTATATACATTGTGTCAGTGCTACATGAACCATAATAAACAAGCATTAATTGGAGCTACCTTTATTCACATCTATTACTATCCCTAAACTAACTGCTGCATTAGCCAGTGAGAGGAATGGACACCCATCTGCAAAGTAGTAGAGAATGTTCTACAAATACCACTAAAGGGAAAAGAAAAAAGAAACTGTTTGTGACTTCAAACACCCTATGAGAATATGAAAGTAGTTGGGTGATACTACAGTGGGCAGTCAAACTCTAGCCTGGCCATCAGCCTGCTGCTGTGGCAGATCTGTTTAAGACAGCTCAGCAGTAAGGATGGACGAAAACGTTTGCCTCAAACCAAAGTTGGCAAAAAATGGCACTTTCCGTTTGGTGAATAATTTCCAGCGAAAAGGTCCTTTTTCCTGCTTTTTTCGCCTTGCTCATTGCATTGAAATCAATGGGAAGAAAAATTTTTCCCCACCACAAGGCTTTCACAGCATGCCATTCCGTGTTTTTGAGAGGAAAAAGCAGCATGTTTTGAGCTAGAGAAGATAGGCAAATAAAGAGGAATTGAAGCTAAGTTTAGAGAGTCTTTTAGGTAGGACTTTGTTCTCTGTATAAGGGGAGTCCGGGGAAGAAGAAGGCAGGAAGGAGGTTGACCCTAAATAACCCAAAATTTGGTGTGACTGACTGGCAAGACACAGATAGCTGGGGTCCAAATTACTTGCTGATTTTGCTTTTGTTGTCTCTGTGCTGGGGAATTCTGGGGAAAGAAGTTGTTGATTTTATTTTTTAGATTTATATATAAATATAAATATTTTGGACTGACTGTGATAAGATAGGGTGGACAACATAAAAAAATAAACAAAATAAAAAATAAAACAAAAAAATTAAAATAAAAAAATAATAATAATTATACAAATAAATATTAGGTGACAGACAGCTGAATGGGAGCCTGGTGTAAGCCCCGTGACTGAGGCAGACTTGATAGTCAGCAGACGACATTGAGAATTTTGTTGAGGGCCAAGACAAGACATCACACTTCATCAATTGTGTTCTGATGAGAGTAAAAACACACAGCAGTTGAGTAGTGTCCAGCAAATACACAAGCTGGAGGGGTAAAGGTAGAGCAGTGCAGGGATGTGGGAGTAAAGTGGTAGTTCAAAAACTGACTGCATCAATGGTTGCTTCAGCATGTGCAAAAAATGATGATGATCCCTCTCCTCCCAGTTTGTCAAGGTCCCACCAATAACACCACAGCAGTCCCCCCACCACACTACCATACACATCTGCCACACTGTAGGTTGTACTTTATATATTTTTAATCACTTGACAGCATCATTAATATGTGCCAGTGTCACAGGAAATTATTGTTGTGAGCAAAGGACAAATGCACTCCTCATGCTAACACTTTTTTTCAAGGTATATGTTTCTGTAGGACTCATAACTTTCACTTCCAGTCACTTATTTCTCCACTACAGTCCTCAGAAATGTTGCACCAAAGGAAACGTAGGTGAAAAATGTGTTGGAATATGAGAAAAATGTGTTGAAATAGGATAAAATGTGTTGAATAGACAGTTTGTTAGAATAGGAGAAAAATGTGTTTGAATTGGTGAAAAATTTTATGGAATAGGCAAAAAAAAAAAGGAAAATTTAGAATTGGCGAAAAGGAGAAAAATTTTGTGAAAAAAGAGAAAAATTCTGTCTTTCACAAAAAGTAATGCTAGAAATTTCTTTCACTTTTCACCCACCCCTAGTCAGCAGCAGGAAGTACACTCTTAGCAAATGCCATTATCTCACTGCTGCTGGTGGTAGTGATGCCCATTCCCAAATTTACCTCTCATTCCAATCTAAACTGTATCTTCTACACCACCAGCATCATCACCACCACTACCAGTCTTTTGGTGTTCTCTACTTGGTGAAGACAAATGTGACAGAGGGGTCCCTGCTCTCACACTTTTCATCACAGCTGGCACAGTGACATCAGCAGTAGGCACAGTCAGCTGCACTATGCTATTGCTACTGAACACAGCCACAGTACCCTGTATTTTATTAAAACTTTAACATTAGATTTTGGGCTCCAACAAAAAATAATTACATTTTACAGATGCTAACTGGGAATATGTGATATTTAACATTTTAGAAACGAATTACATTTTTAGATGTAAGCATTTCTTTACTAATTGCAATACTGAAACTACTATAAAAGGTGACCAATTAGGGTTTGATCTACAACTGTTTCTAATATGCTGCTCTTTGTAGCCCTTCACAACCAGCATGCATAGGTCATTAATAAATACCACTGGATATTTATGAATGATCATACATCCATGTTGTCTCCATATAATGTTTAGGGGTCCTAGATAAGTCACTGGTAATTCCTTTCTGTGGCTTTCTCCTAAACTAACTCATTCCAGCAACTCAACAAGGGCCATAACAATAAGCACAAAGTGCTGGTTTGATGCCAGAGCATGTTTCAGCCCTCCAAAACAATACTCTAGGGACTAAAGGCGGATAACAAAGGTTAGTATTTTATTACATTGGTAAGCCACATAAACTACTTATAATAAAAAGGTAATAAACAAGAGCACAGTCCATAATAACCAATACTCAAACTCTGCTTTTATGAAAGAAATAAACAAGTGCAAAAATATACTAGTATCCCATAACGCTGGTGTCCTATATGTTTTTTTTTCAAAAACGTACTCACCAAAGAGAGAAAAAAGGGCAGTCATACCAGGAGAGCAGTCTCAGTCTGTAGACCTTTGTAAAGGGACTACTCTAACAAAAAACTCTAACTCCAAATTAGTTAGATACATTCAAGTGGGATATGGATCAGTGAAATCTGCCCAGTTAATAAAAAGAGAGAGGAGGTGGGGCACATAAATAAACTTTTAGGAGGAAATATGATAACCTAATTCCTACCCTACTTTACCAAAAGGCTTACTGAAGATAGCTTACAAATCACTAATAGATTTGCTGAAACAAGAATTAATTATTAAAAAGTGTTCAGTGCAAACATAGATAAGCATATCAATCATAAAACTTAAGCATACACTAACATAACAATGGTGTTTATGATGCAGAACAAAGCAATTGTAAACAATACATAACTGCTACATACCAAACAACATAGGTAAAAAGAGTAAACAAGACAGAAGAGCACCTATATGTTTCAGTCCAATGACCCTTCACTTCTCTCCTCGAATGGCTGCACCCTTTGCTGTTCTTCCTATACTATGATTGGGATCAGTGTTGGATATTGTTTACATCACTGTTTTGCAGCATTCATAAATCATTGTACACATTGTAAGTACTGAAAACTTTTTAACAATATAGTTGCTGTTTCAATAAATCTATAATTGTTTTGAATGTTTTCTTCAGTACCTTTGGTCTGTATGTCTACTGATGATTGATGTGCTCTTGGAGAGTGGCAGTACTGCTCCTTTGTTATTAAACCTTTGAGTGCAAGAGTAGTGTAAAATTAATTGCAGAGAAATGCAATGAACATTCCTCTGGCTGCACAACAAAAATCTAAGGGCAGATTTAATGGATCTGAGAAATAAAATATACAATATTCACAAGATAAAATATACTAAGTATTAAAAAATATAAATGTGATAAATTGGTAAGAATATGCATATACCAAACATTTGAGTAAAAATAAAATAAAGGCTATATTGCAATGGAATAAAGACAACAGTATAACAGTTAAGAGTCAGAGACAAAGATAGAGGAGGTAAAGTTTGGAGAAGTAAATATAAGAGAAAATCAGGTGTGTATGTAAGCTGGCCAAGCAAGGTGTGGGAGTAATGACTATGCTCTGATATTGGTGTAAACTGACGGCTTAGATGAAATAGATTAAATAGTCTGGAAGACAAAATTTTCCCTCTCCCACCCACGGCCTATGTACTTACTGGAACGATGCTTGTGATCTTACTTATCACTAGCAGAATCCTGTTAATTCTTGTTCAGGTTTCTTGCAATTTATAAAAAAATGTAAATAGTAATTTGTGTTTAAATATTGAGCTGTTCAAATCCATATTGAGTAAAAAAGGGCAAAATTGGCAGTCAGAGCTATTAATTGTTAGTAAACCAGTTACATTTAACTAAGGGTTGAAGCAGTGGAATGACTTACAAGATGCTCATGCTTGGGATAATAGCAGAGTTGCTTGACAGAGTACCTTGAAACAATGTAAAGTGATACTTCACTGCATACACAGTAAGAGACATGCAGGTGTGTATGTAGGCCAGCTGGGCAAGGTGTAGGGGTGATTCCTGTCCTCTGATATTGCAGTAAACTGGTGGCATAAGCAATTAGTGTTGTAGCAATGTACTAAACAATCTTTCCTATATCTGAGAAAACAAGAAGAATTTGGATAATTTTATAGATTTTTTTTTTTTAACCGAGAAATACTATTTGTGGAAACATTGTAACTCACAATCCTGATTGGCTATACCCTATAAATTAAGATCTTTAAATTGAAATATATTATTAGAGCTTATTTCTGAAATGATTAGATGCCCATGGGAGGTTGCTATGTTTTTATGTAGTTTAGGCAGAGGAACACATTTGTGGCTTATTAAGAATCCCTCTTTGGAAATCTTCTTGTGTATTATTGTATAATTTTTTAACCATCTGTACAAGTCTTGGTTTCCCAGAATTCCCATTGCCTCCTCCTTTGAGACGTGTATTTTCTTCCATTTTTTTTCCACCAGGTTCTGCCATTAGCTTTGTTAGTATCATTCCCAGTCTTCATTGGCCTTTCTTCATGGCATTTCAATGTCAATTTTCTAATATGATTAGGTACATCAATAAAAGTACAAAAAAAAAAAAAAAACTGGGACTTGTATTAGTGGCAAATTTGAACCTTTTTTCCAATTAATGCATATGTTGAGATATTAAATAAATCATTGGAGAGATTAACCTTTTGTGCACCAGAGAGATATCCAGTGCATTCCAACACAATGTGCTTGGTATCTCTCTGATACTGAAATGATTACATATAACATTATTTATCCAATTCTGGGTCCTCGGTTTTGTTTACCCTTGATTACACCACTAGTTGCTCTTCTGCATCTTTGTTCATTTTTTTCTGTTGACATATATTGGTATTTTTTTCTCTTTCCTTGCTCCAATCTCTATTTACCCAGGAGTTTCCTAAAAATATTTTTCAGTTGCTTGTTTGGTTTAAATCCATGTGTTGTGTATGTTGAATCAAGGATAAAGGTGTGTTCCTTAGAGCTAGTAATTTTCTGTCCTTCTGTTACCCTATTTTAGTTGTATGCTGATCATTGTGGTTAGTAATGGGGATGGATGAGAAGTCCTATTTTGTTCCTGCAGGAACCAGTATTTCCAGCAAGAACAGTTTCCACCTATGTGTTTCAAAAGTGAAAACAGAATTTCCTGCCATGCAGTGTGGTGTAGATCACGTAGGAAAGAAAGTGGAAGGAGACAGGACAGAGAGATAAAGTTAATTAAAAATCAATATTAAAATAAAAATAAAGCTGTATCAGGTGTTGGCTAGCACTATGACTACCACTGCCAGAAAAAAGAGAAGCTGGATGGACCCTGATGCTACTGATACATGATGAGGAGGAGGAGGAGGAGAAGGAGGAAGTCAGTAGCACCAGTGCCAAAGGGTGCCCACATTCTCCAGGTCCAGTAATGCCCAGTCCTCAGATATCATCCCTTGGTACCTGGGTATCCTGTGCCTGCTGCTACTGCTTCCTTCCCCTATTTCATGTTTCCTTGCACACACTCTACACTTTACAATTGATGACATGTCACAGTTTCTTCCTGCTCTCAAGAAAAAAAAATAATATTCCAACACATTCAAGATTTTAGAGGAGGTGCAAGAGGAGAAGCATGTTTGACTACTTCTTCTCTTTAGATGCACTTGAATGGTGTGGGGGACTGTTACGTTGTTGCTACTGCTCATTAGCACTAGGGCCATTGTCAAGTAAGCCTCATCATACCATCTCCTGTCTCAAATTAGTGCTGATGATCCCAGTTCCATGCAGCAGCCTAATCCTCCTGCTGCTTAGATGACATATCAGCTGGAATAACAGTAGTGGTAGTAACTGGCAGAATGTCACCGTGTTGCATTATGTTTCTGGTGGTGGTTTGCCACCATCATCTAATACTGATGGTACTAGGACAGTGATGCATGCAATTTTTTCGGGGCATGATTTTTGCTTAGCTGACGCATCCAAAAAAATGTTTTTCAGTGTTTATTTTTGGCAAGCTCAAAGTTTTCAGGGCTAGCCTCATTTGAAGTCCGCAATAATTTTTTTTCCAAGCCTAGCTCTGCTGTAATACTTTGAATGTTCAGCATTCTGTTAGCCTGCAAAATATTTTTTTTTCATATTTTCTTACTGCTAGTATGCCGTTATGCTTCTTAACCATTATTTTTAACAAGATAATTAAAAAAAATTAGGTTACAACTTATACTGAATGTGGCAGATCTGTTTTGTGTTAATTACTGTTTTTGTTAATTACCTATGCTACTGGTGTTTACATAAATTCTAACCTTAGTCCATAAGATGCCAGACGTATCACAATAACTGCCTTGATGAAGCCCTCTAAGTAAGGGCGAAACTCGTTGGCATTATTGTGATACTCCTGGCATCTTATGGACTGAAGTTACGAAGCAAGTATGCAGTTATGAGCTGGCATTGCTGTTGAAGAAACTATGTGACATAGCGTGAGGATGGATTGAACCAGTTACGGTCTGAAGAATTGAGATTGCGGCTAGTAAGTGGAGCATTGACCTTTAAGACATGAAGGTTAAACTGCTGAGTAAAGTTATATGGAACCAGGATTGGTGAGATGTATCTGCTGATATATTTGATCAAGTGATTTGATGTGTGGAATATCTAACGATGCCAGACAATGTTGCCCTTTAAGTGACCATTATTAACCCTCCACTGTCTAACACGATGGTTGCTATGATGTTATGTATGCTTCTGCAAACCCAAGAAATGCTACAGTTGTTGCTTTATACTATGAGAGATGACTGTTGCTTTTATTGCTACTGACCATGCATGGTTTAAAAACTGCCCAACTCAGAGGATGATGATGAAACGTTTATATTGCTATTTATATCATGTGTATATTCATGTGATGTTTGGGGATATGAGTAGTTTTTTCTGAGCTGGGTGTGTATATTCTCAGGTTTGAGATTATTTTCTGGGCATTCTTACACACAGTGGATGTCGATTGAGATTTATGGTGGACATCGCTGTGTAGCATTATGTGCAGATATAGTCCATTATATGTTAAGTGTAGCTAGAAATTTGGGGTTGCTTTTATTGCAACTTTGTACTTTTTATGATTGGACATGGTGTAACACTGGGGTGGGGGGTTATGCTGGCTGAACACTGTGCCTATGTAGTGACATTCTTCTAATAAAACTAATTTTTTTTTTTTATTTTTTTTTTTATGTATGTTTCATTTTGGAGGATACTATTATAAATATTGGGTCTGAGTGCCAGTTTAGGATCAACTTTTATTCCCTTTTCCCCTTTTTTCTTTTTAAATTGTGAATCAATGTGAAATTGATTATTATTAGATCTCTGGCACCCCTCGTGTGTTACACATGGTTATGACCAAGAGGTACAAACTTTAGATACATGTGCTCCTTTCATCCTATGTTTATGTTTACATAACACTAGTGTGGGTAGCTAGTTGATTGGACATGAAAGCAGTGACAATGCTGATGATGAATAACATGGTGATTATGTATTTTTTTTGGCATCCTTACTTGTTCAGGGTCATACTTTCAGCACAGTGCTCCTGTCTTTCAGCTAATTTTCTGGCCATGCCATCATCTCTCTCACTTTCAGCTTCTTCTGTATCTGGAAGGATATAGTCTAGATCAACATCATCAGTACTTATGTCATCATCAGCATTGTCTTCTGATGCTTCTTCCCCACTATTTTTATGTTCTTCTAGGCTTTTTTGCAGTCTCAATATATTTTTACTTCTATCCTTATAGGGATTTTTACATTGTCTGCTACTACTTTCAGAACAGATTTTGTACTTGTTTGCCTCACTGTCAGCTGCAGCAACTGCTACACTTTCTTCCATCATGTCATCAACACTAGAATGTGACTCATTGTCTTCTTAAGTGTTCTTACATTGTTTTATTAATATTACTGGTGGTGGCAGAATTTTTTATGGGACTTTGACAAACTGCCTCCTTAAGAGGAGAATGATCATCATTGTCATTTATTGCACAAGTGGCAGCATTCATGGCTGCAGTCAGTTTTTGGACTAACACTCCCCTACTCCTTTCAGTCTACCCCTGCCCCTAGAACAATTGGTTGACATTATTAAACTAGTGTGTGTATTTGTACAGTGACTGATTGTGTGGGATAGTTTGCTCTTTACAAAATGTTCAGTCTCTTCTAATATCAGTCTACCTCGGTCACAGTTCACACCACAGTCCCTGTCTCTGTCCCCTATCAGTCAAATTATTTTGAAATTTTTGTAAATTACCCCTATCCCTACCATTGTAAATAAACAAACAAAAAAACAAAACACACACATTCCTTTTTCAACTGCTTCTACCCCCCAGACTTCACCAACACAGAGATAACAGCCAGATCAGGAAGAAAGTTGGATCATAGCTACCCGTGCCATCACAGTCAGTCACATAATAAATCTCCTTTTCTCCCTTAACACACCTTCAGACTCCCCTAACAAAGAGATAACAGACAGACCTGAAATGGATTTGTATCACAGCAGCCAGTAACTTCCCAGTATGTAAAACAAAATTTGGGGGAATTTTAGTGGGTATTTGGGTCAAATCTCCCCCCCCCACACATCCCTAAACTCCCATAAGATAGAGATAACAATCAGATCAGGAAGAAACCTGGATCACAATTGCCTGTGTCTTCCTGGTCAGTCACACAAAATTGGGGGGTAAATCTCCTTTTCTCCCTTCACACACCCCAGACTCCCTTGATGCAATGATAGCAGCCAGATCAGGAAGGAAATTGGATCACAGCTGCCTATGTCTTCCCAGTCACCTGAAATGTTAGTGTATATGGGGTATATTTTCTTTGCTCCCTTCCCACACCCCAGAATCCTCTAATACAGAGATAACATGTTATCCCTATATCCTTAGCATAACACCAGAACTATTAATATCCCAACGAATGTCACTCTGTAACACTGTGGTGGAAAAATGAATAAAATATATTAATATACATCCTCCCTACCTTCAAATCATTAAGACTAACTAAAATCTAATGATCGATCAGGGAAAAAAAAAATAAATAAAAAGGACACTTTAAATAGAACAAAAATCTGTAAAGTTTATAGTGACACTGTGAATCTCCGGTCTTGTCTTGAAACCAGATAATATCAATAAACTTTTATAACTTTCCAAAGTATGATTGAAATTATAGATGTTACACTTCCAAATCTATTTTGTATTCTGATATGCTTGTATCTGTATCTACATTCTTCGGGATATTGAGAGTTCCTGTGTTATCCTAAGGAAATGGGGATGGCCACATAGAGGTATTGGGCATTCTGTGATTAATCCATTGGATGTCGGCCAATGTTGGGTCTTCCTGAATGTCTTGGAATTTTCTCAGCAGGGACATCGATAGTTCCGGGAGTGTCGGGTCGGTGATACACTGGTGGAAAATCGGATTTGTTGGTGTAGTTGCCTTATGATTCATATTGGCTTTTGATCATGTATTCCTTTTTTAGTTAATTGTGGTTGAAACATATGGACATATAATATGTCCTTTTTATGATACTAGTGTATTGTCTTGTATGGCTTAACACCATCCCTTTATTATATGGAGTGTTGTTGAGCAATATATTCACATATATTTTTTTATGGATGTTGTGTTTATATTATTGTTTGGGATAGAGGTGTAATCCTCTGCCTGGAGTGGTAGGCAGAGTGACACCAGTTCACTAGTTCCCATCATTTAGTATATACTATATATATTGATATATTGTGACAGCTACATGTGCAATACTGTTTTTTATTAGACTTTCATGGATGCATGAGATGTCTAACATTGTTATAAAAAAATTGGATTTGTACATTTATTGGTGGTCATTGTAAGTGCAGTCTAGAAATAAAAACACATCCTCTTACTTCAAGTGCCTCTTTATATAGATAATTTGTATTTTAGAAGGAAAGCGTGAAGCATGGCTCCTAAATCTTAGGTGGCTGAAGAAGTTTGTCTCAGCTTTGCATGCTAGCACTGCTCTTGTCGATATATATTTTTCTATAATACTGAGGTGCCTTATAGATATGTACACATTATTTATGTGAATATACTATACTCAGCAAATCCCTTTGCAACATTATATAAGTATGAATACCCTTTGTCTTTTACTCACATGGGGATGATGAATTAAGTATTGGAGGGATAGAGAGAGATCAAAATCTTAATATTTTTCTGGAGAATTTGGCTTATTTCTAAGTGTGTTCTCTTTTTATTTACTAATATAAAAAAGGTTATGTTTTAATATTTCTCCCAACATGACACCTTATTAAACTATTTTCCATACATCTATAATCATTATACGCCCTCATTGAGATATCTACCTTTTTTGGGCCCCTCTTTTTGGCCCCCTAGTTTTATTTATAAGTTTTAATTTTGTTGTATAGAGGTGCACAGTTGCAAGAGTGACAAGTAACCGGGTAATAAGAAACTGTGATGATTAAACTAGATCAGTGCTCTAATATCTTTCTTATCATCTCATTTTACACTGTTCTTGTTTTTCTTGCATTAAAATTATTTTTCTAACTTCACCTAATCTCCTAATCTTTACAAGAATATTGGTGTGAACCATACTGAAATAATTACATGGCCTTGCCAAGTAGAACACTTAGAGCCAGATTTAAAGGCAGCTGATGCCAAAAAAAAGGTGACAGCATTTTTTCAAGCACTGTAAGCAATTTAAAGATCAGTGCTATGAAAAAATGCTGGAGAAAAAAAACCCTATCGGCCGCTAAATGTGTTTTGGCCCATTGAAAATAAAAAAAATGCTACACATTGCCATTTAAAGGACTGTATTAGCTGTTAAGATCCGATAAAGACCCTTATCGGATCTTTTGTCAGCCGACGCAGCTTTTAAAAGCAAAAAAAGTCCACAGTGGATGTATTGATATGGGGCCCAAAAAGTGTCCAAAGTTACTAGAGCTTCCCCTATGAGTGCCGGTGGGGTATAATTACCCCGCCGGCACTGATAGGGTTAACCAGACTAAGTAACAAAGCAACATTCCATTACACGTAACACCATTAATCCTGATGTCCAGCGGATTCCTCAGCATGCTGGCCATCTTCTGCCCTTTCTTCTCTTCTTTCTTGTATCTTCTGTCTTCTCTTCTTTCATGCATCTTTAAATAAAAAAACAAGTATAAATACAATTCTGAAATACACTAATACATCCTGCAACCTCTCTGAGGCTCAAAAGGGTTAAAGAATGTCTTACTGTCCAGTTCCATAAATATGTATATGCTGCCAGTTAGACAACAATGTCCCAGTTGTTCCAAATAATAACTCCAGTAATGCCATAATAACATAAATATTTGCTTTAAAGAAAAACTTAGCTTAATATTTTGTTTTCTGTCTCCGCCACCGTGGAGACAGGGCTATGCGGCATAGCCCCCTCATGTCTTCTTCCTCATGGGCTGATGCTCATTACACACAGAGGGAATTGGAACAGAGACTGCCTTTATATATATAGGCAACCTCAGTTCCAATTCCCTCACAGCCAATCAGTTTAAAGCACAAACACTCAAAGTTGATTGGCTGGGATGTTTCCCAAAGATGCTACAAATCCTATATAATAATTCGCTAAAATGTGTGTAACAACAAAGCCATGCGCAGTAGAGACTGCTGCGTGTATCAGCCGCGGTGCGCGGGCAGTCTCTACTGCGCATTACTGCCCCGTGACCGGCTGGCAGTGGTACTGTGGCCCATGTAACGGGCTCCTCAACTAGTAGGAGATATTAGTAAAGTTAATCATGACTTGGTATTCTTTGACGAGGATGAAATGAAGATAGTAATATAACAATGTGATACCTATAATTGATTGTGAGGATCTGGTTGCTAAAATAAATTGGATTACTAACTGTAAGATGAAACAGGTCATAAATGAAATTTCTCCTTGATGCTGAGTTTGAGCATCAAATGACAGAGGATTCTGGAAACATAGTTTAAATGTTCTCTAATATAATAAGTAAAGAAAGTTATAAAATTAAATACAATATGTATATTCAATGAGTGACATATTGGGTTCCACCATCAGACTTTAAGCAATTCTATATTTTAACTGTTATAAGTGAATATTGGCAAAGTTTCTATTCACAGAGGAGTTTTTATAAATACATGTGGTTGATTTGGGGTGATTGTTGGTATATGGATGTTTTATTTCAATGATCATTGCTTTGTGCCAGGAAATACAATGGGTTTCATTTTGCTTTTATGGGTTTAAAACAATTCAATGTTTGTGTAGCACATCGTCTTGATAATGGCCTGAGTAAAGGCTGAAATGTTGACCTGGATTCTAACAAATGGTAACATAGTAACACAGTTGACGAGGCTGAAAAATGACATGCATCCATCAAGCCCAGCCCATGCCAAAGCACCCCTGTTGATCCAGAGGAAGGAAAAAAAAACACTAAAGCCATTTCCAATTAAATGCCAAGGGGTTAAAAAAAATTCCTTCCTGACTCCAAATGGCAGTCAGATAATTCTCTGGATCAACAAACTATCTGCATTGAAGCCATTTGTCATAATTCTCAATATTGTTCTGTGCTAGATAGGTATCCAATACTTTTTGAAAGCAGGCTCTGCAAGCAAAACATCCTGAGGCAAAGAATTCCATAGCTTTATTGTCCTTACTATAAAAAATCCCTGCCTTTTTTTAGTCAAAAGTGCCTTTCCTCTAGTCTTAATGGGTGACCTCTCAGATCTTTGTGTAAATAATTAATTGGATAATTCTTTGTATTGACCTTGAATCTATTTGTAAATGGTAATCATATCACCCTTAGATGTCTCTTCTCTAATGTAAACAACTCCAGTTTGGTTAGTCTCTCTTTACAACTCAGATCTTCCAATACCTTTATCAGTTTTGTTGAACGTCTCTGCACTTTTTTCAGTTAAATAATGTATTTTTTTTTTAAGAACTGCTGCCGAAAACTGTACTCTATATTCTAGATGAAGCCTAACCAAGGATTTATATAGAGGTAGAATATATATTAGCAACCCCTGCATCTATGCCTCTTTTTATGCAGGCAATTACCTTATTTTCTTTTACAGGAGTTGAGTGACTGCACACTGCTGTAAAGTCTATCATCTATCAGTACTCCTAAATCTTTCTCTAATGAGGATTTCCCTCATTGTTTTTCAGTTACAGTATATGTAGCATGTTTATTTCTACAGCCCAAATGCATAACCTTAAATTTATCTACATTGAATGTAATCTGTGACATTTTTGCCCATTCACTCAGTTTATCTAAATTCTCCTGGAGAGAAAAACTTCCAGCCCTGTATGCATTTCCTTGCACAGCTTAGTGTCATCAGCAAAGATTAAGACAGTGCTTTCAATTTCCATTTCTAGATCATTAATAAACAATTTAAAAATCATTGGGCCCAGGACTGAACCCTGTGGCACCCCACATACACCCGAAAGGGGAACTATGCCTATAGAAATAAGTTGCTATTGATGTGTTAAACAGAATCACTTACTAAGGTAGGCATTCTTCACATATCAGTGCATAATAACTACAGCGGAGAGTATTTGCTGTTCACAATTGTAGAAATGCATTTAATTTTAACCTCTACAAAATAAACAATATTTTGTCATTATGAATGAGAAAGTCTCAGCCAAGGTTTTAATGGGACATAAGCACAATTCATAAGGTAATACAATTGTTCTGTTCAATTATAGGCTACAGCAGAGTCGAAATGCGAAAAAAAAACAGTCAATATATATACTTTACTGATGTATGATCAACAAATTCCTAAGCAAGTCGTTCTATGAATCACTTTAAGAACCATTTACTTCAAGGGTAAATTTCCCCTATAGTGATTAATGACTGAGTTAAGAAGCTCTATTCTCCAATTACTCACATGCTCCATTCCTACAAGATGGCTCAGTTGTGGCTTGTAAAGCCACTAGATTATTAATCCATCAAATCTCAGGGTCTTAAAAGAGACATAATTTCTCAGCATACTTTACTGTAAACTACAGCATACATTATTCTGAACATACTGGGTATTTCATTCAAATTGCTGTAACCTCTTATTGGAGACATTGAGCCTGATTTATAATTGCAGCAGTTCTTGTACAAGCCAACTGCACAATAGAAAATAAATACAAATTCCCTTAATCCCATTTATATAAATGGTTTCTTTTATCTGTTGAATGTTAGAGTGGTCTCCAACATATTATTTGGTCTACTTGATCTCGAGTGTCTCTGGCTTACCGGGTAAACGGCTCTGTTGTGTAGTGGGGTGCTCGACTTAGACCAGAGGTTATTTCAGCTAAAACATTATGTTTGGATGGTGACACATGAAATAGCCTCCCATTGACTGAAGCCATCCTTGTGTTGTGCACGTTTGATTGAAAGTTTGAACTGCATTTACCAGATGGAGTTGCTTTGGCACTCTCCCACAACAAATCAGAGAAGTTCCACTCTATCTTGCAACCCCAGACCGTGCAAACACAAGTTGTGTACTTGAAGGTGTCAGAGAACTCCAAAGGCCTTCTCCTTGATTCTTTTATTTCCTCTCTTTTATATCTTCCTTTTACTGTATGGGGATGGATGATCACATAGAGGACATTTACCTATTTGTGCATTTCATGCATTCTTGTCATTGCTGTTTTTGCACTTCAAACACTCCTCTTTTGTTCTTTTAACCTATTTTACTATGTACATTGTACTATGTATTATGAACTTGGTATTGTACCTTTTTTTCTAATAAAATATATATTAATATTTAAATGAATGGAAATTTGGGAATTTTGATTCGTACCCTATGGAGAAATTGGTATGGATTCCCTTAGCTTGTCAAATGCTGTTCTATGTGAGCTATTAAGAACCTGCATGATACACGTTTTTCACCAGAAGATCTGTAAGAAACCACTTATGCAAAGATAAAGGCATTTATTCAACTAGAGCCAAGTCTGACTGATAATGTCTCTGTTTTGGTGCTTACTGTGCAGTGAAGGACAGGAGAATCATATATTAAAACAATATGCCTGCACGCATTAAATATTCTAGAAACATGATTGGCATTTAATCTTGGATAGCACTGAGGTAATAAATCACATATTACTGTAATGATATGAATGATATAATGAGCCTTAGCAAAATGCACAGCCAAGTAACCATATTTTATATAAAAAATACAGACAGAAACCTTTGAACGCCATCCTTCATATTCCACTAAAAACCTGCATAATTTTCAAAAAATGCTGCAAAGTGTAGCAAAATTGCTCTCTATATAAATAAGTTACTTTGCTATTATACTAAAAGCTAGTTAGAGTTGTGCTAGAGAGGTGTCTTGCGCATTGCATATTGCAAAGTAATATATGGAAATCTCTCTAGGACCCAAGGGGTTCAAACTTTTATGCTTATTCAAATTATTATAATGATATGCTAAGATTTGTAGATAGAGGTTGATGTACAAAGGAGAATTGGAGCAATTCTGAAGCCAGCCAATTGCACCATAAGGAAAATAAATATTACAGTTCATATAAATAAGGGAGGGGGTTTAACCTCTTGAATGCTAAAGCAGTCTCTAACTCTCCAACACAGTGAGCAGCAATACATCAAGGACCTGCCTAGCAGTAGCAATGTTAAAAGGCCCATTTGAATCAACAGGAATTTGCAGACTTTGCATTTCACTCCCATGATGATGTTAGTTTTGTGCAGAATCTCTCCAATTCTTCTCAGAAACTAAAATTAAACTTTCTTTTAAGTCAGAGATGTATCTAACGCATTGCAAGGCTGTTCAGTTTAACACATCCCTCCTCTGTGGTTTATCCACTTTTTTTGCTAGCATTGTCTTTATAGTAGAATCCTATCAGGAAAATCTCTGTACTGAGTTTAGTTTAAAGGTATAGTATTCAGCATCCCCAATTAATCATTATAGTATTTGGGTCATGGCAAGTGTTATTTCAATACTGTCAGAGTTGTAGTTCAAGAGCAACTGAATGATAAAATATCCCTCTCCCACCCACTTTACCTAGTGTAAGTCACCTCCTCTCAGATGTGGAATCTGGTCTTAAGACCATACAGCTCACAACAAGGGAGCATAAGGAAAACCCTGCCCCCTTGACAGTTCTTTCAGGTTTTTCCTTATGCTAATTGAAGATTGTCCCTCTCTGCGATCCACTGGATAGTCCTGCTGCTCTGTGGTGAGCAGTGTTACATCAGTAAAAGGAGAGGATATTTTATCTTCCAATTACTCTTGAACTAGAACTCTGACAGTACTGAAATAGCACTCTCCATGGCCCAAATATTATGAAGATTAATTGGAGCTGTTGTTATTCTTTTGCTCACAACACTAACCACCATCTGATACAACTATGACACATACATTCTTGAAAAATAACTGTGGCTTGGGATATGATAGAAGGGTTCAACACCTGACATCAATATTTAAAACCTCTGTGTTAAACAAAGTAAAGCATGTCAACTGCCAACAGTTTGGCAAGTTTACTAATCAATGGGTGTACTTTTGGATTATTTATATGCAGGTCTGACTCATTTTTAAGAACTTTATTGCTTTAACAACATGGCTTGTGGCAATGGAGGTTGTGGTGGTGGTTGCAGGTGTAGACAGTCAAAGACGCTTGTATTCTCCTCCAACAGACTCAAATACATCCTACTCCATGTTCTACATTTTCAAAACAGTAGCATATGAGCCATATGAATTAGTGTAAATTAATTACATCTTGGCACATTCTCTGATGCATCTATAACATTACTATTATGTGCCCCAGAGCTCTATAAACTGTTAGAAGTGCTTCTACTGATGCTATTTGATGTTGATGGTGTATCTCCCAATCAGACCTGTGGTTGTGCTTTAGGTGGGTTCTCAAACAGAATGTACAAATGACTGATCTTGCTTCCCCTTGCTCACATGTTTCTTCAACAGGCAACATATAGCAACATGTTTGGCTTTTTGATAGAGAGTGAAGTATCTCCAATATGTAGACTTCATAGAATGAATGGCTCCTGAGGTGCTATTTATACTGGCCTAGATGTTGAAAATGTACTACAAAGCTGTCAAAGGTGCTGCACCAACAGCATCAGAAGCCCTCAACATAACTAGGTTGTGGACATTGATGACAATTGTTGCTGATTACTCAACAATTGTGTGTGTGTCTGTATGGGGGATGGACTTGGACTAGGTGATGATGACTGACAGGATGATTGTATATTTTAGGCATCTTTACTTGTCCAGAAGAGTCAGATTTTCCCATTAATTAAAACAGATTATAATCAGGCAGAATGCTCCTTTCTAGCTGTGGAAAATTGAGCCTTTTCCTTTCAGCTAATTTTATGTCCATATCATCATCTATCTCCCTCACAACTTTATCTGTGTCAGAAGAAAATAAGGATGATGGAGGGATATATTCTAGATCAGCATCATCATCAATAATCAGATCATCATTAGCATTACCCACTGCTTCATCCCTACTACTTTTATATTCCTCAAGGCTTTTATTTTTATTTCACTTGTAGAGGAATCTTTAGTATGTTCACTACTACTTTCAGAGCAGGTGTTGTGCTTTTACTCTTACTGTCAGATGCAGCTGTTGGTTGTACTGCTACACCATCCTCTGATATGTCACCAACACTAGAATGCAACTTGTCATCTTCAGTATTTTTACATGGTTTATTAATATTGCTGCTGGTGGTGGTGGAGGAACTTTGTCACTTTCACAAACAACCTCCTTAGAAGAAGAATGATCATCATCATGTATTGCACATGCTGCAGCAACCATGGCTGCAATCAGTTTTTGGACTACAATTTTACTAGCACATTAATGCATTGCTCTTATTCCATCTCCCTAGTCTGTTTGCTGGGTAGTATCAAAGTAGTGTGGGTTTTAGCAATAAAATACACAACAGAACTCTTTGTTTGTGATGATATTTTGTCTTTTTCAAAATATTGTATCATATAAGTCTATATCTAGAATATTTGTCATGGTCACCATCAGTGTTAGCTCACATCAGGGTCCTTGTCCATCTACCAATCAAAATACATTTTATAGTTTATTGTTTTATAGTTTTCTTATTAACTGACCATCTCTGTCACTGTCTAGAAAAAATAAAAATAAATAGCACAAAGTGCTTCTGCACTTTGCCTTTAGCTAGTGTCAGGAGGATTTTAGCGGCTGCTCCCAATGTCTCTTCAGTCTTAATTTATAGGATGAGGATATAACTTAGTCAACAATATGCTTGTCCCTCTTCTTCTAGCCATTGTAGTAGTCAGTGTCAGTCTGTAAAATATATCTGTTAGCCAGAGGGGCTCAACAAGCTAAGGAAGGAACATGGATAACCTGTCTGTCTCTTCTCCATCAAACAAGATTTTGGTGTATTTTAGCATTCTCTCTTCACACTCCCTCAGACTACCCTAACGCAGAGAACAAATTACCTGCTCACAAGAATCTCCAAACTGAACTCCAACTCTGCTTTCTTTGACACGCTGTAACAAATATAGAAAAAGTGGAAAAAGAAAATAAACTCTCTGTGTGGGGAAAAAATCAGTATTTCCATTGATTTCAATGAATTGACAAAGGCAGAAAACAGTAGAAAATCTGTGCTTTTCATCTGAAATTTCCAGCTTGGTGGAAGGTGCCATTTTTCACCTGTTTCAGTTTTAGACAAATTATCAGGTAATTTAATTTTTCTTAAAATGTGCATACATTGGCAGAGAATTTTTTTCTAAGTAGCTTGATGATGATAATGATTCTTGACCTGTTATTTCTAAAGTGCCAACATAGTCTTCACTGTTGTAACACTTAGAGTGAAAATTATTTTATTAAATTAAAAATGTCAGGAGCATTGTATCAGAGCAGAACTGGGAGGAAAATCTCCCAACTTCTTCTTTGCTATTCTGTACTAGTTGCTTAGACATTGTTGACCTTTCATATTTATGAATCAAGGAAGTGATATTTCAAAAAGTAAAATATTAATTCACAGAGAGGTAATAGAAAACTTCACCTTTATTCCTTATAACAAAATCAAAAGAAAACCTCAGTGCTGGGACAGTATAAGTAGAAGGACCTTGCATGTTTAGGGGGAACTATGCTAATACATAAGTCTAATGAGATTATTTTATGATCATGCCTTAAAGTCCAAGTCAGATGATGCTATTTCACAAAAGAAGACTGTATATTAAAGCCAATTACATCTCATGGTGAATATACAGCTCACAAAGCTCCTCCCAGTGGAATACATTATATCAAGAAGCCTTGTTACAAAAATAGATCACATCTTGTGACATGCACACATCTCACAAAATTCCTCCCAATATTCTTAATGACACAACCAGAAGATTAGAATAAGGAAATATTTTAAATTCAAGGAAGAGTCATATGTTAAGAAAAGCAATGGGTAATAACACGCAGAAGGATTTTAACATGATGAAAGTGAAATTCACAAACTATACATGTATTAATGTAAGTAAAGAAATTATATATTTCTTCAGCAGAATCATCTGTAACAGGGATAGACAAAATATGGCCACAGGCTGAATGCAGTCCATGGGTAGATTTAATGTGGCCCTTGGGTCTTGTTTGCTGTATACAAACAGTAGTTCTGCTATACTGAGAAAAAAATCTGGATTTCTCTACAGAGGTTATAATGATACTGGCTAAAGTCAGAGGGTCCTGTAATTTTGTTTGGGTATGTGGGTTGGTAATAGAACAATGTATTTAATTTCAGGTCCAGGCATTTTTTTATTTTAGATATAATGGATACTTTACAAATACATTATTTGAACTACATCCTAATTTTCTTCTCCACCTATACAGATCATAGAGTCCATAGGAAGAAAGTCTTATCCTGCCTCTGTACTACCATTTCTACCCTAAACTTTCAAACGGTGTCTTTGAGTTCATCAGTGTGGTGTTCCAAGGTTTCATCTTATCTTCTGGCAAAATTTGGATTGACCCTAAAAAAGGTATCTGCAATTCTGGATTGGTCTGTATCTACTTCTGTTAAAAATATACAAAGGTTGATTGGATTTGCCAATTTCTATAGAAAATTAACTGGAAATTTCTCAAAAGTAAATCAGCCTATTACTTGTCTGACAAAGAAGCAAGGCACTTTTATTTGAACTGAGCAGGCCCAGCAAGTCTTTGACAAACATAAGCATCTCTTTAACACAGTTACTATCCTAGTTCCAAAAACATATTTTTTCTACTGGCAGTTGGTTCAGACACAGCAGTCAATATCAAGTATCAAAAGTCTTCCTATATTTAATTTCCTTCCCCAAAACATTGACTTTCCCTAAAACTCATTACTATGTTGACAAAATAAATTTGTTGGCTACTTATCTTTGCTTTGAAGAGTGGAAACATTGGTTAGAAGGTGTTACTTATCCTAAAACAATCTTTACTAACCTTCATAACCTGGAATTCTTATGTTCTGAACTCTGACTCCATCATAGAAAGGTAAGATGTCTTATAGGCCAGGTTCTAGAAATTAGATAGCTGATGCCCTGTTGTGGCTTACCACTTCTGCATATCAGTTCCCTGGAGAATGTGGAATTATCCTTCAACCTAGTCATTTATTAGATATCTATCATACACAATATTCACAAACTCCGTGTTGATCCTACTTTCATTCCTTCTTATCTACTTCAACCTCTCAAGGATTTGCTCTTCAGTGATGGTAAAGTTTATTTTACTGCACCTGTTATATAGACTTTTTGCAGTTCTATCATGATTCTTCCCATCTAGTCATGGTGGAGTAAACATGACAATGAATCTTATTCTATGCACTTTTTAGTCACCAGCTACGAGTATTTGACATCAAATATTTTGTTCTTTATTGTGATACCTTTGCTCGGTCCAGGAAGCCTTGAGTAATACACAATTTCTCCTTCCCTTGGAAGTTCCCACTCATCCCTGGAAAGAGGTGTGCATTAATTTTAAACAGCACTGATAATTTAATAAGGATACTGTAGACGTACTGCAGAGTAGGCTACGAGTAGCCAAGTAGTGCATGAAGGTATAGCTCCTAGTAAGACTGATGTAATCAGAAGAACTGGAGTAATTCTAGGACAAATGCACCATAGGGTACACAAAATGTCTACTTATTGTAGTTTGTCCCAGAATTACTACATTTCCTCTTAATACATCAGCCTCATTATGTAGGGAGAATGGATGCTCTTCTGTGTACATAGTGACTGCCCTCCTCTTGCAGATTTACTTTGTAAGTGTACAATTTAAGATTTACTAAAGGGAAAATGTGCCCTATTTCACTTAAAATAAGGAATGACCTAAAAGGTTTTCAGTCACTTTGGGCCTTTTGTATCAAGACAAAAGTGGACCAATTACAGGAAAATTAACTGCATTATAGGGGACAAATGGCAATTTCAAAATGTCCTTTCAGTTTCAGTTTTAACTCCTTGAATGCCAGATACATTTTCAATGCATCCTTTTCTATTCGATCTCTAGCTTTCAGGGGTTTTGAAGCCCCATTTAAAACAATGGGAATTGAAATTTGTCCCATGGCAAAAGCTGGTTTGCTTTACAATTAGTTCACTTTGTCTTTAACCATGAGGCCATTTATATTTTATGAGATTTACTAGGAATTTACGTACTTAACAAGATTTGTTATTGATGATAGCAGCTCTCATCTCAGCTAGTCGCATAAATCTATCATAATCAATGCGGAAATTATAAATCAATAGTTAAAGATAAATAGCAAAACTCATGTTGATGTGCTACAAAGAACTAGACTGGTTTTTCCTTAGCCCCTGTGGTACTGTTGGTTTCCTTAAACATTGTTTAATTTCTCTTCAGTACAAAAATCTCACTGCTTTGTATAGGCTTCTTTATTAGTTGCAGAACTACATTAACTATTTTGTGTGCATCTTTCTCTTTTTATGTTGGTACTTTTACATATGTGTGTTTGAGTGTAGTGGGCAGCTATGCCTTTTCCTTTTATTTGATTTTTATTATTTTTGTGTGCCCATCTATTATCCTATAATATAAAAGGCCAGATGTATGTTTGTCCGATGCAGTCATGTGCAGTAGAGACTGCCTGATCGCGGGCTTTTACACTAGTTTAATTAATAAATGAACTGTGCTGCAAGATTATTGTACCTCACTCATCGCTTCTCTAACACCAGTCCCTTCTGTCAGTCCCTACACTGGCTCCCAGTAGTATACAGAATTAAATTCAAAATTCTGGTGCTAACTTATAGAGCCCTCACTAACACTGCATCCCCCCTATATTTCGTCTCTCATTTCCAAATACACTCCTTCTCTCCATCTTTGCTCTGTACACTGCCTTCTGCTCTCCACAGCTCTTATCACATCCTCCCACTCCTGCCTACAGTACTACCTATCAACTACATCCATAAACATTATCACCAAGAACCATTCCTTCCCTGGACCACTGCACTCAATAGCACTGCTCTCTCTCACCCACTGACTGTCAGTTCATGTGGCAGGAGGAACTTACACCCAATAGCACTTACGCCTTCTGTGTCAAACCTACCTTCCTCTAGACTGTAAGCTCTTACGAGCAGGACCCTCTAATCCATCTGTTCTCCACATATGGTTTGTACTATTTAATATCTCTGTATGTCTATTCCCTATTGTACAGCGCTGCGGAATTAGCTGGCACTATATAAATAAAGAATAATAATTAATAAATAAATAAATAATATAAAACAGGGATAATGCCACAAACTACAAATCAACCACAAGTCTACATCATTGCACAGCCAATTGGTGCATGAGGTCAAATAGGGAGCTCCTCCTCCATTCCCAGCATTGTTGTGCATGTAGTGATGGTATAGAAAAAGTAAAATAAAATTAATTAATGATAAATACAATCAAAAGTATTCATGTTGCCAAGGAAAAATAAGCTAGAGTAACTATACCCAGCGAGTAACCTATTACATAATAAAAAAAACAACATAATAAAAATGTATGCATTATTAAGTGCCATAAGTCATTTATAAAATATTCAAACTTAAATTCATTATTAACCCTTTTGTGTGCCAGAGGGGTACATCTCTGGCAATCAAAGGGTTAAATTATTAGTTATTACATGATTAGCAAAGTTGAGACATTACAGACATTTTCAGTGCAATGAATGTTGTACTTGGACTCGAAAGTAGCAGAAATGTAACTTGCATTAGTAAAAAATAACTATTCATAATTTACATATCTAAAATATTATACTAAACTTGCATTTTAATGCATTTGCAAATTGTTTTGTTCAGAGATCATTCAATAAATGTTGTTTATGCTTTTTTATTAGATAGAAGCTAAAGTTAGTTAATTGTTTTTGATTCATGTCCACTGCTCTTGTATTTATAAAGGTTGATATCTTATATCAGCCCATTTACAGATACTCTAGGGCAATCAATGGAAAAGGTAGGCAAGTCTGCTCAATCAGATGATGTGTAAGACTACATTTTAGGCCTCAGAAAACAAACAAAGATTTTCAAAGATGTTAGGATGAAGTACAGGATATATAAGTGTATATAACCTTAATTCATTTTTAGGTGTTTGTTTAAATAATATTGTATGTAAAGTGATAATATTCAAGGGATCTATACTTAATAATATTATTGCAGATTCTGCACTAAAATAGAGATCAGCAAAATATAGCCTGTAGCCTTACTCAGCTTGTGGGCCAATTTTTTTTGGCTGGCTGCACAAATACAGCAGACCTGATATATTGAGGCTTTTGTTGCTAGAATACTGATACATTTTATAAAACCTGTTCTCTGTTAAAGGGATAGTAATGTTTCACAAAAACAGCAGCTCCAATTAATCTTCATAGTATTTGGGCCATGGAGAGTGTTATTTCAATACTGTCAGAGTTGTAGTTCTAGAGTAATTGAATGATAAAATATCCCCCTCCAGCATCTTTTAGCTAATGTAAGCCACCTCCCCTCAGTTGCGGAATCTGGTCTCTTGACCAGACAGATTGCAGCAAGGGAAAATCTTCTAACTGGGGGTTTTCCTTATGCTAAATGAAGATTGTCCCTCTTTGCAATCCATCTGGACAGTCTTGCTGCTCTGAGGTGAGCAGTGATACATCAGTAAAAGGGGCGGGAAGGGGATATTTTATCATTCAATTACTCTTGAACTACTCGGACTGTATTGAAATAAAACTGTCCATGGCCCAAATACTATAAAGATTAATTGGAGATGCTTTTATTGTGAAACATTACTATCCCTTTAAAGCAGATCAGAAGCATAAGGGACAGCACAGCATATACAAATTGGCAGTGTTTGTGTGAGTGTGTGGTCTTTCAAATGCATTACCCACCCTGCACTAAAAGGAGTAAAGTATACATTTTTATCAGATGTATATCACTATATATTTCATTTTTTATTTTATTTATGTATTAATTTAGAAAATGTTTTACCAGGAAGAATACATTGAGATTTATATTGTTTTTCTTCCCTCTGTATGTTCTTAACCCCTTAAGGACCAGAAGGCTGTATAATGCATTGCAAAGCAATGCCTTAAGCACCCTTTGGTACTTAAGGGGTTAAATGCTTATTTACATTTTCTCCCATTTCCGTTTTCCTCTTGAATATCTTTTCTTCTCTCTTCTACTACATGTGCTTTTTATCGATGTGAGTCTTAACTAGTCTTGTTTAATATATATATCTATACTATAAAGCAGAAGCTGGTCATGTGACTAGCAATTCTCCAAACTTGCCACACACACCCCCAAGGAGGTAAGGAGGAGGAGATAGCACGTCTTCTCCACTCACATCGCTCCAGATATTCACAGGGGCATGATTTTTACAAGAGTCGGCCCCATGCCACTCATGTGAAAATCTCTGCAGCGAGTCACACACATTTGAATTAAGGTCTTCATCCAAACTTTGTCCTCTTACTGTTTCTCCACTTACCCGGACTTTCACTGCTGTTACTGTTAAACTCTTCCTCTAAACTTTGTCCTGTCACTGTTTCTCCACTTACCTGGACTTTTCGCCGCTCTCATGGTTTACCCTGTTCCCTACACTCATGGCCTGCATGGACTCACACAAGTTTTAACTAACTTCTTGCTACCAGCTTTCTCCTCTCAATGTTTGTACACTTCGCCGGACTTTATCCGCTGTGACTGTTTCTACCCTTGTGTCACTCAAAGGGCTAAAGCCCTTGTATATCTCACAAAGACACTGCCACGGAACCTACCCTCACACAACACTGTTCCAAATTCACCCCAACACGAATCCTCTCTCCTGGCCGCCCCTACCCACACCTCTGCCACAAAATGCTTCCTGCCCGATGTCAAAAATAACAGAGACTCCCATGCGGTTATCACGGAGCGCAGCTACCTCATCTGTCTGCTTGGAGTACAGTAGGCCTGAGGGTGACTGAGGCCTTTACTGTCACACTTACATTGGGGACTGAATTACTGCCAAACATGCTGCTTCAATTGTGTAAACGGCAGAGCCACACATGTATGTGTAGCCGGCCCGCTGTGCTTTGACACCATTCTGCAGATCCATGTTTATATATGCAACACATCTGGCAATAAAATTATTCCTGTATTAACCGTTTAAGTGCCAAAGGGGTACACAACGCCTTGCAGTGCGTTGTGTACCCCTCTGTCATTCAAAGAGTTAACTGAGATTATGAACTTATTTTGAAGTGGAACTGGAAACAGTGGAGAAGCAACTACAGCCAACATTCAGGTAAGCCAACATGTTTTATAGTTGGTCTCAATATTAACATCTCGGTTCACTTTTGAAAAGCACCATGTAAAATATTGTGCGGCTACAAGCAACATTAACCTTGTCGACGTCTTCAAAATGGCGACGTTGCTACCTTCATTCATTCTTCATGTTCAATTGTTAAATGTCCTGCTGGCAATTTGTAGAATGTGTCAGTGCTATCTGAGTCCATCTATTTACCATTGTAAGACCAGCAGTTCTTGCAGCTGAGCCTATTCAGCATTCAGGGTGTACGGCACTGCCCTTACCCACAGTGAGAGTGTGTGTGCTCTCCCATTGCTTTGTTCCCCTTATTCCTACCTATTAGTTATCTTCTGTGTACTGGAGGTCATTCCTCTGTCCTCCATATATCCTCCATTCCCTTGCTTTAGTCCAGCTGCTGCCACAGCAAGGGTTTGCATTAGTACTGACTCTGTAAGCGACCTTTGCCCTCCATTGTCACCCACCAGCAGCTTACAGTGGTAAGATAAGGAGTGGTATAATCGTTACACTAACATAGATTAATGGGATGTTTGGATGTGTGTTGACACTGGAGGGCTCATGTATGTGAGGAAACACAGCTTAATTGGAGGTTTGAGTGCCAAAGGTGTTTCATTTCCCTCTGGCACTCAAAGGTTCAAGGAATTTTTTTTAATGGAGTCACACTCCCTGAAGAAGAAGTGGATGTAATACAGCTGGTGCCCAACAATGGCTGCAGCCTGGAGGAAGTGCCCCCAGTGTGATGGGGGTAGTTAGCAGGCTGCACTGAACCTAAGTACCAGCAAAGTTATTTAACTACCCAGCTGTCACCAGGTATCGCTAAATGTGGAGCACCAGGGTCACTGTAACTACCCATGGCTGTGAAGTGAGGCATTGGGGTATAATTCAACCCTTTCAGCACCAGAGGGGTATGCAACTCATTACACATCAATGCATTACATACCCCTCTGACAGTTAAAACATAGAGTATATACATTGTGATGTTTATCACATCTGTTATTATCTGATAACTATGCAGTAATAATACTCATATCCCTTTCCTACATCTTAATAAAATATGTATTTGCTTTTGAGCTACTCAATATTTTCCATCCCCACTTCCTCCACTACCACTTCACATCTGTCTGATTTTTTGTCCCATACCACCCTGCCCTACCCACACACATGTCCTCTTTACCCTCCCTATCCCACACACATGTACTCTTTACTTTCCGTATCACACACACACACCCTCTTTACCCTCCCTAACCCACACACACACACACACACACACACACACACTCTATACCCTCCCTAGCCCCCACACACATGTCCTCTTTACCCTCCCTATCCCACACACATGTCCTCTTTACCCTCCCTATCCCACACACATGTACTCTTTACTTTCCGTATCACACACACACACCCTCTTTACCCTCCCTAACCCACACACACACACACACACACACACACACACTCTATACCCTCCCTAGCCCCCACACACATGTCCTCTTTACCCTCCCTATCCCACACACATGTCCTCTTTACCCTCCCTATCCCACACACCATATATTGTTTGAATGAGCAGAGCTCCACGCTTTTCTTATCTCTGAAATATATATACACTAGTGTAAAAGCCTGTGTACACAAGCCAAGGTCCGGGTGATCTTAACCCTTTGAGTGCCAGAGGGGTACACAGCGCATTGCTTTGCAATGTGTTGCACACACCTCTGCCATGCAAAGGGTTAAGAGGCCGGTCCTACTTTGCATCCTGCCGTCGGCGCAGTCATGCACTGTAGGGACTGACTGAAAGCACAGAATGCTCCCAGCACAGAACTCCCAGCATTCTGTGCGTTCGGGCAGTCTCTGATGCGCATGACGGCTTCTTACAAATGTCCCAGCGAAATATTATATAGGATATATTTAAGACCCAGACTGACATATCACTCTGTTTTTTTGGTTTTGTTTTGTAGACTGAGGTTTTTTTACGTTTTTTCTTTGTTCTGCTTTATTTTGTTTTACACGTTTCTTTGAATATCAGACTACAATTTTTTATTTATCAAAAAAGTAGATATTTTGACAGCACCTGTTCAAAAAAAAAGATTTGCTTAAAGTTTTCTTTAAATTGAGCTCATTCATCTGTGAATATGCTGTCAATTACCTTACCTCTTGCTCATTGTGCTTTTAATTGCAAGCCATTAAGTTATATTTTACAATATCACTATGCTGCTAATTTGCATTACTTTCTATAAGTCTTCTTCCATTTCCTTATTAAACTTATTCTGTCAGACTCCATTATCTTGCTCGTGGCATTTCATATTACATGATTCTGCTGGCAGATGTTAAATTACTAAGCATGACTTTTGATATTATTGCTATGCAGATGACATCTAGAGTTATTGTTTGCTTCTCAATTTGTTGACAAACCACACTTCATTTCAGCAGGTGAATGCAAATAAGATGAGCCATGTCTTTTAAACCTTTGAGCACCAGAGGTGCGCTCAACACATTGCTTTGCATTCAAGGCGTTTGACAACCACGTAGCACTCAGAAGGTTTTGAGTTATCACAAAGAATTTTGGCCCTCATGCCTAAAGTTAACCCCTTTAAGAATCGGTGACGTGCCAGGATCATCACCACTGTCTATGACTTAAGGACTGGCTACAGTCTTGGCATGTCATGGCTTTTGTTATCACTCACTAAGGGAGTCTGCCACTGACTGCTCCAGGACCACAGTGGTCAGTTTCAGCCTCTCTTTTTCGGCGAACCAGTACAAGTGATCGCACACATGTGCTGGCTTTCTGAATTATGTCTATGCGGTCCTTAAGGGTAGTCCTACCTCAGGACTGCTGGACATTAAGGGTTTAAAGAGGTCTAAATCTGGAGAAAGCTAAAATAAATAATTCAGCTGATTTAAATGAATAGTCATTTTTAATACTAAAAAAAAATAAAATAAATTAAAGATATATATATATATAGATATATATATATATATATATATATATATATATATATATATATATATATATATATATATGCATGGCTTATCCTACTGAGAAAAACATGGGCACTCCCACTGCTGAGAGATGTTCTATGCAAAAGTTATTGCGTTCAAACTGCATTTTGGTGCAGTACTTCCATGGTCCGAAAAGTTATGCTGTCACTGTTGCTACAACAATATATAGACAGCGCTAGTCAGTTGACCATAATCTTCCATAGGATTATGTAGCAACAGTGCCAGTGTAAGATTGATTTCAGGCCACGGGGGTACTTCACCCAAAACATTGAGGTTTGAGCTGCAGTATTTTTTAACTGAAACATTTCTCGCCAGTGCAAGAGCCTTTATTAAACTCTGCAATATATATTTTTTTCAGTATTAAAGGGATAGTAATACTTAAAATGTAAAACAAAGTATGTTGTAGGGTTTATCCCTCTGAGTAAAATTAGGGTACTCCCACTGCTGAAAGGTGTTTTATAGCTCAAACTTGAACAGCAGTGAGAGTGCCCTTGTTTTATTCAGAGGGATAAACCTACAATATATATATATTTTTTACATTTTAAATTTTACTATCTCTTTATGCTTCACTATCCCTTTAAATAAGGTTTTAACCCATTGAATGCCAATGCATTGCTTCACATTGCTAACATTAATACTTTCAAAAGCCTCATTTTATTCAGTTGGTATTTGATGTGGCTTTATTTGGTCCCTATGATGCAGTTGGTATATTCCAAAATTGTACCTCTTTAACATCTTGCATAAGGTCCTTTGTTTTATCTGAAAAAGAGAACAATAGATGGGTGGCCTTCAAAGATACCAAAGTGTCCCATGACAATTTCATTTTGACAGATACAAACACAGTCACATTTGAAACCCACTCCAGTCAGTCCTGTTCTGCACTTATTGCTGGACACACCCACTCCAATAAGTTCTGATCAGCTATTATCTGTGATCCTATCTGCTGAACTGGACACACCCACTCCAGACAGACTGTGTCTGTGTCTGCAATTACCTCCTCTCCTGTGAATTCTCCTTATCTGGGTAATAGGTACCAGAAAGTAAGTGAGACTCAAACACCAAATATAGTTTTAAAACTGGAAACAGCTTTATTGAGTAATGACATCACATAAAAGGTCCTTGCCATGCAGACACTTAACCATTAACTTAAACATGAACCTTTTGTACAAATATGGACCAACCTATACTATTCAACTGTGTGCCACATTGACTGGTAAAGAGTTGCCCAATGGGTACAGCAACAATTTGCCTATGGCTAACACCCGGGTGAAATCTCACTTTTGAGGCCATTGGCCATTTGCACCAATTTCTATGCCTGGCAAGCACATAACCACCAACTGTGACAATACACTAAAACAAACCACAAGGGGAGGGTGGGTGCTTGTGCCTACCCCAGATGCGTCTAGAGAAGAGATGATGATGCAATTGTTATTCTCACCATCAAACCTCCAGGCTCAGGCTTGGTTTCTCTAGACTTCCTATGGGATTTTTAATCATGTTTTTGTGCTCTTGGGGAGATAGAGACAGAGGGCATAGTGACAGAGGTTTGTCTTGATTTAACTTCCTGGGATTTGCCTTTCACAAGCTTAACATAAATGTCAGGGTGTTTATGTTGCATGTGCTTAATCAGGGCTGTTGTGCGATGGGGTGTTCCATCCTTTCCCTTTTTCACACGTTTGTCACAAATAGCGCATAATGCAGTCACTGATAACTGCACTGTGCCTGCCCCAAGGGAAAAATATTCCCATATAGATGATTTAAATGAGGGGAGAGGTGGAGAAGAATGGCATTATTCTTCTCCACAAGCCAAGGAAGCTGCAACATCCTCACTGGAGCTAGGACCAGGATTATTGGTGGCAAGTGGAGCATGCCCTGGTCCAATATCACTGCTTTATGAAGCCAGACCCATGGTGGCCACAGTGGTCTGTGGCACACTAGCCCTCTTATCATCATCCTGCTGCAGAGACAGAGGAAAGTCTGTGGCAAACTCGACAATGTCACTGCTAGTGGTGGCAGTGATGCCCATCCCCATTTGCATCTCTTTCTACCATTGCTTTTCATTTTCCACCAAAAACTCCTTTTTCACTTTCCACCAAAAACATACTCATGCTCTCCTCCACTCCAGCTGCTCCACCACCACCATCACCCTCATTATGTGAAATTAGCATAATCCATTTTCATTGGGCACTAAGGTGATATAACAACGCTAAGGGCTGGGGCAAACAAACAATATATCCAACTTTGAAGCAGAACGCAACTGGACAGAAAATAAACAGTGTAAGGGTGAGGGAAAAAGTCAGCACTTAAAGAATTAAGAGACATTAAAATTGTTGAAAAACCACATAAATGGTCTTCTTTAACTTTTTCAATGCCAGGTAACTCATATTAGAGGGAACATGCATTTATGGGAATATAATAATCCACCAGAACAGTTCGTTTTCTAGATTTACACATTTTTATAAAAATCATGCACCTGCAACTATGCTTACATGTCTTAAAGAATGCTTTAGTGTGTATTGCACACAACTCTTCCAGCATTAAGAAAAATGGAAGAAATTTACAATGATTTATGCATCTTGTTAGTGACTGACATTAAATAAGGTGAATGTAAACAGAACACTCTGAAATGCCCATACTCCTCCGCCATTTCCAAATCCTGTGTCACAAGTAAATAGTTTAGTACATAGACATTAGGCATTCACACATTCCGCTGATTGATTTATTGTATTATAAAACATTTATGCAAAAGACAAACGAGAATAAATTCTAGTACTACAGGGAGAAAAAAGCATCAGGCTTTTCAGCTTTTATTATAATATAGTTTTTATTGGTGTTACATAGCTAACAGACATAGTATAGAATAGCATAACAAAATATATCATAGCATGGCAACATAACATAATATGACATAACAACATGGCAGCTGAGCTGTTTCCTCAGTGATATGGCAAAAATGTAGGATCTGTGTTTGAGTCAAGTGGAAAGGAGAGGGGTGGGAAAGAACCACCTTATGAGATACTACACAGCAAAGGTAGGAAAGAGCCCATCTCATCAGTCAGGCCCTATGTGATCAATGACCAGTTGTTACATGGGGACGGGGGGGGGGGTGATTGGAAAGGTCTACTCTTAGGATCAGGTCCTCTTTCACAGACTAGTGGAAAGGCTGTAGTAAGATATGTCACTCAGCCACTTCAGCTTTTAGGTTTTGTCAATTGTGTTGCCATTGCACCTGTTAAATTTAACTTACATCTGAGACAGTTGGCTGCTATTGTGAACCTGGGTACCACACATAGATAGGTAATTAGGCATGTTTTATGATGGCCAAGGAGGATGAAGTATTGGAGAATACCTCTAGCCAGTAGTATGTCTCATAGGGATTTAGATCTGTCACGGGTCAACTACATGCAAAGAAACTGCACCAGCTTCAATGTGCCCTGTTCCATTGACAACCATGGTTGTTACTGTAGATAGTGATACATTAAATGCTGAAGAGGTCTCCAATTTTTTATTTCCAATTCCTTTCAAAATGATATATTTTTATGCCTGTTCTCCTTTACATTTTTATGAGTGGCTACATAAATACAGTTTCTTCACATCATTGTGGACAAGAGACATCTAAACTGTTGTGGCATGCAGGTCACATAATTACTCCTTCTGAATTTATAGAATGCCTAACTAGAAAGAATGAATTGAGGCTGATGTAAACTCAGAAGTGCCAACTGCTCCATAAGGAACAAATAAAAATTCCCACTGATTTAGAAAGGACTTTGAGCCCTTTGACTGCTAGAGAGATGTCCAATCATATCTGGATATGCATTGAGGAAATGCACAAAACAAATCATTTATATATATATAGAGAGAGAGAGAGAGAGATTGAGAGAGAGATATTTTTTTTAACATAAGTGGATCTACTGAAAAATCTCAGGTATATTATGCACCTGTGTACAATACGCAGGTGTAAATTATACCTGCCATTCTAGGGCAAAATAAAAGTTCCTATGTATAATACTCACTCAAAAAAATTTTGTTTCTGCTTCCCTCCATTCACCCACTTCAATATATATAATTCACAATAATCCTATTGCTCTTTCAGGACCTGCAGGGTCTTGCAGGGCACTACCGAAGATCCAGTGCATAGACCTCTGCACACTGACATTACAGTAGGCCATTACCATTATCTTGAATTAACACAGGTCTCATAGGGGGATACAGGAAGCAGGAATCAAATGCAAGCATGCCGCCCTCTGCGCAGATGTCTTAGTTGCCTCCTGAGGGGGTGAGTAGAGGAAGGGTGTGAGTAGAGGGAGGGGAAGGTGGTAGTATATTGAGGTGAAGGAAGGGAGGAGGGGAGCAGACATGAGGATACATAAATATATTTTTCTCTCGTGTATAATATAATAATAATAATATAATATAATACAAGATACGATCCTGCACACCTAAAGTAAATCGAAGGGAAGAAATCATGTATACCATACACGGGGTGCCTACTACCCAACACATATATAACCAGAAAAAAGCCCTAATTAAAATCATATACCCGTACCATCAGATGCCGGCATCTATAAAAAAGGTGAAAAAATCACCCATCTACAGACGTAGATGTACAAGGACCAAAAAAGAAAAATGATACAAAATGTCTCAATAAAGATGCATCATCAGTAGTAACACTGTATCCAGAACTCTTCAGCACAAAGTTTATATGCATACATAACTTCGGCGGTACACAATAGCATTCTGTTCGGAGAACCACATATCATAATTAGTACATAGAAATGATACCGTAGTATCTCTCCTAGATACACTGGAATCCTGGAGCAAACACACCACATATGTATGGGACTTCACAAAGGAACGCTCTCACCAATTCCTTCTCCCAGGCTCAACCATCACAACGATCCCGTGTACCAGGTCACTGTTATACTTCTGCCGCACAGGAATCTCCGGTCATAGCAAATCACCATATGCATTCTGCCACATAGGAACCTCCGGTCATACACAGTAGCAATATCCTCATGTATGCCTCAAAATAAAACGAGGTATAACTTGTGCACACACTTCTTAGTTTCTTCAACAGGTCTTGTTAGGCATTTTCAGGAGGGTATAAAGACACCAACATGTTTCGCTCTCGTCTTCAGAGCTTTGTCAAGGATGAAAAACAATTAGTGAACTCTCATCTTAAGTACTTAATTAACGGAAACAGTCTTCCTCCCCAAACGGCTATTCAAATCTGTAATCAAAGCCAGCCTGCCAACTTGGAGTTTACATAAATTAACTCCTACATCACAAAACCTACATACCTACAAATCAACCATAATAAAACGTATATGTCCATTGTAACAACATACTCGGAGCAAACTTAACACCTTAAGGACCCATGACAGTCGTGTTCCGTCATGGGTTGTTATACACTTAACAACCCATGACGGAACTGGACCGTCATGGAATTCCGGGCTCCCCTCGCAGCTGCACGCCATTCGGGGAGTCCGGAACTCAGCCGCAAAAAAAAAAAAAAAATGCTCCGTGGTCCTTAACAGCCCGTCGTTAATGGGTTAAGAGTACCATACTGCACAAAATTCACAAATATATCCCATAAAGAATAAAATAATTCAAATCCCATAAGTAACACATACCTGAGATTAATGGTGGATTTATGATATCATTAAGATATTACAATAAATAATTTATATTATCTAGGAGAGATACTACGGTATAATTTCTATGTACTAATTATGATATGTGGTTCTCCGATCAGAATGCTATTGTGAACCTCCAAAGTTATGTATGCATAAAAACTTTGTGCTGAAGAGTTCTGGATACAGTGTTACTACTGATGATGCATCTTTATTGAGACATTTTGTATCATTTCTCTTTTTTGGTCTTTGTACATCTACGTCTGTAGATGGGTGATTTTTTTCACCTTTTTTATAGATGCCGGCATCTGATGGTACGGGTATATAATTTTAATTTGGGCTTTTTTCTGGTTATATATGTGTAGGGGAGGGGGCAAGTTTTCTTGGGGGATCTTATTTGTGAGACCTGCATCTCCTTGGACCTCTATATATTTGGTTGGTTATTTATTCAATACATTTATTTTTTGATACTTTACTTTATTGTGTATATATGTGTATAATATACCCCCCATACACTTTACATAAGGTAAAACAGGACAAAATTGTGAGTATTATATGTGAGATTTTATAATATATGTAATACCTTGCTGTTGTCATGTTGTATCTTAATCTAGGAAACACTGCAAAAGCCCCAAAAGCCTTTAACCCCTTTGCGTCCTGTGACGTACCCGGACCGTCACGCTGGTCCGGCACTTAAGGAAAAACAGCTGCTTTTTGATGTTGATTGTTCTTTAAGTCAGTTTATTGTTCTGGTGTTATTATTTTAAACTGAACACTTTGTGTTCCCTGTCTCATGCTAGTTTCAATTTGTTCGGCCCTCTCTTTGCATTCTATACACTTGTCAGTTGCCTAGCAATGAAGGTTAGCAAGCTCACCTGTCACCCTTTCACAGTTTCTTCCTCAATTTTCCTCAATTGCATATTTATGTTCCTTGTTTCTGATAGATCTATGTTTCTGTTCTGAAATTGATAATGATTTTTCTAGCTACTAACATATGTAAACTCATGGAAATTCAGCAGTGTCACATTAACATGCTCTGTTTTTGCTGAAATATTCAATAAGATAGCAAGGGGAAATCTAAAAAAAGAATTTAAACTTTCATCAACAATGCTAATTGCTATGCTTAAGGCCAAGTGAATCATCAAAATATATTGATATATGGCATACCCAAACACATTTGATCATACGTTTCATGAACTGAATGCAAATAATAAACTCTCATCACTTTAGTGGCAAGGCAAAACTACTGCTGTCAAGTACAGAACACAATCGAGCATGCCTGCAGATCACTATCTGCCTGTCACCCAATTGCAGGATCCTGCAAGAGAGGGAGTGCTGGGGAGCGTTGCTAGGGTACATGGCAGGTCGAGCGTGGGCTGCTTATTGTCAGGCTTTGCTGCGGCGACGGCCGGATACAGTTGTCAACCGCAAGGCTGGATGACAAACCCCGGTGGAGCTGGAAGTGAGCCCAGGATAGACTGACAATAAACAGCACAATCTCTCCTGCAGGTGAGAGTGCGGGCTAGGGAGCGAAGAGTAGGGAGCGTGGCTGGGGAGCATAGACCACAACTGTGGCTGGAACTCTCCTGAGGGAAAGACAGGACATTGTATACAAACTAGAATAGGGATAACAACGGGGTGGAAACAGAAGAATAGTCTATGGCTAGCAGGGTCATACATGGTTTGGCTGGATATATATAAAGTTAGGCAGAAGAGTGGTCTCGGCTAGCAGGGTCATACACAGTTTGGCTGAACAAGTATCGTTAAGCAGAAGAGTGGTCTTGGCTAGCAAAGTCACACAGGAAATCTGAAAAGTACCAGGATTAAGGCAAGGGTCAAGGGATATCAAGACTCAAGACTAGACTGGGACTCCCTGGACAGGTCCTACTGGCTTCAGGAACACAATAATAGTGCGCCGAAGCCAGGGACCGGAAGCCAGATATAGGCGTTGTGTGCTACATCACCCGCACGCGACGCAGACTGCAATAGAAAGAAAAGGCTGAGCCGAGGATGCATCGCGCTGTACAGGGCAGCATCAGTCACAAGGAAGCACGGAGAGAAGGAACCGGAGCAAGAGGTGTCACAGAACCAACGGAACCTCGCGGCAGAGCTAGCGGCAACAGTCGGGGAGAGACCCGAACTTAATCATACCATGAAATGTCACTGTGTATAATGCACTAAGAACTGGATCATGTCTGAGGCAAAGCAACTGCACCACAGGGGATGAATAAAAATGTTCATTGATTTAAATTGGCTTTTAACTCCATGAATGATAGACCTGTCCAAGCATTCAAGGAGTCAAATGCCCCATTTAACGCAATGGAAATTTGAGAATTTTTTAATTTGGTTTAGTTGTTGTGCTCAAGAATTCCTCCACTTCTTTTTAGTATATCCGCCTCACATAGTTTCCCTTATCATGGACAACCTACTGAATTACTGCTATGTGCATTTGTCTCAGGAAGTCATTGGAGTGGATTATAAATACCAAACTTCTATCTCTTGATACAACTCTTTCTGTTCTTGCTTGAATTGAGTCACAGTGTTCAGCTCAAGGAGAGTTCTGTTCTTTCTTCATCTTGAAGTGTTTGGGCTCTGTATCTTAGCTATGTTTCTGACATACAGCATTTTAGCTAGTTCCACATGAATAGGCTATTATCAACTTTTCACACAGTCAACAATTTCTACACAGTGCCCTAAAACTTTTTTTTTTACCATAAACTCTGTAGTCAGTTGCAGATGGGTCAGGTAAAGTTGTAATTTATAATTTTGTAAAGCATAAATAACCCTGTCTTGTCTAAAGACTTAAATTGTAAAGCAATGCATACACTTGTGGAGCTTATATAAATAAATAAACACTTTCATTCATATGCTCTACTTTCATGTGTGCTTGGTATTGCTTTATTTTCCTTGCAGTTGGATCTTTACATTTACCTACTACTTTTCAGTGTGTTTAATTTGCCTGTAAGGCCGCTTTCAATTCACTCAGTTATGTGGTTAACATAGCCGTGATCTATAAATGTAAAGTGGAGCATTTGACTCTCTCTTTCATACTCATCTCTCAGTCTCTGGATGGCTTGTCATTTCCAAGTATACTTTCTGTTTGCTCCAAAATTTAACACAGTTTGTGTGAGTGCTGAAATACTTGTACCTGTGTCACCTGGTGTGCCTCCTTTGCTTAGTTTACAATTATGCCATCTTCCTGCATGTAAGTGCATCTTGGGGTTTCACTAACCAGCTCTCATGTACGGTTCCCTTTAACCATTTGAATGGCAAAGTGCTTCACAATGCATTGAGTACCACTCTGGATCTCAAAGGTTTAACCACACACAGCTTTTTCTGAAGGGTATTCTCTTCTTTCTCAAATTGCAAACTTAATTAAAGTTTGCATATTTAAAAACTGCATTATGTGTCATGTTGGCCAAAAGACCAGCAGATGTGCTGTACCCCTTCTTTTCAGTAACATTTAATATGCTAATGAAGCCTTTTCAGTCACGTGTCATATCCAAATGAAGGTTTTCAGTGACATTTCATATCCTAATGAAGTTATGTGCTGTACCAGGAGATTTTTCACTTTCACTTTTCCTAGAAATAAAAGTGTGAATTTCTCCTAAACTATACATCTGTTGGCATTTTGGTTAACAAGACTTCCCTGGATGGGAACACAGTGTACAAAGAGGGCAAGCATGTCATGGGGAGGGTTGATCCTGACAGGAAGTGTACATGCTAAGGGAGGAGTAAGGGAAAAAGGCTTATTAGGACTGGGCAATAAGTGGACTGGTGTTTGGGGTAATAGAGGACAATGAGAAGCATGGTGGGCCCTCTCTTCCCTACTTCCCATTTCCCATACATTGGAGGCCCTTCCATGAGGCCTCAGCGGCTTCGCTCACAGACTTTGGCTGTCCTTGATCCAAGCTTTGGGCAATGGACAACTTCCCTCTCACCTATTCATTCTTTGCTCTTGGGCATGCATTTAGACATCCTTGCCTGCTCTGGTACTGGCATCTATGTCCTCATCTCAGTATTTGGGCATGGTTAACCCCTGGGACCAGTTCATTCTGCCTGCTGCTCTGTTTCCTGATTGCATGTGTTAGACCTCTTGTCTCCCTGGTTGGTGGTTGTTTCTTTTGCTCCTTTCTTTTCTCTGTCGATTCCTTGTGTATCTTTCCTGGCTCCTTTGGTCTGTGTTTCATGTTTCAGTCCCCCTATTCTGTTTTTCGCTATCTTTTCCCCTGGTCCTCATCCTGCTCTTTTCCTCTGGGTTTCTCTTCTCCTCTATGGTAATTTTGTGTTGTCCTGTCTGTGATTTCCCTCAGCTTGCCTATGGCTGTGGCGTACAAGTGCTCCACCCATTTTTAAGGTTGGTTATTGCTCATACCTTGCTTGTCCTCTTTAGTACAGTTCTTCCTGTTAGCTGGCCATCCTTGTCTTCCAGCTCATCTGAGTCCTTGGGGATATATCTCAACAGTGTGTGGAGATGTGCCCCCCCCCCCCTTTGTGGAGTCCTTCAGTTTCCCCCTTTAGCAGATCACTTTTCCTATGTGCAATGCTTCTGGTTCCAGGATTGCATATGCAATGCGTAGACATGTCCAGATCTACGAAAGATCATAAAATCTCTGGGTCTATCTCTGGGCACCCACTGCAGCAGGCCTAGCTGTGTGTCACGGGGGGGGGGGGCTCTGGAGAGGTGTATAGCCCCCTCCCCCTACTCCTTTATTTGGAAATCTAGTCTGGATTTTGTGGGATACCTTTCCATTTCTTGACTGGACCTGTTTCCAAGATGGTTTATGAGTAGCATGGCACACCTCTGCTGCCTGTGATACAGGTCAGTGACTACTGCCTAGGCATCCTTTGTGACTCTTCCCAGTACATGCTATTTATGTCTCATCCACATGGAGTTGGGTGTGGTCAGCGGCTCTGTGGGTGTCAGGCTGGTGTCGGACATGGACAGTCCAGGTGAGGGTTCCAGGGCAGCAGTTGATGGCACCCACCTTCCTGATTGGCTTCTTGTTTTGGCACAGGTGAACAGGACAGTGGTGGCCTTTCTGGACTTTTGGTGCCGCATTTGGTCTACCTAGGTGCATATGGCACTGCAGGTGTAATGGGCTGGGCTGCTCCTGGGTCCAGGCTTGCTGGAACATTGCGAGTGAGGTGGCGGCCTATCTGGTGTACCCCCATACCTCCTGATACAGCTGGTGTTGTGGAAGTTGAACCTCTGATGAGGGGCGGGAGTGCTGTTCCTTATTTCCACTGTGCAGATGTTACCACAGCAGGTGGTTCTAGTTTGCAGGGTGATCAGCATCACTTTCTGCTTGCTTGAGGGTTTGTGTTTCCAATTTGTTTCACTTCCCTCCTCCTTATGTTTTCTTTTGATGGTGCTGTTGTCGTGTGTCTGAGGTGCTTTGTGCTCAAGTGGGGTCCATTTATAATGCTTCCGGCTGTGGAGATGTTGTTACAAACTCAGAAGTTCCGCTGAGCATAAAGGATACACTGCAGGTGGTGCAGTGGAACCTTGCACCACATGTGGTCTGCATGGTGGTTCGGTCTTCGTTGGATTCTGGTTCATAATTGTTCCAGAATGGTTTCCTATTAGTGTCTGTTCTGCTATTTTTGGTGGCTTCAGTTGCTATGGGCAAGTATCTGTGGGGTACTGGAATGCATCTGGAGTTTCCGATGGCGCTGGGTGCTGTGTGGTCCATATGGGATGGGGTTGATTCCATGGAGGTGATTGGTATTGTGTGGGTTGGTCAGGCTGTGGGAATGTGAAGGTATATCTGGTTGTGCATGTGGGACATCTGTGTATGTTTCTGTGGAGCATGTCAATTTACCTTATCTGTAGCTTGCCCGTGCAATGGTCATGGGTTATGTGTTGGTGGTTTAGATGTGTTTTTTTGTAAAGGAGTACAATACTCTTGGAGGGTAAGTGGGTTTAGGTATTTGGTGTTTCCGGTTGTGTTGGTGTCCATGAATGTTTGTCTATCTGAGGCTGGGAGTCTTGTATGTGTCTCTGTATTTGGAGGTGGGTTGATGTATATGTAGGGGGGTGTATCTATGTCTGTGTAGGGGTAAATCTAGTTGTATGAGTCTGTATGTTATAAGTATTTGTATGGGGCATCTGTATATAGGTAGTATATATACTAGGTGGGTGTGTGGTTGTATATCCAATTGTATGGGTTGGTGTATTATGTATATTTGCATGTACATGAATGTATGTGGCTATATATGTATGTCTATGTATATATGCTGCCTATTGTGGTGCAGGTGACTGTTTTCTTTCTACATGTATCTGGCAGTTGGATCTTTGTGTTGTGGGAATGTTCTGGTTTTGGTGGCACCATAGGACAAGTGTGGCATGTGGCGTTTTGTAGGGTGCCCATGTGTGACTGGTCTTAGCGGGTGGTTTGGGGCAAGGGGTTTAGGCACAGGTGGCTTTGGGAAACCAGCTGTTCATTTGCACTCAGTGTGTTTGCAAGGATGGCCAGTTGGTTGTTGTTTCTAGCTTGTTTTGCTTTGGTAGGATGTATGTTGTACATGGTGGTCTGCATGGTGTTGCCAGGGTATGTGGTATTTTTGGACCGTTGGTCCTTGTGTTTAGCTACCTTTTTGGCTCTGTGTGTGGTTTTGGGTATTTGCTGTGACTGTTAGTAGGAGGCAGATCATAGCTGTGTGGGTGGGGGGTAGCTTGACTGGTCAAGGTATTGACAGTCATATCTTGTGTGGATAGTCCTTGCATGGTTCTTCAGAGATCGATAACTGATGTAGTAAAGTTATGTGGGGTTTATGAGTTTGCTGTGGACTTAGTTTGAAGGTGGGATGACGTTACCCATTGAAGCTAGAGTGGATGGCCAGTGGGGCAATTCCTTGAGAGTTAGCTATAAGTGATGAAGAATATTGGAGTCAGCTGTAAGTGGTCAAGAGTGGTTATCATGTTCTGCCCCTTTTTCTTTGTCTTGTCTGGTTTTCCATTTGTTTTCCCTTGTTATCTGAATCCTGGTTTCCTGCCTTTTCTTGTGGTTATTCTGATCTTTTATAGAGCCTCTGTGCTTTTGGGCAGGACGCAATCAAAGAATTCCAGGTCGTGACCCCGAGTTTTCTGTCCTGTTCCTGAGTGTTATCTTGTGAACTGACCTAACTATTTCAGCAACTTCCCTCCTGTTTGGCGATTTGGTACTGTGCTCATCTGATATCCTGTTACTGACCTTGGCTCCATTGATTCAACCATTCCTCTATCTTCTGCCTTGTACTGAACTGCCTATCTGTTCCTGATCTGGCTTGGCTGACTTCCCACTTGCCTTATCCCTGGTGGGCTTTTTCCTCCTCGACCACCCTGTCAGACTTTGACTATCCTGTGCCCTGTCTCTTCAGTCGAGCTCCAGGCCTCTGTGTTCCTGTACAACAACTACAACTATACACCAGGAGGATTATTTGTTCAGTATCCTCTTTGATCACAGTGGGTAGCTGTTGTTATCTGGGTTTTCTTAGAGGGTGTGGGCCTGCTCCTTCAGTTGGCACTAATCTCTGGCCTTGGGTCAAGCATATCTAACTCGGACTAGGCTGTAGCTAGGCAAACAAGAGAGAATTAACTGACAGCCAGCTACTTAATCTAGTCTTCTCTCCTTAGCATCTAGCCCACTAGGGCCTGCCTTGCAGTATACCTGTATTGTCTGTTGTTGTGCTTTTATTTACATCAAATAACAGTCTGTCAAATCTTTGTGGGGCATCTACTTCATAGAGTCTACCATACAGTGGTGGAGTCAGCTGTAAGTGCTGATGAATGTTGTGGTCAGATGTAGCACTGAAGAGTGTGGTGATTGTCATGTTTACCAAAAGACCAGCAAATGTACAGTTAAGGAGATATTCATACTTGGTATATATGCTAATGTATGCTAATTATGTGCAGTAACAGTAACATATCATAAGCTAATTAAGCTTTTCAGTGTGATGTTTCATATGCTAATGAAGTATATTCAGTGACATTTCATATGATAATGAAGATTTTCAGTGATATTTCATATGCTAATATAGCATTGTGCTCACCAGGACACTTTCACTGTCTCCAGATAAAAGTGTAAATATTTCCCAAACTATACATTATGACAGGAGGTTAGCATGACACATAGGTAACTCAGAATTATATTTTCAAATGTGTAAAAAATCAAGGCTCTAGTTCCACTTTAAATAATAGTCCATAAGGGCTATGTAAACTATCAAATAAACCAGCTATCATATAAATCAAGAAAGTATTTCTGGTGCAGGAGCACTGGGATTGTATTTGCCACACCAACAGAATGTGGACATGGTCAGCACAAATGGGGAAATTCAAACCTGGAAATACATATTGAATATAAAGGTGCTCACCATTTTTAGAGAATGTACATGACATATAAAGAACAATTTGCTCTTTACTAGATATGTAGGTTGTATTACATGAATTGAGAAAAATCACATCAAAGGGTTTAATAAAGCTTGAATTGTGATGAGAAGGAAAATAATACAGGACTAAAATGGGAAATGATTCAGTGTTGCTTAGTGTAGCAGAAGAGCTCACAGCCTTGTGGCATGGGAGTCCCCCTGCAGACATGCACACTTGGGGGGGGTTCTGTCACCACATGAAAAGAGGAACCCCTTGATCACCTTTAAGGAGCTCCATGTATTCCATTCTACTGCCTGTTCAGCTAGAAAAGTTGATTGACATTATGTGATGAAGCAGAGCCATAGGGTCAGTGTGGGAATATGTGTCACAAAGACATGGATGGGATGGTGTGGGCTTTTGAAATCCCTGTTCTCAACATTCTTCTCTAATATCATGGCAGTGTAAAGCAATTTAAGTGCAAGACAGACAAAGGCTCAGGATATTCACATTATAAGTTAGAGTTGGAGGATGGGAAGGGGAGGTAAGTTTTGTATGACTATACAAGATCCTGAAGCTGGGCAAGGCCATTTTAGGGAAGTGTGAGTGTGGTCATACTGAGTGGAGAGGGTGGTGCCTCACAAATCCATACCACAAAATGTATTAATTTTCTTGTAAATACCAATAAAATATATTAACCCCTTAGATGCTATAAAAGATTCTGACACATTGCAAAGTAATATGCTGGAAATGCCTTTAGCACCAAAAGGTAAAAAAGGGCTAGGCAGTAAATATTCTTTAACATTGCTCTGGCTGGCTCATTTCCATTTCCTTCCTGCTGGCTGCCAATCAAAAAGACACACACAAAAAAAAAACAAACCAAAAAACAAAGTCTGGGCTGCCTAGCAGCAACAGGATATGTGCTCTCTCTCGATCTCTCAAAATGCAGAAATGTACGAGAGTGCATATTGCTATAGCCATCCTGTACTATGCTGAGTGAAGGCAAACTGACAGGTTATTTTTGTGAGGTTAGCAAAGGGAAATAGAAAAAGGAGAATTGCCGGGCTGACTCATGGAAGGGGATTGGAAGGAACAGAGACTGCAGGCTGATAGAATCTCTTAGATGCTAGAGATGTTTTAGACACATTACAAAGTAGTACACTTGAGAAACCTCTAGCATCCAAGTAGTTAATGTAAGTGAGAGAAGAAATGGCTCAAATTAAAAAACAGGCTAGCTGCACTGTCAGCCTGATTGGATCAGGAGTGAGCCAGAAAACTTGGGAGCAATGTAAAGTACAAGAACAACAAACACTTAATATTGCATCATATCCATCCACAAGCCACCTGTCAACAACAGTATAGAGTGGAAGGGGATCACTGTGCCTAAGCCTATTCACACAATAGTATAACTCAATGGGTCAAGTTTTCTTGCCTCTCACCATAAACTTCTCACTTCTCCTCCTTCTCATTGCTCCCTTCTGCATTACAATTTACATTCCTCTCACCCCTTTTACCTCTCAATCCCACACTCTTGACTTACTCTCTCCCTCCTTCCTCCCCCTACTTCCCCTTGTCCTTCCATAACCCATCTCTCCTCTTTCTCATCTCAGCCTCCATTTCTCTTTTAAGTTTCTCTATCTCCCCCTTAAGTTCTTTCTCCTGTGCCTCACCCCTTTATATCACTCTCTTTCTTCCACCTCTAGTACTCTCTCCCACCAATGCCCTTTCCTGCTGGTCTTATGTAATGCTTCATTGGCCTGATTGTTTCCTATAATACTCTGCTGCTAGTCTCAGATAATGGTAGTACAATAGACCAGCAAGACAACACACAATTACACAAGGCATGTAATGTAGGTCAATGCCAAGGATGGGTCGGGGCAAAAATTTTCACCCACAAAGTGAAACGTAATTCCCATGTAAAGTGCAATTTCTTTTACTTTCTCAACTGCAACTCCCAGTCTTGTTCCACTGCACTAGAACCATCAGTCCATCAGTAGCCACAGATCCACACATATTGACCCACAGCTTTGTCCCACTGCACTGGTACCCATAGAACCACACATACTAATCTCCTCAGCCTTTCCCCATGATAAAAATAGAACTGCATATACTGCATATTGTGTACAAAATGTGTCTGTGTGTTCAATAATTCAAATCAGGATGGGAATTATTGTACCAATAGGACAAATCATATTATGAGTTCCATAATAGAATTTTGATTTGAATTATTGAAGACAGACCCATTTCTGTACATTTTTGGCAGGTGTTTATTGGATTTCATATGATCTGTGCTCCTTGAAGTAACTTTAATATTAAAATTGATATTGATTATTTTTTGGTTTTATGTTTATATTTTTCATGTGGGTTTTATTAACTAGGCTAGGGATTTGCTAATGATTTCTGGATCTGATGATTTGTCTCTAATGAAAGAAAGAACATAAATGGTCCTTTTGTTTGGAAAAACATGTGAATGATTTCCTGAAGACTCCTGATAAAGTGACCTTTATTCATGAAACGTATTGGGCTATTGATGAGTTATTGAGCCATTAAAGGGATAGTAATGTCAGAAAAAAGTATTAACTATATGGTAGATACAATTAAAAGAGAGTACTTGCACTTATTCGTATCGCTCAAACCATTATGGTTTGAGAGATATAGGAAAATAAAGTTCTCCGCTCCCTCCCCTTTCTGCTTGATGAGCTGTAAAGCATTCAGAAGCAGATTCTGGTCACTTGACCAGATGCGGCTCTTCAGCAGCTCCGATATAACGATATCTAAAGATAAATACTTCATCGTAATGGTCTACAACGTGTGCTTGCAAACCAGGCACATGTTGTAGACTGTTCCGATGAAGTATTTGTTTTTAGGTATCGCTATGTCTGCTCTGCTGAAGAACCACCGTCTGATCCAGGAACCAGAATCTGCTTCTGACAGCTTTACAGCTCGTCAAGCAGAAAGGGGAGGGAGCAGAGAACTTTATTGTCCTATACGTCTCAAACCATATAATATCCCGGAGCCAATGGACAACCTGACGGAGGATAGACAACGTGATTCTGGAGTGCAGCCACCTCTATTGAATGAGAGCTTTTGTGGATCTTCGCTGGACTCATTCAATTTAATGAGGGAGTAGATATTTTACTTTGATTGTTTCATTTGGAGACTTAATTTTCTGTCTCTTTGTCCCTCTATATACATCCGACTATTAATGGAATTCGGAGTCTATGGGAGGAAATATTTGGAGAACCAGATTTAACCCTTGGAGACACGACTGAATATAGACGTTATACCATAGGAAATATTTAAGTGAGTATATACTTAATTTTTATACTGTGACCTAATTCATTGCTTGATTGCTATTCATCTATCTTCTTATATTTTGTTACAGGATTGTCAATATCTGCATATAATTGGACTTTTGGGGATACGTGACCACTACTAAGGGAATACTGAAACCCGCCGGACATCCAGCACGTAATGAGTAAGTCCATATTACAATTTGTTTAGTGTGACAACTATTTATATTCTGATTGGACTTTTCTCCCTTCTGTTTATATACCAGTGGGACAGATTGGAAGATAAAGTGGATGGCTACATGTGAAAATACAGGATCACTCTCCAGATACATCATCTGACTCTAACTATATCGAACATTTTATTAATTTTGGACAGTTGTAAAAGTTTGCCTAAATCTGTTTGTATTTTGTGTACTCTCTTTTAATTGTATCCATCATATAGTTAATACTTTTTTCTGATATTACTATCCCTTTAAGAAAGCATTATTAGGAAAGTTACTAAGTACTTTTTTTAAGTATGTTTTTTAATAAATTTATTGAACCATACTGAGTATTTTGCATGGTGGTACACATACTAGGAATCCATCTGCCAACAGAACAATCATTTGACTGAACAAGTGGAGTTCCAAGGTGTTGGAAGCCAGTGTACCAGGGGTGTAGTACAATGTCTGCTATCACACTGTGGATGCCAGTACAAGCTTCTGAAAAATGTTAGCAATTTCCTAACATCATGGAGTTTAGGTGATGGCACTAAAAAAAAAAAAAAGAGTACTACACTTAGAGACTGCTCGTGCTGCTTTTTTCTTTCCACAGAACCAAGCCTTGTCTCAATGCACTGGTAGCCACAGAACCACACATACTGACCTCCAGCCTTGTCTCAATGCACTGGTAGCCACAGAACCACACACCCTGACCTCCAGCCTTGTCCCACTGTACATGTATAACTAGAACCTCACATACTGATCCTAATCACTGCAGGAACTGGTTAAGTTCCCATGGGAAATTTCTTGTGGATAGAAAAATATATATTTGGATATATTTAGGATGGATTCTGTATACAGGAATTTTCTTGAAAACAGTAGCAAACTGATGATTTCTTCAAAAATTCCTGCAGGGACAAAATTTGACTTCTCTCCTATCCCTTGTCGATAAACACACAAGACCAGAACATCATTACACATACAAAAGACCAGCGAGGTAGTACACAAATAGATTGCTCTTGTATTGTCCTGCTGGTATGTTGCCCTGATAGTCTTTTGTATCATTGTTTAATGAGCTACTAGACATTTAAAATTGTACATTACCCACGTTATTCTGGTGTAATGTAATAATGTCACCTTACTGGTCACAGATAATAGTATATTGTTCTGCTGGCTCATGTAATTGTGTATTAACTTGCTGGTATCATTTTATGGTGTATTGTCCAGATCTTGCTCATATACAGTGAAATATGTACCAATGATCTAGCACTCTCTGCATTCCCTAGTTCCTAAATCATATCTCACAAGGAGATTGGCAAGTAATGGTATAACTTTCATTAGTATATATTAGAAATTGTAAAAGGTGATACCCATTAGCTGACACCTTTATTGGTTAACAGAGTAGCTTTAAAGTTCAAGCTTTCAAGACCACTAAGTGGTCTTCAAAGCTTGTACTCTAAAGCTTTTCAGTTAGCCAATACAGGTATCGCTTTTACTCTACCAGACTCCTGTTTAAAAATAGATACAGTGGAAAAATTAAATAAGAGTGCCTTGCCAGGGCAGAACAATTCCAGCTTTCCTTATACTGTCATGAGCTGTTGCCAAGATACAGTTTCTCTCAGCAACTGTGGGACAATATCAATAAAAAAAACTAGGTAAGTGAGAAAAATAATAATTTCTGAAACCCTGATTGTTATAATATTAATATTTAAATAGTTCTTAAAGGGAACCTATAGCAAACCACAATAGTGCTAAGCATCAAAGAGAAACTCAGGGTTGAAAAATAAAGCATCAGTGTTTAAGGTTCTCTCAGAAACTGAGTAGTATGATGTCACGTAATGCCACAGAGTTACCAATCCTTTAAGCCCTAGGGTTCCAAAGGAATATGCCACCACTTGCGACACTCAAACGGTTAAAGGAAATGATTCACAAAATCATCTAGTATACAAAAAGCACATTTTCTAGTACCTTGTATAGTTGTTGCCAAATGATGAACACTTTTTATCAGCCCTTAAAAGAGTCTTCACTGGCTAACAATAATAAAGGCGCTTGTAGCTTACACTGCAAAATGTGTCTGGAAATCAACACAATAGCAATTAGCCCACAGAACAGTCATAAGTCAGGGAAAACTGGCTGAATCACATTTCTTACAGGTTAGCATCCAAAATTACCAATTACCAGCACTAATAAGGGCCTAGAGAGATGTACTTCAGCACACGATAAACTAAATATCACGATGAGAGATTACCCAATGCAGCTATCAGTAAGTCTGCTATCACAGATGGATAAAGGTGAGGGTAGAAGGGTGTTTTATTCCTTAAGGTAATCCTGGTGCAGTTCTCTGGTTCTCATGTTGATATAAAAGGGAAACAGAAATGGAAAAGTGCTAGTATATACCGCAGATGGTGTATATATTATGAATATTAAAAACAAGTAAATAGGGTATACTTACTTTTTAAAGCTGAGTACCGGTGTTTTTGACTTACAACCAGTCAAGAGATCTGTGAAACTGTTAGGAGAGCATAACATGCCATGAGGTGCTGATGCTGCCTATTTTCAAACAAAATAGCAAAGGAAGAGAAAGAGCGAAAAATAGCGAAAAGAAACAGAGAGAGGAAAGAGACGAAGAAAGAGTGGGGTAGAGAAAAGGGAGAGTGGGTAGGAATGACAGGTGAAAATGGAAGAATGGGGCAGGGTCAAAGTTGGCTGACTCTGGTGTAGGTCGGAAAAAACTCCTGTGTTATTAGTGATCAAGACTGATGAGCACTCAGCTCATTTATCTAACAGGATTGACAGAATTTCGGGATCTCTCCCTCTGTGTGTCCATGTCATTTTGAGAAATAGGATGTGATCTTCTACTTTAGCCACCCAGTCACTGAGGGAAGGAGTAGTGGGAGACTTCCAATGTAATGGTATAATGACTTTGGCAGCGTTTAGCATAGTGAATAAAAAGGATTTCTCCTCTAAGGGAAGAGAAAGTAAACCTTTGTACAGAAGTATTAGAGCAGGGTCTCTCGGTATGGAAATGTAACATCCTCCCATCCATCACTCCACTACTCCAAGACTCTTCTCCAAAGGCTCACTGCACACCTCTTTTATTGTTTGCAAGCCCTGCCCATCACCAGCCCACTTTACCTGATTGACACACCCCTCCTCCCCTCTCCTAGAAGCAAGGAAGACAAAAGAAGAACTGGTCCTTCTTTGTCATTTTCCCACCCAAAGAGACCAGGGAAAAGAAACAGACAAAAAAAAGAGTCAAAGGAAAATGGTTGTGAGCTAAATGTGTGATGTATGATATGAGAACATAACTATGCAATGGATACAGTTTTGCTGCAAAATTTGCTGCAACTTATCTGTGCCCATAACAGTATAGTGGATGGTCCTGTGAGTGACCAGAAATAAGAAGTTGAGGGGTAAGGTTCTGGCTTTGAATGGACATGAAGAAGGGCAGGATCCTGTGCATGGTCAGGAAGAAGGGGGGCCAGGTTCCTGTGAGTGGGCAAGAAGAGGAGCAGGATCCTGTGAGTGGGCAGGAAGATTGCCAGGTTCCTTTGACAAGGCCAGAAGATGTGGTGGTGGAACTAGTGACAGCAGCTGTTGAGGTTGTGGAAGAGAAACAGAGAAACAAAGCCCAAAGGTCATACTCAGGCTCTGAAGCACATGTTTCAGGCACAAGAACATCCATCTCCTCCTGCTGCTTCACTAAAGTCCAAGAAGTAGGAATATTTCTCCCTGTGGTATTGAACAGTGCAGGTTAAAGGAAGGATCCCACCTTGGTACATCTATATTAATAAAGCATATGCAGCTGATGTGTATGCCAAAAAAAGTTATACTAGCCTGCCACTGATTCTGGTTCTGACCCTGCAGTACTTCTACTACCCCTCTTCAAAACTGTGGACACAAGAAAACCTCCACCACTAAGAAGACCAAATTGACTGCAGAGACCCATGATCAGCCAGCAACAATCCCCCATCAGCCTTTACAACCACTACCACCAATGACTCTCATCCAAGTCCCAAATTTAACACCTGTCAAAAGTGTTCCTACTCAGTTCCAAATTCTACCACCAATGCCATTACCCCTCCAGACAGCAGTTCTATGCAAATATAAATATGGCAATTTGTGACCACATGTTACACCCTATGTGGCTCAATGACTACATATGGAAATGTTGTGGAGACAAACAGGACTCAAGGCAAAACAGATCACCTAAGAACCATGCATCCTGAAGAATCATAGTCAGAACTATAAACAATAAAACACTTTTGCTTACTTAGTTTTGCTGTGTCTGGTGGACAGGGCATTACTGAGCATATTTAGGTTATTTTTTATATTTATGACCCATTGACACCTCTTTGTTTAATTGAACACATTTTTTAAAACAAGACCAAAGTATTTTATTTACACAGACTAATATAAACACATATCCTGATGTAAGCTGTATTGCTATGGAGCAGTGTGATACACTTATATACACACTACATAGTCTGATCTCATAAAAGTGGGACACCAGGGTGGGAAAGCGGAATAGAGGGATTTGGGTCTCAAAGAGGGACAGTCCCACCTAAAGAGGGACACTTGGGAGGTATGATATATCAATATGTTTCAAGTGCCCACCAATTATATTTGGCATGACATAAGATAAGCAATGAATTTGCTGAATTTAAAAAAAATACCCCATTTACGAAAAAAATGAATAAAGAGATAAAAACATTGTATACAGATGGCACATCACCCCCTGTTGGGCCATAGGAAGGAAAAACCCTTTTAAGTCATTTCCCATTAAGCCCCAAGTGGGCCCAAAAAATCCTTTGCTGTGGATCAACATCCTGTTTATACTTCTCTTAGTACTATATAATTCATAAACATTAATCAGTAGTCTTAGCAATGGTCCATCAGTGGTATATTGTAACAACCCCCCCTCAGTACTAATACTTTTAGGACTGGTGTTTTTACTCTCACTGTGAGATGCAGCAGTTGTTTCAACTCAAACATGTTCAGCTTTCTCTCTTGCTGTCAAACACAGAATGGCATGGTATGGGAACCTGACACACCCGTTATGCCATGCCTGTGGGAAAATAATAGAAACTCGCCTCATGGTGGTGGGGGGGGATTCAGTCTTCGTACTGATTTCAATCAATGAGCTAGGTGGAAAAAAAGCAGAAAATCAGCACTTTCCTTGAAACAATTCCTGCTGTGTGGGAAGTGCCATTTTTCCCGTTTCACTTTTGAGGCAAAATGCTTTTCCCATCCCTACTAATTACCTGTGCTACTGGTCTCATGTAATACTCTTGAAGACCTATGTAATGTTTTGTCACGGTCTATGTGTGCCCATACTGAATATTCCAGGACATATGTATGTGTATGTGTGGTATAATTCTGGTGCAAACCAGCCTTAAGGGGTTACAAGACACATTTAATCCCTTGAGTGCCAGTGGGATATGCAACACATTGCAAAGCAATGTGTTGCATACCCCTCTGGCACTCAGAGGGTTAAATCAATGGAAATTTTTATTTTGTCTCTATGGTGCAGTTGGCTTGAGCCAGAATTGTTCCACGTTTTCTTAGCATCACAGTCTCTGTATGTTTATAGTCTGTGTATCCCTGGATGAATATTTATATGCAGAGGTTTTGATGCCACAATCAATATATGTATATGCATATATATCCAAGGGACATATATATAGTTATAGGGACTCCCTTATAGCTGTTTCACTCATCTCTGTTGGCTCCTATAAGTACAGATGTTTTACTTATTCAGCAGCACAGGCCTAAACATGCTGTCTGATCTTCCTGCCCTAGTCTATGGGCCTTTCAGGTATCTCTGTCACTCATACCCTAACCAGGGTTCTTCCATATAGTCTAATCATTAGGGTCATAACAGTCCTTATTAGTCTCAAGCTCTTTTTAAACTTGTGGAGTCATAACGGGAGGAGTTGTGGGCAGAATTTAATGTTATGGGTTCAACATAATGGTATTAAAGTGGCATAGGTGTAGGTGGGGTGTATTTGAGGGGAAAGGGCTTAATTATGGGGGAGAACCATGGATCTTTCCTCAACAGGGTTTGCAAGTGGGGGGGGATCCAGCAGCTTGTGTTATACCTCTGTAGTGTTGCTTTGGTGAATGATTTAACATAAAGGTACCCTATAGCCTTAAAAACAACTTTGGTGATTGTGTAACAACTTTCAAAATCACTTGCATGTTTTTTACCATTTGTTACTCAGGAACAAGTTTTATTTACTTCTTTAGATTTATAGATCGTGATAACTATAAGTATACTCTGCAGACACTCCATGTCTTAGAAATTCAATAACTCCCCTCTCACTGATGTTTAGTCCTTTTAGTGCTACAGAGGCATGCTATGTGTTTTCTAAATAAAAGGGCTAACACCGCTTACAGGTCATTCTGTTATTTAGAGGTGATAAGATCCCTTTAGAAGACATGAATTTAGCACAATAAAAAAAACAACAACAAAAAAAAACTGCACCACTTTTTTGTACATAGATGAAATGAAAAAATGTAATTCATTCAGAATAAATGCATTTTATGCACATGTTCACCATTAAGATTTAACCCTTTGAGTTCCAGAGGTGTGTGCAATGCATTGCAGAGCAATGAGTTGCATACCACTCTGTCACTCAAAGGGTTAAGACTTAACCCTTTGAGTGTGAGAGGTGTCTGAAATGCATTGCTTTCCAATATATTGCACTACCATTTAGCTCTCAAAAGGTTAACCCTTGGATGCTAGAAGTGTTTCCATTGCATTGCTTTATAATGTAATTTGGAAATCTCTAGCTCCCAAGGGATTAAATGAAGCAGTGGATGATTTCTTTTCTCCACGAATGAATGGCCCATTTACCCAGAAATTGGAATCACACTGCATTGCTCATTGAGTGCTTCAGGCCTATATGACATTCAATTATTTATGCTGCCTTCATTAAATTAAATGTATCAGTGATATAAAATGAAATTACAAGTGTATTTAGCCATGGAAACATGATTCATTGTATAGTGAGCCAATTTATTACCAATGGTCAGCTTATTCATCTGTCTTTGGAAAAAACAGGAATGGTCTCAAGTAAATAATAAATCACAGGCTTTAACGTCACATAGATGATTGTCACCTGACACTGCAGCAAATATAAAACCCAGCTCCTCTTCGTGCAACTTATCTGCAATTCAATTTGGGGGCAGGAGTATCAGTATAGATAAACCTGCAGAGTAGCACAAGCATACTATTGGTATTTACCTTATTCTGCTAATCACAGCCTTGACAACTGCGAAGCACTACTTATTTGAAAGTGTATCTACAGATAATCATAAAAACTGAGCTGGAAAAGCTATAGACAGCAACATCACCCATCATCTTCAATACTGTGGAGAAGTCAATGAGTATAATATGGCCAAAAGATCCTAAAAAAGATGAAGTGGCAAAAGATAGCTGCAGTGTGAAAGGCAAACTAGGAGTGACTTCTTGCAGAGCTCCAGGAGACAAAGTCAAGGGAAGCTGTCTCAACCTGACTGATCAAACCAAGCTGGATGCAGTAGAAACTGTTCAAATGAATGTAAGAACAGGAAAAACAGACATATTAGATGCCTTGCTAATTGATAGATATGGTCTTGTGGCCCTAGCTTACTACTACAGAAATAAGCCAAAAACAAATAGTATGCCCCAGACCATTGTAGCTGTTCCTGCTGCAGTAAAAGAAAATATGAAAGCAAGACTAGCTTCTAAGCAACAAAAGACAAAGTAAAACCCATGATATATGTTATTTTTGCAGTTGTTAAACAAACATGTTGACTTCAGCCACAGACGGAAAGATGCTCTGGCCTTCTGTTCCACAGATGTGAGTTGTCTGACTATAGAATACATCTGGCTTTGTAAAATTATCTTAAAGAGGTCACTTCCAAATATTGACAGCCTACGATGTCTGCATAGTGGTGCTTGATGTTGGACTAGCCATGACTATAAAATATATGCTAATAAATCAGGGCATGCTACCAGCAGGCTTACTGAAAGAGCAGACATGCATGCATACAGCCATGACCTTAAACATGATATTGGTCACCCTCATCTTTTCAGGAAGTATCTAACTATTCTCAAGGCTCTACAGCTGACAAAAGCACAAACACCAAGACCAAGTGGTATTGTCAAATGTCCTGAGTCTATAAATGCAGAATTTGCAAATGCTGTTGCCCTAAGGAGACATTGATTTGTAGGATTTAGGCTTGTTAGAAACAAAGCCCCCGATTTTTTTTTTTTTTTGTAGGACTATGGTTTTATTTATTTTTATTTATTTATTTGTTTTAAAGCACAAGCACTGAGAAAAAAAAGCCCTTTTCTATAGAAGATAAATGTTTCCCTTGAGAGCAGGAACAGTGCCTCTCATCACCAACTGCAATGTGCACATCTAGGGGCACAACTATATCCAAACACCATGACACCAGAACCCAAGTACTGCCGCTGTCACTATACCCCTTGTCCAGACCCCTCTAAGGATACATGACAGGGATGATGGGCATCACCACCAACACCAGCAGTGAGCATTTGGAATTTACAACTGCTCTAATTCCTGCTGCTGCTGAGTTGCAAGGCAGCAGGATGCTAAGGAGCAAGCTAGTGTGCCACAGACCACCGAGGATGATGTTGCTGCATTTGCTGCTACTGCCTCAGAATCAGCACTGCAACTCAGACCAGGAGTATTGCTGCTGCTGGCAAGTGGAACATGTCCTAGTCCTGCATCACTTGTTGACCCCATTCCCATTGTGTCCACAGTGGTCTGTGGCACACTAGCTTGCTCCACAGCATCCTGCTGCCTTGCAACTCAGCAGCAGCAGGAATTAGAGCAGTTGCAAATTCCAAAAGCTCACTGCTGGTGTTGGTGGTGATACCTATCATCACCATCCCTGTCTTGTGTCCTTAGCGGGGTCTGGACAAGGGGTATAGTGACAGCGGCAGTATTTGGGTTCTGGTGTCATGGTGTTTGGATACAGTTGTGGACCCAGATGTTATTTACCACACACACACTGTGCACATTGCAGTTGCTGATGAGAGGCACAGTTCCAGCTCTCAAGGGAAAAAAATTCCATTCTAATAACAACACACCCATGATTTTGACAAGGTGGGGAAAATTATTGCCCAACTTATTCTTTTCTCCACATATACTGGGGGCTACTTGTTATGCTGCTACTGCCTCACTGGAGCTAGTCATGGCAAGTGGAACCTTCATCATCCATCACCCATGTTACTGCTATTGTTGATCCCATTCCTTTTCAGCTGCCTAATGATCATGCTGTTTAAACAACTAAGCAGCAGCAGAAAGAATACCAGTTGCAAATTCTGCAATTATGGACTCAGGAGTAGGGATGGGTGAAAATTTTCACCTCAAACTGAAATCGGTGAATAATGGCACTTTACTAATAATTTCCCACGAAAAGTGCCATTTTTCCGCTTTTTCCCACCTTTTTCGCCCATTGAAATCAATGGGAAGGAAAATATTTCTCCACCACACAAAAGTTTTCTACAGCCATATAAAAGGCTGTCAGGCTCTCACAGCATGCCATTTTTTGTTTGTGAGAGGAGAGAGCATTATGTTTTTTGAACTAGAGAAGACAGAGAAGGGAATTGAAGTTTAGTTTAGGGAATCTTTTAGGTAGGACATTTGTTCTGTTAGTAGAGTCAGTGGGACACTCTGGAGAGAAGAAGGAAGGAAGGAGGTTGACCCCAAATACTCCAAAATTCCATGTGACTGACTGGCAAGACACAGGCAGCTAGGGACCTATTTGCTTGCTGATCAAGTGTTGATGATGCTGGCAATAGCATAATAGAGGAAGGTGTAGTAGCTGAACCACCTGCTGTATCAGATGGTAAGACAAAAAAGCACCAAAACACCCTTGATATGGACCTTTGTTACAGCAAAAGTAAAAAGAAATTGTTTGAGACCTCCAAAAACTTAGAGGAATATAAGGGTAGTAGTGTGAAAGAACTGTCAGGTGACGCTGATGCTGCTGAGGATGACCTAATGATGACTGATGATGATGAAGATCTAGAATTTATTCCTCCAGCATCCTTCTCTTGTTCAGATACAGATGAAGTTGAGACTGAGGATGACGACAGGGCTATAGGGTTAGCAGAAAATCAAGGCTGAATCTTCCACTACTTTTAAGGAGCACTGTGCCTGTCTATAAACTGTTTGTATAGATGTCAAAAAGCACACAGCCACCCTATCAGTCATCATCAGCATCATCGCCTCTTCAAAGTCCAAGTTCCACTCAACCACACACACCTGTTTTGAGTACCCAGCAACAGCAACACAGGTTAACATCCACAGTGTTAGATAAGACAAGTACCTCTGCTGCTGTAGAATAAGGCCATTAGCGAGTACACCATGCAAAACTGGAAGGCTTTGGAGGGAGCTGCTTTGTCACCTGGCCAATGGAAACTAATGTGAGATGTATGTGAGCTGCTGAAACATTTGAGGAGGCAACCATGCTGGTGAGTCGCATTGGGGCAGGAAATTCTACCACTGATATTTTTATTGCAGAAAAAAATGAGGAGCATGGCTGAGGAATCTTATCAGAATGACAAAACAGACATGCACCAGCTGGTAAAGGATATGTTAGTGTGCTTTGAACAAGATCATCTCATAGTGTCCATTAAAAGCAACGAGGAATAAATTCTTGACACTTGCCCCCGCTTTAAACACAACATTTCTGAATTCCTGCCAAAGGGCCATCAGCAGTTTGTCACAACAAGTCATGGCGATCAGCAGCAACTCTCTGAAGAATCGGATTCTGTCAAGGAATATTGAGATATGCTTATTGATTGAATGAAGGGTTACATTTTGGAGAATGAGAGGGAGAAAGTGAGGGCACAACAAACATCTAGACAGTATAGTGAATAGGAAGGCAGCAAAGCAGTTCAACCAGAAAAAGCAGATACATCATCAACCAGAATATCCCATTCGGAACACAGAGCAATTCATCATGGGGTGTCAGCAGGGGAGGCAAAAACCCAACATTGGTAGTGGTGGTGGTGGTGGTGGTGGTGGCGGCACATCTCTTTGGGACTTGCTCCCTGAGTATTGGTTGGTAACTGACACACAGGAACACCGTCTGGCTCCTAGAAGGGATCCCACTGCATGTGAGATGGCTTCTGCATACTTACAGGATAGCTATGTTTTAGGCAGAAACAATGACCTCATGGAATACTGACAAACAAAGCAGTGTGTGTGGCCAGCATTGATACATACTGCAGTGGAAACCCTTAGTTGTCCTCCAGCAAGAATTGAGTCTGAGAGGGTTTTCAGTGCGGCTGGTTATATTGTCAATGTCACGGTATTCAGGCAAAGAAGGACATACTCAAAGATAATATATAAACACCTTTATTAAATATATACAACAATACTGGTATTGACCTTCATATAACCCCAGACACAGGCTGATAGGACCCAAGGTCCCTCCGGAGCTGCACACTGTGCTGTGCACTGCATTACTGCAAGAAACCGAGACTAGGGGAGCAGCTCGAGTGGGACAACAGTATGAATGGTATAATATGCGTAAGTCACCACTTTGGTCTGAGATCGGAGGCAACAGGGAGAGACAGCAGACCAGACCCATGAGGCACCGAGACTACAGGTCCGGCAGGCCAGAAGTATAGGGAGCGAGTAGGCAGCCAGAGCCACAGGTCAGGCAAACCAGGAATACACAGAGCAAGTAGTAGCCAGAGCCACAGGAGAGAAACCGGGGGCTACACGGAGTGAGTAATAACCAGAGCCAATGGCCAGGCAAACCGGGTACTACACTGAGCAAATACTAGCCAGGGCCACTGGTCAGGCAAGCTAGGGTCAACACAGAACGAGTTAGTCAGCCACAGGTCAGAACTGATGTGGGTAGTCAGACAAGCTGGGGTCATACACAGAGCGAATTAGTCAGCCAGAGCTACAGGTCAGAAGCGATGTGGGTAGTCAGGCAAGCCGGGGTCATACACGGAGAGAGTAAGTCAGCCAGAGCCACAGGTCAGGACCGATGTGGGTAGTCAGACAAGCCGGGGTCATACACTGAGCGGATACTCAGATAAGCACAGGTCACAACGGAGCACATGAGTAACTAATAGGAATACCATGTAAGGGCAATGACTCCCAGGCCAAAGGAGGTTTATAAAGGAGCAGAAGGAGGCAGGACCCAATTAGGCCACCCAGAATAGGCCCATAAACAGGTGTCTGTCCTAGTCCCTGTTACATGATGTCAGAATGAGGAAGTTGCAGCAGGCCATGCCAGCCGGCGGCCATACAGAGGTAGGAAGCACAGGAGTGCTAGGCTGCCTAGGGATACTGTGATAGTTAATGACCACAATGTTGGGAGACTAACATTCTTAAAAATGAACCAACATCTCATACCATCTGAATATCAGGTAGCAGAAACCACACATGACAGACAAAGCCAGGACAAATATATTAACAGCAGCACAGATGAGGAGGTGGAGGAGGAATTTGAAGAAGGATTGCCACCATTTACCTCACTTGGGACCACTGCTATGACCGATAAGTAATGTGTGTCAATAACCTGAGGAGTATAGGGTATGACAATGATAAAAACTATATACATACACAAATCACAGCATGCCCGTCCCCCACCACCACCACTTAAATACACATCTGCCACATTGTAGGTTGTATTTTATTTTTTATTATTACTTGATATCATCATGAATATTTGCCAGTGTCACTTAAAGTGGATCTATCACCACTTTACAAGTTTTGTTCAATATGTAGAATAGTTAGCGAATACATATAAAACTTTATTACTTTTTTAAAAAAAAAAAAACCTTATTTGCAAGAAAATGACATTTTAAAGTATGTCCAGCAGCCTACTTCCAGCAAAACTGCTCTTGCTGCAGTTTGACGCACAGTCTCTGCTCCCGTCACTTCCCCCAGGCTTCGATGACGGAGGCGTTCTATTAGTAAGCTGGAGCAATCTCATTGGCTAGATATCAATCGCTGCCATTGAGATCGTTCCAGCTTACTAACAGAACGCCTCCACCATCGGAGGATGCTGGGGAGAGTGACGGGCGCAGAGGCAGAGAGGCAAGAGCCGTGTACCCGGAAGTAGGCTGCTGGGCATACTTTAAAATTTAATTTTCTCACAAATAAAGTATTTTTAAAAAGAAAAAAAAATGTTTTATATTTATTCGCTAACTATTCTACATATTGAACAAAATTTATAAAGTGGTGATAGATCCACTTTAAGCAGGAAGTTAGTGTTGTAGGCAAAAGACAAATGCATTCTGCATGCTAACAGATTTTTCACGCCATATGTTGCTGTAGGTCTCACAACTTTGACTTTCAGCCACTTATTTTTAAATTTCAGCCCTCAGAAGAAGTAATATTATAGTAGGAAATGTAGCACCTATAGGAAATATAGGCAAAAAATGTGTTAAGATAGGAGGAAAATGTGTTGAAATAAGTGAAAAGGAGTACATTTTTGCATAGGTGGAAAGGCAATGTTTTTCGCAGGAAAAGTGAAAAATCTGCAAGTTTTTGGTGAAAAGTCATACAGAAAATTTTTCACACTTTTCGCCCACCCCTACTCAGGATCAGGCTGAATCACTGTGTATCCGCATGTTGGGAGGGAGGTCTAGGGCATAGGCCACAGGGTTCACATGTTGGAGGATACAGAAAGGCCCCACAAAGAGGGGAGCCAGTTTCTGAGAGGGCACTTGGAGGTGGAGATTTCTGGAGGGCAACCAGACCCTCTCCCCGACCTGGTAGGAGGGTGCGGGTAGGTGTTTACGATAGGTCTGGAGATCCTGGGACTGTTTTGAGTATAGCAATGACTCTTGGACCTGCACCCATGTGGAACAGATTCAGTAGAGATGACCCTCCAATGCCAGAATCCCCTGGGGAGAGAACGTATTTGGAATCATGGAGGGTTGATACCCATAATTCACCATGAACTAGGAGAGCCGGGTAGAAGCCGAGACAGCACTGTTATGAGCAAACTCCGCCCAAGGTAGCATGTCTGACCAATTATTCTGATGGTCTGCGATGTAGCACAGCAGGAATTTCTCCAAGGCCTGATTAGGCCTTTCCGCGGCCCCATTCGATTAAAGGTGATAGGCCGAGGAGAAGGTGAGTTGAATCCTAGTTGTGCACAGAAGACCATAGCCAACTTTTTAGCGGATGGGAGCTTTTTGAAAGGTATGCTGTGAATCATCTTAGAAAACCAGTCAACAACCATGAGGGTGATTGTGTTAGCGTTAGACAAAGGGAGGTTGACTATGAAGTCCATGGCAAGGTGTGACCATGTCTTCTCCTCACTGGGTATGGGTTGTTGAAGGCCCACTGGCAGTGATGGGGTGATTTGGTCCACGCACAGACTGGACAGGCAGTGACAAAGGCAGAAATATCTTTGTTGAGTTCTGGCCACCAGAAAATCGGGGAAACCAACCAGAGAAGCTGGTTCTTACTGTGATGCCCTGCTGACTTCATATTATGGTATGTACAAAGTACCTTGGTACGGAGGTTAATAGGTATGAAACAGCGCCCAGAAGGAGTCTCAGCAGGTGCATCTACTTGGGCGGCCTGTATTCTCTCCCTGAGGGGAGATGTTATGCTTGTACGTATGGTGGCCAGTACTTGGTTCGGAGGGATAATAGGACTATGTCCAATGCATACGACACCGGATTGATTTTGCGAATTACTCTGTAAGGACCAATGAATCGGGGAGCCAACTTATTAGATGGGACTTGAAGCTTAAGGTTCCTGGAGGACAGCCACACTCTATCCCCAACCTGAAAGGAAACCACTGGCAATCTCCTGCGATTAGCATGACGCTGATGACGTTGGAATGACTGACCCAGTGCCCTCTGCACCTGTGCCCATGTGGAGCGGAGTTGCTCAATATGCTCATCCAGAGCTGGAATTTGTTGTGCCTGAAAGGAATCTGGGAGCAAACAGGGCTGGAACTCCCAACTGAAGAATTAACTGCACAATTCCTGGCGAACTCTGCCCAAGGCAACAGGTCGGCCCAATTGTCATGATGGTCAGTAATGAAACAGCGCAAGAACTGTTCCAAACCTTGATTGGCACGCTCAGCGGCCCCATTGGTCTGGGGATGGTAGACGGAAGAAAAGGATAATTGTATGCTCATCTGTTCACAAAATGCCCTCCAAAACCTGGATACGAACTGGCTCCCCCAGTCGGACACCAGCACTCTGGGTACTCCATGCAACCGAAATACCTCTTTCGCGAATACCACCACCAATTCTTTAGCAGAGGGAAGGCCACAGAGAGGCACGAAATGAGCCATTTTAGAAAACCTGTCCACTATCATGAGTATAAAGGAATACCCTCTAGACACTGGTAATTCTCCCATGAAATCGATGGAAACGTGGGACAAAGGACGTTCACCATTAGGTACCGGCTGGAGTAAGCTCACAGAGAGGTGTCTAGAGGTCTTGGCATGGGCACAAGTAGCACAGGCATTCGTAAAATCGGCACAGTCTGCCCTCATAGAAGGCCACCAAAAGACTTGCGAGAGAGACCACAACAATTGGTCTCTGCCAATATGTCCTGCAGCCTTAGAGGAATGATATGTCTCGAGTAACTGCATGCGGAATGGCACATCAACAAAACACTTGCCCATTGGGGTTTCAGGGGGAGCAGAGGCTTGGGAGGCCAAAATCTCCTCCCCTAATGGTGAGGTGATACTCGTGCGTATAGTAGCCAAAATTCGATCAGGCTGAATAATAGGTGCTGGTACCTCATCTCTGTCAATTTCAGCCTCAAATTGTCTTGACAATGCATCAGCCCTAACATTCTTAGACCAGGGTAAATAAGATACAATGAAATTAAATCGAGACAAGAACAGTGCCCACCTAGCCTGGCGAAAGGATAACCTTTTCGCCTCAGAGAGATAAGTTAAGTTCTTGTGATCGGTCAAAATTAAGACAGGGTTTTTAGTACCTTCGAGTAGATGACGCCATTCCTTAAGAGCAAGGATATTGGCTAGTAATTCTCTGTCACCAATCTCATAATGGCTTTGAGCCCTGGTCAATTTTTTTTAGAAAAACCCACAAGGTCTGAGAGTTCCTCCTTTAATAGGTCGTTGAGAAAACACTGCCCCAACCCCAATATCTGAGACATCCACCTCCAGTGTAAATGGAAGCGATGGGTTGGGGTGAGAACACAGGAGCGTTAATGAAAACAGACTTCAATTTTTCAAAGGCCTCCTCAGCAGCCACTGACCATTGAGATGGGTTAGCACCCTTGTGCCTAAGGTCAGACAAAGGTTTCACAATAGTAGAGAAGTTCTTAATAAATTTCCTATAATAATTAGCGAAGCCAAGAAATCGTTGAATGGCTTTAAGGCTCTTGGGGCGTGGCCATTGTAAAACTGCCGTTAGTTTCTCTTTGTCCATGGCAATGCCTTCTTTGCCAATTATAAACCCCAGAAATTGCACGCTAGTTCTGTGAAATTCACATTTTTCCAGTTTACAGTATAATTTATTCTCTTGTAGGCGAAGCAACACCTCAGACACATCTTTGACGTGTTGTGACATATTCTCAGAATGAATGAGTATGTCGTCAAGATAGACAACGACACAAGACTGCATCATATCTCTGAGGATGTCATTGATAAACTCTTGGAATACAGCGGGTGCGTTACAAAGACCAAATGGCATGACTAGATACTCATAGCGGCCAGATCTCGTGTTAACAGCAGTTTTCCACTCATCACCAGCTCTGATCCGAATTAAATTGTACGCAGCACGCAGGTCCAATCTGGTGAAAATAGAAGAACCTTTGAGTCTGTCAACTAGCTCGGTGATGAGTAGTATCGGATAAGCATTCTTAGATATTAACTTGTTTAAGCCATGGTAATCAATGCATGGTCTCAGCTCACCGTTTTTCTTTTTTACAAAGAAGAATCTGGCCCCAGCCGGAGAGGTGGATTTCCTTATGATCCCTCTTTCAAGGGCATCAGCGATATATTCCTCCATAGCTTGGTTCTCCTCACAAGACAATGGATACGTGCGTCCCCTAGGGGGCACCACCCCCGGAGGCAGTTCAATACAACAGTCATAAGATCTGTGCTGGGGTAGGGTGCCAGCCTCTCCCTTACTGAATACATCAACAAACTGTTGGTATTCATCTGGAAGTGAAGAGGAGGTACACAAGATCTTGACCGGGTGGGTTACGCAATGTTCCATACAAGACTGAGACCAAGCAGAGATTTCACATTTTTTCCAATCAAACTGTGGGTTATGCAACTGTAACCAAGGGAAACCCAGAATCACTGCGTGATGAGGAGAATTGATAAGTTGGAACTGCTGTTCCTCTTTGTGGAGTGCCCCAATAGACATGGATAAAGGTATTGTTTCAAAGGTAACCTGAGCAGGTTCTAAATGTCTACCGTTAATTGCTTCAATAGCGAGTGGGGTCTCCCTCTCAATGCGTGGAACCCCGTGTAATTCAGCAAAGGCATTATCCATAAAATACCCAGCTGCGTCAGAATCAACCAGGGCCAAAACCTCCACTGAGCGTTTTGCCCATGTAAGTACCACCTGTATGGTGGGTTTCAGTATACCACACTCTGGGGACGACTGAATACCACCTAGGGCCTGTCCCCCAAGGTACCCTAGGTGTGTTCATTTCCCGGACGTACAGGACAAGATCTTAGCAGGTGCCCACTTTTACCACAATATAAGCACAACCCTTGTTTTCTCCTCCTTGGTTAGCCTAGTGAAACCTAATTGCATAGGTTCACCTGGTTCCCGAGACAGTTCAATAGGCTTAGTAGCCAAGGGAGGGATGGGTGGGCAAAAAGTACTGCTAGATCCATTACTCTTTTGCCGTGACCTGCGGTCCTTGGCCATTAGTCTCTCATGAATCCGTGTGTCAATTAGAATGACATATTCAATATAGTCATCAAGATCAGTGGGCAATTCGCAGCAATCTCATTTTTAATCTGGTCACTTAGACCCTGGGCAAAGGCTGCCAATAACGCTTCATTGTTCCAACCTACCTCTGCTGCCAAGGTGCGAAATTCAATGGCATAGTCACATACCGTACGCCTGCCCTGTTGTATTTCCATAAGGCGTTTAGCAGCAGAGGTGGTTCTACCAGGAGGCTCGAACACTCTCCGAAATGACTGCACAAATTCTCTGAAACTCCTTGTGCAGGCATTTTCCCATAACGGTTTGGCCCACGCCAATGCTCTACCAGTCAGCAGGGATATCATAAAACCAACTTTACTGCGGTCACTGGGGAAGGCCTGAGCCGTCAATTCCATAAATATTTCAAGTTGGTTAATAAACCCTCTGCAAAGGTTAGGGTCACCATCGTATCTGAGTGGCAAAGGGGCGGAGGCAGTTAACCCCTTGACTGTGGCCCCTGAGGGCATAGAAACATTCTCAGTCTGACCTGAGGAACCCACCGGACCAAGACCAACCTTGTCAGAGAGTACAGTGCGTTCAAGAATAATTTGGATCGCCACCGCTAGTTGATCCAGTCGTTGCTTATGTGCATCCATCCTCCAGTGGATGTTTTTTGTAGTACCATCACTCTTAGTGTCTGAGGTTATGGCCCTTTCGTACTGTCACGATTTGTTAAGACTCTCAGACGCAGAGTTAGGTAAAAACACAACTTTATTGAAAAGTTAAGGGCAACCCCGTAGGGTTTCATACACGTACACACATATATCTTTATTGACAGGAAAGCAATAATAGCAATATAGGCTCTACCAGCCTTGCCAATATACTGGGCAAAGCAGCCAATAGACAGGAAACAAATACAGGCTCTACCGGCCTTGCCAATACCGGGTAAGGCAACCCAAGGGAACAGGATAGGTTCTGCCGGCCTTACCAATATACCAGGCAAGGCAGCCAATTGACAGGAGACAAATACTGGCTCTACCGGCCTTGCCAATACCGGGTAAGGCAACCCAAGGAATAGGACAGGTTCTACCGGCCTTACCAATATACTGGGCAAGGCAGCCTGGTAATGAGAGTAAGGTTACCACTAAGCCTCAGTGACTGGAAGGTGGTAGCAATAGTCAAAGGGATGACAAAGAGGCTAAGTCAGCATAAGGGGTCCGCCGGCAAATGACAGGCAAACACCCGGACCAGCGTACTGGGAACAGTAAAGCACTAGCAATAGAGACCAGCGGATGGAAGTGGAGCGAACCAGTGCCCTTACACTTAGAACGCCGTAAATCTGTAGTAGCAACCAAGTAGTTGTGGAGCGAACCAGTACCCTGTACGTGGAACGCAGACTGATCCTGCAATACAGCCGGGTGGCTTAAGGATCGAACCAGTACCCTGTACGTGGAACGCTTAAACAATCCTGCAATACTGCCGAGTGGCTAGAGGAGCAAACCAGTACCCTGTACGTGGAACGCTTAAATAATCCTGCCATACAGCCGAGAGGTTAGAGGAGCAAACCAGTACCCTGTACGTGGAACGCTTAAATAATCCTACCATACAGCTGAGAGGCTAGAGGAGCGAACCAGTACCCCATACGTGGAATGCTAAACAATACTGCAATACTGTCGAGTGGCGAGAGGAGCGAACCAGTACCCTGTACGTGGAACGCTAAAGAATCCTGCAATACCACCGGGTGGCTTGTGGAGCGAACCAGTACCCAGTACGTGGAACGCTAAACGATTCTGCAATACAGCCAGGTGGCTAGTGGAGCGAACCAGTACACAGTACGTGGAACGCTAACGATCCTGCAATACAGCCGGATGGCTAGTGGGGCGAACCAGTACCTAGTACGTGGAACGCTAACAATCCTGCAATACAGCCGGGTGGCTAGATGAGAGAACCAGTACCCAGTACGTGGAACGCTAAACAATCCTGCAATACACCCGGGTGGCTAGTGGGGCAAACCAGTACCCAGTACGTGGAACGCTAACGAACCTGCAATACAGACGGTGGCTAGATGAGCGAACCAGTACCCAGTACGTGGAACGCTAAACAATCCTGCAATACAGCCAGGTGGCTAGTGGAGCGAACCAGTACCCTGTACGTGGAACGCTAATAGATAGTAAAAACAGCCGGGCGGCTGTAAGGCAACCAGTTCCTGCGTACTGAATAACTGGCAAGAATAGAAATGTCGCCAAGGCGACTCAGGAACATCAGATAACTGTAGGCGGACTGGACAGGAACCAGCAGGTGGAAGCAGGAACCAGCATACAGATGATCAACCGGAATCAGGAACGGCGGCGGCGACTGGCAGCAGGAAGCGGTGACACCAACCGGATCAGATGGAAGCAGGAACTAATAGACAGGTAACACTGGAACAGGATGAATACAGGTAGCAGGAACACAACAGAGGCCCAGGATGCTCAGGAACGAAGTTTAGACTCAAGTAGCATAGAGACAACACAAAAGGGCAACCAAAGGGTGCCCAGGCTAGGTTTAAATAGGCAATGCAGGGCGGGCTGAAAGCAGACAGCCAATGGAGAGCCCCCTACTGGTGATAGACACAATAGGAGAGCAATCACGGGCACCATGATAATCAGTTAGGTAAAGGGTGCACTATCCCGATCTATCCTACCTCAGATAAATGGTGCCCAGCAGCAGTACTACATAAACTCATATCTATCATAGCATCCCAACCATAATGTCATTGATCCTGTCATGTCATTGATCATTAAGGGGTTAAGAACCCATGGATCTTTTAATCCTTTCATCCAAAGGTTCAGTGAATTCTTTAGTGACTTTTTACTTTGGTACTTAGTTGGTGCTATAGTGACCAAAAGATATAATTTAACAGAGTCAGAACTTTAACTGAAGACAAAAGGCAAACCTGTGCTACTTCATAGGAATTACTTTAGTATGAACCATGTGTATAGCATATATTATATTAATATATACTAATTCACTTGCTTCACAAATGGCTTTTGTCACATAGTGTCAGGCTTGTTATGATTGGAGCGTAGGAGCAGGGAATGCTATCTCTTGCCAGACAACCTTACCAGGTGATCCACAGAGGGATACAAGTAGAACACCTAGGTAAGAATGACAGCACGGGAGTGCAAGGGTTAAGCAAAGCGTAGTCAAGAACAGTTCAGAAGATCAGGGCAGGCAGCAATCAAGCAGAATTGGTAAAACTAGCCAAGGTCAGGAAACAGGCAAGCAGGGAAGTCCAGAAGGCAAGCAGAAGGTCAGGCAATGGGAAAACAAGCAGAGGGTCTGAAGCAAAGCAAGGAAGGAGGCACTGAGGACTGGAAGCTTAGAGCATACAGGAACCAAAGTTCTGGAACACTGAAGCAAAGTGGACACAGCCTGAAGGGTTTTTATAGTGTCATGGGTTTTCACCCCTCCCCTCTGCTGAACAAACCTCTCACTGGATTGGCCACAGAGGGGTGTGCAACCACAGCACCTGCCTCACTGTTTACCTGGAGGCACACTATTGGTGGACAGTTGATGAGAGAGGCAGGCTTCACCTCCCCCTACAGGTGTACAAAACCATGGTTTGATCTGGGCACCCTGTGGATACTTTCCCTGGAGACTCCTTCAACTTTAGGCCATGGCTTAGGCCTACCGCGCCATCGCGATCACAACCGCAACCGCGACCGTAACCGTGGGCAGATGCTGCTACTCGAGGCAGCGGCTTCGGCCTACTCAGCGATTGTGGAGCATCTGGGAAGCCCCCAGCAGCGGTGGATGGCTGGGACATGGAAATAGGAGCTAGAGGGGCATGACACATGGTTTAGCCAAAATATGTTTAAGCTTGTTTACTTTTTCAAGGTACCCCATTTTAAGAAAGTTCTATCGATTACATATTGACATATTTTATGGTTTCCAAAAATGCGTTAAAAACTGAATATATCTAATGCCCTGATGGCTGAACCAAATGGCTTTCAAACAGGAATCAATTGAAGTGACTGGGTGGGGACCTCAAGGACTTGAATATGTCTATCAGTCCAGAAGTTTGCTCTACCCTCTACTATAAACTGCATGGAGCCTGTATGATACAACTTTCCAATACATATTGATTTGATTCCATTGTGTGATTACAGGCAAGTATGAGCTAGGCAAACTTGTTTAAACAATGTCATGTACTATGTGTTTTGAACCCCCTTGCAATGATCAGCAAATGTGCATATTTAAATACATTTTAGTGTACTTCATTATATACCTTCTGTGTCATCTGTACTAGTGAAAAGGCAACTAGAATGAGATGGAGAGAACATTTTGTAGGAAAAAAAGAGGCACTCATATCCCTAAAACACCATTATATACATATGTGCAAAAGAACACAAGTGAAAAAAATATAAAGTGCAGCAAGGAACCAGGGGACCCTTCACAGTCTCCAAATTAAAACAAACCAAAGACAAATGACAATCTTGCCTGCTTCATACAAATTACTTAAATGGGAACCCTGTGTATAGCATATATTTTACTATGTATTAAATTAATTGTTTAAAAATAAGGGTTTTGTCACATAGTCTGGCCAAATATGTCCATCCACTATGAGCATGGATCCTGCTTTTAATTTGTTTAATGTGTCTAAGGTTTTTTCTTTAACAAAACTCAGAAGGGGTGATTGGAATGGCAAATAAATTGGAGGAAGAAATTAATTTAATGGATTTTAAATATGAACTTTTATGGATCAAAGTTATTCAGCGCTATAAATTCTTAAATACAACTAGCATTTTATCTTTTTATTATGACAAAGAAAAGCATGCATAGTTTTTTAATAGAAAATATCTTGATTTATCTACTGTTACCACATCATACAACACTTGTAGTGTAATTTTACAGAACGGAAGGCATTTTAGTTTGGGGCTATTGGCAGTAGTTAAGACATTACAGACAAACCAATGAAAGACGTTTTTCTTCATTCATTTCTATCAAAGGAAGTGGTGAGTGTTAACCAAAAATAGCTATGTAAGTGACCGTCCTGCTTGATTTGATCTCCCTATAATTTCGTGCCAAAGCCTATACAACTGCAGTTTCCATTTGAGTTACTTCATAGGATTTATTAAATAAACAATGATTCAGTTTGTATAATTATACTAGGTGTTCAAATGGTTATTTGCTTTTTTTCAAGTAACTATTTTAATCAAACATGGCATGTTTAATTCATATGTTAATTAAAATATGCATCTCCTTATACTTTGTCATTCTTAATTTTATTTTATCTCTAATACACTATATGAGTGGTGTACTGGTGGATTAAGAGACGATAACATGCTTTGATTAAACGTGTCTATTAAAAGCATTTCACAGAATAATGTATAGAACATACTCTCTAAAGAACTTACAGATACAAAACATAAAGCAGTTATTCACTGTTACTTCATATGTAATTAATTTTATATGTTTTAATACATTTTCCATTAACGTTTCTCTGATCGTCTTCAATCTCCCTCTATCCCAATTTCTCCATTCTACTTCAATATCAATCTATTAGACATGTGACATCTAAAATAATAGGCAAAGTTTCACAAACATGGTACATGTTCAGGTTTGCCATTAGAAAATACATTTTGATCTATCTGGTAAAGGGCAAATGCCATGCATGTTGCAGCCCATATGATAAGGTGCCTTTATTTTTGGCACAAACCCCCTGAATGGAGAGAAGACCCAATTACACATGGAGGGGAGATTCTAGAAATCTAAAAATCTGGATTTTGCAAAATGTTTTAAAAGATTGCTCCTTCAGTTCATCTATTTGTCATGAGATATAACAACTGATTTGAGCTATTTCACATATCCCTCCTTGCCAGATGGCTTTAAGTGCATTGTTTTTCACTATTTTGCATTTATGACACAATGTAATCCTATAACATAAAGTCCTAGAATGCTTCGCTCACTGTGTGCGTAACCACACATGCGCAGTAGGGACTCGCAGAACAGGCTGATCCGGGGAGGAGAGCTCCGGAAGGCTGACAGCCTGTCTGTGCTCCCGGCTCCGGGGCAGCAGCAGAGGCAGCTGGGTGACAAACTGCTGCTGTTGTTTTAACACTTCAACTGGACTTCACAACATCCTGCCAGCAGCCACTTAAATCTTGGGACTCAACTCTTTGGTGGCAACCAAACCAAACCTCAAGCTCCTGGCTTCTACCACCTGTGTTGCCTGCTTCCTGGTACTTGGAAATCTGGACCTTCACCAGAGTGGACATTGAATGCCTCTGTCTTCATCCTCTGACCATCCATTAGTGTACTTTTGCATGGGTGGGCACCTCACTGCATCTGGCCAACAGGCAAAAGGTAAATTATTACAGCAGTGCCCTGACGTAAAAGCTTCTAAGTAATAGAAGGGTACATGTCTGGATAAATATTGCAAATCTACCTTTTTTATGAGAACGTCTAGATCAGCAGGCACCAGCAAGCCAATATTACTTATAGATTAGCGATCTTGGAGTATGTGGTTTGTTTACTGTTTTTATATGTGAAGGGATATATATATGGAGGGAGGTGGGTGGTCTTTGGTCTTGATTGGGCACATGGGTCGTGTGTTTTTCATGTTATATAAATATTGAATTTTTGATACTATATTTTATGATAACTTTTTTAATACTATTTTTCTAATACATTTGGAGAAGTTTGAGTGCCAGTTTTTGATAATCTTTTTTCTTTTGTCTTTTTGCTCCTGGAAGTGAGCCATTTGACTTCTTTCATTTTTTATTTTTTGCAAGCTTTATTTAAATGTATATCAGTATAAACAATCTTACAGCATAAATAAAAATGTCAACAATCACAATGTGCTAATTATAGAATCAAAAAAATTAGTTAAATAAGAGAAAGAAAGATATAAGAAGGGGATGAAGGAAATAAACTTGAAGAGGGCAACATTCAGGTATAGAGCTCATTAGTGCACATCCCAGATTCAATGTTTGACTGTATGATTAAGCACTATCAAAAGATGGCGGAAAGTGGAAATTTCACCTGAAACTAAGGTAAGGTGGAGGGTCCATGAACCTTTCTTTCTTCCCCCCACATTTACAGATAGGGCTTAAAGTTAAAAGTGCTGAAGCTTACCTTTTAATGTAGACTAAGTTTTTGTGTCTTTCAGTTGCAAGTTCCAGTGAAGACTTCCAGATAGAGTACAGACAAAGGATTCAAAGGCCAAAGAGATTCCAGGAGGAGGTAGCTGCAGTCACCAGGCCATCATCTGTGGGTAAGAATCATATAGTATCTTCCTCTGTATTAATCTCTTCTACCTTTCCTCCCTCTTCTATTTCTGACCCTCTTTTCCCATGTCTCCCCCTACTGCGTCAAACAGTGGGCTCAGACTTCTTCCTCCTTAGTAGTGATGAGCGAGCATGCTCGGCCGAAGCTCGGTTCGGCTCGAGCATCGCTCTGCTCGGCACATGGCGGTACTCGTACGAGTACCGCATGTGCTCGCCCGCCATGTTCGGGTCTCCTCCCCGCACAAGGCGCCTGCCTAGGGCCCGGCCAAATGAGGGGGGCCCGGAAAGCCTCATTCAACTTGAATGAGGCTTTCCGGGCCCCCCTCATTTGGCCGGGAGATTCAACCCCCACGCCCGCAGCTTACCTGATCTCTCACTCATCTCGCCGCTCTAGTAATACAGAGCGCTGGGAGATGACATCATCTCCCAGCCTCTGCATTACTACAGCGGCGCCGGGAGCTTCAGTCAAAGAGATCTGTGCCGAAGGAGGCACAGATCTGTCAAGTACACCGCTAGACCACCAGGGGAAATGTGAAGATGAAGGTGCAATGTGGAGGTGAAGTGGAGATGGGGGCATTGCGGAGATGAAGGGGGCATTGTGGAAGGGGCATTGTGGAAGGGGCATCGTGGAGATGGAGATGAAGGGGGCATTGTGGAGATGAAGGGGCAGTGTGGAGATGAAGGGGGCATTGAGGAAGGGGCAATGTGCATCCAGACATCCTCCCTATGCTGTCCCTGAACCATTTCTGTGGTGTTTCCATCATTTTCTGCCCTTTTCCTATGGACCAGGCACCCTCCCCTCATCAGAGCAGGGGGTGCCTGGTGTAATGCTCGAGTCCTCCCATTGACTTCAATGGGGCTCGGGTGCTCGGCCGAGCACTCGAGCCTCCGGGGGCGCTCGGCCAGAGCACCCGAACACCCGAGCATCGGGGTGCTCGATCATCACTACTCCTTAGGTTTTCCACCTGTATCTATTCCCTCTTCTCTCCATATGTACCTAAGCACTTCCCCAACCCTAACAGGACCAGGTGTGGAGACAGCACAGGATCCACCGACTGCATCGAGGCTGATACCACTCTGACAATAGTATGCAATAGTAGCAAGGATGGCAGTAGCTACTAGTGCAGGAGAAGCTGAAATGTCCAGGCAAAACGGGGGGGGGGGGCCACCGGTAATAGCACAGGCTTATCGAGATGCGCTGTACGGTTAGGGAGCATCTGCAGCACCATACACAACTGGTCAATGATTTGTTCCTGAATATCCATCCTTGAAAGGATATTAGGCAACTGTCGACTACCAGTATCTGTACTTTCGGAGTTCATAGATCCCTAGAATGCTAGGGTATACCCAATGGCTCTAACCAGCAACAGGTAGAACAGGAATGCCAGAGACAAGGTCTGATGCAGTAACTGAGCACCTCTTGAACCAGCGTAAACAACAGAGCACAGTAAGCGCAAGCGGAGATAGTAGGCCAAGGGAAGGAAATGATCGGATAGTTAGCCAGAGCCAGGGTCAGCACAGAGCGGGTTGTCAGCCAAAGCCAGGAGTCAGACCGGATCGGGTAGTCAGCCAAGCCAGGAGTCAGACCGGATCAGGTAGTCCGCCAAAGCCAAGAGTCAGAACGAAGCGGGTAGTCAGACGGAGCCAAGGGTCAGACCGGAGCAGGTACTCAGACGGAGCCAAGGGTCAGACCGTAGCGGAAGGCAACTTAGTCACTGATCAAATGTAGAGGGAGTCAAACGTAGCCAGGAGTCATACACAGAATCAGAGCATCGGAATAAGAGCTTAGTGCACAGGTACACCACGAAAGGGCAAAGGAGTACTGGCAGGCTGAGGCCTATAAGGCCTAGCATGTAGGCGGACACTCATTCTGGCAATTACCATCAGCCTATAAGAATAGCAAATTTACCTGAGAGTGACAACTAGGAAGTAATGGCAATGTCACCTGCAGCACAGCACAGTGCTCATGGAGTGCAATCATGGGCACAGCGATAGGGGGAAGGAGCTCATTCAATTTCTTCTCTGGTATTCTCTGTTCCCTCCCACTATGGCATTACAGCAACCCCTTTCCAATTTTATCTACCACCCCTGCCTTCTCCACTTTTTCTGCATCTGATATGTGGCCTATTCCCCCTTCCCCTGCCACATTGCAGCCTATCTCCCTCCTATAAAACATTCTCCCTGCCTCTTTCCTAGCCAGGGCTCCCTGGCCAGCTTTGGTCTCCTCCCTTTGCCCCTCTGCATACCATGCCCTCGGCCCCCATACAGAACCATACCTGTCATAGCACAGATGTTTCCTCTTTCTGTAGGGCTAATGAAGAAAAGCCATGTTCAGCAGAAACACTTTTGAGTGAAGGATCACAGAAGGATGGGACAAAAACAAGGGAGTTTTTCAACTCAGAGTCAGGCTTTGATTATTCCTGTTCTGTGGGGGTAAAGAGAGGGGGAATGGTGAGTATAATAGAGGTATGTTATATGGTTATGAGGGTGAGGGAGTTTAGGGCTAAGGCCAAGGGGGAAGGGCCCACAGGGAACATGGAAAAGGTGTTGAGATCAGTAGGGGTCAGCATATCTGATATCCCCACATGACATGCAGGTATATTATTAAAGGAAATTTGTACATATGTATTGGCTTACTAAGGAGGCAGTGGAGGAGCAGTGGTAAGAAGATGTCAGGAAACAAGGGCCAGGAAGGTTGCCCTGGTGCTGGAAGGTACTGAGTTGAGAGAGATGCCAGAGTTCCATGGCAGACTTGGAAAATTTTTGCTGTGGCTGAAACCAAGGCTTGAGTTGCTAGTCGCAAAGCTACATATCACACCCTTGGTTGAGCCAGGGGCCGGACCAAGACGAATGCTCCAAAGATCCACTATTGTAACCTCACCCAGACAAACGGAGATTACTCAGAAAATTAGACAGACAAATGCTGAAGAAGGAGAATAAGGATACTGAATTAGACAATAGGTTGAACTAGTCCAAAGCATACATCATGGGCTAGAGAACAGGAGGGACATGTAGCAGGATGCTAGAAGATACCGTAGCTGAAGTTTAGATGAGTTCTGCAGCTAGCATGAATCACAGCAGGACTATAGATGGGATGAACTATGCAGCTTAGCATGAGAATCACAACAGGACTGTTGATGACATTAACTGTGCAGCTTAGCACAAGGATATTAACAGGACTGTAGATAGGATGAACTGTGCAGCTTAGCATGAGAATCACTACAGGGTTGTAGTTAAGATGAACTGTGCAACTAGCACAAATATCACAGCTGGACTGTAGATAAGCTGAGCTGTGCAACTTAGCACTTGAATCCCAGAAGGGCTGTACATAAAATGGATTGTGCAGATTAGCATTAGTATTCCTTGACATCCCCACTCTTCAGGGTACATATGATAACCAATGTTCTAACATGCCATGTTATAAGTGTGTTTGTTGTGGTTTTCCTGGTGTGTAAAACATATGTCCTTCAGCTGCTTGTGTTACTGTGTTCCTCTGTCCATGTATGTTTGTGGGTTTGCTTTGCCTGTATGCACTGATGATATAGTTTGTACTTATTCGTCATTATTTTTTCAATGGTACATTGATGTTTTTGAGGCACTAGTGTTTTTGCTTTTGAGGCCTATGTGTTGTACATGCAATCAATTTGTATTAATTGAACTGTGATGTGTGAGCTGATGCCTATGGACCAGTACAATGTAACCCTGTTGTATTGTGTTCATCATCTGTTAACTCTTGGAGTGTCAGAGAGTACCCAATGCATTTTGACCAAGGACTTGCTGATGCCTGTAGTACTCAAGGGGTTAGGTGCTGACTTCCCTGCAGTTCCATGTGCACCATTGTGGAGGGACATAACATATAGTTCTATGACAATGTGATAACTAACATTATTTGTGTGCAGTAGGCGTACTTGATCAACACAGTAACGAGGGGGGTTAAACCTGGACTTGAAAAAGGATTTGGCCTGCTTAAGCCTTCACATTTCTGCTTTGGTTGTACAGTATTATGTCCTTGTTTGAACACTCTCAGTGCTGTCTTTGAAAGTATAACATCCTCCAGGGACCCCCTCAACAGCAGTTGTGGATAGATTCTGCCTCAGCATCTCCTCCCAAGGGTTGAAGCTGGTGTAGACAGGGGCTGAGAGTTAGGGTGATTGTGGAGCAGATAGTGTGGAGGAGAGTATTAGTGTGTTTGTGGCTGCAGAGACATCAGAGGAAGAACTTAATCTGCCACAGGATTAGGATGACAATGAGTGGGCTAGAGTGCCACAGACCACTGTGGCTACCATGGGAATTGGGGTCAGAAAGCAGTGATATGGGTCTAGGACAGGTTCCACTTGCCACCAATACTGGTGCGATGTAGGAAGATACTTCCTTTGAGTAAGCCACAGTGCAGTCATCAGAGACTGCACTATGCACTACTTGTGATAAGGCAGTGAAAAGAGAAAAGAAGGAGACTCACCTTGGCACTTCTGCCCTCATAAATTTCATTCACCATAGACACCAAAACATTTAAGAATGTGAAACACAAACCCCCAAAAAAGAAATCAAGAGTTGCTGTTGCTGTGCCTGCTGTTCTTTCCCAAGGGCACAAAGAATGTGAGCAACCATCCCAGAGAAAACAAGAGAAACTCAGCCAGGAAGTTCACCTGCATCATCATCATCATCTTCTTGTGCTAGGGTCTGGGTGCAGGGAATTGTACCCATTGTCCATGACATGGCACCCTCCTCTGGTGTACCACCTTTGACTCTGTTACCTCCTCCACCAGCTGATGGCAAGTCTGTAAATGTGAGGATTTGGTAGTTTACTGACCACAACTGGCACAGTAGGGATGGGCAAAAATTTTTACCTCAAACCAAAAGTGTTGAAAAATGGTACTTCCTGCCTAGCGAACAATTTCCTGCAAAAAATTCAGTTTTCCCATTTTTTTCACCTAGCTCATTGTATTGAAATTAATGGGAAGACTGAATTTCTCTCAACCACATGGCAGTTTTTTCTTAATTTCCTGCAGCCATATAAAAGGTTGTCAGGCCTTAACAGCATGCCATTCTGTGTTTGTGAGAGAAGAAAGCAGCAAATTTTTGAGCTAGAGAAGATTAGATTAGTTTAGAGAGTCTTTTAGGTAGGACATTTCTTCTCTCTATTAGAGGAGTCTGGGGGCACTCTGGGGGAGCAGAAAGGAGGTTGACCCTAAATACTTCAAAATTCGGTGTGACTGACTGGTAAAACATGATACAAGGTCCTTCCAGATCTGGCAGTCATTATCTCTGTGTTGGATGTGCCTGGGGGTGGGAGAAGGGAGAAAAGGAGGCCCAAGCAATTTCCTTGTTGATCTTGCTGTTATTATCTCTGTGCTGGAGAAGTCTGGGAAGTTGTTGATTTTGTTTTTTAATTATACATTTTTTTGGGAGAGTGATAAGATTGGGTGGACAACTGTTTATATATATATATATATATAGATAGATATATTTATTTTTTTATAAATATATTAGGTGACACTGCCACTGCCAACAGTTAGTTCATTCCAAATAACAATTATGACTCCTGCTGCAGGGGAGTGTGATGACCCTGGGTTTGCTGTAGGAGATGGCAAAAGTCATAGACTGCACCTCCATCACCTCCTCTAACCATGTTGTTAAAGCAAAAGAAAAAATTGGGGTTCTAAATGTGCTCCAATAAAGTGAAAAAACAACCTCACCACCCTATATATAACTAAATACAAAGGCAGCAAGGAATACAAACTAACACCATCACTCTATGTGTTATAGTGAATAAACAATATTCCTGCACTCTGAATAATATATAATTTTTGTGTAACCAGAGAGAAAAAACACTTAAAATGGTGTCTCTTAGATCTGCGTTTCACCAGAAACGTATGTGTGTAAAAAAAGCTTACGATTAAAGTTCCTGTATATTGGTTGACAAAACTGACAAATATCCTATATAATAATTCACTAGGATGTTTGTCAGAAGCTGTCATGCGCAGTAGAGACTGCACGAATGCACAGAATGCTGGGAGGTGTAGGAATGCTGGGAGTTCTGTGCTGGGAGCATTCTGTGCTTTCGGGCAGTCTCTACAGTGCATGACTGCGTTGGCGGCAGGATGCTGAGCAGAATCAGCCTCTTAACCCTTTAAGTGCCAGGGGGTAAGCAATGCATTGCAAAGCCATGCATTGCGTACCCCTCTGGCATTCAAAGGGTTAACATCACCCAGACCTTGGTCCGTGTACATGGGCTTTTACACTAGTATTAATATACAATGAGTAGAGGTAAATAAGGATAAAGGTTGTAACAGTTATTATAGGTAATATAGCCAGACTTACGTAGATGCAGTATTATTATAATGGATAGACATTGATTAAAGATAGTAATATGGCCAAGCAAAAACCCAAAAAATTATGAAAAATGGGATCTGCATAAACATAAACAGCTATCCGACTCCCGTACCCTACAAGAAAGCCTCCGTTCCACACCCAGCAGTGGAACCACCACCACAAATCAGAACTCAAGGCGAAATATAATAATCCCCAAAACACTCCACAACATCAAAGAAACTGATGGAAGGAGGAAAAACACTACGCCTCGTAACAGTTGGTATGACCCGCCGCTCAATAGTCGAGTGAAAAACTATAATTGGAAGGGACATATTCGGATACAAAATATAACAGTGTCAATCCATTAAAAATGCTACACCATAAAGCCACATATGTAATATCTCAAAATACTTAGTCTATATGTGCTGCCTCTCCTCAAATCTCAGCAAAATGTTAGCCAAGCTACACCTATAGTTATTTAAAAAATGATCAGATGTATACCAGAATATGCAATAGAAATCAACCACAACTGTTGAACAATGTTGTGGAGATGGCTAAATGTACAATAGCATACAACACTTGGGTTGGAATGCAAAAAACACATCACGTCTCTCAATACTATAAAAAAGTGAAACAAAAATCTCAAATTATTAAAAAATTGTTAACACATAAAATATGCCTATTCTATTATTAAACACTTTGGGCCCACATGATTAATAATGTTAGTGTACATTTGGTTGGAAAATATATCACTGTGTTCCAAGGTAGATTGCTCAAACTTTAGATGAGAGTAAGGTAAATCTATGGAAATATAGCTGGAATCAAATGTTAAAGCTCTTGATAATGGGATCACTGTGTTACCCTATGCCAAGACTTGATGGCAGGTGGAATTAATGATGTAATAAACCTCCAGTATTTTATACCAGGATGACATATAAGAAAAGACTCACCACTGCCATCTTCACTTGGACTTATAAGTTGTCATATACAGTCCTCATATATTTACCGATCTCCATTCTTGAAATATATAAAAATTCCAATTGATCATGGTGCTTGAACTCCTGTAGTTCACAATGTTTGAACTCTGGCTTGTATACCTCCTCAGAAGTATGGAAACTCCACAGCTTTTTGCATCACCAACTAATAGTCATAGTCCAACCAATAAATAAGGACAATTATAGATATTTGAATGTCCGTAACTGCTATTATAGCATATAACTATTAAATCTAGTTATCTACGTGTTTCAGAACGACACCCCTTCCTTTTTCAAGACAAAAACGCATATATTAAAAACATATGTATTCCAACCCTTTTTATCTAAAAACCCACCTTATTGTTGTAGGTATATTGCTACTCATTACCAATTACTTCAAATACACAAAACTTTATAATACACACTTACAAAAAGCCAAACAGTTCAACTTCTGCATTTAACCCTTTAGGTTGAAGGGTATTGATGTTGAATATCCATTTAGCCTCACTTTGTGACATAGCTGCCAGGTGATTACCCCCTCTCCAATCTCGTTTCACTCTTTCAATGGCAAAGAAACTCAAACCTTTAGGGTCTGAATCGTGTGTCTCTTTAAAGTACAAAGAGACACTATGTTATTCATGTTCTTTCTCTGTATTACGTATATGTTTTGCCATTCTCACATTAAAAGTTCTTTTTGTATGTCCTACATATTGTTTATTACAGCTACACTGTAGGACATATATCACATCTTTAGATTTACAGGAAAAAAAGTATTTTATTATAAATTCCTCCTTAGTACTAGTGGATGTAAAACCTACTATTTTTTCTTTTATTGTTGTTGGTTTTCTTGCAGGATACACATCTGTCACAACTGGGAAAATCAGACATATCCTCACCAAACCAAATGGTACCTTTATGATGTCCCATATCTCTGTTTCTCACAGTTGGGGCCAGAAGAGTACCTATATTTTGAGCCCTTTTATAGATCACTTTAGGACTATTGGGTAAAATGGTTTCCAACCACTTATCCTGTTTTAAATAATGCCAATGGCGACTTATAATTTTATTAAAATATTTATAATCAGTGTTATAATTTATTATTAATGCTAGTTGAAAGGGTGAATTATTTTTCTCTTTATCGTCCTCATTTTTTGATGTTAATAATTGGCTTCTATCTATTCTTTTGACCCTAGTTACTGCTTTGTCAAAATCTTCTACATTATAACCTCTTCACTTAATTTAGGTAATTTTTCTTCAAAAACCATTGGGTCTGTGCAGTGTCTTTTAAGTCTTCTAACCTCTCCAAATGGTATGTTCATTAGCCATTTATTAAAGTGACAACTACTCGAAAGAATCAAACTATTTGCAGCCACAGGTTTACAATGGTTTCTAGCATAGATCCTAATATCCTGAATGTATAAAGTGACATCCAAAAAGTTAATAGATGTTCAGCTATAGTTTTCAGAAAAAAAATAAATTGTAATTGTTGGTATTAATATAATTAATGAATGAGGTAAATGAGTCGGTGTCCCCCCTCCAGATAAACAACACCTCATCGATGTATCTTCTCCAGAGCACCAGATTTGCATCAAAGGGGTTGTTATTCCAAATGAACAATTCCTCCCACAACCCCATAAATAAGTTGGCATAACTTGGAGCAAATCTGGAGCCCATTGAACATCCTAGAATCTGGAGGAAGAACACTGAATCGAACCAGAAATAATTATTTGTAAGAATGAATCTAATACATTATAAATTCAGTTTGTTCATGATGCATATCAGCTCTTTGTGACAAATAAAAATCCACAGCCTCACATCCAACATCATGAGTTATCACAGAATACAATGATGAAACATTTACTGGGACAAGCAAATAGTCCAATTCCCAACTTATTTCATTAATAATTTTCAATATTTGAGTAGTGTCCTTAAAGCGTGACTACCACCTGTTTTAAAGCTTATGTCATCTAATTCCCCATCTGGTGACTAGCTGCTCAGTAGTGCTAGTCGGCCGAATAATTACTTGGTTAAATAGAACGAGACCCTGCTCCGGGGTTGACAGGCAGTAGAGCATGCAGACATCTTGCCACGTCTGCGCTGTCAGTCCCAGCCAGCTCTAGGAGGCGTTGCTAGGAGCTGTTCGGGCTCCAAAAGGGACTGACAGCACAGGCGCGAAGACATCACTATGTCAAGATGTCTGAGTGCTCTACTGGCTTGTCAGAACCGGAGCAGGCTCTCATTCTATTTAACCAGGTAATTATTCTGGCGACTAGCACTACTGAGCAGCTAGTCTCCAGATGGGGAATTAGATAACATAAACTTTAAAACAGGTGGTAGTTACACTTTAATATATGATTTAAGTTGTTTTACTGACTCTTGTAAAAATCAATCTACACACACAAAGAAGTTGGAGTTTATTGAACCAATACCAGACACAACTGGTCAACCAAACTTTTGTGTACTTTTTGGTAAATAATAGAAAACTGGTAACCTAGGATCAATTACATTAACAAAATGATATTCTTTGATATTGAGAATTCCTTTATCTTTGCCTTGATCCAAAAGATTTGTAAGGTCTTCTTGGAATGCCCTTGTGGGATCTGTATTTAATTTTACATAAGTTTTGTTATTAGAAAGGATCCGTAAAGCTTCTTTATTATAATCTTGTTGGTTTAATAGAACTATACCTCCCCCCTTATCTGCAGGGAGTATTATTTTTTCCTTACTGTCTCTGAGTATTTTCATAGTGGCTTTTTCTTCTCTGGTTAAATTATATTGAACATTTCTTTTATTGCAATTAAAATTTCTTATATCCTTCTCAATAAAATTCTCGAATGTTGCCATCTTATCACTAATTTCCTCATTTGGAAAAAATTTTATTTTTCTTTCAAGTTCGTATGTAAAAATGTTTTTTCTTGAGGTATATATTGTACTTTATTTTTCATATAGTATTTCTTCAAACAAAAATTCCTCACACATTTTTTAACACTGGTATATGCATTAAATTTGTTAAATGGTACATTTGGGGCAAAGTTTAAGCCCCTGGATAATATTTTAACTTCAAATGCATTTAATACATATGAACTTAAATATTTCAGCATTAGTATCTTGATTTAAATTTTCTTTATTTTCTCTTTTTGACAAACATCTTCCTCTGCTTCCTCCTCTTGTAACATTCTTTTTTTGTTTTTGTTTACCTGTTCTGTCACTTCTATATTTTTCTTTTTGGATTTCTCTTTTGGCCTGATCCTAAAAAAGATGACAATTTATTTGCAATCAACAAATCACTGTTTATCTTCTCCTCAGAGAGTATATCATACCTATTTCCACATGCCACAAGAGCATTTTTATTACTCCTGTCTCTGTGGTATCCAGGTCTGGTATATTTATATCTCTGATTAGAATAATTCAGTTGATAGCTTTGACTGTAATGATTTTGTTGATTGAGATTTCTTTCAAAATTCCTAAAATTTCAATTATAGTTGTTCTGTTTACAACAGCTAACTGTATGCCATTCTTCATCTTTTCATTCTGATCCCTCAATAACTCTATTGCCTTGATGTAAACCTGATCTTTCTGTTAAATCATAAACTTTAATAGGAACTCTATCTCTGTTGAATTTCTTCTTTTTAATATTTATTATTTTTCCTTCCAATATACTTATTGTATCTTTTGTTCTATTTTCAATTTCTTTAAACTTATTTTTTTCTTTCAAACAATCTAAAGAGGCAAGAGAAGCTTTAATCTTATTCTCTATTTCATCAGCTATCTTTCTTCTATATTCTACAATTAAACACATCAAATCACTAGAACATTTATGTGTAATATTAAACCACTTTTTCTTAAATTCAATGTCCTGAATGTCAAAAGCGGGATTTTTTCCACAATTAGACCTTTAGGTACAACGTCGAATTCCAGATATTTCTTCAAAGTCATCCTTTCCCAACATAATTGGGCATCTTTAATCAAGAGCTTTTCCAAATCTTTTACCATCTCTGTTTCCCCAACCTTATCTTTCAATATAGTATCTATCTTTTTTTCTTGTGCAAATACTAAATCTACCTGATTCTCTCTAGAATTACTCATTAACCATAGTGGTGAGGTTTCAACACTCAATATGTGATGCAGCAAAAAGTACAACAAGTAGTAAAAAAAAAAATACAAAAGAAAAACTTGGGGTTCTAAATGTGCTCCAATAAAGTGAAAAAAACAACCTCACCACCCTATATATAACTAAATACAAAGGCAGCAAGGAATACAAACTAACACCACCATTCTATGTGTTATAGTGAATAAATATACAAATGAAACAATATTCCTGCGCTCTGAACAATATATTATTTTTGTGTAACCAGAGAGAAAGAACACTTAAAATGGTGTCTCTTACACCTGCTTTTCACCAGAAACGTATGTGTGTACCAAAAGCTCATGATTAAAGTTCCTATATATGGATTGACAAAAATGACAAATAAATTAATATACAATGAGTAGTTGTAAATAAGGATTATGGTTGTAATAGTTATTATAGGTAATATAGCTAGACTCACGTAGATGCAGTATTATTATAATGGATAGACACTGCTTAAAGATAGTAAAGACAGTAATATGTCTAAGAAAAAATCCCCAAAAATTATGAAAAATGAGATCTGCATAAACATAAACAGCTATCTGACTCCCGTACCCTATAACAAAGCATCCGCTCCACACCCAGCAGCGGAACCACCACCGCAAATCAGAACTGGAGGAGAAATATAATAATCCCCCAAAACACTCCACAATATCAAAGAAACTGATGTAAGCAGAAAAAACACTATGCCTCGTAGCAGGGCTCAGTAGTGGATCGAAAAACTATAATCGCAAGGGACACATTCGGATTCAAATATAACAGTGTCAATCCATTAAAAATGCTACACCATAAAGCCACATATGTAATATCTCAAAGTACATAGTCTATATGTGCTGCCTCTCCTCAAATCTCAGAAAAAATTAACCAAATAATAAGAAGAGTGGCTACACGTATAGTTATTTAAAAAATGATCGAATGTATACCAGAATATAAAATAGAAATCAACCACAACCGTTGAACAATATTGTGGAGATGGCTAAATGTACAATAGCATACAACAACTCACTTGGGTTGGAATACAAAAAACACATCACATATCTCAATAATATAAAAAAGTGAAAAAAATCACAATTTATAAAAAAGTTGCTAACACATAAAATATGCCTATTATATTATTAGACATGTTGGGCCTACGTGAAACATAATATTGGTGTACACTTGGTTGGAAAATATATAGCTTTAGATGAAAGTAACGTTAAATCTACAGAAATATTGCTGGAATCAAATGTTAAGGTTCTTGATGGGATCATCGTGTTACCCTATGCCAAGACTTGATGGCAGGGGGAATTAATGATCTAATAATCTAATAAACCTAGAGTATTTATACCAGGATGACATATAAGAAAAGAAGAAACACAAAATAGGAGGCGCTCCTGGTGAAGTATGCCAAGATGTACAATACAATAATCAATACAGATTATACTCACACTTTCAAGTGTTCAGTGTAACATATATATGTTCACTGAGGTGTAGGCATCAGGGAACTCAAAACCGTCCCTCAGGTTATCTCTCTCACAGGCACTCTATAGCTGGGCAGCTCCTCCCAAATCATCCAAAACAAGGAAGCTCATAGAAGAAAACAGAAAAAAAGAGGGGGCGCCCAATAGTGCCTATTATCTTCACAAATCACCCAGTATTGTAAGAAATATAAAATATACTCACAAAGGTAATTGCCAGTTTTTGGCTTATACCAAACACCAGCTTCCAGGCATGTGGGGGAAATTAATCTGCCCCCACTCAGATTTCTTTGGTACCTGGTCTTCCAATAAATAGGTCTCCAACCGGTAGTTTGAAAGGAAACTTTTTGTTTG